>CM061542.1:102787253-103987253 GCA_030864215.1 Capsicum pubescens
AGTACAAATCAACAAAGTCTCATCCAATCCATAACTAGACCAAGACATGGGTCATATCGTTGACTCTAAATCCAAATATAACATCCACTTACCAATACATACTTGTTATCTACTCCAAACTAGAAGGAAAATCACCAAGGACCTATCCACGTACTCTCATCTTGGAGAACTCAAAGGAATGAACTGATCTGCTGAAATTCCATATGACAAACATGAGAATAAGCTCATAAGGCGCTATCAGGGCACATAAATGGAGATAATAAATAAATGCAATCTATGATAATGTTACAACTAATCTAGATGGTAATTTAACTAAAATTCATAAGATTAGGGAATATCTACTCATTATAGATCGATCCATCCCAGGATACCCTATTAATCGAGAATGAAACCATACTGAATCCAAAATAAGAGTTGTATTCCCACTGAGTATATCATCCAAAATTCTAAAAGAAAACTAAAGAACTGTGGCCAAAGCTTAAGAACCAATACCGGGCCTATGGGCTATCATCTGAGCACTTATCAACTATAATCCATCTGAAGTCGAGAAGATCAAATCAGTAACCACAGAGTAGGCTTAACCAGCCTATAAATAAAATCTGAACTAATATAAATCTAAAATGGAGGCTCCACTCAAGCTCTACAATTACAAGCTAAAATCTCAACACCAAGGCTAAATCACTCGATCTCAAATTCCCAAATCTAACTTGAAGATGGGTAGGCATTCATGCTCTAAGTCTATCATAACTTCCAATTCCCATTCCGAGGCATCAAGTCAAAAATCGAGTCAATAAGTCTATTTTAATGTCAACGTATCGGCCTTAGTATCTAAATCTGGCATATCAAAGCTAAATCATACCAAGCCAAAATAGAGATCTAGATAAAGAACAAAATCACCACATGGATAAACCATCAACTCAAAATGCAAATAGCCAGCTCTATATCAGCTAGAGAGCAAGAAATATAGCCACAAAATAGAAATTATGATAAAGGATAAATCACCAGCTGAAAATGTAAATGATCCATTGCATAACTGCTGGAGGGGATGAACCACCAAAAAATTCTCAGAGACTTATATAGGCTATAAACCATACTAGTAATAGCACAACTCCAGCAATTCATAGAAATATAACTCAAGCTAGAAACAAATGAATCACACACTCCATCTCGGCAAAGAACAGCCATATGCACATATCATTGAGGAGAAATACTCCACCAAGCCTCATTAGGACAAAAAAATCTGAAATAAGGATTTCTTGAATCCACACAAGTAGAATAATCATCACTCGATCCATCCATGAATTACATCATCGAAGAAAAAATACCAATCTCAAAACCATGGCCAAAGTGAAGACCACCACAAGAAAAATCAATCAACTCAATATAAAGAATCTCTAATTTTCCAACTTAAGCAGCAGTCATAAGAACTATCACCTGTCTCTAACTCTCTAGCCCCACTAAAGCGAGAACTGCATCACGTTGAGAATGGAACATCCAACTCCATACTTATAATAACGGCAAACCATCACTAGAAGATAAAGCCCACAAATCTGAAAGATAAATCCAAGACATCTTGATATCAATATCAAACCACTATCGGGAAATGATATAGCCTCATATGAAAAATGGACCCAAAACTAGTCAATATAATATTTGAGCTATATAGAAAGACAAAGCAAAAACCTGCACAGCCCAGGAAGGAAGTCTAAGAATCCCAACTCAAGAACAAAAATATAGCTATATTTCCAAATCTAGAACCATATCATAACCACAAAATGTCACTTATCCTCAATACCATAATTCACTTCACTATAAATCTAGCACAGTAAATAAAATAGGAAAACAATCAACCTCACCTCACCATAGGAAAAAAATCATCATATCGACATATATCTACTCAAGCCACCAAATGAAAATCACAAAGAAATAGAATTCTAGCTAGATAACACTAGTCTAAACAACTACCCAGAAAGGATCAATAACACAAAGAAATAAAAGTAATAGTAATAGAAATATTAACATCAATATAATCAATAGGCAGTACCAAAATGAACATCAATATAAAATACCACTCAAAGAGACACAATGAGTCCAATGTGCCAAGGTAAATAAAACACTATGGGTTTTGGCCCTTGGAAATTTCCTAAGCTTTGAGCTCACTAGTCCTGTAATAACTCATCATACGAGTCATATGATGTGGGTATGAGTTAGGTAACCTAACAAATAAGGTGTCCAGTGTTGTTGGTTGGGCTTCTATTGTGGTTATAATTTGGTGGTATGGGTCGTTAGGTATGGTGAAGGGTCATTAGAATGATCATTCACTTAATCAAAAACTTAATAACTTGAGTTCACTCTGAGTAAGAGTGTCTCACTAAGAGCCATGAGGATAGGTCACAAATCATTGTGGGAAGTCATATATTTTCCAGTGTCACTCTCTTTGAATTCTGTCATGGGTACAACTAGACCATGAAAGTCGTATGGTTTGGCACGAGTGGGGATAATGGAGTTGTATGTTGAACAGTATGTGGGTGTCCAACTCACTTTCTTGGTGAAAACTCGATGATACAATTTGTATGTTGTGGTCACGAGTCAAGGGGTTGACTCATAACCACCTGCTGCAATTTTACAATTTTACAATTTTTAGTTAGAGGCATTCTAGACATTTCCTCTTTTAACTCCTTTGGATACCATGACATAAAACACCTTTTGGTCCTTCATTAACCTATTATTCCTAATCAAACACTCTTAAAATATCCCTCAAACTCCCTCTCAAGCAAAGGGCTAGGGTTTTATCAATAAAATCAATTGGAGGTTTTCAAGAGTGATTCTCTTCTTCTTCCTTGGTGTCTAAGGCATGTTAATCCTCCCTCATTGTTATTTTAAAAAGTGCATGTGTTTTAATATTTGGTTTTCATGGTATTGCTATGATTTTTACTTAATGGTTGGGGGTTTTGGATTTTAATGGTTGAACAATGTTTCTAATGGTTTAATAATGTTTTTTCATATTTTTATATGATTTTTACATTGTGGAATGCATGGTAATGGTAAATGGATTTAGGGGTACTTTGGATTCCCCAAATTACTTGGTTATGGTTTTGAAACATATGTGCCCTTAACATGTTTGTTAAAATGCCAATGAAAAGGATTTTGTCACATAATTTGACTATTCCCAAAATATTTACATTACATAAAAGTTAATGGAACATAAATAGGTTTAATTGGTTTTAGATAGTTTGGAATGGCCTTGGTGGCCATTGTCTTGATTCAATTAGAATCTTTGTAGTCAAATTGGTTTAATGGCTTTGGTATGGAATAAAAAGATAGACTTCCAAGCTCTAATTTTAGTATGATAATACCAATGGTAAATTCCTAGTAAAAGACTCCTTAGTAAATGGTTGTAATGTGTAAATGGTTTTAATATGGGCTTAAAGGGGGGTGTAATAATTCCCTGGAAGGTGGAGGTCCCAGGGGGACCAATACCAGAAATTCATGTTTGCTGATGTGAGGTTTGGTCATGGTGACCCTGTTCATGATGTCACACTTTTTATTTTTAGAGAAGCACTAGTAATCTCAAGTTTTTTTCTCTGGTCGTATGGCTAACATGCACTGGGGCCCTTTCAGCAGGGGGAGCTGAACCCATATAGCCCATGGGTGATTTTTAGGATGGTTAATCTACACAACCCAGGAAAAGGTTTTAAATACATGATAACTCGATTCCCAATCCCGGCACGGTATATATGTGATTGCATATGGTTATTTACTTTGGTTTTGGATTACTGGAATTATATTATCTTACTCTTTAGTACATACTAACATTCACTCTATTAACTTTCTTTGGACATTGTATCCCCATTCAATGCAGGAATCGGCCATACAACCATTCCTCATGTTCAGTAACTTAGATTTGGGGAAAACTTTGAGTCAGACTGAAGTGGTGAGCTTCCATACTCCAGAAGGCTCCATTTCATGATATGGATTTTTTATTATTATTATATCTTTGGTTTTGTTTTGTGTATGGTTGGTGGCATGTCCCAACTTGATGTTATTGATTCTGGTTAGAGGCTCTGTTAGACTACTATGGTTACTGGCGGTGTCAGTATTGGTGTCAGCCTTGGTATTGGTATTGGCATTAAGGTTGAGACCAGTTTGATAAATAGGAAAGGTTGTTGGATTTTTATCATAGTTATTAATTAATATCTTTAAACTATTATTATTTTATCTTATTATATGTTTAAAATTCATCTAACATAGGGTGTAGGGTGGTTATGGTTGGGTATTGGGGGTGGTCTCCGGACCTGGTTAGACTTGATATGCCCAACACGACTAGGTCCTGGTTTGGTTCATGTCATATTAGTATTAGAGCCTTAGGTTCATGGCTAATTGGGTGTCCAATAAAGCTGTGTCGAGTAGCGTCTCTTTTAAGGGTGTGTAACACGCCGCACTCATAAGGGAGAGGCTATAAGGCATTTAGGAATGTTTCTCTTTCTTTTATTCTATTATCAAGCTATAGAGTCTAAGGTCTTGAATTGTCCTCTAATTTTCATTTGTTTTCTTTTTAGATCATGCCTCCTCGAAGATCTAAATCTCACAAAAACTTCTCTGTCCTACCTGAAGACAATGTTGATGGGACACATCCTACTTATGAGGTCCAAACTCGATCTAGGGGTCTAGTTTCTATTTTCCCTCTTAGATTTACATCTAGTATTTCTCAAGCCCCTCATTCTGACGTGATGAATATTGAGTTTTGTCAGTCTATCCATATGTTGGAACAACTGGTATCTTCTCAGGTTAAACATTGTACTTCTGCTACTCCATCTTGTTAAGCCACAAGGGTTGGTCATTTCATGAGGTTTAATCCTCCAACCTTTACTAATATTAAGGTAGAAGATAAACCCCAAGGTTTTCTAGATGAGATCGAAAATATCTATCATATTATGCATACCACAAATATAGAGGGCATAAAGTTTGTCACCTACCAGCTGAAAGATGTGGCGTACTAGTGGTACGAGGAATGGGATCAGTTAAGGGGTGACAATGTTGAATTAGCTCTATGGGGGGGATTTTTTTAATGCTTTCTTGGACCATTTCTTTTCTCTGGAGTTGAGAGAAGCAAAATAGAAGAGTTTGTTAATTTAAAGCAAGGTAAGATGTCAATCAAGGAGTATGAATTGAAGTTTCATAAATTATCTCGGTATGTTCCAAAATTAATTTCCAGCATAAGGGCTAGAATGATGAAGTTTGCTTCTGGGTTATCTCGAGACTTGATTTTAGAGAGAAAGGTTGTCTTGTTTAATAAGGACCCAGATATCTCTAGGTTGGTTATATATATACAACAGGTAGAGGAAAAAAAGAAGAAGCAGGTTGAAATAGTAGAGAGGCAGATCAAAAAGTTTAGATTTTCTAAGTAGGGTGGTGTCCAACGGCAAAGTGGCAGCAATGGTGGGAAGTGTCCCAAGAAGAAGCTGGGAAATTTAGGGTCTTACTTGATGGCTAGTGCTCCCTACCAAAAGTCATCGGCTGACTGCATTTCCAAGGTGGTAATAACTATAGGGAACAGGCTGTCTAATCTCAGGCTAGTAGGGTGCAGTCAGCTCTATCATATCCTCTCTGCAGATTTAGTGGTCGGTTTTATTGGGGTTAATATGATGAAGGAATGGACAAGTACTTCAACTATGGATAGCCAGGTCACATGTCTAGGAGTTGTCCAATGGCCAAGGTTGATTTGGGGGAAAACAAGGTTCCAGTTGCCTCTTCATTAGCTCCGGTACCAAAGGGTGCACCATCTAGTTTCAGCACTGGTCGAAACCTTCTCTATGATTTTACTACTATCCAGGAGTTTGAGGCATCATCCGATGTCATGACTGATATGTTGAAACTCTTTTCCCAAGATGTGTACTATTTTTTTATCGAGTGTCCACTGTCTTATGTGACCCCATTTGTGGTTGTACATTTTGGTTTTGGTCCTGAGTGTGTTTTGGACCTTTTTTATATTTTACTTGAGTGGGTAACTTTGTGGTCGCTAGAATAGTCTATAGGGGTTGTGTGGTATCTTTGGGTGGTCGGGAGACTTTGGTGGATCTTATTGAATTAGATATGGTTTATTTTTATATCATATTAGAGATGGATTGGTTGCACTCGTGCTATACTTTTCTAGACTGTCGAATCCATAAGGTTATCATTAAATTCCTTAAGAGTTAGTTATTGAGCAGAAGGGTGGTTCCCTAGCCCCTAAGGGTAAGTTTATATTGAATCTTAGAGCTCAGAGATTAACCTCGAAAGTGTGTCTCTATTATTTGGTCTGGGTTAAATATTCTAATTTAGAGGGTCCTTTTTTGCATCATCCCGGTGGTCAATTAGTTTTTTGAGGTCTTTCTTAATGACCTTCCTAGTGACCCTCTTGATAGGGAGATTGAGTTTGGGATTTATCGTGTTTCGGACACTCGTCCAATTTCTATTCCTCCATATAGAATGTCTTTGGCTGAGTTAAAGGAGATTAAGGAGCAACTATAGGATCTTTTAGACAAGGGTTTCATTTGTCCTAGTGTGTTTCCGTAGGGTGCACCGATGTTATTCATGTGTAAGAAGGATAGTTCCCTTCAGATGTGCATTGATTACCAGCAGTTGAAAAAAATGATGGTAAAAAATAAGTATCCTCTTCCTAGGATATATATTAGTTTGATCAGTTGCAGGGTGCTAAATTTTTCTCTAAGATTGATCTTTAATCTAGATACTATCAGTTAAAGATTAAGGAGTTAGATATTCCTAAGACTGACTTCCATACTTGGTATGGACATTTTGAGTTTCTGGTTATGTCTTTTGGGTTGACCAATGCCCCGGCGACATTCATGGATTTGATAATAGAATCTTTTGTCCGTTTCTGAATTTGTTCAACATTGTATTTATAGAAAATATTCTAGTGTTCTTTAAGAGCGAGGTGGATCATGATAATCACCTCTGTATTGTATTGTTGACCCTTAAAAAGTAGTAGTTATATGCAAAAGTTTTGAAATGTGAATTCTGGTTAAACGTTATCACTTTTCTAGGTCATGTCATTTCTAGTGAAAGGATCATGGTGGATCCACAAAAAGTTATATTTGTGAAGAAGTGGCCTAGACCCATGACTCCAATTGACATTCAAAGCATCTTAGGTTTAGCTGGTTACTACAGAAGGTTTGTGGAACGTTTTCCTTATATAGCTTCCCTGTTGACTAAGCTAACTCAGAAAAAGGTAAAGTTCTTGTGATCGGATCCTTGTGAAGGTAGTTTTAAGAAGCTGAAGGATAAGCTAACTTTGGCTCCAATTTTATCCTTTCCCAACGGAACATATGGATTTATGATATATTGTGATGCATCTCGTGTAGGGATTGGTTGCATCATGATGCAACATGGCAAGGTGATATCTTATGCCTTTAGACAATTGAAGGTACATGAGAAGAATTATCCAACTCATGACTTGGAGATTTTGGCTATGGTGTTTGTGTTAAAAATTTGGCATAACTATTTGTATAGAGTGCATATGGATATCTTTTTAGATCATAAGAGCCTGCAATATGTGTTTAATCAGAAAGAGCTTAACCTCAGGAAAAAGAGATGGCTTGAGCTACTCAAGGATTATGACATGAGTCTTTACTACCACCCAAGTTAAGCTAATGAGTTTTCTAATGCTCTTACAAGTTTATCCATGGGGAGTCTTGATCATGTGGAAAAGGAGAAGCAGCAGTTAGTGAATGATATTCATCGTTTGGCTAATCTTGAGTTCACCTCTTAGACTCTGAGGATGATGGTGTGTTTGTACAGGTGGTAGTGCAGTTATCTCTTGGTGCGGTGATCAAGGAAAAGTAAGTAATAGATCCTATCTTGATAAGGATCAAGGGTGATGTAGGTGGGAGTAGGTGATGTCCTTTAAAATTAGTGGTGATGATAACTTGTCGGTACCAAAAGATGTTATGTGTTCTCGACATAGATGGTTTATGAGAGAGGATCTGGGGTGAGGCATATGAGTCGTATTATGCTATTCATCCTCATTTGACTAAAATGCATCATGACCTTAAGGAGATGTATTGATGGATCAATATGAAGAAGGATGTGGCTAGTTTTATGGCTAAGTGCATGGTGTGCCAACAAGTTAAAGTTGAGAGCATAAGGCTCAGAGGATTATATAAAGAGATTGAGTTACCTGTGTGGAAGTAGTAGGTGATCAATATGAACTTCGTTACCAGTCTTCCATGGTCTTGAATTAGTTTAATTTGATTTGGGTCATCATGGATAGAATGAAAAAGTATGCTCATTTCTTGCATGTGAGGACTAATTTCTCGGCTGAGGATTATGCAATGTTGTTCCTCCAAGAGATTGTAAAGTTGCATAGGGTTCCTATTTCTATCATCTCAAATCATGGTACACAGGTTTCATCTCACTTTTAGCGGTTATTTTAGAAAGTTTTGAGGACTAACGTGAGTCTTAGTACTTCTTGTCACCCGCAGTCTGATGGGCAAGTAGAAAGGACTATTTAGATATTGGAGAATATGCTTCGGTCTTGCATAATTGACTATGATGGTAGTTCAATTGAGCATTTGCCTCTTTTAAAGATGGCCTATAATAATAGCTACCACTCTAGGATTTTAATGGCTTTATTTAAGGCATTGTATTATAGGAGTTGTAGATCTCCTTTTAGGTGGTTCAAGGATGGAGAGGAAGAGATGTTTGGCTCATATTTGGTTCAACAATCCACAAAGAAGGTGAAGGTGATTTAGGATAGACTTAAGGTTTCCTAAAGTTGCCAAAATTACGATGTTGATATGAGGAAAAGAAAGTTAGAATTTGAGGTTGGGGATAGGATGTTCTTGAAGGTGTCTCCCATGAAGAGAGTGATGCAGTTTTGGAAGAAGGGGAAGCTTATACCCTTGTATGTTGGTTCGTACTTGGTTTTGAGAAGGGTTGGTAATGTTGTGTATGAGTTAGAGTTGTCTTCTAGTTTGAGCTCTATTCACCTAGTATTCCATGTTTCTATGTTGAGGAAGTGTATGGAAAAGCCATTGTAAATTGTGTCTATCAAGGATATTGGTATCTCAGATTCCCTATCTTATAAGGAGATCCTAGTTGATATCTTGGATTGGACTGTTCATTGGTTGAAGACCAAGGACGTGGCCTCGATAAAGGTTCTATAGAAAAACCATAAGGTAGAAGAGGTGACATGGGAAGCTGAAGAGGACATGATGTCCAATTATCCATTCCTATTTTCCACTTTGAAAATTTGAGTGTAAGGTATTTATTATTCTTAAAATCATTGTTTTCTAACTTAGTTATTGATAAGAAAAGAGGCATGTGGAGTCCAAATCGTGTTTTTAATGCTTTGTCCCATTATTCGGGGATGAATGATCTAAGTGGGGAAGAATTGAAAAAACCTAGGTTTTGTCCCTTTGAAGTTTCTTGAGCTTTGATCTCAATGGTTTTGTAACCACTCATCATACGAGTCACATGATGTGGGTATGGGTCAGGTGATCCAACTCGTAAGGTATCCAGAGATGGTGGTTGGGTTTCTGTTGTGGTTAAGATTTGGTGGTATGGGCTGTTAGGAGTGGTGATGGGTCTTTAGGGTGATCCTTCACTTAATCAAAAACTTAGTAGCTTGACTTGGATCTAAGTACGAGTGGATCACTAAGAGCCATGAGTATCAGTCACCAATCATTGTGGGAAGTCGTATATTTTCTAGTGTCAGTCCCTTTGAATTATATCTTAGGTACGACTGGACCATAGAGTAATATAGTCTGGTCATGAGTGGGGGCAATGGAGTTGTATGTTGAAAAGTGTGTAGGTGTCTAACTCACTGTCTTGGTGATGTCTTGAAGGTACGAGTCATATGTTGTGATCATAAGTCACGGGGTCGACTTGTAACCACCTGCGGCAATTTTATAGTTTTAAGTTGGGGGCTTTCTGGACATTTCCCCTGTTAACTCCTTTGGATACCACAACATAAAACACCTTTTGGGACTTTATTAACCTATTATTCTCAATCAAACACTCTTAAAATCTCTCTCAAACTCCCTCTCAAGAAAAGGGCTAGGGTTTTATCAAGATAATCAATTGGGGGCTTTCAAGAGTGATTCTCTTCGTCTTCCTTGGTGTCTAAGTCATGTTACTCCTCCCTCACTGTTATTTTACAAATAGCATGTGTTTTAATGTATGGTTTTCATGGTATTGTTATGATTTTGACTTAATAGTTATGGGTTTTGGATATTCATGGTTGGATAATGTTTCTAATGGTTTAATGATGTTTCTTTCATGCTTTTAATATGATTTTGACCTTGTGGAATGATGTTAATGGTAAATGGATTTAGGGGTACTTTGGATTCCCCAAATTACTTGGTTATGGTTTTGAAACATATATGCCCTCAACCTATTTGTTAAAATACTAATGAGAATGATTTTGTCACATAATTTGAGTATTCTTCAAATCTTTTCATTACATTAAAGGTAATGGAACTTAAATTGGTTTGGGTGGTTTTAAATGGTCTAGAAAGGCCTTGGTGGACATGGTCTTTGTATAATTGGAAACATTGGAGTCAACTTGGTTTAATGGCTTTGGTATGGCATAAAAGAATAGACTTGTAAGCTCTAGTTTGGGTATGATGATACCAATGGTTATTGCCTAATAAAAGAATCCTTGGTAAATAGTTAGAATGTGTAAATAGTTTTAATATGGGCTTAAAGAGGGGTGGGTAGTAAAGTCCTGGAAGGTGAAGGTCCCAGGGAGATCAATACTAGAAACTCATATTTGTCGAAGTGAGGTTTGGTCATGGTGATTGTGTAAATAATGTCACACTTTATATTTTTGGGAGATATACTAGTCGTTTTAGGTTCTTTTCTCTGATCCTGCGACCAATATGCACTGGGTCCCTTTTATTTGGGCGAGTTGAACCCATATATCCTGTGGGTGATTTTTAGGATGTCAAAGCTACACAGACTAGTTAAAGGTTTTAAATGCATGCTAAACCCTGTTCCCCATCCTGGAATAGTATATACGTATAGATGTGATTGGATATGGTTATTTACTTTGGTTTTGAATTACTAGCATTATTTTATCATATTCCTTAGTACATTTTAGTGTTCACTCCTCTAACTATCTTCGGGCATTGTATCCCCATGCAATACAGGGATCAGCTATACTAGCATTCCTTCTTCTTAATGACTTGGATTCGGGGATAGCTTTGAGTTAGACTTAAGTGGTGAGCTTCCAAACTCCGAAAGGCTCCATTTCATGTTATGGACTTCTTTTATTTTTCTTATTTCTCTTTTTTGGTTTTGGCTATGGTCAGGGGCATGTCCCGACCGGATGTTATTGATTCTTGTTAAAGCCTTTTTCAGAATACTATAGGCATGGGTGGCATCAGTATTGGTGTAATCCTTGGTATTGGTATTGGCATTGGGGTTGACATCAGTTGGATAATTTGTTGAGGTTGTTGGATTTTTATTATAGACTTTAATTATTGTCTTTAAACTATTATTGTCTTATCTTGTTATATGTTCGTAGTTTATCTGACATAGGGTGTCGGGCAATTATGGTTAGGTATTGGGGGTGGTCTTCGATCCTGGTTGGAATTGAGATGCTCCACTTGACTAGGCCCTGGTTTGGGTCGTGTCAGATTGGTATCAGAGCCCTAGGTTCATGTCAATTGGGTTTCTGACAAAGTCGTGTTGAGTAGAGTCTCTTTTAAGGGTGTGTATTGCGCCACACTCATAAGGGACTGGATATAAGGCATTTTAGAATATTTCTCTTTCTTGTGTTCTATTTATAAGATTTAGAGTCTAAGGGATTGAGTTCTCCTCTAATTCCTGTTTGTTCAATTTTCAGATCATGCCTCCTCAAAGATCTTAAGCTCATGGAAACTCCTCTATCCTACCAGAGTAAAATATTGATGGGACCCATCCTACTTATAGGGTCCAAACTCAGTCTATGGGTCCAGTTCCTGATTTCACTCCAATAGTTCCATCGATTCCCTCCAGTCCTTTCTGAGCCCCTCAAGATGATGTGATGAAAATTGAGTTTCGTGAGTCTATTCATATTTTGGCATAGCTGGTATCTTCTCAGGTTGAGCGTGGTACTTCTTTTACTCCATCTTCTAAGGCTACAAGGGTTAGCCAGTTCATGAGGTGGAATCCTCCAACCTTTACAGGTGTTAAGGTAGAGGAGGACCCCTAAGGTTTTCTAGTTAAGATGGAAAAGATCTTTCATGTTATGCATTCCACAAATATAAAGGGCATGGATTTTTCCACCTACCAGCAGAATGATGTAGCGTACCAATGGTACAAGGAATGGGATCAGTTAAGGGGTGACAACGTTGAGTCAGCTTTATGGGAGAATTTCTCTAATGCTTTCCTAGATTGCTTCTTTTCTCAGGAGTTGAGGGAAGAAAAGGTGGAAGGGTTTATTAATCTGAAGTAAGGTAAGATGTCATTCAAGGAGTATGCCTTAAAGTTTCACCAGTTATATCGATATGCTCCAGAGTTAGTTTCTAGCATGAGGTCTAGAATAAAGAAGTTTGCATTTCAGTTGTCTCAAGACATTTTTTAGAGTAAGGTTGACTTGTTGAACAAGTACATAGATATCTCTAGGTTGATTGCATACATGCAGAAGGTAGAGGAAGAAAAAAATAAGAAGGTTGAGATAGTATAGAGGAAAAGAAAAAAGTTTAAATTTTCTGAGCAGGGTGGTGGCCAATAGCAGTGTGGCAAGGATAGTGGGAAATGGCCTAAGGATAAGTAAGGAAATTCTGGATCTTACTCAATGGCTAGTGCTCCATGCACAAAGCCATCGGGCTACAGGCATTTCTAAGGTGGCAACAACTATAGGGCACAAGGTGCCCAATCTCAGGCTAGTGGGGCACAGTTAGCTCCATCATATCCTCCTTGCAGATTTTATGGGTGGTTGCATCGGGGTTACTATGTTGAAGGAAAGGAAATGTGCTTCAACTATGTCCAACCAGGGCACATGGCTAGGAGTTATTTAGTGGCCAAGGATACTTCGGAGGCAAACAAGGTTCCACTTTCCTCTTCATTAGCACTGACACCAAGGGTGCACCATCTAGTTCTGGGACTGGTCGAAACTGTCTCTATTCTCTTATTACCCTCTAAGAGTTTGAGGCATCGCTCGATGTTGTGACTAGTATGTTGATACTATTTTCCTGTGATGTGTTCGATTTTCTTTATCTGGGTTCCACTTTCTCTTATGTGACCCCATTTGTGGTTGTGCATTTTGATTTCATTGTCGAGTGTATTTTTGACCCTTTTTCTATTTCTACTCGATAGGTGACTTTATGGTGGTAGAAGAGTCTATAGCGGTTTATGGTATCTGTGGGTGGTCAGGAGACTTTGGTGGATCAATTTGAATTAGATATGGTTGATTTTGATATCATATTAAGGATGGATTTGTTGCACTCATGCTATGATTTCCTAGACTGTTGGACTCATAATAGTGTCTTTAAATTCCCTAATGAGTCGGTTATTAAGTTTGAGGGTGGTTCCCTAGCTTCTAAGTGTAAGTTCATATTGTATCTTAGAGCTTGAATATTAATCTCCAAGGGGTATCTCTATTATCTGGTCTGGTTTAAAGAATCTAACTCGGAGGGTCCTTCTTTGCATTTCGTCTCAGTGGTAAATGAATTTCCTGAGGTCTTCCCTAATGACCTTCTTGATGTCCCTCCTAATAGGGAGATTGAGTATGGGATTGATCTTTTTTCAGACACTCATCTGATGTATATTCCTCTATATAGAATGGCTCTAACTAAGTTGAAGGAGCTTAAAAAGCAATAAAAGGATCTTTTAGACAAGGGTTTCATACGTACTAGTGTGTCCTTGTGGGGTGCATCGGGTTTATTCGTGCGTAAAAAGGATGGTTCCTTTTGGATATGCTTTAATTATTGGCAGTTTAATAAGGTAACGATAAAGAATAAGTATTCTCTTTCTAAGATAGAGGATTTGTTTGATCAGCTTTAGGATGCTAAATTTTTCTCTAAGATTGATCTTTGGTTTGGGTACCATCAGTTAAAGATTAAGGAGGTGGATATCCCTAAGACTGCCTTTTGTGCATAATATGGGCATTTTGAGTTTCTTGTTATGCCTTTTGGGTTGACCAATGCCCCAGCGGCATTCATGGATTTTATGAATAGAGTTTTCCTTTAGTTTTTGGATTTGCTCATCATTGTGTTCATAGACGATATTCTGGTATACTCTAAGAGCGAGGTGGATCATGCTGATCACCTCCACATTGTATTGCAGACCCAAAAAGAGTAGCAGTTATTTGCCAAATTTTTAAGATGTGAATTCTGTTTGAATGCTATAACTTTTTTAGGTTATGTCATTTCTAGTGAAGAAATCATGGTGGATCCACAAAAAGTTGCAGTGATGAAGAAGTGGCCTTGACCCACGACTCCAATCGACATTCGAACCTTCTTGGTTTTAGATAGTTACTGCAAAAGGTTTGTGGAAAGCTTTCCTTCTATAGCTGCGCCATTGACTAATATGACTCAGAGAAAGGTGAAGTTCTTATGGTCGGATGCTTATGAGGGTAATTTTGAGAAGATTAAGTATAAGCCAACTTCGGCTCCAGTCTTGACCTTTCTCAAAGGAACGGATGGATTTGGGGCATATTGTGATACATCCAGTATGGGGCTTGGTTGAGTTTTGATGCAGCATGGCCAGGTGATAGATTATGCCTCTAGACAGTTGAAGGTACACTAGAAGAACTATCTAACTCATGAATTGGAGTTTTTGTCTATAGTATTCACATTAAAAATCTAGTGTCACTATTTGTATGGAGTGTATGTGGATATCTTTTAACATCATAAGATCCTGCAATATGTTTTAACTCAGAAAAAGCTTAACCTCAGGCAAAGGAGATAGCTTATGCTTCTCAAGGATTATGTCATGAGTCTTTACTATCACCCAGGTAATGCTAACATGGTCATTGATGCTCTGAGCAGGTTATCCAAGGAAGTCTTGATCATGTGGAAAAGGAGAAGTAGGAGTTGGTGAAAGATATTCACCATTTGGCTAACCTTAAAATTTGCCTCTTGGACACTAAAGACGGTGGTATGTTTGTATAGAAGGTGGCATAGTTATCTCTTGGTGCGTAGATCAATGAGAAGCAAGTGTTAGATCCTATCTTGATAAGGATCAAGGGTGATATAGGTAAGTAGAAGGTGATAGCCTTCAAGATTAGTGGTGCTGGTACCTTTCGGTACAAAGTGAGGTTATCTGTTCCCGACATATATAGTTTGCGAAAGAGGATCTTGGCGAAGGTGTATGAGTCGCCTTATGCTATTCATCCTGGTTCGATGATAATGTATCATGATATTAAGGAGATGTATGGCTTGAACAATACGACGTGAGATGTGGCTAGTTTTGTGGATTAGTGCATAGTGTGCCAACAAGTGAAAATTGAGCACATGAGGATCGGATAATTTTATCAAGAGGTTGAGTTTCCTATGTGGAAGTGGTAGGTTATCAATATGAACTTTGTTACTGGTCTTTCACGATCTCGGAATCAGTTCGATTTGATTTGGGTCATCGTGGATAGGATGACAAAGTCTGTTTATTTCTTGCTTATGAGGACTAATTTCTCGACTGAGGATCATGCAAGGTTGTACCTCCAAGAGATCATGAAATTGCATGGGGTGTCTATTTCTATCATCTTGGATCGCAGTACTCATTTTTCATCTCACTTTTGGAAGTCATTTCAGAAAGGTTTGGGGACCAAGGTGAGTCTTAGTACTGCTTTTGACATAGTCGGATAGGAAATCAGAAAGGACTATTTAGACGTTAGAGAATATGCTTCAGTCTTGTGTGATTGACTATGGTGGTAGTTGGATTGAGCATTTGAATCTTATATAGTTTTCCAAAAATAATATCCACCGTTCTAGCATTAGAATGGCATCGTTTGAGTCATTGTATGGTAGGACGTGTAGATCTCTTATTGGGTGGTTTAAGGTTAGTGAGGCAAAGTTGTTTGACCCGAATTTGGTAAATCAATCTATAGAGAAGGTGAAGGTGATTTGGGATAGACTTAAGGCTGCCCAAATTTGCCATAAGTCCTACGCGGATGTGAGGTAAAGGAAGTTGGAATTTGAGGTTAGGGATAGGGTGTTCTTGAAGATGGCTCCCATGAAGGGAGTAATATAGTTTGGGAAGAAGGAAAAACTTATTCCCTGGTATGTTGGTCTGTACTTGGTTTTGAGTATGGTTGTTAATGTTGCGTTTGAGTTAGAGTTTCCTTTTAGGTTGAGCTTCATTCACTCAGTATTCCGTGTTTCTATCTTAAGGAAGTATATGGGTGATCCGTCATAAATTATGCCTATCAAGGATATTGGTATCATGGATTTCTATATTTTGAGGAGATCTCATTTGAGATCTTGGATCGGCAGATTTGTTGGTTGCGGACCAAGTATGTGTCCTCGGTAATGGTTCTAAGGAGTAACCACAAGGTGGAAGAGGCTACATAGGAAGCTGAAGTGGAAATAAAGTCCAAGTATCCATTCCTATTTTATTCTCTGAAAATTCGTGCATAAGGTATGTGTTTTTCTTAGCATCCTTTCTTTCTAACTTAGTTAAAGGTTAGAGAAGAGGCATTTGGAGTCCAAATCATGCTTGTACTGCCATATCCCATCATTCGGGAATGAATGATCCAGGTTGGGGAGAATTGAAACACCCTGGGTTTTGACACTTTGAAATTTCTTGAGCTTTGAGCTCTCTGGTCTTGTAATGACTCATCATACGAGTTGTATGATGTGGTAACGGGTTGGGTGTCCTAACTCATAAGGTATCCGGTGATGGTGGTTGAGTTTTTGTTGTGATTTTGATTTGGTGGTACGGGTCGTTAGGTGTGGTGATGGGTCATTAAGGTGATCCTTCACTTAATCAGAAACTTAGTAACTTGACTTGGTTCTAAGTACAGGTGGCTGACTAAGAACTATGAGGATTGATCACGAGTAATTGTGGGAAGTCGTATGTTGTCCGGTGTCAATCACTTTGAATTTTATCGTGAGTATGACTGGACCATACGAGTCGCATGTTCTGGTCATGAGTGGGGCCAATGGTGTTGCATGGTGGACAATGTGTGGATGTCCAACTCACTGTCTTGGTGATGACTCTATAGTACGATCCAAGTTTTGTGGTCATGAGTCCAGGGTTCAACTCGTAACCACTTGCGGTAATTTGACAGTTTTAAGTTGGGGGCATTCTGGACATTTTCTCTGTTAACTCCTTTGGATACCATGACCTTAAAAACCTTTTGGGACTTCATTAACCTATTATTCTCAATCAAACACTCTTAAAACCTCTCTCAAACTATCTCTCAAGTAAAGGGTAAGGGTTTCATCAAGATAATCAATTGGGGGCTTTCAAAAGTGATTCTCTTCATCTTTTTTGGTGTTAAGGCATGTTACTCCTCCCTCATTTTATTTTACAGAGAGCATGTGTTTTTATGTTTGGTTTTCATGGTATTGTTATGATTTTGACCTAATGGTTGGGGGTTTTGGATGTTCATGGTTGAACAATGTTTCTAATGGTTTAATGATGATTCTTTCATGCTTTCAATACTATTTTGACATTGTGGAATGCATGCTAATGGTAAATGGATTTAGGAGTACTTTGAGTTTCCCAAATTACTTGGTTAAGGTTTTGAAACATATGTGCCCTCAACCTGTTTGTTAAAATGCCAATAAGAATGATTTTTTCACATAGTTTGACTATTCTTGAATTCTTTACATTACATAAAAGGTAATGGAACATAAGTTTGTTTGGTTTGTTTTAAATGGTTTGGAAAGGCCTTGGTTGCTATGGTCTTGGTTTAATTGGAAACTTTGGAGTCAACTTGGTTTAATGTCTTTGGTAAGGCATAAAAGGATAGACTTGCAAGCTCTAGTTTTGGTATGACCATACCAATGGTTAATGCCTAATACTCCCTGGTAAATGATTGGAATGTGTAAATGGTTTTAATATGGGATTAAAGGTTTTAATATGGGCTTAAAGGGGAGTGTATCAAAGTCATAAAAGGTAGAGGTCTCAGGGGGGCCAATAACGGAAACTCATATTTGCTGATGTGAGGTTTGGTCAAGGTGACCGTGTGCATGATGTCACACTTTATATTTTTAGAGATGTACTAGTCATCTCAGGTTCTTTTCTTCAATCGTACGGCTAACCTTTGTTGGGGCACTTTCAGTAGTGGGATCTGAATCTATATATCCTGTGGGTGGTTTTTAGGACAGCAAAGCTACATAGCCCAGGTAAAGGTTTTAAATGCATGCTAAACCAGGTTCCCTATCCCGGCACGGTATATATGTATATATGTGATTGCATATGGTTATTTACTTTGATTTTGAATTGCTGGAATAATTTTATCTTATACCTAAGTACATGCTAGTGTTCACTCCGCTAGCCATCTTCGGGCATTGTATCCCCATGCAATGTAGGAACCAGCCATACTACCATTCCTCCTGCTTAGTGACTTGGATTCGAGGACAACTTTGAGTAATACTTATGTGGTGATCTTCCATACTACGAAAGACACCATTTCATGCGATGGATTTCTTTTATTTTTGTTATTTCCTTGGTTTGGTTTTTGCCATGGTCAGAGGCATGTCCCAATCTGATGTTATTTATTCTTGTTACAGGATTACTTAGACTACTATGGGCATGGGCGGTGTTGCTATTTGTGTCAGTGTTGGTATTGGTATTGGCATTGGGGTTGACACTGGTTTGATATTGGTTGAGGTTGTTGGATTTTAATTACAGACTTTAATTAATGTCTTTAAACTATTGTTGTTTTATCTTGGTATATGTTCGGAGTTCATCTCACGTAGGGTTCAAGGAGGTTACGGTCGGGTATTGGGTGTGGTCTCTGGTCCTGGTTGGACTTTAGATGCTTGACACGACTAGGCCCTTGTTTGGTCGTGTCAGTAAATGAGACTAGAACGCAAATGTTACACCCATAGGGTGAAAATATAATACAAATGTACTCAATCCACTAAAAGAAATAAACCACGGGGGCAGTCATGTAATCATGAATTCAATAACAAGGCACACAGTAACCAATATGAACTTATCAAGGCATATAATCATCAATGGGTACTAGTACCCCAATACACACAATGAAAAGGTAAATGCGGGGAAATAAATGCACACTAATCATGGTGAAATCCACAACCACATGCCTGATAGTTCTAAGAGAGAGTAACTTTGAACCATTCCAAACTCAGACCAATTGACTGAATTATCAAATGAGGCCCCAAGCACACTATCTCTAACTGGAGATGACACAACATCACGAGGCTAATTTGAATAAGCTGAAAGACTAGTAATCCCACATTAGGGAGACTCTCTAGACTAGTGGCTGATCTCTCTATCGTCGTAGCAAACTCCAGAGGTACCAATATGGTGAGAAACATGAACTGGGACATAATGGCTAGCCAACTAACGCTGAAAGAACTCTTTACTACCAATATCCTATCTCACCACAACAAATACAAACTCCTAGAATACTTTGAGATACTTCCCCTCATGATCCAGAATGGCCTCCATGGCCTGAAAAACCTATACCAAAGACTTCATAAGGTTCGACAAGAACTCTGCCCGCCATGATCATAATGACTAATCAGAGAACCACTCATAGTCTAAAATTCTACGTGTGTAGTGTTGATAGGCTACAAGTGAAGCGGAACTCTACCATAAGGATCCTCACTCCCAAATGAAATACCAATAGCACTATACCAAAGGCATGGCCTCTTACTGCCACCTGTATTAGTCTATATACATACTCTCTCTATGGATCTCGAATGACTAACAACCTAAGAGAAGGAAGACCTAGCTACTATCAGGGTTTCAACCCCAAATGGTGAGGCAATGAAAATCCTCTAATAAATCCACACACCATGACCTATTCAAACAGATATAACATCGAAAAATACCTATCCCACTCAAGAAATCCAATCTCATACTCCAAAATAGGTAAAGAACCCTGATGAACACCAATAGACCCAACTATGGCCTAAGAATTGCTCGATGAACCGAATGTCATACCTAATTTTGAGGGATCTGCAACAGACTCGGGACCCTCAATACTGAACCTCAAAGGGCTGAAGTAGTCATAAGTTTTACTGGAGCCTAAGCTAGCCCCAAATTCTTTGGCTGATGTTGAAGCTTTTAGATATCTATCTCTGACTCTCTAATTCGTTGTTTCACCAAAGCTCTAAAAACACATGTCAAAGTCTAATCTGTATCTATCGACTATCCCACATCATTCATTTAGGACATAATAGAGTCAAAGAATATGCTTAAGGCTCATAGAAATATGAACGAATGACAAGGAGTCAAGAAATGAGTCTCCTACAAATGTCCCTATAGCCTCCCGAAGATAGGTTATGGATGTCTCTGCATGGATCCACAGGACTCTACTAAACACTTAGATCTTGTAATAATAGACCTATGAACCTAGGCTATGATACTAATTTGTCACAACCCAAGTTCTCGGATCATGATGGCGCCTAATATAACCCACTAGTAGGTAAACCAAACCCGTAGTCCAGAATAATTAGTAATAGACTACCCTAAGAGATAAAGAAAAGAATGTGGAATTGATGTAATAAATGATCAAATACAAAATATAGTCCCATAACCTGGTGGTATCAGTACAAGAGCTTCTACATAACAAGATTTCAAAGTGAAGTACAAATGAATATACCGATACAACATATCTCTAAATACAACATAAAGACTAATCTAGTACATAAGAAGGAGGAAAGTCATACTCCAAAGAATAAGAGCTCACCCTATGTATCCGAACCATGGCTGAACCGCATGATACACACATCAACGCCAATAACTCATACTATGATTTGCAGGCTGAAAAAGTGTAATATGAGTACCAAACACGTGGTACTCAGTAGGCAACTGTCGACGGAGCTCCAAAGATAATGTAGACATATACAACATATAAAAAGAAATGGAACTACACCCAAGTGCCTACAATCACATAATAAAGCTAGTGGAATAGTAAGGGAAACTATTCTACTCATAGCTAAGAAACTAGCATAATAAAGCTAAGGAAGTATTATGAAGAAAATACCCTACTCCATCCATACTCAGAAATCTTAGCACTATACTGTATGTCACCGCCCAATGTATGAGTAAAAGAGCGAAGGAAGAATATATAACAGTGTACAAGGTCAAGGAATAAGTACATAGTCTGAATAAATGAAAAAGGGTTATATGGTAATATGTTAGCTATGTATATCTAGATATATGCATGTATATACATATGAATGAGGTCTACTCAAAGAATATCCTAACTCATCAAACTAGAATTTTAAAACCTCATAATCATAGAAGGAACTAGTACTAGAATACTCAGGGTTTCTAACTTATACGTCAAAGTACAAGATAATCATGCATAATAATGAAATTGTAAGATAGAAAAGGACAGAATTATACCCCAAATATTGATACTGAATCAATAACCAATCAATCACAAACTACCATAGCAATGATTATAACAATGATAATAACAATATTAACAGCAGTTGAGACTATCACGTACACCCACTGCCCTAGGCTCAGAAGAATCAATCAGCATAAATCATACCATAAGTCATAGTCATCACCCATACCTATGCACCCCCATATGGGTTGATAGATATAGGTGTATACTAGTGAAAGATAATGTGCATACAACGATGAATGCAATAGAATTAACAATACCATAACAAAACCTAGTAACATAACATAACCATTATAACCATCACCATAATAACCATCCTCATCATAACCATTATCATCATCATAACCACCCTTCATCCATGTTGGGTTTATAATTCTCATACATAGGGCTAGCTAGATTCGAATTGGTAAATGTATACATAGGCACATCAATATAATCATACTCCGACCTTGTTGGGTATCTTATCATCATCATCCTCCAACCTTATAGGGTATCAATTTTATCATCACAATATCCTCCGGCCTTGTCGGGTATTAATATATCATCATAATGTTCTCCTTCCTTGTCGCGTATCTAAGAATATCATCATAGTCATCCTCCGGCCTTGTCGGGTATATAATCAGTATCATCATAATCATTAATACATATATATAACATCAATACTAAAATCTATCATCGGGTTTTACCTGAAAGTTATATCAAAAATATAGCATCTTCCTCTGTCCCATACCTGATAGATGTGTATTTAGATATAATAGGTGCACGGACTCAAGTCGTGGCTAAAAAGAGTGTAAATTCATTAGTCCATTTCCTGAAGTGAACTTTTGGACTAAATCATTATAAAAGTTTAGAAAGGGTCAAAATCTCTCACGACCAGAGCAATTAGTAGTATCAAATCATAGACTGGAATCTATCTCGGTCAAATCTGTAAAACATCATTATTAGTCTTTTTTACATGTAAGTTATTCCTTAATGCATGCAATTATTATTATGAGAGAACCCATTTTTAAGGTGGAAAGTGGGCTTTAACCCTTATTTAGGAAAAATAATAAGAAGATTACAATCTAATTGGAGTCGTATCAATCACCAATGCAATTATCATGAATGTACCGAATCTAGGCATGCCATCATTAGTATTCAAACAATGGAACCATAAGTGTTACTATATCAAACAACTACAGTCACTTCCTTTACAAGGATCACTTCCCAGATAGCCAACTCATATCATAACATGTCCCAATAATGTTTCTAAAATAATTACAACATCATAATGATGACCTTAAGCCCACATATATATTCAGAACCTATATCAAAAATCATATATTTAAATCATATAATATTTATAAGCCATAGCATATTTATGAGGCATAATATCTCTATAAGACATAAAGCATATCAATAATTATCTCACATCTAGGAGGCATCTCTCATCTATGAGGCATAATATCAATAAGGCATGTCATATCTAGAAGGAATAATATCAATAAGGCATCTCACATCTAGGAGGCATCATATCAATAAGGCATCTCATATCTAGGAGGCATAATATCAGTATGGCATCTCACATCTAAGAGGCATAATATCACTAAGGAATCTCACATCTAGGAGACGTAATATAAATAAGGCATCTTACATCTAGGAGGTATAATATATATAAGGCATCTCATGTCTATAGGCCATATTTCATATCCATGTATACACCTATATTATCACGCATAATGATGGACCATATCATAAATCAAGTTCGGAATGCCATAACATAGCTACAAGCCATAAGTCATAATCTTGGGAAAGTCATCATAATTTACCAAGTCAGGGAGAAACCTTATTATAAAGGTTCAATAGTCTCAACTATGCCTAAAATCTATAACTAAGTCCACAAGGGCTAACACAAGTCTTTGCCTAAGGTGGGCCGGAAGAACCCACTTTAAATCCTTAAATTCTATATTTAGGCAATTTATAACTCGAACTATGCTAAGGTATCTATATTCACTTCTTGATGGTACATAAGCCATAATCAATCATAAGATAGGAATCCCACCTAGAAAAATGAGAAATTAAGTCAACTCCACCTAAATTATGTCTTCAAGATCACTAGAACGGTACAAATAAGGTTAATCATACTAACCATGCTTATAATGCTAAAACCACATCCCAAACCTAGCATCATATCATATTCATTCTACAAATTAGTTCAATTTACTAAGAATTCAATAGGATTCTCAAATATAATGAGAATTTTATGTTATGGATCAAAACCCTCATTTAATCCCCAAACTTTAATAATCAAGACTAAGACATTCTACCAATAATCAATCTTAACATTCACATTCACATGCAATATATAACATGCATCATCTATTGAAGTAGAGTAGATAAAAGCCTACCTTAATGCCGAACCACAAAGCCATAAATCATTCACAAAATATCCATCTTCACCTCATAATCGTAAGATGCCATCATGCTATCAAAATCATAATATACTCATAAGTACAGGAGTAATAATACCCATATTTCACCATTGTGCTTCGAATCCAAAAATGATATCAAAACCCCTTGTGGTTCACTTATAGAAAATTTATTTCTAAGACAAACCACATATTCATACATGCTCGAGGAATCATAACCCTCAAAGATAGGTGAAAAAAATAATAATTTGGGGCTAAAATAAATCCCTCAAGATATTAAATTTTTGGGTCAAGAACCAAGAAAATTCACCAAAAAGGAAGGAAATCTTACCTCAAATTAGAAGATAATTGCAAGAATGGATGTTAATCAAGCTCCCAAGTCACCCACAAGTTTTAATTTTGAGTTATCACACTCTTTAGGGATTTTTATCTCAAGGTATAGATGAAAAAATGGGCAAAATCGGTACCTAAGGGGTCTATTCATACCCCTTCCAAGTAATCAGGCGTTGCAATCACATATCTAGGCGTGCTTCCACACACACTGGCATTAGGACTAGGTGTGGAATTCGCCAAGGCCCTTGGTATGATTGCATTACCGTCTCTGCACATGATGGTGTGATCGCCACTCAAGAGTTGCAATCAGAGATACATCAGTTATTAGCTAAAATTTTGAAATTTTTCCAAGTATCCGCCAAGGCTTCAAGATTTATTCAGAATCCGATATACGCATATGAACTATGGAACCACACTAAATACAATTTTTTGGTTGCAATGGAAAAGTTGGATTTTTCATCCAATGACATTTTGACCAAATATGGGTCCCACACCCATATTTCTAATTTTCTAATATTTTAATCATAGGTCAAAATAAGCTCGGGTGCATCGAGACCCAAACCAAAGGTCTACCTAGCCTAAAATTGATATTTTAGAGTTATTACCACAGTTGGAATTGGAATACGAGACCATTTTACTAAATGTTTTGCTCGGTGGCTATTTGAAACTAGTAGACTTCTAAATAGGGAATCGGCTTTAAAAATCAAACAAACTGCTCAGTAACCAAACTATCAGTCCCAGCAAGTCATAAATAAGTTGGGAAGCTATGGGAAAGCTATAACATAATGAGTGAGAAAAAATATGAAAAATTACCTGCTCATTACAATATCCAATACTAAAAGGACTTTCATCCCAGAAAGTCAATGGATAGAAAGATCTCAAAAGCACAAAAGGATAAGGTACTGGGTCTACATTCTTACAGCATGACTTCCTAGATAACCTCTAAGAATAAAGAACACTTTTTAAAGGATTTTGCCACAGGTATCCATTTTTCAACCATCTCTCTTACTTCTCTTCTAAAGAGCTAAAACTCAACTTTAACCACCAACTAGCCTCCAAATAAACCAAAAAAGGCAGATGTGGTAAAGGGATGATAAATCTGAGTCCGCTTTGTGGGATGATTTTTGTATAGATTTCCTTGACTATTTTTTTCCTTAGAAGATGATGGAGGCGGAGGCCAAGAAATTCATAAGCCTGAAGTAAGGCAAGATGTCGGTATAGAAGTATCCCTTAAAGTTTCATCATTTATCACATTATGATTCTGAATTGGTGTCTAGCATAAGGGCTAGAATAAAGAAGTTTGCTTCAGGGTTGTCCAGAGATTTGATCTTGGAGAGAAAGGTTGCCTTGTTGAACAAGGATATAAAAATCTCTAGACTTGTGGTGTATATACAACAAGTGGAGGAAAAAAAAAGCAAGATGAGATGAGTGAGATGCAAAATAATAAGTTTTGCTATTTAGATTAGGGTGGAGGTCAACAGCAGAGTGGTAGAGATGGTGGGAAATGGTCTAAGAAAAAGTGGGGCAATTCTAGTTCCTACTCTATGTCTAGTGCTCCCTATTTGAAGTTATTAGGTGACTATCATTCTCAGAATGATAGTGGGTTTAGAGGACCACGAGTCTGGTCGTGGGATACTGGGGCTCAGTTAGCTCAATCATATCCTCCTTGCATCTTTTATAGTCAGGTGCACCGTGGGTTTTGTGAATTAGGGAGGAATAACTGACTCAAGTGTGGTTAGATTGGTCATCTACAGAGGGATTATCCTTCTAAGGTTTCTTCTGGGGAGAATAAGATTCCTTTTGCCTCTTCATTTTGACACGGACCAAAATTGAGCCATGTCATATAGGCATCTTAAGCTTACATAAATCGGAGGTCGCCCTGATAACCCAACAAAAATCATAGCATCAATCACAAGAGTTGAATAAATTTTGACCATAAAGTAGGATTGCGAAACACATACTACTAGTTGTTACTAAAACATGTCTTAAACATTCATTTGATTCATCAAACTAGACAAGATACCTAAGTCCACAGTCATCCATAAAACCTCTACTAATTTAGTAT
The DNA here is from genome assembly GCA_030864215.1 of Capsicum pubescens. Lineage (NCBI taxonomy): Eukaryota > Viridiplantae > Streptophyta > Magnoliopsida > Solanales > Solanaceae > Capsicum > Capsicum pubescens. The sequence continues at coordinate 102,813,544 of CM061542.1, forward strand.
GTCAGATATGTCGGGACATGCCCTTAACAATAACCAAAATCCTAAGTCTTAATAAGTCTATTAATATAAACAATGACCTAAAATATAAGACTTACGGATGTATAAAAGATCACCACTTCAATGTAAACACTCGATCCATTCGATCGCCTGATCACTATGTAGGATAAAAGAAGAAGCTTCGGCTCCTATGTCGCATGGGGACATAGCGTTCGGAGATAGTTAGCAGTTGGAACATTAGCATGTAACTCAAGGATAAGGATAAAATATTATCATCATTCAACAACAAGTCAATATATCATATTCTATCATATTCATACATTTATCCACGCATATAGGTGTAGCACATGTCAAACAAGTAAACGAGTCTCAATATCATTCATGGAGTACCCAATCAAAAGACATAAAGTAAAGGGATCCGAACTTCCACACTTAGGTTCAAACAGCTTCCATTTGACCAAGAACCTTAACTACATCCACTTATTGTTAGACAAGGGTCTCGAACCATATGCTTGCTCATTTAGGCCAAGAAACTCTATCCACGGACTCTTATGCAAGGGACTCTAACCTCTAGTTCTTTAGACGTAGACAAAGAACTCTAACCATAAGCCCTTAAGACATGGAACTCCAACCTCATGCCACTCTATACATGGGACTCCAACCTTATTCCACTCTAGACATGAGACTACAACCTCTTGCCACTCTAGCCATAGGACTCCAACCTCATGCCACTCTAGCCATAGGACTCCAACCTCATGCCACTCTAGACATGGGAATCCAACCTCATGCGACTCTAGACATGGGAATCCAACCTCATGCCACTCTATACATGGGACTCCATCCTCATGCTACTCTAGCTATGAGACTCTAGACTCATGCTACTCTAGACATGGGACTCTATCCTCATGCTACTCTAGACATGGTACTCCAACCTCATGTTTTCATTAGGCATGGGAATTTAACCTGAAGCCCTCTTATTAGAATTAATAGTGGACCCTTGATTCCTAACTCTTTTAATTCATGCATCTACTCTCATGCAATTTATTTCAACACTTAAGGACTCTAATCTATTGGACCAATTCAACACCACATATGACCACATTGTTCTCATGGAAACATTCATTCATCACACACTTTGATAGGCACACTCCTTACTTTCATTTATTATTTAATTCAAAATACAGTCACCAAGACCCTTACAAAACATTCACACTTCATAAGCAGTCTTACAATACATTCTATACCACATATTAGTTCAACACACAATTCAAGTTCAATTTCATATTTAGGGACCTTAACCCCCTTATTATTCATCAAGCCAACAATGTCATACATTACACAATACATAGCTCACAATACCTTCACGGTATCATTAATAAATCATTCATACTCATTGGGACATTGTCATAGTTCAATATATCACCAATATTTGACTAGCCAATTCACTTAGATATTTTCATAAACACATTGGGTGCTTACCTTCAAAAAAGCTATTTTCATGGTGGATATTATCAAGATTAGGGTTAATCAGGACCCTCGTGTTAAACCACATACAAAAAGCACCCACTCATGTAAATTATCATCAATATCACATACAAACATAAGTCTAAGCAAGATTTAACATTATACATCATTAGGCAACAAAACCCTTTTTATTTGAATTCAAAACCACCATGTACACTTAATAATCCAAGTGTTAAATACATGGGTTTAGAGTTACTAAACAAGTGGAATAGGTATATGCCTTAAACAACTTGAATCACTAAGAGTATTGACTCCCCTTTTCTTCTTGAAGACCACTCTTGAACCCTAGCCTCTAATATTATAAAAATGAACTTAAGAGAGTGTTTTAGGGTGTTTAATTCATCCCAAGGGTTATGATAGGCCTAGATGACTTATATAGGAAGGGGACTTTAGGGTTTTAGGAAAGGGAAATAACCAAAAATCCCTTAGTTAAAAGATGAAAAGTGTCTTCATCCAGGGGTACAACTCCCCATACAATTCCCTGAGTAATCATACCTTAGGGTATGAGTGGTACCCTAACTCATACCCTAGGATTATCCTAGGTCACTCACACTATTAAAGGTATGTGTAGGCATCTTTGAGTTGTATCTAAAGGGTATGACTCACTCCTAACTCGTATGGACCAGCCATATAGAAAATGGTCCACTCTAAACTAGGTCCTCACTCTGTATGGTTGAGCAGTATATGACTCATATACATAGGTACGATCAAGGGGTGACCATGTCATATAGAAAATAGTATGCTACCTTAACATACTGCTCAAGGTAAGAGAGGGAGAAGTATGGATACGACCCATATCCATGGGTATAACTCAAGCTCAAAGTCATACCCAACTCAGAGGCACCAAAAAGTTGTTGTTCTTCTCAAGTTTTATGACCTAGGTATTTCAATCCTCCCCTACTTGGACCATTCACCCATGAATAAAGGGTAAGGTAAGTATAAACATAAGTTAACACATGGTCATATATCAAAACAATCTTTAAACAAGTTAGAACAAGATTTCAATAAAGATACAACACACATCACACTCATCATCAATCAATCATTTTCTTCATTGTTCTTTCCAAGATCTTGGGTGTTTCATATTTGATCCTGCACTAAAGGGTTCTACTTTTACTTCTAGCCTCGGTACTAGTCAAAACCATTTGTATGTTCTTGCCACTGATCAGGTGTCTGAGGCATCCCCTGATGTCGTTGCTAGTATGTTGAAAGTCATTTCTTGTGATGTGTATTTCTTCTTGATACAAGGTCCACTCTCTCTTATGTGACCTCATTAATAGCTGTGTATTTTGGTTTTGGTCCTGAGTGTATTTCAGACCTTTTTTTTATTTCTACCATAGTAAGAAACTCTGTGGTTATTAAAAGAGTCTAAAGGAGTTATGTGGTGTCTGTTGGTGGTAGAGAAACTTTGGTAGATTAGATAGAGTTAGACATGGTTAATTTTGATGTCATACTTTAGATGGATTGGTTGCATTCATGTTATGCTTCTTTATATTGTTGGGCTCATAAGGTCATTTTCAATTTTCTTATTGAATTGGTTATTGGATGGGAAGGTAGTTCCCTAGTGCCTAAGGAAAGGTTTATATTGTATCGTAGAGCCTAGAAATAAATTTCTATAGGGTGTCTCTATCATTTGGTCTTGGTTAAATATTTTACCTCGGAGAGTTCTTTCTTACATTTTGTCTTCGTGAAGAATAAATTTCCTAAAGTATTCACTGATGATCTTCCTAGTGTTTCTCCTGATAGGGAAATTTATTTATGGATTGATTTTATTCTGGACACTCATCCCATCTCTATGTCTCCATATAGAATGACTCTAGCTGAGTTCAAAGAGCCTAAAGAGCAGTTAAAGGATCTTCTAGACAAGAAATTTATCCATCCTAGTGCATCCCTATAGAGTGTGCCTATTTTGTTTATGCATAAGAAGGATGGTTAGTATCGATTACCGCTAACTGAATAAAATAATCATAAAGAATAAGTATCTACTTGTGAGGATTGGTGATCTCTTTGAGCAGCTTCAAGGTGCTAAGTTTTTTTCCAAAATTAATCTTCGATCTGGGTACCATCAGTTGTGGATTAAGGAGGTGGATATCTCTAAAACTACCTTTTGAATGTGGTGTGGTCATTTTGAGTCTTTGGTGATGTCCTTGGGTTTGACCAATGCCCCAGCCGCATTTATTAATCTTATGAATTAGGTTTTCCATTAGTTTTGGAACTTGTTTGTCATTTTCTTTATCTATGATATTTTGATATACTCCAAGAGTGAGGTAGATCATGTCAATTACCTCTATCTTATGTTACAAACCTTGAAGGATTAGTGATTGTATGCAAAGTTTTTTAAGTGTGAGTTCTAGTTGAATGCAGTGACCTATCTGGGTCATGTTGTTTCTAGTGAAGGGAACATGGTGGATCCATAGAAGGTTGTGGCTAAAAAAAGTGTCCTAGACCCACGACTCTATCCAATATTTGGAGATTCTTGGGTTTAGCCAATTACTATAGAAGGTTCATGGAGATTTTATCTTCTATTACGGCCCTAATGACTAAGTTGACTCAAAAAAAGGTAAAATTCTTGTGGTTTGATGCTTGCGAGGGTAGTTTCAAGAAGCTGAAGGATAAGTTGACTTTGACTATGATCTTGACTCTACCAAGGGTACTGATGATTTTTTCATCTATTTTGATGCTTCTAAGGTGGGATTAGGTCATGTGTTGACGCAGCATAGCAAGGTAGTTGCTTATGCCTCTAGATAGTTAAAAGTTCATTAGAAGAATTATCTGAACAATGATTTAAAATTACTAGTTATGGTGTTTCGATTAAGGATCTGGCAGGATTATTTCTATAGGGTCTATGCTAATATTTATTCTGACCATAAGAACCTGCAATACGTGCACTCAGAAGAAATTGAATATCAAGCATTGAAGGTGGCTTGAGTTTCTAAAGGACTATGACATGAGTCTTCACTATCTTCCAGGTAAAGCTAACATGGTTGTTGATGCTCTTAGTGGGTTGTCTATGGAAATCTTATCTTATTTGGATTAGGAGAAATAGGATTTGGTGAAGGATATTCACCATTTGGCTAATCTAGGAGTCTGTATCTTAGGTTTTGAGGATTGTGGTGTGATTGTTCAATAGGTGGTGAGGTCAACTCTTAGTGCTAAAGTAAAGGAGAAGCAAGTACTGTATCCTATTCTAATGAAAATAAAGAATGATATAGGTGGGCAGAAAGTAATGGCTTTTAAGATTGGTGGTGATGGTATCTTGAGGTACCAAGGAAGGTTGTATATTCCGATGATGATGGATTTCAAGGAAGAATTTTGGTCAAAGCTTATAAGTTGCATTATACTATTCATCCTAGTTCAATAAAGATGTATCATGATCTTAGAGAGATTTATTAGTGGAATAATATGAAGCAGAATGTGGCAAATTTGTTGGCTAAGTACATGGTGTGCCAGCAAGTAAAGGTAGAGCACTAGAGGATCGATGGGTTAACTGAAGAGATTGAGTTGTCGGTGTAGAAATAGGAGATAATTAATATGAATTTCATTATCGATCTTTTGTGGTCTCACCAATAAGTCTACTCACTTCTTTCCAGGTAAAGCTATCATGATCTTCTATTTGGGTCATCGTAGATAGGATGACTAAGTCTACTCACTTCTTTCCAGTGGGGAAAAATTTCTCTTCTAAGGTTACACCAAGTTGTTTATTGAGGATATCATGGAGTTGCATGGTACTCCAGTTTCCATCATATCTGATTGGGGAACTCAGTTCTCATCTCACTTTTGGAGGTTATTCCAGTGAGGTTTGGGGACTAAGGTGACCTTTAGTACTGCTTTTCACCCACAGATGAATGGTCAAGTGGAAAGGACTATTCAGGTTTTGGAATAATGATTTAGGCTTATGTTTATTATTTTGGTGGTATTTGGGTAGATCACCTGTCTTTCATAGAATTTGCCTACAATACTAGTTATCATTCTAGCATTGGTATGTCTTTGTTTAAGGCCTTATATATTAGGAGATGTAGATCTTCTATTGGGTGGTTTGATGTTGGTAAAAATGAGTTGTTTGGCGCTAATTTAGTTCACCCAGATATGGAGAAGGTGAAGGTAATTTAGGATAGACTTAAGGCTGCCCAATGTCTCCAAAAGTCCTATGCAGATGTGAGGCAAAGGGAGTTAAAGTTCAGTGTTAGTGATTGGGTGTTCTTAAAAGTGTCTCCCATGAAGGGAGTGATGTAGTTTGGTAAGAAGGGAAAGCTCAGTCCTTGTTATGACGGTCTGTGCTTTGTTTTGAAGAGGGTTGGTTATGTTGCATATGAATTGGAGTTGCCTCCTAGTTTAAGCTTCGTTCATCTAGTGTTTGATGTTTTGGTGATGAAGAAGTGCATAGGGGATCCTTCAAAGGTTATTCCTATAAAAGAGGTGGGTATCTTAGATGCCTTATCCTACGAGGAGGTTCCAATTTAGATTTTCAATTAGCAAGTACGTGAGTTACAGACGAAGTATGTATCTTCAGTAAAGGTTCTTAGGAGGAACCAATAGGTCAAGAAATCTACTTAGAAAGCTGAGGAGGACATGAAGCATAAGTATCCATTCTTGTTTCCCATTCCAGATAATTATGCCTAAGGTACATGTATTTCTTAACATCTTTTTTTGGACTTTGTTAAGGAAAAATGTGATTTGCTTAGCATTTTTGTTTTCTATCTTTGTTAAAGGTAAGTGTAGATGTATGTGGAGTCAAATTGTGCTAATAAATGCCTTGTCCTATCATTCAAGGCCAAATGACCCTAAGGGGTGGAGTATGTAAAGACCAGGTTTTTGGGTCCTTGGAATTCCTAGGATTTTGCACTCTCTACCCTAGTTACAACTGGACCCTATGAGTCGTAGGGTGTCCTTAAGAGTCATTGGGATGAGTCATAACTAAATCTGTAAGTTTGTAGCTTGATTCTACTTTGAGTATGATTGGATCACTAAGAGCCATAAGGATATGTCACGATTCATTTGGTGTAATCGTAGGGTGTCCAGTGTAAGTCCTAATTTGGGTTACCTGCTTTCTACGAATAGACTTTATGATTCGTAGGGTCCCATAATGAGTGGTGTCATTGAGTCATAAGGATAATAATGTAGGGTGCCTTGGTGGTACTGTCTTGGTTATGACTCATGGTGATTAGTCATAAGAAGTGGTTATGAGTTAAGGGTTGACCCATAGTGAAAGGTGGCACTTTTTCATCTTTTAAGTTAAGGGAATCCTGGATATTTTCCCTCTTACCCAAATTGAAACCTATGTCTTATAACCTCATTAGGGTGTGATTATCACTCAGAAAAAAATCAAGTAACTTCTCAAACACTCCTAAAAATCTCTCTATATTCGTTGAAGCAAGTCAATCTAGGGTTTCATCAAGTTGGTCATCTAAGGGATCAAGGGTCGATTTCTATCCAATTTTCTTGGTGTTTAATACATGTTACTCTTCCCTCATTGTTATATTTGTAAAAGTATGTATAACACCTTGGGTTTTAACCCTTAGAAAATTCTTGAATTTCTATCTTTTTATCATGATACGACTATGGAGTAAGAACCGTACACTGGGTATGGTTGGTATAGTCAAGTCGTATACTAACCAGTGTTAGTTGGTGGGATGGATTTTGGTTTCTAAAATTGGTATGACTATGGGGTACGAGTCATATTACTGGGTATTTGTTATTTGGTTCATTCACTTAACCTTAGACTTAGTGAATGAGGTGGGATCTGAGTATGAGTGTCTTACCATGATTCGTAATTATGGTATGAGTCAAACCATGGACTCGTATGAGGGACAGTGTTCAATCCTCTTGGGATTCTATTCTACCAAGGGTATGATTTATGGGTACCAGTTATACACTTGAATATGACTTGGGTTTGGGTGTGTCATACTTTGGATAGTGTTAGGTCCAAGAAGTAAGTCCTAGGGTATGAGAGGCAGGTGCCACTCGTATAGGTTGGGTACGACTCATAAGGGTCATTCGTACCCTATGATGGGAATTCAATGCAGTTTAAGTGAGGGTAATCTGGATATTTCCACACTTATCGTAATAAGGTCCCATGACTTATATTGCATTTGGGAGGTTATTTTCCCTATTATTCTATCCTCAAAACACTTAGAAAAGACTCTTAAATCCTCTCTAGAGTTCTTGGGCAAGGGAAGCTAGGGTTTCATCTCAAGGATTGGTTTGGGGCTGGTCTTTGTGATTTCTCTCCAGCATCATCATGTTTAAGACATGTTCTCTTCCCTTAATGTTAGTTCCAACTAAAGGCATGAATTTTATTCAATGTTTTCATGATTTGAATGTTGTATGATTTTGGGTTTTCAAATATGATTTGGGGGTTTTATTTATAAATGTTTGGTTATGGTTTCCCTATGCTTTAATTATGCTTTAATGGTGGTTTTTCATAATTGGATTGCATGGGAATAGTTATTGATAATTGGAATTGGTTTTGGAAATACTATGCCCCCAATGTGTTTGATAAAATGACTATAACAATGCTTTTATTTTAATATTGGTTTTTCAATGGAACTTATGCATGGTTTAAACTTGGTAATGGAATCCTAAATTATATGAATGGTTTAAATAGTTGTGGAATGGTTTGTCTTAATAAACATATGTGTGGGGTACATGGGAATCCCCTAAGTTAATTGGATAATATGATTAATGGGTACATGGGAATCCATTGATCTCAAAAAGATTTGGCTAAAGACAATACTTGCAAGTTATAGTTGGTATGATGATACCACTACTAATGGCCTTAGTTAAAAATGAATGGATAATGGTTTAGATGTTTTGTAATTGTTTTAATTGGGCTTAAAGAAGGGGGTGTGTAGTAAATCTGTGGAAGGTGGAGGTCTCGGAGGGCTCGAAACTAGAAACTTATATATGACGATGTGAAGTTTGGTCCTAGTGACCATGTGAATGATGTCACACTTTATATTTTAGGGGATTTACTAGTCATCCCAGGTTCTTTTCTCTAGTTGTGTGGCTTCACACACTAGGGCCTTTTCAACAGGGCAAGGTGAACCAATATAGCCCGTGGGTAGTTTTAGGATGGCAAAGCTACACAGCCCAGGTAAAGGTTTTAATGGCATGTTAAACCCGATCCCTTTCCCAGCATGGTTATATATATATATATGTATGGTTTATGTGCATACGGATGGTTTTACTTGGTTTTATAAGTGGCGTTATTTTATCCTTACCCTAAGTTCATGCTAGCATTCACCCGCTAACCCATCTTCGGGCAGTTGTATCCCCATACGATACAGGAATTGGCCATTCTACTTCTCTTGCTTAGTATTCAGACACTCGGGGGTGAGCTTTAGATTGAAATGGTGAGCTTGCATCTATTCAGAAGGCTCCATTTCATGGATGTTATTTCAAACTCTGGATTACTTATTGATTTTGGTTTTGGTTATGGTCGGGGGCATGTGCCAATTGGATTTTATTACTCTTTTGGTTAGAGTCTTTGTGATACTGCTATGGGTTACGGGCGGGATCGATAGTAGTGTTAGTCTTCATTGGCATTGGTATTGGACTGACGTCATTGAACATAATTTCTCATTGTCCCATCAAGTTTTATTTTGGGATTAATTATATTATTTCTTAGAACCCATTTAGTTATGGCCTGGTTTATGGCCCTTGATTTCATATTGGTTTGGCTCGGTTGGTTTAGTTAGCATGGTTTGGCGAATGGGATGGCTTAGTCGGGTCAATCTAGGAATAAACTTATCCAAAAGTTAGTCCCTGTTCAACTATGTTATCTTGTTATATTTTTAAAATTCATCCATCTCAGGACGGGCAGCTGGAGGTTGGGCTGGGTAAAGGGGGTGTTCTTCGATCCTGGTCAGACTTGGGACACCCATGACGACAAGGCCTCGAGTCGGGTCAATTTGGTATCAGATCTTTAGGTTCATGGTCAATTAGGAGTCCACAAAGCCGTGTCTAGTAGAGTCTCTTTAGGGTTATGTAGAGCGTCATACTCATAAGAGAGAGGCTACAGGGCATTTAGGAATCTTTCACTTTCTTGGTATTCTATTTTTAAGCTCGGAGTCTAGGTCCTTAAATCTCCTCTATTCCTTGCTTGTTCGTCTTTCAAATCATGCCTCGTAGATCTGGAACACATGAAAACTCTTTGGTCCCATCTAGGGATAATATTGATGGGGTACATCCTACGTTTGGAGTTTGTCTTCGATCTCAGGGTCCTATCCCTTGTTGTTCTGGTAATCCTCTGGTTGCTACAAATCCTTCTCACGATGAGGTGACTAATGCAGAATTTTGCCAATCTATTCATGTCATTGCTTAGTTGATTGCTGCTCAGGCTGAGCGGGATACGTCTGGTGGATTGTATGCTCAGGCCACAAGGGTTGGCCAGTTTATGAAGATGAATCTTCCTACTTTTACTGGTGTAAAATTGAAGGGGGATACTCAGGCTTTCTTGGATAAAATAGAGAATTTATTTAGGGTAATGCAAGCTACTAATGTGGAAGGTGTTAACTTTGTAGCTTATCAGCTCAAAGATATTGCGTACCAAAGGTACGAGGAGTGGCATCAGGATAGAGGTGATGTGGAGGAGTCATCCTTATGGGATTCCTTTTTTGGTACTTTTTTGGATCATTTATTTCCTTGGGAGATGAGGGAAGCAAAGATAGAGGAGTTTGTGAATCTTAAGCAAGGGAGAATGTTTGTTAAGAAATATTCCTTGAAATTTCATCAGTTGTCAAGGCATGCTCTTGATTTGGTGTCTGACATAAGAGCGAGGATAAGAAAGTTCTTTTCTGCGCTATCTCAAGATTTGATCTTAGAAAGTAAGACTTCTTTGCTAATCAAGGATATGGACATTTCTAGGTTGATTGTCCTCATACAGCAGGTGGAGGATAAGAAGAAAAAATAGGCAGAGTTGGGAAATAGACAGAGTAAGAGGAGTAGGCTTTCTGACCAGGGAGGTGCTCAGTTGCAAGGTGGTTGGGATGGAGGTAAATGGACAAAAAAGAGTGAGAAAGTTCTGGTTCCTTCTCTACTGCTAGAGCTCCTTACCTAAGGCAGTCGAGTGATAGGTGTCCACATGGTGGTGATAATTTCTAGGCACAGGTTGCACAATCTTAGGTGTGTGGTGGTCAGTCGGCTTTTTCATGCCCTCTTTGTCGGTTCTATGGTCATCTTTATTGGGGGCTATTATGACAAAGGTAGGAACAACTATTTTAAATATTACTAGCCCGACCATATACTTAAGAATTGTCTAGTTGGTAGGGGAGCTTTGAGAGCAATCAAAGCTCTGATTGCTTAATCTTCTCCTATTTTTGGTACCGGCCCAGGCTGGAATAAATTATATGTTCTTGTATCTCAGTAGGAATCTGAGGCATCACATGATGTCGTTACTTGTACGTTACAACTCTTTTCTCATAACGTGTATTGTCTGCATGATCTGGGGTCCACTCTTTCTTATGTGACCCATTCATGGTTGTTTATATTGGTTTTGATTCGGAGGTTGTATTGGATTATTTTTTTATTTCAACCCTGATAAGTGACTCGATTATTGTTGAGAGAGTCTATAGAAGGGTGTGGTATCTTTTGGTAGGAAACATACCTTTGTAGATTTGTTTAAGCTGGATATGGTGGGTTTTGGTGTTATTCTGGGGATGGATTGTTTACACTCTTGGTACGTGTCCTTAGATTGTTGGACCCATATAGTTGTCATTAGGTTCCCTAGTAAACTTATTGTAGAGTGGGAGGGTGGTTCTCTAGCTCCTAGGGTGAGGTTCATTTCTTATCTTTGAGCTCAGAGGTTAATATCTAAAGGGTGTCTTTATCAATAGTTTTAGGTTAAAGATTTTAATTCAAAAGGTCCTTCTTTACAATGAGTTTTGGTGGTTAATGTGTTTCCTGAGATCTTTTCAGATGATCTTCCTGGTGTTCCTCCAGATAGGGAAATAGCGTTTGGTATTGATTTGATTTCAAACACTCGTCTAATATCTATTCCTCCTTATAAAATGGCTTCGACTGAGTTGAGGAAAATCAGGGAGCAACTTAAGGATCTTCTAGATAAAGGGTTTATTTGTCCTAGCATATCTCTATAGGGTGCATCGGTGTTGTTCGTGCACAAGAAGGATGGTTCCCTTCAGATGTGCATTGACTATTGGCAGTTGAATAAGGTAACGGTCAAGAACAAGTATCATCTTCCAAGGATAAATGATTTGTTTGATCAGCTGCAAAGTGCCAAGTTCTTCTCTAAGATAGATCTTTGGTCTGGTGATCATAAGCTTAAGATTAGGGAGGGTGATATCCCTAAGATTTCTTTTGGTACTCAGTATGGTCACTTTGAATTCTTAGTGATGTCATTTGGTTTGACTAATGCTCGGACAGCATTTATGGATTTGATGAACAGGGCTTTCAGGTAGTTCTTGGATCTGTTTATCATTATGTTTATTGATGACATTCTGGTTTATTTGAAAAGTGAGGTGGATCATGCTAATCACCTCCATGTGGTAATGCAGACCTTGAAGGAACAACAGTTTTATGCCAAATTCTCCAAGTGTGAGTTTTAGTTTAACGTTGTGACTTTTCTTTGTCATATTATTTCTAGAGAGGGGATGATGGTGGACCCTTTGAAGGTGGCTATAGTTAAAAGGTGGCCTAGACTCATGACTCTAATCGATATTCAGAGATTTTTTGGTTTGGCTGGGTATTATCGACAATTTATGGAAAGCTTGTCGATGATAGTTACTTTTTTGACTAAGTTGACTCAAAACAAGGTGAAGTTTTCTTAGTCGGATGCTTATGAGGGGAGTTTCGAGAAGTTGAAAAATAAGTTAACTTTGGCTTCGATTTTGACATTTCCTGGGGGCAGTGAGGGGCTTGTGGTTTATTGTGATGCATCTAGGGTGGGACTTGGTTGTGTTTGGATGCAGCATAGGAAGGTGATTGGATATGCTTCCAGGAAGTTGAAGCTACATGAAAGAAACTATCCTACTCATAATTTAGAGTTGTTGGCGATGGTTTTTGCTTTAAAAATCTGGCAACATTATCTGTATGGAGGGCACGTAGACATTTTTCTGATCATAAGAGTTTACAGTATGTGTTCACTTACAAGGAGCTAAATCTTAGGAAGAGGAGATGGCTGGAGCTTCTTAAGGACTAGGTTATGGGTCTTTACTATCACCCAGGTTAAGCTAACGTGGTTGTTGATGCTCTTAGCAGGTTTTCCATGGGGAGTTTGGCTCTTATTGAGAAAGCAAAGCGTGAATTGGTGAAGGATATTCACCACTTGGCTAATCTTGGAGTTCATCTTTTGGACTCCTAAGATAGTAGGGTGATGGTATAGGAAGTGGTTCAGTCATCTCTTGGTGCAGAGATCAAGGAGAAATAAGTGCTAGATCCTTTCTTGATGAAAATCAAGAGTAGTGTGGGTATGCAAAAGGTAATGGTCTTTGAGATCAGTGGAGATGGTACTTTGCGGTACCAAGTAAGGTTGTGTGTTCCTAATGTCAACAGTTTGTGGCAAAGGATCTTGGATGAGGTGCATGAATTGTGCTACGTTGTATATCTCAGTTCAATGAAGATATATCATAATATCAAAGAGATATATTGGTGAACGGTTTGAAAAGAGATGTGGCTAATTTTGTAGCCAAGTACATAGTGTGCCTATAGTTTAAGGTTAGGCACATGAGGCCTGGTGGATTGTATCAAAAAATTGATTTGTCCGAATAGAAATTAGAGGTAATCAATATGGATTTCATTACCGGTATTCCTTTGTCTCAAAACCAATTTGATTTGATTTGGTTCATTGTGGATAAAATGACAAAGTCTGCTCACTTCTTGCTAGTGAGGACTACTTTTACGGTGGAGGAGTATGCGTAGTTATATCTTCAAGAGTTTGTGAAGCTACATGGGGTACCTATATCGATTATCTCTGATCGTGGTATGCATTTTTCATCTTATTTCTGGCGGTCTTTCCAGAATGGGTTAGGTACGAAAGTTAGTTTAAGTACTACTTTTCATCCACAGATAGATGGGCAAGCAGAAAGGACTATTTAGATGTTGGAGGATATACTTTGATCATAAGTGATTCATTATGGTGGCAATTGGGCAAAGCATCTACCTTTGGTAGAGTTAGCTTACAACAATAGCTATCATTCTAGTATTGGTATGGCCCCTTTCGATATATTGTAAAGTAGGAGGTGTAGATCTCATATTAGGTGGTTTGAGCTTGGTAAAACAGATGTGTTTGTTCTGGATTTGGTCTATTAGGCTATGGAAAAGGTGAAGGTGATTTGGAATAGACTTAAGGATACCAAAAGTCGCCAAAAGTCCTATACAGATGTAAGGCGTAGAGACTAGCATCTTGAGGATGGGGATAAGGTGTTCCTCAAGGTATCTCCCATAAAGGGAGTAATGCGGTTTGGTAACAAGGGGAAGCTCAGTCCCCGGTTTATTGGTCCTTATGTGGTTCAGATGAGAGTTGGGAATGTTGTTTATGAACTAGAGTTGCCTTCTAGTTTGAGCTTGGTTCGTTCGTTCTTTCATGTTTCCATGTTGATAAAGTGCATTGGTGATCCTCCTTTGATTATTCCTTTAGAAGGGTTGGGTATCTCGAATTCTCTGTCTTATGAAGAGGTCCCGGTTGAGATATTAGATAGGCAGGTTCATCGGTTGTGGACCAAGTATATGGGTTTGGTTAAGGTTCTATGGTGGAATCATAAGTTGGAAGAAGCTACATGGGAAGTGGAGGAGGACATGAAGTCCAAGTATCCACATCTATTTCTTCCTCTTGGGATTCGTACGGAAGGTATATGTCTTCTACACATCTTTATTTTCTGAGTTTGTAAAAGGAAAGATTAGTATATTTTTCTCTTTGTTTTCAAACTTTGTTAATGATTGGAAATATATTTGATAATGCAAATGACTCGTGCGTGTTGTTACCCCAACCTTGTCCGTCATTCAGGGATGAATGTCACCTTAGGTTTTGACCCTTAGAAAATTTCTTGGATTTTTGGCTTCTAGTCATGATACGACTATGGAGTACGAGTCGCACTAGGGTACGATTGGTATTATCTAGTCGTATGCTAACCAGTATTGGTTGGTAGGATGGATTTTGGTTACTTAAATGGGTATGACTATGGGGTACGAGTCGTATTGGTGGATACGTGTCATTTGGTTCATTCACTTAACCTTAGACTTAGTGACTTAGGTAGGATCTGAGTACGAGTGGATCACCATGAGTCATGAGTCAGGGTACAAGTCGTACCATGGACTCGTATGAGGGACAGTTCTCAATTCTCTTGGGATTCTATTCTACCAGGGGTACGGTTTATGGGTCCCTGTTGTACACTTAAATATGACTTGGCTTTGGGTGTGTCGTACTTTGGACAGTGTTGGGACCATGGGGGCAGGCTACGGTACGAGAGTCGGGTGCCACTCGTACTGGTTGGGTATGACTTGTAAAGGTCAGTCGTACCCTATGATGGGAATTTAGTGCAGTTTAAGTGATGGCAATCTAGATATTTCCCCACTTATCCTAATAAGGTCCCACGAATTACATTGCACTTGGGAGGTTATTTTCCCTATTATTCTATTCTCAAAACACTTATAAAACACTCTTAAATCTTCTTTTGAGTTCTTGGGAAAGGGAAGCTAGGGTTTTATATCAAGGATTGGTTTGGGGCTGGTCTTGGTGATTTCTCTCCATCATTATCGTGTTTTAAGGCATGTTCTCTTCCCACATTGTTAGTTCCAACAAAAGGCATGAATTTTATGCAATGTTTTCATGATTTGCATGTTGTATGATTTTGGGTTTTCAATATGATTTGGGGATTTTATTTATAAATACTTGGTTATGGTTTCCCTATGCTTTAGTTATGCTTTTATTTCCTTTAATGGTGGTTTTGGATAATTGGATTTCATGGGAATGATTATTGATAATTGGAAATTGTTTTGGAAATACTATGCCCCCAATGTATTTGATAAAATGCCTATAACAATGCTTTCATTATAATATTGGTTTTTCAATGGAACTTATGCATGGTTTAAACCTGGTAATGGAACCCTAAATTATATGAATGGTTTAAAAGATTTTGGAATGGTTTGTCTTGATAAACATACTTGTGGGGTACATGGGAATTCCCCAAGTTAATTGGATAATATTATCTATGGGTACTTGGGAATCCCTTGATCTCATAAAGGTTTGGCAAAGGAAAATACTTGCAAATTATATTCGGTATGACAATACCACTACTAATGGGCTTTGTTAATAATGAATGGATAATGGTTTTGTAGTTTGTTAATGGTTTTAATTGGGATTAAAGAAGGGGGTGTGTAGCAAAGTCGTGGAAGGTAGAGGTCCCGGGGGGATCAAAACTAGAAACTCATATTTTCCAATGTGAGGTTTGGTCCTAGTGACCATGTGTATGATGTCACACGTTATATTTTGGGGGTTGGACTAGTCATCCCTGGTTCTTTTCTCTAGGCGTGCGGCTTTACGCACTGGGTCCCTTTCAGCAAGGAGAGCTGAACCCATATAACTCGTGGGTGTTTTTAGGTTAACAAAGCTACACAACCCAGGTAAAGGTTTTAATGGCATGCTAAACCAGATTCCTTTTCCCCGCATGGTTATATATATATATATATATATGTATGGTTTGTGTGCATATGGATGATTTTACTTGGTTTTATAAATGGCCTTCTTTTATACTTATGCTAAGTTCATGCTAGCATTCACCCGCTAAACCATCTTCGGGCAGTTGTATCCCCACGCGATGCAGAAACCAGCCATTCTACTCCTCTGGATTAGCATTCGGACACTCGAGGGTCAACTTTGGATTGAAGTGGTGATCTTTCATCTATTTGAAAGAATCCATTTCATGGATGTTATCTCAAACTGTGGATTACTTATTGATTTTGGTTTTGGCTATGGTTGGGGTCATGTCCCAACCGAATTTTATAACTCTTTTAGTTAGAGGCTTTGTGGTACTGCTATGGGTTAGTATGGGAGGGATCAGTAGTAGTGTCAGCCTTAGTATTGGCATTGGTATTGGGGTTGAAATTATTAAAGATAATTTCTCACCGTTTCGTCGTATTTCATTTTGGGATTAATTATATTATGTCTTGGAATCTATTTGGTTATGGCCTGGTTTATGGCCCTTGATTGGTATTCATTTGGCTCGGTTGGTTTGGTCGGTGTTGTTTTGTAGACGGGGTGAATTGGTCTGGTCGGTCTAGGAATAGAGTTATCCGAAAGTCAGTCCAACTATGCTATCTTGTTATATATTTGAAATTCATCCATCTCAGGGCAGGCGGCTAGAGGTTGGGTTGGGTAATAGGGGTGGTCTCCAATCCCGATCGGACTTGGGACATCCACTATGACAAGGCCCCGTGTTGGGTCGTGTCAGTATGTGTTTTAAAGTATTATTCATGATATGTTTATGTTGGTTTTGAATCAAAGGTTAGGGGGTTTGAATGCATGTTGTTGAACAATGTTTTCCTATAGTTTATATATAATTAATCATGCTTTAAATATGGTTTGGAACGTGTGGTTGCATGGGTACATTGAATGTACTAGGGAATTGTGATGTTTCCAAACTTGTGACTTTTGATTTTGTTATGACCCCAACCCTATTGTTTAAAATTGGTTTTGAGTTATGCGAAATGTAGGAATTTCTAAAATTGAACTAATCTTGAACTATTGCTTGATATAAAGAGGTATTTGAAACACAATGGTCTGATTTAATGAACAAAGGGAGTGCTTTTCCGAGTTAATGGAAAGTTGTTTCTGCATGTTGTTGTTACCTTTCAAGTATGGTTGGTATGACGATACCAACAATGTATGCTTTAATGTGGAATATGGTTCAATGAATGGGGGGATATGTGATACCTGTTTTAATTGGGCCTTAATAAGAGTTTTGTAGATGTGTCATGAAAGTAGAGATACACAATCTAGGCTAAAGTTTTAAAATACATGTTATCCATGTTCCCTATCCCGGCATGTGGTGTGTATATATATATATATGTTTATGCATTTGATTATATGCACTGGTTTTTAATGATTTTGAACTGTTGATCGCATCATTATGTTATCCTTATCCCTTAGTTACATGTTAGCGTTCACCCCGCTAATTGTCTTCAGGTGTTGTAACCCCACGCGATGCAGGAATTGGTCATACTTCTCTTAGGATTCAGAATCATCTCGTGAGTTGACATTGAAGTAGTGAGCTTCCATGCATCAGAAGTATACATTTCATGTTTTGTTATTTTATGTCTCAGACTATTTAGACTTGTTTTGGCTATAGTCGGGGGCATGTCCCGATATTTTATTGGTATTCAGTTTTGGTTTATTGTTTAGAAGGCTTTGTTTGGACTACTATAGTTATTGGGCAGCGTCGGTTGGTCGTTTGGCCAGTCGTCGATGGTTGGTTATGGACATCCATTAAAATTTTCTAAAGCTATTGCATGCTATCTTGTTATATGTTCGAAATTCATCCGAACTTAGGATGTGGTGTGTTTGGTTTGGTTAGGTATAGGCAGTGATAACCAGTCCTATAGGACTTGAGAAACCTGTCACGACCAGGCCCTGGTTTGGGTCATAACAGTTATAATTTGAGTCCAAAGACTCGTCAAGACTCCCTACGACTCGTAGGGTACGTCGTAGTCAAGGCAGTTAGGATAAAATTTCAGAAATCTTCAAGGACCAGAAACCTGGGATGTCACAGGTAGGCATTCATACTCCAAATCTATCATAACTTCCAAATTGCCATTCCAAAGCGTCAAGTCAAAAATTAGGCCAATAAGTCTATATTAATGTCAACTACTCAAATCGACTTTAATAGCCAAATCTGACATATCCAAGATAAATTATACCAGGGAAAAATAGAGACATAGATGAAGAACCAAATGACCACATGGATAAACCATCGACTGAAAATGCACATAGCCAACTGTATATTAGCTAAAGGGCACGAAATGTAGACACAAAATAGAAATCATGTCGAAGGATAAATCACCGGCTGAAAATGCAAATGAACAACTCCGTAACTGTTGGAGGGAATGAACCACCAAAACATACTCAGGGACTCATAAAGGCCACAAACCATACTAGTAATAGAAGAACTCCAGCAACTCAGAGAAATACAACTCAAGTCGGAAACTAACCAATCCCATATTCCATCTCAACAAAGAATAGACATAGGAATATATCATCAATAAATAGCACTCCACTAAGCCTCATTAGGCTGAACAAACTCTAAAATGGGGATTTTCTAAATACACCTAAGTAGGACAATTACCATTAGATCCATCGATAAATTACATTATCGAAGAAAAAATACCAATCTCAAAACCAAGGACAAAGTCAAGAACACTACCAGAAAAATCAAGAAACTCAAGAAAAAAAATCTCCAATTTGCCAACTTAAGAAGCAGTCACAAGAACTATCACCTGTCTCCAACTCTCTAACCCTACTAGAGTGAGAACTGCACCCCACTAAGGTGGGTCAAAAGAACCCACATCAAATCCTCAAATTTTATATTAGGAAATTTATACCCCCAGACTAGGATAAGGTATCTTAATTCACTTTTTGATTGTACATAAGTCATAATCAACCCTAATATAGGAATCCCACATAGAAACCTGCAATTAAGGCAACTCCACCTAGATTATGGTTTCACAATCACTAGAACAGTCCAAATAAGGTTAATCATACTAACCATGCTTCCAATGCTAAAAAAAACATCCCAAAACTAGCATCAAATCATATCCATTCTATGAATTAGTTCAATCTAGGAAGAAGGCAATAGGAATCTCAAGTGTAATAAGCATTTCACTTTATGGGTCAAAACCCTCATCTAATCCCAAAATATAGATAATCAATACTAAGCAATTCTACCCATAATCAATCTTAATATTCACATTAACATGCAATGTATAACACTGTCATCTTATGAAGAAGAGTAGACAGAATCCTACCTTAATACCGAGCCGCAAATCCTTAAATTAATCACCAAACATTCTTCTTCATCTCATGATCCCAAAATGTCATCACACTATCAAAATGGTAATATTCTCATCAATATGAGAGTAATAATACCCATATTGCACCATTATGCATCCAAAATAACATCAAAACCTAATGTGGATCCCACTTATAGAAAATATATTTTCGAGATCAACCCAATAGTCATATATGATCAAGGAATCATAACCCTTAAAATGGGTTAAAACCAAGCTAATATGGGACTAAAATCATGCCCTCAAGTTATTGGGGTTTTGGGTCAAGAACCAAGAAAGGGATGAAATCTTAACTCAAACCAAAATATAATTATGAAAACAGATGTTAATCAAGCTCCCAAATCACCCACAAGTGTTAGTTTTGAGTTATCACACTCTTTAGGGTTTTTTCTCTTAGGGTATGGATGAAACATAGGCTAATTCACGGCCTAAGGTGTCTATTTATACCCCTTTCAGGTAATCAGGTACTGCAATTACACATCCCGGTGTGTAATTGCATACCCTGGCTTCAAAAGCAGGTGTGGTTATCGCCACAACCCTTGGTGCAATTGCAATACCCTCTCTTTAAACACAGGTGTGATCTCCACATAAGAGGTGAGATCACAGAGGCACCAGTTATCAGCTAAAACTTAGAAATTTATCTTAGTTTTTGCAAAGGCCTCGAAATTCATTCAGAATCCAATAGACACAAATGAACTATGTAAGCATACTAAATTAGACATTTTGAATGAAATAGAAAATTTGGATTTTCTATCCGAGGTCATTTCGACCAAAATGTGGGTCCCGCACCTATCTTTCTAATTTTCTAACTTTCCAACCAATAGGTCAAAATGAGATCGGGTGCATCGATACCCAAACCAAAGGTCTAACTAGAATAAAATTGATATTTTGAAGCTATTGGCATAGTCAAAATTTGCATACAGGATTGTTTTACTAAATTTTCCACTCGATGGTCATTTGGAACCAATGAAGACTTCTAAATAAGGAATCAGCTCTAAAAAATAAATAAACTGCCCAATAACTGAACTGTCAATCCCAGTAAGTCATAAATGACTTGGGGAAACTATGGGAAAGCTCTATTAGCAAACAAAATGAAAATATGAAAAATAACCCAAAGGGTCATTACAAGATTTTTAAATTTAGAAAAGGAATATTTAAGGCAAAAAGTTAGGATGAAATGGTTTATGGGTGGGGATAGAAACACTAAATTTTTCCATGCCTATGTGAAAGGAAGAAGGAAAAAATGTAGATTAATAAAATTCACGCAATGCATGAGGACATCATCAGCATATCTCAAAATATTAGAGAAGAAGTTGTGAATGTATTTAAGGAGCAGTCCAAGGAAAACATGGAAGCAAGCAACTATGATATGCTAAAATGTATAATATAGTTTATTGAAAAGGAGAATAATGATATGGAGAGAATACCAACTATGCAGAAGGTGAAACGGGTTGTTTTTTCACTTAATGCTAACAGTGTTAGTGGACCATATGGTTTCTTAAGTCAATTCTTTCAAGAAAGTTGGGATATCATTGGGAAGGATATTACAAATATGGTATAGACATCCTTTTATGGATATGAGCTATCAAGGTATGTGACTAACACTAATGTTGTTCTGATTCCTAAAAAGAAAGTGGTGAAGAATTTTGGTGACCTAAGACCTATTAGCCTAAGCACCTTTTCTAATATGATTATTTCTACTCATTCATGATAGAATAGTTAAGGTGTTGCCTAAGATAATATCACCAAACCAAGCTAGTTTTGTTAAAGGCATAAGCATCATAGAGAATGTGCTACTAGACAAGGATATTATAAGGGACATCAATAGGAGGAACAAATTACAAAATATAGTGGTGAAAATAGACATGTCCAAAGCATATAATAGGGTCTTATGGATGTTCTTACCGAAAGTAATAAAGAATTTTGGAGTTTCAGGGAGGATTATTGACATGATAGTGAGTCTTATTAGTAGTAATTGGTATTCTATACTATTTTAATAGCCAATATTTTGGCTTTATTTTCATCATCCACAGGCCTCAAACAGGGTGAACCATTATCACCTACTCTTTTTATAATTGCAGAAGAGGTTCTTGCAAGGAACTTAAATGAGCTATTTGAAGAACCTAAGTATAAAGGGTATGGTTTTCCAAAATAGATTACAAAAAAACCATCCACCCTATGCATCCTACTTCTATAAAGAAAATAGTGAAAGCATTTAGAAGATATAAGATTGTATCCAAACAAATGATCAATTTGGATAGAAGTTTCTTATATTTACATAAGAAAGTCCCAGGTAGAGTGAGCAATCAAATAAAAAGGATTACAGGAGTAAAACAAGGTTCATTTTTTGTTTTATCCATTTAGGATGCCTTGTTTATTTAGAAGAAAAATAGAGGTTATTTTGAAGAGCTGATCAAGAAAATGATGAAAAGGTTGAGTTTGTGATAGAATAAGCTTTTAACATTTGGAGGTAGATACATACTTACAACACATGTTCAATAATTAATGTTTGTCTATTTTCAATCAGCTATGAACCCCCCAGTATGTGTTATAAATTAGTTGCATAAAATATTTGCATGATCTGTTTGAGCAAAGTCAACTAGAGCAAGGAACGAACATTGGATATCATAGGAAAACATGTGCTATCCTAGAGAAAAAAAGAGGAATATGACTAATATCATTACATTAAATCTCAAAATCACTCTTTGCTAAGCTATGACGGAATTTTAGAGTCTCCACATCATCAATGTGGAGTGAATTTATGTGGAATAAATACTATAAAAGATACCACTGAATAATGGTGAGAGATTTTAGAGCCTCCCATATATGGAGAAAAATAGCAGAGGTAATTAAAGAGGTTGAACATAATATATGGTGGCAGTTTAAAGCTAGGACTTCCAGTTTCTAGTTTGATAATTAGACTAAACATGGAGCCCTCTATTATTTAGAAGGAGACAATGCATAGGAGGAAAAGCTGGAGATGAGGGATTTTTATAGGAATGGAAGGTGGGATGAAGTAAAATTGAAAAGTAAACTTTCAGAGGAAATGACTAGACACATTGTGGAAAGTATAAGACCCCCCATTGACCTAGAGAAAAATGACACACCTTAGTGAATAGGGAACTCTCAAGAGAGATTCACAGTCAAATCATCTTGGGAAATATGAGATAAAATAAAAAAGAAAAAGAAAAGTACAATCATCTATGGGTTAAAGGTATACCTTTCAAAATAAACTTTTTCATATGGAAGGTTTGGAAGAGAAGGATTTCCACAATTATAAATTTAAAAGAATAAGAATAAATAGTGTATCAAGATGTTTGTTCTTTGAGGAGACAGAGAAGGATAAAATGGCCCATTTAATTCCAATAGCCCCCATAGCTACTAGGCTATGGAGTCCATTTGTTAGTTTTACAGGGATAGACATTTAAGACATGCACTTGCGGCAAATCAGCAATACATAGTGGTTAATGAATGCAACACCAGAATTAGAGGTAATATACAAACCTATCTTAGAAATTATTATGTGGAACATATGAAATATAAGGAATGAAAATAAATATAGTGGTAAAGTAGCCTTTATGGATCTATTATGGCAGACTCAGCAACTGATTAGAAAATTGATAAAAAGGCTATACCCTTATATCAGAATTGGAATAGAGCACTGGTCGTAAAGTTGTAAAGACCCTTCAGTTCATTTTTCATACTTTTGATTATTTTTTTTATTTTAACTTTTTATAGTTTCCCTAAGTCATTCTGACTTGTTGGAGCTGATAGTTCAGTTAACGGGCAGTTCATTTAACTTTTAGAGCCAATTCCCTGTTTTGAAGTCTTCGCTGGTTCCAAATGGACACCAAGTTAAAACTTTAGTAAAATTATCTCGCATGTAAATTATAACTATGCTAGTAACTCTAAAATATCAATTTTAGGCTGATATACCTTTGGTTTGGGTCCTGAGGTACCCGAGCTCATTTTGACCTATTGGTCATAAAGTTAAGAAAATAAAATATAGGTGTGAGACCCACATGTTGTCAAAGAGAACTTGGAAGGAAAATCCAAGTGCTCACTGAGTTTGGAACATCGAATTTGATATGGTTACATAGTTTATTTACGTATAAGGGATTCCGAACAAATCCCGAGCATTCGATCGAGCCATTTTGGACTTGGAAAAATTTGGTGTATCAGGTGTAATACCCCAGGTTTTTGGACTCTAAAATTTCTGAAGTGTTGACAATACTTCCATGACTATGAGTCATTATCACTCATCATGAATCATAGGATGGGACTCGTTGTCTTAATAGTGAAGCTGACCAAGATTTTTACCTTGATCACGAGTCTTCATCACAACTCATGATAATAGGTAATGAGTTTTGATGAGTGAATCTTGACCATAATAGTGAGGGTTTAGAGATTTAACTCTCAGGTAATGAGTCTAGGTAACAACTCGTGGTCAGACCTCATGAGTCATTACCTGAGTCGTGATAACTGGGCCCAAAATCTTGTATGTTTTAATTGGAGGTTTTTTGATCTTTTCCTATATTTAAACTATACCCACAACTTAAAAACATCCTAAAGACCCCTTTTTTCATTAGTTATCAAATCAAAAACATACTCTCTCCTCTCAATATCTCAAGTCAAGAGAAAACTAGGATTTATAAGAAATTCAAACTTCAAGTTCAAAACTTTGGATTTCATAAATATTTTGGTATTTAAGGAATGTCTCTCATCCCTAACTCGAATTTTATACTATGGCATATGTTTTAGTCATTGTTCATGTGATTTAATTGTTAGGTTTGAAATTCAGTTGGGGTTTTTGATGATTTACACTTGAATTATAGTTATCAGGGTTTAAATGTCATGTGTATACTTAAATTGATAATTTTTTGGACTAAATGGGTGCATTATTGTGGAATTTGGAATGGGGACATGGGTTTCCCTAAATTGATGGATTTTGGCTTGGAAATGGCATTAACCTCAACCCACCTACGTGATTTTGGTTATAAATATAGAATTTGCATGATTTAACCCACTTTTGAAACTATTGGCTCTTCTCCTTATGGACTCTTCACTCTATCTGTAGGTGCTCTAGTTTTCTGAAAGATAGGAGCAGCTACTGGCCTAGACTAATTGTAAACAAAGAAGTTAAGAGGCCACTAGAGAAAGGGTTCCTTTTTTGAGTCTATTTCCAATTCTTCCAACCTTGAATCTAGGTTTCCCCAAATGCCTCCTTGCTATTTTCAAAGCTACACTTGCTCCCTTCCTTCACTAATAAGAGATTCCATTATTCTATGCTGACTTTACTATGCTATTACATTAATGGATAAATGAATAAAAAGATATTTTAAAGGCCTTGGTTTCCATGGTTTTGACTTTTTTTAAAAGGAACTTGGGAGTCAATTAGTTAATTGGAATAGATTAGCATGATTATATAAGCTTGTAGGCATGATTGGTATAACTATACCAAATGGTAAATGCCATAATATAATACTCCTTAGTTTATGGTTGGGATTATGATCAAAGTGATTTTAATTTGGGCTCAAAGGGGGTTGTGTATCTCAATGTGAAGGTGGAGGTCCCGGGGGACCAATACTGGAAACTATGTTTGTTGACGTGGGGGTCTATATGACTATGTGCTTGGTGCATACTTTGTATTTTTGGGGATGGCTAGAGCCTTGGTGTCTTTATTCCTCCTACGAATTTCCTCAATTCGTGCGGCTAACATATGTTGGGGACCTTACAATATGAGGAGCTGAACCCATATAGCCCGTGGGTTCCCTTAAGACAGATAAATCTACACAGTATAGGTTAATGGTTTTAAACTCTTATATTCATGACCCATTACCCTATTCTGGCATCTTATATATGTATATATTAATGTGTGTGTGTGGTTTTTCTATTTCATTAGGTTTCTTTTCAGATTTTGGGAATTAGGAACTCTCTTTTGTCATGGTCGGAGGCATGTCCCGACCTATTTTGGTATTCAAGTTTAGAGTCTTTTTTGGACAAATGTGGGTTGGATATTTGTTTGATTCATAGATTTACATTTGAATATCTATCTTTTTTATTACTAATTTGGGTTATCTCTACTGTTTATATTGATTATGCTCTAAGGGATAGGCTAAAGGGGTGGTCTCTGGCCCACGGAGGGCTTGAGATACCCGTCATGACTAGTCCTAGTGTTAGGTCATGAAAAGCTTGGACCAGAGCACAATTCAGGGTCATTGGGTATGTAAGAAGTCGTGTCAAGTAAAGTCCCTTTTATTAGTTTGAAGAATGTCATACTTATAAGGAGGAGGCTATGAGGTATTTAGGAATATTTTTCTCTCTCGTGTTCTATTTTGGGCTATAGAGTCTAGTTTTCATGAAATTTCTCTAACTCCTGGCTTACTCATATTTCTGACCATGTCTCCCCAAAGATCTGATGATTGTAGAAACTCATCTGGGCCCTCTGTTCTACTAAGGAAAATGTGGAGGGAACTCACCTTGTTTATAGAGTGTAGACCCTATCTAGGCTCTCTAGTTATGACTGTGGCTCCCCACGTGAAGTTTTATTAATCCCAACTATTTCTCCTCGGGTTTCCTAGCCTGGTGAAACTTATGCCCAGTCACCACAGGGAGATATCTCTAATATGGAGTTCCATCAGTCTATCTATATGCTTACTCAGTTGGTGGCATTGCAGTCTTGTTAGTCTGATCGTGTTGATTTTGTTGCTCATTAATCTGAGGTCATTCGGGTTGGCCAGTTAATGATGTTGAATCCCCCAACCTTTATAGGATCTAGGGTTAATGAGGATCCTCAAGGATTTATTAATAAGATGGAGAAGATTTTTAGGGTAATTCATGCTACGGATGTAGAGGGTGTAGAGTTTTCTTCCTATCAGTTGAAAGATGTAGCGTATCAGTGGTATAAGGAGTGGAAACAATCGAGAGGTAATGATGTTGAGCCATCAGTGTGGGATGAGTTTTCAAGTTCCCTTATTGATCACTTCCTTCCTCAAGAGTTGAGGGAAGCTAGGGCTGAAGAGTTTGTGTACTTTAAGTAGGGCAAGACAAGTGTGAAGAAGTACGCCCTGAAATTTCAACAGTTGTCTCGTTATGCTCTAGAGTTGGTGTCTAGCATGAGATCCAAAATAAGGAAGTTTTCTTCTGGTTTGTCCCGTGATTTGGTATTAGAGTGTGAGGCTGTAATATTGAATAATAATATGGAAATCTCTAAGCTAGTGGTTTATATATAACAGGTGGAGGTTGAAAAGAAGAAGTAAGTAGAGATTGGAGGTAGAACAAGAAGTTTAGGTATTTAGAGTAGGGTACAAATTAGCAGAATAGTGGGATAGATGGCAGACAGTGGACTATAAAGAAGAATTGGGAGAATTCTTATTCAACGACTAGTGCTCTTTATCCTAAGCCTTCGGGTGATCATTTTTTTAGACTAGCAGTGGTCCTTAGGCACAGGGTACCCAGTCTCAGGTTAGTGGAGCTCTTTAAACCCCATCTTATCCTTCTTATCATTGTATGGACAACTTCACACCGGATATTATTAGGAGGGGAAAAATCGATGCTATAATGGTGGTCATCTTGGTGATATGCATTGAGATTATCCTTCGTCCGGAGTTTCTACTGGAGCTAATAAGGTCCCAATTGTTGTTTCTTCAGCTTTTGTACTTAAGGGGGCTACTTTAGGTACCGGTACTGGTCAAAATCATATCTATGCACTTGTTACTCGTTAGGAGTCTGAGGTATCTTTAGATGTTTTTACTGGTATTTTATAGCTCTTCTTTTGTGATGTTTATTGTTTGCTTGATTTGGGTTCTATCCTATCTTATGTGATCCCTTATGTGGCTATACACTTTGATTTTGATCCTAAAATTATTTTGGACCCCTTTTCTGTGTCTACTCTAGTAGGTGATTCTATCATGGCTAGAAAAATATATAGGGGTTGTGTGGTGTCCTTCTTTCATAGAAAAACATTGGTATATTTGATAGAGCTTGACATGGTATATTTTGAGGTAATATTTAGGAAGGATTGGCTTCATTCGTGCTATGCTTCCCTAGATTGTTGTACCTGTAAGGTCAGTTTCCATTTTCCTAATGAACCGGAGATTGATTGGGAGGGGAATTCCTTAGAACCAAAAGGGAGGTTTATTTCCTATCTTAGAGCTCAGAAGTTGATTTCTAAAGGGTGTCTTTATCATCTGGTTTAGGTTAAAGATTTTAATTCTGAAAGTCCCTTATTGCATTCTGTCCCTATGGTTAATGAATTTCTTAAAGTCTTTCTCGATGATCTTTTTAGAATTCCTCCTGGTAGGGAAATAGATTTTGGGATAGATCATCTGTCGAATACCTATCCTATTTCCATTCCTCCTTACAGGATGGCTCTGGCTGAACTAAAAAAACTTAGGGATCATTTGAAGGATCATCTATATAAAGGCTTTATTTATCCTAGTGTTTCTCTGTGGGGTTATCTTGTACTACTTGTGTGAAATAAAGATGGGTCTCTTTGGATGTGTATACACTATCGTCAGTTGCATAAGCTTATAGTGAAGAATAAGTACCCTCTTCCTAGGATTAATTCTCTTTTCGACCAGCTTCAAGGTGCTAGATGTTTCTCTAAGATTGATCTTTGTTTGGGCTATCATCAGTTGAAAATTAGGGAGGTTGATATCCCCAAGACCGCTTTTCAATCTCGGTACGGCCATTATGAGTTTTTAGTTATGTCATTTGACTTGACTAATGCTCTAGTTGCTTTCATAGATCTTATGAATCGGGGGTTTAGGCAGTTTTGGGAATTTTTTGTTATAGTCTTCATTGATGATGTCTGGGTATACTCTAAGAGTTAGAAGGAACATGCCAATCACCTACGAATTATGTTGTAGACTCTTAAGGATTAGAAGTTGCATTCCAAATTTTCTAAATGTGAGTTTTGGCTAAATGCGGTGACTTTTCTCGGGCATGTTGTTTCTAGTAGAGGGATTAAGGTATATCCATAGAAAATTAAGGCAGATAAGAAATGGCCTAGAGCCTCGACTCCAATTGATATTAGGAGCGGCTTTTCTTGGTATTATTGGAGGTTTATGGAGAGCTTATCTTGTATTGTTGCTCCGTTAATGAAGTTGACTTAGAAAAAGGTTTAAGTTTTTTTTGTTTGATGTTTGTGAGGGTAGTTTTGAGAAGTTAAGGAATAAGTTGACTTATGCACTAGTGTTGACCCTACACAAGGGTACTGATGGGTTTGTTGTGTATTGTGATGCGTCCCGTGTGGGACTGGGTTTTGTTTTGATATAGCAAGGTAAGGTTGTGGCCTATTCTTCCAGGAAGTTTAAGGATCATGAGAGAGATTACTCCACTCACAATCTAGAGTTGGCGGTTGTAGATTTTTCTTTGAAGATTTGGCACCATTATTTATATAAGGTAAATATGGATATCTATTCAGATCATAAGAGCTCGCAATATGTGTTTACACAGAAGGAATTGAATCTCAGGTAGAGGCAGTGGCTCGAGCTACTTAAGGATTATGATATGAGCCTTCACTACCATCTAGGTAAAGCTAATTTTATTGTTGATGGTCTTAAGAGGTTGTCCATGGGGAGTATGTCTCATTTTGAGGAGAAAAGAGTATTGGTGAAAGATATTGGCAGGTTGGCAAACTTGGGAGTTCATCTCTTGGACTCTAAGAATGGGGGAGTGATAGTTCTAGAAGTGTCTAAATCATCTCTTGGTGCTAAGGTGAAGGATAAGCAGGCTTTGGATCCCTTACTTATGTAGATTAAGAATGATATGGGTCAACAAAAGGTTATGGCTTTCAAGATTGGGAGATATGGTATTTGGAGGTATCAAGGAAAATTGTGTGTTCTTTTGTTGATAGGCTACGGGGAAGGATTTTAACCGAAGCTCATGAGTCTAGAAATACAGTTCATTTAGGTTCAACAAAGATGTATCATGATTTGAAGGAGATCTACTGGTGGAATAATATGAAGAGAGAAGAAGCTAATTTTGTTACTAAGTGTATGGCTTGTCAGAAAGTTAAGGTGGAATATTTAAGGCCTGGTGGCATATCCCAAGAGATAGAGTCACCCGTTTGGAAGTGGGAGATGATTAATATGGATTTCATTATAGGTATTTCGCGGTCTCAAAATCAGTATTATTCCAATTGGGTCATTGTGGATAGAATGACTGTCTTCTCACTTCTTGCCTGTGATGACTAACTACTGAGGAGAGGATTATGCTAGTTGTTCATTCAAGATACAGTGTCCATTATTTCAGCCTGAGGTACGTAGTTCTCTTCTCACTTTTGGCATTTATTTTAGAAAAGTTTGGGTATAAAGTTGAACCTTAGCACCATTTTCAACCCTCAAATAGATGGGAAAGTGGAGCATACTATTCAGACTTTGGAGGATATGCTAAGGGTCTATGTAATTGATTTTAAAGGGAGTTAAGTTGATCATTTTCCTGTTATTGAGTTTGCTTACAACAACAGCTACCATTTTGGCATTCAAACGGCTATTTTTGAGGCTCTTTATATAGGAGGTGCAAGTCTCTGATTGGGTGGTTCGAGGTTGGTAAGACTAGGTTGTTTGGGAAGAAGGGGAATATCTATCCTTATTATGTGTACATATCAAATTGTGAGGAGAATTGGAAATGTTACCTATGAGATAGATTTGTCTGCGAGTCTGTCTTTGATTCATTTTGCTTTCCATGTGTCTATGCTAAAAAAGTTTGGGGTGATCCTTCTTTGATAGTGTCTGTTAAGGATATTGGAGTTATATATTCCTTATCTTATAAGGAGGTACTGGTTAATATATTGGATAGGCAAGTTCATAGATTCAGGACAAAGGTATACCTTTGGTAAAGATGCTTTGGAGGAATAAAAAGGTGGAAGAGCCTACATGGAAAGCTGAGGAAGATATGAGGGCCAAGTATCCGTTCTTTTTCCCGTATTGTATTCTTTTTTTTATCGTGATAAAGGTGCCCTAACTTCTCATTCAGGGATAAATGATCCTAAGGGGGAATAATGTAATAACCCAGGTTATTAGACTCTTAAATTTCTAAAGTGTTGACAATACTGCTATGACTACGACACAGGTGATGAGTCGTTATCACACATCATTAGTCATAGGGTGGGAGTTATTTTATCAATAGTGAAGTTGCCCATGATTTCTACCTTGATCACGAGTTTTCATCACGACTTGTGATGATAGGTAATGGGTCGTGTTGAGTGACTCATGACCATAACAGTGAGGGGTCAGAGATTTAACCCTCAAGTAAGGAGTCTAGGTAACGACTCGTGGAAAGACCTCACGAGTCATTACCTGAGTTGTGATGACTGGGCCCAAAATTTCATGCATGTTTTAATTAGGGGCTTTTTGTTCTTTTCCTATATTTACACTATACCCACGACTTAAAAACATACTAAGGACCACTTTTTCCATCAGTTATAAAATCAAAAACATACTTACTCCTCTCTGAATCCTATGTCAAGAGAAAACTAGGGCTTACAAGGAATTTAACATTCAAGCTCCTAACTTTGGATTTCTTTCAATTTCTTGGTATTTCAAGCATGTCTCTCATCCCTAACTTGAATGTTATACTATTGTATATGTTTTAATCATTGTTTATGTGATTTAATTGTGGGGTTTGAAATTAATTTGAGGGATTTTGATGAATATCACTTGAATTATATTTCTCATGGTTTAAATGTCTTGTGTATACTTAAATTGATAATTTTTTGGACTAAATAAAATCATTATTGTGGAATTTAGAATGGGGAACATGGGTTTCCCAAGTTGATGGATTTTGGCTTGGTAACAGCATTAACCTCAACCCACCTATGTGATTTTGGTTTTAAATGTGGAATTTGAATGATTTAACCTACTTTTGAAACTATTGCATTAAATTAATGGACAAATGGATAAAATGGATTAGAAAGACCTTGGTGGCCATGGTTTTGGATTTTATTAAAAGGAACTTGCGAGTCAATTGGTTAATTGGAATGGCTTGGCATGATTGTATAAGCTAGCAAGCATAATTGGTATGATGATACCAAATGGTAAATGCCTCAAGATAAGACTCCTTGGTTTATGGTTGGTATTATGTGCAAAGTGATTTTAATTTGGGCTTAAAGGGGGTTGTGTAGCTCACCGTGAAAGTGGATCCCAAAGGGACCAATATTAGAAACCACATTGGATGGCGTAGGGGTATAAATAACCATATGCTTGGTTCACGCATTATATTTTTTGATTGCTAGAGCCTTGGTGTCTTTATCCCTCCTTTGAATTTCCTCGGTTCATGCGATTAACGCATACTGGGGCCCTTTCAGTAGAGAGAGTTAGACTTATATAGCCCGTGGGTGGTCTTAGGATGGATTGAGCTACACAGTACAGGTTAATGGTTTAAAACTCTCATATTCATGACCCAATGTCCTGTCCTAGCATCTTATATATGTATAAATGAATGTGTGTATGTGGTTTTGGCTGATTTTAGACATGGAATTATTTTATCACTTTTCGTGGGTTACATGTCAGCACTTATCACACTAACTATCTTGGATGTTGCATTGTTTCATGATGTAGGGTTCAAAGTATTTTCTGTTACTCTTGTGCAGTATTAGGTGGTGTAGTGCATTGGTCAAGTTTCTGTGAAGTGGTGAGCCTCTATCTTTCAAAACACTTTGTCATTTCATTAGGCTTCTGATTAGATTTAAGGAGTTATGAACTCTCTTTTGTCATGGTTGGGGGCATGTCTCGACCTAGTTTGGTATTCAGGTTTAGAGACTTTTGTGGGCAAGTGTGGGTTGGATATTTGTTTGATTCATAGAGTTAACATTTGAATATCTTTCTTATTACTAATTTGGGTTATCTTCCACTGTTTATATTGATTATGCTTTAAAGAACGGGCTAAGGGGGTGATCTCTGACCCATCGAGTCATGACACTAGGTTTTTGGTGCACTGCGATAGCGACATTATTAGCCATGATCTTGACTCGTTCGTGCAGGCCTAGATGCTAAGTTCACATAGTGATGGTTGTAATCACGACTCGAGTAATAAAAGAGAGATGTCACGATTGCAAGGCCTCGAGCTGTGATAGTGGGACTCGAGTACCTAATATGGGTATAAATAGGCCCCAAATATCGTGAATTCATAAATTTATCACCCCTTTCTTGGTATCTTAAACCCTAAATAGTGTGATAGCTTAATATTGAGACTTGTGGGTCACTTGGGAGCTTAATTAACATTTATTTTTGCAATTGCTTTTTGATTTTAGGTAAGAATTCACCCTTTTCTTGGTGAAATTTCATGATTTATTGTTCAAAACCTCAAAACCTTTAAAGCTTGATTTTTGCCTCAAATTAGCTTAACTTTCACCCATTTTTTAGTGTAATGATTCCTTAAACTAGTAAGAGTGTTGGGTTGGTTTCAGAAGCGTTTTCCATAAGTGGGACCCACATAGGATTTTTGATGTAATTTTTGGACCCAAATAAATATGGTGTAATATGGGTATCATTATTCTCGTATTGATTATTAGATTGTATTTTTGATAGCTTGGCACCTTGAAGAGGCTTCTTAGAAGGGAAAAGCGATGGTTAAGTGGTTCATCGAGCTTTCTTGGGCGTCGAGATAGGATAGGTTTATCCCTTGTTATATTGAAAAATTTAATAGTATTATTATGATATTGTGTTAGATTTGGGATGGGTTTTAGGTGTTGGATTGATAAAATGCAAGACTTGGGTTAGTTTGACCGTTTAGGCTATTTTGAAATTGTAGAGTTGAACACTTAGCATGCTTCCTTATGATTTTGGTGAATTGGACTCCATTTCTCATGTTTAGCATGAGAATGTCTTATATCACTAAAGAATAAACAAAAATGCTCTAGTTATTCATGCTTAGGGTAAGTTGGCCTGTATTGCTTACACTAACGAAGGTTGCCTTAGTTCCATTTGACTTAGTTAATGTGTTTGGGAAGGATCTCTATCTTAGGACTAATTGTAGCTTATTTAACATCTAAATGCGGATATTAGTTACCTTAAGCCTAGTTCAGGTAGAATTTGCATAAAATGGAACTCGAGGATTAGAAGTGGACTCTTAACCCAATTTAGGATATGACATTTGTTAGGTTCTTGTAAATATTTTATGCTTATTAGACTCTTGGAAATATGCACTGAGGTAATATTTAGAAATCTTGATACTTAATGGTTATGTTGGTTAATATGAGGGTTGACGCCTATTGATTATGGAATTATTTATGTTATTGATGATGCAATTCATGATGTTAAATATATATATATATATCCTATTAGAGTTCAAGAGATGATTATGCTATTGAGTATATACTCTATTTGAGTCTGTGGGATGATTATGACACTATTGATCATATTAATTGATTCAAGTTTGGGTACTAATGATATTTACCGATTTGAATCTGTCTATTGATTATTGATCGGATCAACTCTGAATATTAATTATATTTACCGGTTCGAGTCTAGATATGTATATTATGCTATGCTAGTATAATTCTTATGATTAATGATATCGGGGTGTGAGATTGAAAGTAGTTGTTTGGCTAAGTTAGAAAATGAGGAAATGGTTATAATGAGGCATGCCATAAATGGAATTTAGTGGTAAAATGGCTAGTTGACAAATTATGGTTAGTTGATAAATGATGAGTAGTTGGTATATGATAATAAGGTTGCTATATGTTGGTAAGTTGTCAAATGATGATTAAATAATGAGTTGGTTATTTGTAAGCAAGGAATGGTTGCTATTTTATCTTGAGTGTACTCTCCAGGTCTATGGGAGTCTGTGATAAGTAATTTACTTTCTGCACCAATTGGCGTATGGGAGCCAATTTTGTAGTTATGACTATATGTGTTGATGTTTTATGTTATGTCATTATTCTAATTTATTCACATGTCTAGTCACGGTGTTGTCGGAGCTATTTCAGATTTGTCTATACCTTGACATAGTTATGTTATCTTGCATTTTATCATACTTATAATCATGATTTAGCTCAATCGGCAGATGATGCCTACTGAGTACCCGTTGTTTCTGTACTCGTACTATACTTTTATACCCTTTTGATATAGATTCGAGTACTAGATGTCGTTGTTGATCGTTGATTGTTATGTGTTGATTTTTCAGAGATAGGGTGAGCTCTTAGAGTTGGAGTCACCTATTTTCTTATATCTTTTGACTTTTAGTCTTTAGTTATCGAGATATATCTTATTGACTATTCTAAGTCTTTGAGTTGTATTATTATTAAATACTCTTATACTATCTCTACCAGATCGTGCGATGATATCTTGTATTGATTATTTTATCTATTTAGAACTGTTTGCTTATTTATAAGTGTGTTGTTAATTTTTGCCTATAATTTGGCATTTTCCACTAAGTTAACCCATTGTGTTTAGCTTCGGGTTACATTTTGGCGTACCTACTGAAGGGGTAGAGTAGGTGCCATCATGAATCATTAATCGGGTCGTGACAAATTGGTATCAAAGCCTAGGTTACACCAATATTATTAGTATAAAAGCAAGTGTCTAGTAGAGTCCTGTGGATTAGAATAATGACGTCCGTTTTCTATCTTTGGGAGGTTGTGGGATATTCTTAGGAGTTCATCACTTCTTTCACCTATATCATGCTAAGAGCCTATGTTGGTTAGTAGAGTATTCCTTTGACCTTACTCTTTCATAGATGGCCAGAACATATGCTACCGCTATATGAGATAAGGGTTCGGAGACCGAGCTTAGGGAGCCTACTCCTATTTATGGATGATCTCAAAGTCATGGATATTTGCATGATGTGTCCCAGCTAGGGACCAGGATAGGCCACCTTTACAATTCCTATTCCCACTCTTGAGCTAGAGATTATTTTTCCCCAACTAGCGGTTAGCCAGGGACCAGCCCAAGCTACACTAGGGTTTATTTTTTCTTCAATTCTCAGAGATACATTGGTTTAGATTTTAGGAATAATTGGTGGTATGCCATCTAGTGGTGCACATTTTAATGATCAGAATGGTACTGAGGTGGGGCGCATCCTGTAGTTGTGGCTCCTAGAGTTGAGGTTCCTTCAGCACCGATAGTTGCTCAACCAGTAGTTGCGCAGCCTACTATGTCTTCTGGGGAGCAGAAGATATTGGATAGATTCTTCAAATTAGCTTCGCCTAGGTTTTCTGGTGCTCTGAGCGAGGATGAATATGAATTCCTAATTAATTATGAGGATAGCCTCCGTAATTTGGGCCTTGTTGAGACTCGTGGTATGGATTACACCATATTTCAGTTGGATTTGGCTACTCAACATTGGTGAAGAGGTTATATGGATTCTAGACCAACTAGATCTTTTTCTTTATGGACTCAGTTCTATGAGATGTTCTTGGAGAAGTACATGTCTCTCAGCCTTAGAGATCATTTAAGGGATCAGCTCTCTATATTCGAGTAGGGCTATATGACATTTGCATAGTATGAGGTTTGTTTTCATGAGTTGTCTAGGCATGAGACTTCTATTCTGGATATTGAGTAGGAGAAGGTTTACTTCTTTATCAGAGAGTTGAGTCCCATTTTGTATGTCTACTTAAAATTTGGTTGTTGTGGGTAGGTCTTTTGTTGACATTTCGAATCACACTGGGGTACTGGGGGATATGAATCGTGAGGCCCATGGAGGTAATGATAAGATACCTAGATATGAGGCCAATTTCAGTGGGAGTCATAGTAGTTCCCAATTCAGGGGTGGAAGTTCTCATGGTGGGTATTCTCTATATCCATCCTACCAAATTTAGAGTGAGCCTAGTCAACCTGTTCAGGTAGCACTTTAGATTACTGACGGAGGTCAGTCTAGTGCCAGAGACTTCCCTGGTCTAGGTGGCGGTCAGTCTTCGAGGTGTTTATCTTCAGGCCATTCTAGTCGTGTTGGTTATTACGTCAGCCGGATCTATTGGTTTTGTTTTAGCTCAGGGAGCCTATTATAGTTATAGATCTTTTGGTCACTATTCTCGAGAGTGCCCTAGTCGTGGGGCAATTATTGTTTTATCTCAAGGTGCTTCCCCTATTAGAGTAGTTCTCCCTCCACTAGAGGTGGTTCTCATGATCATAGGGGTGATTCCCAGGGTACTCGAGGAGGTTCTCAAGAAGGAATGAAAGAAGGTTGATTAGGTGACCATCCAGATAGCGGGCATGGTCAGTTGTATGCAGTACCTACTAGTCCTGATGCTGAGACTTTGGATATTGTTGTTACAAGTATGATTTTAGTGTGTTGCCAATCAGTCTTGCTTTATTTGATCTATGATCCACTTATTCTTTTATTTCTAGTTATTATGCACCACGGTTGGAGTTGTCTTGTGACTTATTATTTGTGTCATCCCGTGGGAGATTCTTTAGTAGTGGATCGAGTTTTCAGGTCATGTGTTGTAAATGTTAGCGATGTTAATACTTATGATGATCTTATTATCCTAGATATAGAGTGTTTTGATGTGATTTTAGGCATGGACAGGTTATCCCTCTCTCATGCGGTCATGGATTAATTTGGATAGACTGTTACCTTAGCCATGCCTGGCATACCCCAATTGCGTGGCAGGGAGCGGTTAGCCACAATCTGATAGAGATTATTTCTTATGTTCGTGCAAAGAGGCTTATTTCAAGGGTTAGCGAGTCTTATCTCGCTTATATTTGTGATACTAGTATGGAGAGTCTGTTGCTTAACTCTATTCCTGTTATTTGTGATTTTCCTAATGTGTTCCTTATCGACCTGCCTGGTATTCCCCCTGTCCTTGAGATTGATTTTTCTATTGACCATAAGCTTAGCACCCGACTATTTCTATGGCACCTTACCATATGGCTCTTGTCGAGCTTAAGGAGCTAAGCTCTTAACTTCAGGATCTTTTTGGGAAGGATTTTATTAGACCAAGTGTGTCTCCTTGGTGAGCTTCTATACCGTTTGTGAAGAATAAATATGGCTCCATGCGCATATGTGTTGATTATATAAAGCTTAATAAGGTGAAGGTGAAGAACCATTATCCTATGCCTCACATTGATGATTTGTTTGACCAGCTTCAGGGAGAGGCAGTGTTTTCTAAGATTTAGCTGAGATCTAGCTACCATCAGTTGAGGATTCAAGCTGAGGATATCCCAAAGATAGCCTTTAGGACCCGTTATGATCACTCTAAGTTCCTAGTGATGTCTTTTGGGTTGACTAATGCCCCAGCCGCGTTTATGGATTTGATGAACTGGATATTCGGGCCTTATTTGGATTCCTTTATGATTGTGTTCATTGATGCATCCTTTTGTATTCGAGGAGTAGAGAGGAGCAGGCACAGTATTTGAGTATTTTACTCCAAACTTTAACAGATTATGTGTTTTTCACCAGATTCTCTAACTGTGAGTTTTGGCTTGAATCAGTGACATTCCTTGGGATGTGATGTCTAAGGATGGTATTATGGTAGACCCATCCAAGATTGAAGTAATTCGTGATGGGCTAGACGTACATCTCCGACTGAGGTTCATAACGACATTGTTAAGGCAGTTATTATAGATGCTTCATCGAGGATTTTGCTTCTATTTTAGTTGCTATGACCTGATTAACTCAAAAGGAGTTCCTTCTAATGGTCCAAGGAGTGTGAGTCAAGCTTTGGAAAGCTTAAGGATTTTCTCACTTCGGATTCTATTTTAGCTCTTCCTATTGAGGGTGAGGGATTCACCGTATTCTATGATGCTTTCGATATTGGTTTGGGTTGTGTATTAATGCAATAGGGTTGTATCATTATTTATGATTCTAGATAGCTTAAGATGCATGAGCGCAACTACTCCACTTATGATTTGGAGTTGGCAGCGTTAGTTTTCCCGCTTAAGATTTAGAGGCATTATCTTTGTGGTGTGCATTGTGAGATTTTTACTGATCATCGTAGTCTTCAGTATTTTATAACCCAGGGGGAGCTTAATTCTAGACAGTGTAGATAGATGGAATTGCTTAAGGATTATGATATTTCCATCTTGTATAATTCGGGTAAGGCAAATGTAGTAGCAGATGCCTTGAGTCGAAAGGCAGTGAGTATGGGTAACTTGGATTTTATTTCAGTTTCTCAGAGGCCGTTGGAATGGTACATTTAGTCCTTAGCCAACTTGATGGTTCGCCTTGATATTTTAGACCCTAGGAGGATTCTTGCTAGTGTTGAAGTGAGGTGTTCATTATTTGAGCAGATTCGAGATTGTCATTTTGAGGATAGTAAGCTTCGCTTTCTTCGTGATTAAGTGTTGTGTGATGAGTACGAGAGGAACACCATAGATTTTGAGGGTGTTTTGAAGTTTGATGGACTCATTTGTGTTTCGAGGATCGATGACTTAATTCAGTTAATTTTTTATGTCTTACAGCTCTAAATATTCCATTCATCCCAGCACAGCCAAGATGTATATAGATTTGAGAGAGCATTATTGGTAGAGTGGTATGAAGAGAGATGTGGTAGATGATGAGTGGTAATCCTACCACTCATTCGTATAAATTATACACACACACTACCATGATTTGTATTACAATATGAGTCATTATCTGGATTTAAGTACACTAACACCCATATTTTGCAGATATGAATTGAAGAAGGTGAGCATATATGGAATGGAGCTAAAAAGGGAGCAAATAGAAGCAAGAGGAGTGCAGCAGGAAACCTGAAGTAGTCAGGCTCGATTACCGTAACCGTGGCTCTCATACAGTGGTTATCGTCGGTTTACGTGGTCAGTAAAGTACGGTCGCAAAACCTAACTGTGGTCGCGATCAAACACATGCGATCGCGGATCAACAGGAACTGGCTCAAGGGCATAATTGTAAAATGTTATGGACAATCCCAAATCATAGATAAGCAAAAACCCTTTTTTCTTAGGGTATTTCTTATCTCATAAGATAGTTTTGAATTCTATGCTTGAAACCCTAATTGGGAAACTGTGTAATCAACTTTGGAGGCTTAAATTTCTTAGTTTCTTGTTGAAGAATGAATGCTTTGGTTGACCCACATGGTATTTCTCTCTTTACTTTCTGCATAAGTATCTAAATAATTTATTCTTGGGACTAAATAATTTATTCTTGGGATTATGTTGAACTAAAGTGTGATTGTGTGTGGGTATTGTTGTGTTTGCATGGATTTTAGTTGTTGAGTATGGATTTCACCATTTCGTGAGCTTATGTGTTGGAATATGATGGGTGAAAACTCCAAATATCCAAATGGGTTTGATGGGTGAAAGCTCCAAGCTCTAGAAACCCTTTTTCATCCTCAACAGAGGAATTTAGATAAATATTAGGTAACTCATAACATCCTCGAAAGAGGGTTATCGGGGGACAAAGCAATAGTGAACAACTAAGTCTATGGTTTACTACCTTTTGAAATCTTAGAAATAAGTGTTTAGGGAGTGTAAATCATGTCAAGAGCATCATCCTAGAAATAGGGATGCTTGGTTGAGGTTTTGGGTGGCTATATAAACTCCACACTTGTTAGGTACTCGAAAGGGCCAATGGATGAAATCATTGGGGTTTTATCAAAAGATTGACCCCAATGATCTTTGACCTAGCCTATCCATTAATTAACAACTAAACCCCATGATAAACTAATATTGTCCCGCATGTTTCACCTCTAAGGACACATAATCCCAAGATTTCTCCAAAACTTGAATTAAAACCAAAGATAGCATTCACCGCGCACTTGTTGAAGTTGTGTGAAGAATTTTCAAACAAATCAAACTCCCCCATTTACTTATACATGTTTTTTCCATTAGTATTCCGGTTAACCCTTTAGTAACTTGAGTACCCATAGGTTGGAAGTCAATAGCATTCACTCCTTGAGATTCGACCCCAATTTATATTGGGTTACTTGACAACGACCAACTCACCCCAAAATTATGGGAGTGAGTTGAGCGTTATCAAAATGGCGCCGTTGCCGGGGAGTGAAATATAGATTTCACTTTTGTGGTGCTAATCTTACTTGGAAAAACCCTGAGTGGGGTAATTTACTTCATTTTGTTGTTTTTGACTATTTTGTAGGTGATCAAAGTATGAACGGAGAAATGAGTGATAATGCAAGTAATTTTGGTCCCTTTGATGCCCCACTAGACGATGAGGGCCAATTAAATGAAGCAAGTCAAAAAAACGTTATCCATATCTCTCCAACCAACGAAAATGGTGTGTTTCATGTGACTAGCATTATACTTCACATGTTGCAAATGAAAGGATTATATGGGGGTCAAGCATATAAGGACCCAAATGTTCATTTAAAAAACTTTGTGGAAGTTTGTGCGCTATTTAACATAGCGCATATTACACAAGAATCCATCCGGCTTTGACTATTCCCATTTTCACTAACGGGCGAGGCGGTTTTATGGTTCCACTCGCTTCTACCTGGTTCAAACAAATCTTGGGAGGAGCTCACCATGGTGTTCCTTGATAGATAATTCCCACCATTGAAAATACTTCAAAAGCGGGATGAGATTGTAAACTTCTGGAAATTGAATAGAGAACCATTGTTTGAAGCATGGGAGAGATTTAATGAAAAGCTAGCCCAATACCCAAATCATGAGGTCCCGGATAAGATGCTCCTCAAAAAAATTTATAGAGCTCTTGACCCATTGAATAAAATGGTTGTGGATAATGCAGCCGGTGGCTCTATTATGAAATTGCATCATCTTGCGGCTTTCCATTTGAAAGGTGAAGTATCCAAACAAAACCAGGGGTGGCACACCCATGATGCCGATGTGCCTAAGATCCCTTCTACTACCTCTATGGTGACTAATGAGCAAAGAAAACGAGAAAAGGAGAAGCAGGAGAACATGACCAAGATGATGACCCAACTTGAGATTCTAACAAAACATGTTATGGGTGTACCCACGAAATAGGTAAATGTCATAACATTAAAGCCTTATGAAGATGATGATGAGGCAAAGAAGTTGGATGAAAAAATTCGGTACTTGGCAAACTACTCGGGGGGTTCCCACCCTACCTATCAAAGGCAAGGTGGGAACCAAGGTTGGATGGATCGTGAACAAGATAGAGATTGGAGAGATAGGTAATATGACTATGACAGCTACGTTCCTCCTCATTATAGGGCTAAGGCCTCCAAAGAGTTAAATGTCATTAACCCTAAAAAGTTCAAGACCGAAGATGTTTTGGCACGAATCTTAAGTAGATTTGAAGGT
Organism: Capsicum pubescens; assembly: GCA_030864215.1. NCBI lineage: Eukaryota > Viridiplantae > Streptophyta > Magnoliopsida > Solanales > Solanaceae > Capsicum > Capsicum pubescens. Next base: position 102,855,225 of record CM061542.1, read on the forward strand.
ACGGACAAAATGGTCTGTGAGTTAAAGGGTGACTTCTCCGTACTCTCCCAAATGGTGGTGTCTCACTACGCCTCCATCAAACAATTGGAGACCCAAGTCGGGAGAATCTCCACGCAACTAAATGCAAGGGCTAGAGGTAGACTTTCGAGTGACATAATTGCTAACCTATAGAATGAAGAACAAGTCCTAGCAATTGTCACTAGAAGTGGGAAAGCACTTCAAGAGCCCCTTAGAGGAGATGTGAGTGATAATATGCCCAAGGATAAGGAAAAGAAGGTGACACCTCAAAGAAGAAAATAAAATAATGAGAAAGAGATAGATGAAAGAGATGAGGAAGTGGTCAAAGTTGAAAAGCCACAAGGATAATCAAAGACAACCATCCATGTTCCTCCTTCGTTCCCTCAACGGTTGAATAAAAGGGAAGAAAGTGACAAATTGAGAAAATTTATGACAAAACTTAGCAACCTCTCAATAAATATCCTACTACTCGAGGAAATACAAGAGATTCTGGGATATGCTAAGTTAATGAAGAAGTTAATTTCCAAGAAGAAGCTCGTTGAGGGTAATACCATTGAAGTTACTCATGGGTGTAGTGCTATCATGGATAGCAAAGTTGTAAAAAAGAAAAATGATCCCGGAGCATTCACTATCCCTTGCACCATTGGGACTCATGATTTTGCAAAGGATCTTTGTGACCTAGGTGCAAGCATCAACATAATGCCATATGCCATCCATAAGAAACTTAGATTGGACACTCCTACACCTATTTCATTGCGACTTTTGATGGAGGACCTGTCCATAAAAAGGCCGATGGGTATATTGTTTGATGTCTTCGTAAAGGTGGAAAAATTCATTCACCCAGCGAATTTTGTTGTATTGGATTGTGAAATGGACCAAGAGGTGCCTATCAATATTGGTCATCCTTTCTTGGCACCGGGAGAGCCATTGTCGATCTAGAGTTGGGGGAGATAAAATTTTGGGTGCAAGATGAGGTCTCATTTAAAATTTGTAAGTCGAAGAAGCAAATCACATAGCTCTAAGTAGTATCCGCAGTGGAGGTTGAAAATGAGACAGTGAAAAATAAGGGGTTTGAGGACCCGTCGTGAGATTGAAAGAAGAAAGATGTCGTGCCACGACGATAACTAAGGCACTAGGTGGGAGGCAACCCATAAATGCCACGAGAGTGGCTCATATTTTTTTTTGTTATGTTCTCGTAGTATAGATGTTGTCTTTGAATTTGAATAATCCATGCATTTGTGGCACTTTGGATTGGATTGAATGAGCTTTAAAAGGGGGAAGTGTGAAAGTCTTCTTTGAAAATCCAAACAGGGAAAATTCTGTGAAAATTGAGTAAAATGCTGAATAGGGGAGTAAAAACTACTCTCAGTTACTGCAATTGCGGCCTCCATGAATGATCGCGGCCATGCAGGTGTCCGCGGTTGCGTACCCTAACCGTGGTCATGGTTATTTTAGTCATTTAACCCCTAGTCTCTTTCATTTCCCTCACTCTCTCTTTTTAATATTGTACTCTCAAATTCTAAGCTACATTGTTGGCCAAGTTATAATCTCTCAAACAGCCTCCGTGCACATCCTTTTTGCATCACAACTTCGGTAGGTGGCATGAATCCTTGCATTTATTTTGAAAATAGGCCATTGAGTTCATGATTAAGAAAGCGCCTAAATTTTTAATTGTTATGCTTTACATGTTGTCATACTTATTATTGTTGTGGTGTTAGTTGCTTGATTGAGGTGTGCATACAAGTGTGGAAACCTTGAGTACCCAATAGTGTGTAAAAAAGGTAGACAAATGTGATATACACACCTTATGTTTGATAAATTGCTCAAATGAACTTTTAATAGTGGCATTTACTTTTGAAGGGAATATTCACACACACCAGTAACATTGTTCACATGACCTTCATTTGCACCCATATGGAAGAACATTCTTGTATTCTAGAATTGGGAGGAAGTTAAACATGCATAACTGACATAGAACCAGCCTTAGGTGTTGCGATCGCGGTCATAGACCGCGACCGCAGTAACGCGGACGCAACTCTAATCCACAATCGCAGTAACTGAGGGCAGGTTCTTGGCATTTCAAAAATCCTATACTTCCAATTTTTAGATAGAAAACCCCAAGCACCTAGTCCAATGAACTTTAATGATCAATCTAGCACAGCTTGCATGACTCAAATGACGTTGAAAGATATAATGTGTGTTTAGTGCTTTCAGGACAACTTCATGGATAAGTTTGATCACATCAGATTCATGGCACCCGAATGCCACACTCACTACTACAGTGATCATTCAAAGACAAAGTTGCTTTTGGAAAAAGAAATTTGTTTGGAGAATGTACCAAAGAATCTATCAATTTTTCACGATAATCTTGAAGCCACAGGGTGGAGGTGCTTTGCCCTGGATCCATGCCTTGTAAATAAACAATGGGTCCGTGAATTTTATGCCAATAACAGTGAAGTATCTTTCTCAGACCCACTTAATATGATTATAAAGATACGGAGGACGCCGGTGAAAGTTGGGGCTAAGCAAATCAATGATGTTTATGGGCTCAAGTAGGAAGACATGGGTGAATTCAAAGTGAAGGGGTGTAAATCGGGGAATTAGTTGGCCCAATGTCTATTTCCCGTAAAGTAAGTCTCATGTACCAAAACTAAAAGTAACATCTTCATGAATGACTTCACTTCTGAGGCTCGAATATGGTTGCACATTATTTGTAGACGAGTGTATCCTTGCACCCACATGACAACAGTCCCTGAATTGCATGTTCGAATAGTTGCTTGTATTCTAGACAGCATCCCTTTGGATATTGGTCAAATCATGGTCAATAAAATAGATTATTTCAAAAAACAAAATGGTACAAATCTCTTTTACCCTTCTCTGATTACTGAGCCTTGCAAGAGAGCAGGGGTAGAAGAGTATGCTAGTGATACATGGGTACATCCTAGTGCCCTCATCTACCCATTGAGGATTCGAGGAGAGGGTGCACCGGGCAAAAGCAAGAAAAGAAAGATCAACTTGGAAGAGCCAATATGTACCAAACCCGAGCCTCATAGGCCAACCACCATGGGACCTCTTAAAGAGATTAGAGTTAATATTGTAACCATTAAAGAGCTTGTGGCTAGCTTGCCTCAAGGGCTGGGAGAGCCCTCCACCACCATCACTCATATGTATCATGTGCCGATTATGATTAGTACAAGGAGGACCAAAAGAAGCAAAAAACTACTATTGATCGACTTGAGGAAGCATACTCCTCTTTGGTGGCATCACACCGGGACCTTCAGAGCGCACATAAAAAGATGATCACTAGGGAGAAAAAGAGGGACGAGTGTTGACACCTAATTTTCCCTCCACGACTAAATTTAATCATGAGTTTCTTCGATTTTTAATGAAATTAAAATATTTATTTCATCCAAATAAAAAAATTTCAAAATATTTTTGTACATAATTTTGCCATTTTAAGCAGCAATTATATATTATCGTGTTCAAATATACGATATTATGTAATTTGGTTACTTAAATATTTATTCTATGGAATATTAAATTTTAATTGAGGATTATTTTGAAAATAAATATAATAATTAAAATCTTGATTGAAATATAATTTTACTCTCAAAAATAATTTATTCGGATAAATATGTGTTTGATTTTATCGAATCAAGAAGCTCGGGGTTAAATAAGATATTAATTCATTTCAAATTTTTATTTAATTTAGCCAATCTATTAGATTCAACCATAATTGAAATCAAATTGGCCACAATTGCGATGCAATTGGCCAATTAACTTTCAATTTGGCCAAAACTTAAATGATTGGCCAAATCCCCAAATTACGCAATCTGTCCAATTCCAATTCCTAAATCTACCATTTTGCCAACACCAAACAAGTCCAACAGACCAGAAAACCTGCTAGCCCAAATTCCCTTTTTCCTCTTTCCCCACAATCTAACAACAAGGCAGTAATAGCCCCAGCGGCCTAGCAAACCAATAACCCAACCCAACCCATTTCTCTTTCATCTTTACATAATACGCAACAATAAATAAAATATGAAATAGCAACAATATCAATGATTTCAACAGCAAACAACTCCAAAAAACACGATCCACCATTGAACGACAACAAACCGACCCGAGATCCCAAAAATCTAGCTAAAATCTGGCTAGATTGACCCGAGCAAGCTTCGATAATGGCGAATCCGACCCTATTTCTCGCCTCACGTATCTCACGCGATAGTAAGACAAAGAGGGTTCAAAAATCTTCTAGAAACAAGTCTAGATGTCGTCTCCAACGGATAATTTTGTAAATTTTGGATTAATACGTACAAATTCGTACATATTTGGAAAAATCCCATTGGTTCTTGAAGATGATTCCCTTTTCCCAATTTGGATTGGTTGGCCATTTTTTGAATTTCACCCAGATTGTACAAGTTGTTAGCTAGAATCCCTGTCCAAAACTTGAATTCAAAAATTCCTTTTCTTTTATCCCCAAATAGCCCTGTAATTTCCTTAGATCCCACATCGGTGGAGTAAGATTAAGGGTTGGGTCCTCTTCTTCTATAAATTGCTCTCTTTAGAGCAGAGAAAGGGGTTGGGAAAAAATTTTGAGAAAATCTAGGTCCGAAAAAAAAGGGTGGGGAAAATTTTCTTTCTTTGAAAGCAAAAACAAGATAAAAACAAAGAGAAAGGGGGGTTTTGAGAAAAAGGGACTGTTCTTCAGCAAAAATTTTAGAGAAAGCAGTCGGCTAGTCGAGATTTTCACAAAGACATCGAACTTTTTGATGGTGATAGAGTTCGGCGATAGCTTGAGTCCAGTTTTGCTGCTCCCAAACAAGTAACATTCCGTGTCTATTTAAGTTTTAATCATATTTTGCTTTATCTCATCATTCTGTAGTCATAAATAATGTTTCGATAATTTCGTGTACTAGGTTGTCTGTTGTAGAGGCCTTAAAGGCCATAGGTTTCTCTTTAGTGATGAAAATATTTGGTTGTATTGTTATGTTAGGTTAATCCTTGTCATAGATGTCTAATATGCGATTTCTGCTAGTTTTGTCTCAACTTTGAAATGTGTCGTTTAATCTTGATATCGTTGATGAATTTGCGATGTAATGCTCTCATTTTGTATATTGTTTGTGGCTGGAATCTCGAGTTCAATGATTAAAGTTCAAGTTTTGATTCTCATTTAACAGTTCAGCCTGATGTTTGTCTTGATCGTAGTTATTAATTGATTTTATCTTATTTGTTGTTATCGTTGAGATGTTGTTGTAACTATTGAGCTGATAGAGTCGTTGATAGAACTACCTCTTGAGGTCCTTTGGCCTCTCAAATGCTAAAAAAATGATGAGGAAACGTCCAACAGTAAACTATAAAATCCTATGATTCTCTGATGACCATTTTGACTATTAAAAACTCATTTTTAAGTTCGTCAGAAAGAGAAGGAGGATAGAAATTATACGCCCCACCGCTTTGTTTTTAGCGTATAGATTTTGCTCTTTCTTTTGAAGATTTTGAAGTGCAATGGTTTATGGTTTGTGGAAGAATGTCAAACATGTGAACAGATTCGGTCTCATTTGATATGTTTGATGTCGAAAATCAATGAAGTTTATAGCTTTTCCCTTGAGTTTGATTTATATTACTTTTTTCTTGGGGTGTTGGCTCCACGGTCTAAAACTCTTAAAGTTTTGCAAGATCGTGTTTCACAGAATATTAGTGATTGCCTTCGTCTATAAAGGTTATTATAGACCGAAGAACCAGGTTTTCTGTGTCGTAATGTTCATGTTTGGTTTTAAGCTTGTTGTTTTGAATAGTAGATTTTTTAAGATGTTTTATCATCATCGTGACTTTCAGTAGTTTGGAGTTTTCTTTGGATCAAAAATAGGGACTTTGAGGGCTTGTTCTATTTTTTTGGGGCATTCTATTTAATATTTTTTGGTATTGATTTAATTGCTGCTCTTTAGGTTCCATTGATTCATGCTATTGAAAGGAACATGTGAGTTTACCCTCAGTTCATAATGCCAATCCTGTGAACCCCCAATTCTATGAATTAAGCCTTTCCCAGATTGCTATTTGAGTTGGTGCAAATCCAAATTGGTTTTGATTCCTTATTATATTTGGTTATTTATTTGTACTTGTTATAACTATTTTAAGGAGTATCTAACCTTAGAATACTTCTATTGTCGTCTTGTAAGCCCGATGAGGAACAAGAGTATAGAACGTAGGGGTAAATAGAGTAGGATTATAAACTTCTACAGAACAAAGTCGTACTTTGCACTTAAAATAGAGATATACCTAAGTGACCTATTTGGTTCACTACGTGATGAAATATAAATGTGTTTATCTTAGTTCTCACATCCCTGCTCAATGATGTAGTTGTGGGGCTAAGTTAGATAGGTGATCAGAGGCTCGAGAGACCTTGATCATACTTGATCATAATCTCAACCCCGTAAATCAACAACTAAGATAAGTAATCCAACCAATGAAGTTCAATAGCTTAGTATGATTGTTCGCATTGCTTTAACCCTGGGTTTCTCTATATTGATTGTCCAGACTCTTACTTTCCACATTGTTTACTTTAATTTCAATTCACAACTCAAACACTCTTCTATCACATTTGCACCACTTTAATCTCGATTGTTAAACTTGAATTGGGTAGTTTCGTAACACTAGTCCATGTGGGATCGATGCTTGGCTTCTAAAGGGCCACTTTACTACTTGGTGAGACCACGTACACTTGCGTGTGCGCTTGGGCGCAACTGCGGTGGCGTAGGAGAAGAGTGAAGAGTATCGAGTAGTCTTGAGAAACACTTAATATTTGTACTTCTTTTAGAAACTCTTCACATTCCATTTTTGTAACGGGTATTTTATTTGGATCCAGGTCTTTGTACAGACTTTGGCTTAGCCTAATTTGTTTTGATTTTTGAGAAATAAAATGGTTCAAAAATGGAGCTAAAATTTAACTTTAAAAAAAACTTAGTACACATTTATTACTCATTTTTTATACACAAAATAGGAAAAATGTATATAATGTTTTTATATATTTTATATAAATTACCCTGTAAATAATGCATATATGTTTTTATAAGCATTTAGTTCTTGTATACAGTATGCATATAAAGTGTATAACGCAGACATGTAATGTATATATATAAACATGTATATTTGACAATATTTTATATATATATATATATATATATATATATAAAGTGTGTACTTTTTTCCTGACGGACATTATCAGTCTTTTTTTCTTTTAGATCTTATTTTTAAAAATTTCGACGGCAGATGAGGCTAGTGAGGGATGGATGAGTCTGATTATTGTTAGTTTACTTTTTGGATAATGTGGATAGGGATGTCCGGTGGTGCGAGGTGTGATCGCAATTAGGTGATAGTCGAATTTCTTGTATCACAAAAATGATTTATAGATGATAGGAGAAAAATATATGGTTACACTAAAGGAACATGGATTTTCTGTGAGTTGATCAACTTTTCAGTTATTACATTTTGATTGAAAATAAAATGGAACTCCAAAGAGATAAATATATAAGAAATCAAGAGAAAGAATAAATAAATGGCTGTAGTATTGATTTTATTAAAAATGTTTTATTCTAAGTTATTCATGTTGCTTATGGTATGCCTGTATTTTTCTTTTTTTCTATTTTGAGAATGAATGTACAATAGATTTTGGGAGGAAGAAAAAGAGTTGGAGGAGCAAAGTAATGGATGATAGTAGAAATAATCATTAAAAATCAATAATAAAATGTTATTATTTTTAGGGGAAAACAATTCATAAAAGAATTTGAAAGAAGAAAGAAACAAAAGACATGTTGCAAGTCAGGAGATCTTAAATGGTTTTTGCCTTTTTGGTAAATAGCACCGTGATTTTGATCCTTCTTCATATTCACCTTTTTGGTCATTTGCAAGGTTAATGTTTGAGCGACGAGGCCACTTGTAAGGATAAAAAATAGGAAAACTACATAGCACAAACATAAGTCCCTAATTATTCTATTTAGCCTAAGTTCTAATTAATTACAATCTGTAGTTTCTTTTTTCAATTAAATACTACTCATACCCTTTCTTCTCCTTCCCTCTCTTGTCACTCTCCTCCCTCTCCCAATCTCGCTCGCCTCCCTCCATATATAATCTCTCTCCACTGCCTCTCAGATCTCTTTCTTTTTTTTTTCTTTTTTCTTTTTCTTTTTACACTAAAGCATTAGATGTATCAATATGTATTTCAACTGATACAATGTTTGTATTCAAATTTATTGAATCTATACTTGTTTGCATTGTGTATTTATATGTTTTTTGTATATATGTTTGCACTTCTCTATACATTATTGGTATTGTATGTAGTATTGGTATTGTGTGTGTTTATATATATATATATATGCATATATCCATTATTGGTACTAAATATGTTAGTGTTACTGTATGTATGTTACTGAATGAGCTATTGATATGTCTCTGTATTATTGGTATTGTATGTATAAATTTATGTATCATGTATCTTTTATGCAAATTGAACCATCCAAATACAAATGATACATTTGCATCAAACAATACATATGTATTTGTGTATGACACAATTTTACGATTCTATAAAATACAACTTATATTTGTTCATACAAATTGAACATTAGTTCATAGAGTCATTGTATTTATATTTTATATCAAATACAGTCAGTTGCATACAATTGATACATTAGCTACAGATGGTAATTTTAGAAACTTAAGCTAGCGTGCTCCAATTTGCTGAAACAATGGCTATTTCCTGAAAGTTTCTTTAAAAGATATTTAGATGAGAACAAAAGTCAAAGTCAAATTAGCTTAGATTTTTTATAAATAAGCAGACAAATGGGTATTGATACTATGAAGCGAAAAGGGGATAAATTAAAGGGGATTTTTCAGAAATAACGATACTTTGTTGTAAAACTCACCTTTCATAGTCATATTTTACATAATTACCAGTTATAGCCGTTGTATTCAGTTTACGCTCGTTGTATTCGATTTTATCAATAGTATGTATTCATATAAAATATAAATACAGTACCTATTTAGTCGTTGTATTTGATTCACAGCCGTTGTATTCACTTTTACTCAGTGGTTTATATTCATAAAAAATATAAATACACTACATATTTAGTCTCGCCAAAAACACTACCATTTTTTTATATGTATATTTTTTCTTTTTCGTGTTTTCTCATTTTTTTTCTTCGTTTTTTCTATTTTTTTTCTCTTTCTTCTTTTCTTTTTTTCTTTGATTTTTCTTGTTTTCTTTTTTGTACTTATTTTATTTATTATTTTTTTGTTATATTTTATATTTTTTGTATCTTTTAAATATATGACTACTCGAGTACAAGTCATGGATGATAACGTAAATACCACAATTATTTATCGTATTTGTAGTCATACCGTCATTTATATTTTTGTATTCATTGATACAACTGTATTTGTATTTGTATTTTATGTTCGCGCTTGTATTTATATTTTGCATTTGTATTTGTATTTTATAGTTCGCAATTGTATTTGTATTTGTTAGTTCGCACCATCATTTATATTTTATATAATTCGCACTTATATTTTAAAGAACTGTTTTGTATTTGTATTTTATAATTGATTGTATATTATATTGGATTATATTTGTATTGTGGTTTTATTGTGTTTGTATATTTAGATTAAATCTGTATTTGTATTCTATTTTTGTCGATGCTTTTTTATTTTTAAAGAATTATTTTTATATTTGTATTTGTAAGTTGATTGAATATTGTATTTACCCGTGATTATGTACAATTTATCATTTGTATTTGTATACAAACAAGTAAATGCATTAATTGTATTTTCTTGATTCTAAAATATATAAATATGTAATGTATCATTTGATACAAATGTATCATTTTGTCTTTGTATGTCAAAATTGTCATTCATATTTGTAAATAAACAAATATCACTTGATACAAATACAATTACAAATAAATGAAACAAATAATTTTACAAATACAATATGTATTTGTATATATTGTATTTGTATGAAAAATTGAATTGTATTTATATGTATCAATAAATACAACTCGTATCAATAAATACAAACAAGTATTCGTAGAAAGAAAATCAATCGTTCCTTTTCAATAATTAAAAAATACAAATGATAGTTCGCATTTGTATTTTATAGTTTACTTGCATGTATGTTATAGTTCACATTTGTTTTTGTATTTTATAATTCGCACTTGTATTTGTATGTTATAGTTCACATTTGTATTTATATTTTATAGTTCGCACTTGTATTTGTATGTTATAGTTCGCATTTGTATTTCTATTTTATAGTTCGTACTTGTATTTGTATTTGCTAGTTCGCAAAAATGAAAAGAAGGAGAAAAAATGAAAAGGAAAAAAAAAAGAAAAAAAAAAGAAAAAATGAGAGAAAAACTACAAAAAAAAAAAAAGGAGAGTAATAGAAAATAGAGAAAAAACAAAAAAAAACAGGGAAGGAGAAAAAATGAAAAGGAAAAAAAGAAAAGGAAAAAATGAAGAAATAAAACTGAAAAAAAAAAAAGGAGAGTAATAGAAAATAGAGAAAAAAAGAAAATACATGAGAGAGACTATGAATTGTAAGTACGAATAATTAATAGGCAAGAGGGGGTTATGGATTGTAATTAGTTGAAATTTTTGTTTGAAATTTAATAGTTGTAATTATCATCAAATTCAACGATGATCCCCACGAAATGTATCTGATACGTCCCTACGAAATTGTTACATAAAAAATCAATGGAGATAAAGAAGAGTAGTGTGTTGCGAGTTTCATGAGGTATCCGCTATTAATGGCTAGGATGGTGTTCATGTAGAAGAAAGATGTGGTCTTATTAGTGTTTTTGACTCCACAAAATACAAAAGTTATGCATCTGAGTTAGATTTAAGTTACTAATATATAGATATTATAATGTATCAAGTTTAGGATACATTATGGGTGAAATTAATTTAAGTATCATAGACATTATAATGTATCATGGCTAAGATAACTTTGTGTAATGATACATTATAATGTATCTAATTCATACTACATTGTGGGCGAGATTAACTTATGTATCATAGTTAAATCTGATCCATAATACATTGTGGGTGAGATAATTAAGTTATGTATCATTACTTAATTAGGCTATTGATATATTGCAATGGGATCATACAATGTATGTAAAATGATAACAAATACGTACAAGGGTAAGTGTATGTTAACATATCTTCATGATATATTATTATGTTGTGTATATATTACTTTTGAAAGAATGTGTTTATCATGCTATATCTAAATCTATAGAATTAATTAGATTGCAAATTGATCCGTGGATTGAAATTTGAATTTTTGAACATATTATGCATTAACAGGGATATAATATCCGTCAAAATACGTAATCGCGTGAATTATACGACAATTGATTAGGTATTCATATTTTTCCTTTAAAATTCAACTAATTGATTAGTTATATATCTGAAAATGATGTATCCAATGTTGTGGGATGTATCCAGCTGTTTTAAAATTAGAAATTTTATGTAATTTCTAAAAGAGTGGGGATAGAGAGTAATTAGCTACTAAAGGGTTGGGATTATGTTGTTTACCCTAACTTCAAATGTATACAGTAAAGTAATTAGTTTACAATAAATATAATCATGTTTTCACGTTAGAAAAAAAAGAATAACCTAGAAGTCAAAAAAACTAGCGTTTAGCCATGCGTGGACCGTGACTAAATGATAGTAAACCGTGGCTAAATAATTTTTTTTTCTTTGATAATTGATAATTTTATTGGTCTACTTGTTCCCTCAATCTATTATCTATGGATTTGTTACCAATTCTCTTTCTTCTTCCATGTTCATATACAGATTAGGATTTTGTTGAGTTTTGTTTGTAATTTAGCTAAAATGACAATCGTAAATAAGCAAATTTAGCAGTCCTCAGTTACTGAAAATGATGATGGGAAATAAATTTTTCAAAACAACTAAACACCAATTTCCAGTCATACATTACATATACCACTTTCCAGACGTAGTATATATAATGTATATAAAATATATCAATATTGTACAAGTTATTATGTAGTGTATATATCATGTATCGATATTGTATAAATAATATATAAACATGCATCAATATTGTATGATGGTGTATGAACATGTATATGATGTATAAATAGTTATGTGGTGTATATGTATTGTATTAATATTGGCCAAACCCATCAACAGCCCCTCAAACTTGTCCCTAAAATTCACTTAAGCCCTTAAACTAAGGTTTGTACCTATTAAACCCCTAATCCCCCCCCCCCCCAAATTTGGTTCTAATTAGGCATTTTTTGCTCACATAGCACTGCGTGTGCAGTGCACTCTCGGGAAGCGCGTGAGGTGCTTTTTTTTAATTAAATTATGAATAGAAATGTGTCAAGTGACATTAAGGGCCCAAAAAAATATTAATTAAAATATTTATAGTTAAATTATTTTATTAATATAATTTTTAATTATTATAATTTCTTAAATCTTTTTTTATAAAAAGCACCCCACCCCCCACCCCTATGTCATCTTCTTCACATCCCCCCACCCCCACCCCCACCCCCACCCCCTGCGTCTCTACCCCACCCCGCGTCTTCATCGTTTCAACCTCACCCCACCCCCGCGTCTTCGCCATCAACCCCCCCCCCCCGCCCACATCTTCACATGAATAAATTCTTTTTAATCCACCATAATTATTCCCATTTCTTGAAAAATTTCAACAAGATTCACTTTTTTTCCTCCATAATATCACCATTTCTTGAAAAATTACAACAAATTTCAATAAAGATCACTTTTTTCTTCAAGAAAGATCACTTTTATCACCATTTCTTATTTTTCCTCCACAAGAAAGATCACTTTTTTTTATTAGTAATATCACCATTTTATGAAAAATTTCAATAAAAATGACTTTTTTCTAGACCCCTTTTGAATTCTTGAAGTAGATTTAAACAAAAATTTTGTATGTGTGTTTTTGAGGTTCATGGAGAAGAAAAATTCACTTTAATGGAGAAGCAGAGGAAGGGAGGGGGTGTGGGGGGGGGGATTAACGCTAGGGAGCGGGGCTGGGAAGGTGGGGGTTTTTTATTTTTATTTTCTAAAAGTTTTTATAATTTCTTTTTAATAATTAGTTTTAAATTTTTATTTTATAAATAATTTTATAATTATTTTTTAATAATTTGGATCTTTAATGACCATTTTTATTTTCATTTTTAAAAAAAAATTATAATATATTTTTAATAATCAATTTTTTATTTTTATTTTTTAAATAATTTTATAATTATTTTTTAATAATATGAATCCTCAATGCAATTTTTTATTTTTATTTTTATTTTTTTAAAATTTTATGATTTCTTTTAAATAATCAGTTTTTATTTTTATTAATCAGTTTTTTATTTTTATTTTTTAAATAATTTTATAATTATATTTTAATAAATGGAATCCTCAATGCAAATTTTTATTTTTATTTTTAAAATAATTTTATAATTAGTTTTTAATAATTTGGATCCTCAATGCTATTTTTTATTTTTTATTTTTATTAATTGTTATAAATTTTTTTAATAATTATTTTTTTATTTTTAAAATAATTTTATAATTATTTTTTAATAATTAGGATCTTCAATGAAATCTTTTATTTTTTTAAAATTTTATAATTTCTTTTAATAATCAATTTTTTTATTTTTATATTTTTTAATTTTTTTTATAATTATTTTTTAATAATTTTTTTTAAAATTTTTTAAATTTTTTAATAATCAATTTTTTATTTTTATTTTTTAAATAATTATATAATTAATTTTTAATAATTATCGGACTCACAATGCCACGTGGCAGCTTCCAATTTGCCCTTTTTGCCACATCATCGCGTGTGTGCAACACACCCTTTGAGCTTTTAGCTGATTGGGCAAAAAATGTCCAATTGGAACCAAATTGGGGGAGGGGGGGGAGGCGTTTAGGGGTTTAATAGGTACATGTCTTAGTTTAGGGGCCTAAGTGAATTTTAGGGACAAGTTTGAGGGGCTATCAATGGGTATGGCCTATTGATATTGTTTAGATGTGTATAAATGTATCAATATTGCATATATAGTTATGTAATGAATCGATATTGTATAAATGATGTAAGTTGTATTAATACTGTAATAATTCTATAATGTATCGATATCGATGTTCATTTGACTATCATATGTTCCACCCTAATAAATAAAAGCATAAATCAAAAATAATTTTAAAAAAAAAACATAAATGTTCATTTTTTTTTCATAAAAGAAGTGAAACAATTAGAAGAGTAAAAAGGGTTAATAAAAAGGAGCACGAATTTAAAAAAAAAACAAAGAAAAAAAATTGTGAAAAAATAATAATGATTATTTTAATCAAAAAGTGTTTAAAATAACGAATATTTCAAAAAAAAAAAAATAGCTCAGCAAAAAAATAATAATTCTGAAGAAAAAAAAAATAGCGTAGAAAATAATAGTCAAATGGCCAAAATTGATGCCTAGGTAAAGAACATGGTCGTTGGCCAATTTTATTGTAATTAAGTTGGCCGAGCAACCTATGACTGTAATTATCACTAATATAAATATCCATTTTTAGTGGCTAATATTAATATTTATATTTAAATGATCAATTATCTAACACATATTTAATGGATCGGATTGAATGGTTACTTATTTTTTAAATCATTTACCAGCTCTATGTATGCATAAGATTGTCAAAGGGGATGAGATATCTCGCCCCATAAGCTTAGTGGGATGGAACGGGGCTAGTCCTTTGTCATCTCTTCTATCAAGTCCCCTTCCTTCTCTGTCACCTTATATATCTTCCCCTTAAGTTCACCCTCCCTTACCATCCCATTGTCATTGTTGTTGTTACTTATTCACATATGATTAAGTAAACATCTAATATAACAATTGTTACAACAAACATAAAACAAACAACTAGGCGCAGGAATTTAGCATTCAATTCCATATTTTAAAATTTTAATTTCAGTAATTAAAAGTAGATATCAAATAATGAACTTTTAAAATTTGAAACGATGCAGTGTATTAAACTTTTATTCAACTTTGTAATTTCGTTTTTGATGATTTATCCTAGCTACAATGTGTTGTTACTTAAAAAGGAGGATGTTGGGTTCTTGTATGTTGTGATGATTGACAAAGCAGCGGAATACATACATTAACCTATTGTTATTACACGTTCCATCACGCATAGTCCAACTTGCATTAGGATTCTTAGAAATAAGGAGTCTCAAGTAGCAAAGATTTTAAAGTCTACAAAAAGCATGAATCAAATAGAAGTCTACATATGATAAGGAGTATAAATATGGATAGACCAAGAGAGTCCAAGAGAAGAGGGAGTTCTAGGGGAGTTAGAAATCTACTTGACTGAGATGAACAATGAACAGCAATAAGTACACAAGTTCTTTCAACATGATTCTCATGCACTCATATTGAGGAAAAAAGGCAGAACACATGCAAATAAACATGAGTAATATTTGAGAGAATTCTGCCTAGCTAATAAAGTACATCCTAATACTGAAAAAATACATTGAAGTCCTAGTTACAGAGTCTATCTAAGAAGTTTAGCTTTGATTTATTAGGATTGATCATTGAGTTGTAGCGTTAATGCCTTCTTAGATCCAGTATGTTATAAACTAGAATAGGATTATTGTCTTCAAGTTAGGATAACTTGAAGACTTGAGAAAACAAACCTTGAGAGGTTTGTATATTTTTAGAAATTAGAGTTAGTTTCTAGAGTTGCAAGTATTTTGTAATCTGAATTTCAAGTCGGGAAACTTGAAGTGAGGTTTAAAAATTGAGGGAGATTGTTGAATATTAGGGATTAAAGTTAATTCCTTAGGTTACAGAGTTTGTAATTTTTACTTTGTTGAGAGGCTCATTGTATCTAGTGAATTAAGGTTAAATCCTGTAGAGGTAAAGGTTGTGATTATTTATATCTTTTTGAGCCAGGTATTTTTCATGTAAAAATACAGTGTTACTTTATTTAGTGCTTTCACAATCTGTAAAAGGACCACACTAGACAACTTGTTTCCTTCATAGGCAACTCGTAAGATAAATTCACAAAAATACTGAATTGTGTAGAATATCAATTGGTATTACAACAGGTAATCTTGTGAAGGCTAACACCTTATGATAAGATCAAAATGAATTTAGCACCTCCATTTAGATATGATAAGGGACAAGACATCAATAGGCCTCCATAGTTCAATGGACAATCAGAGGCGGAGCTAGAATTTGAGGTTCGAAGATTCCAACCACAAGGTTTGAATTGTGGTAATAGTGGGCGGTGGGTGGGAAAACTACAAACGCTTTCGTAGTTTTTAGGGAAAATGATTGAATAGGTTTTGCTCTCTAAAAAAATCTGGTTTTCTTTGTTTTGCTTTAGTTTTAAGAGTGAAAGTTGCTTTTTTTTTTGCTTTTTCTAATGTGTAATCTTATGTTGTAAGTTCAAGCCATAAAGGAGAAAAGAGGTGGAGCTCCTAGGGAGGGGTAAAAAAATCATATGTTTTTATTATTATTTTTGTTGAAAAAATAATGTACTTGATTGAGGGAAATATTTTTTCCTGATGACCAGGTTTATGCTTTCTCTTAAAACATCGAAAATATTTGAGAGCAGCTCGTTTTGAACCCACGTCCTAGAAGTAGAGGACTTTTTCTAACTTTTCTCTTACCATTGCATTGCCTGCCTATTTGTGTTTGTGGGATCACAACAAAACTAATTATATATTGTCACACCCCTTTTTTTAATCAAAAAAGATTGATTTTAAAATTTGAAAGGATTTTTATTATTAAATGACAAAGAATAAAACTTTATTTTGAAAAAAAATCTTTTACAATTAACTCAGAGTCGCCACTTGGCATAATAAGGTGTGCCAAGTCACCTTTGGAAATCCCTTTTCAAAACTATTTTTTTACCTCTTTAAAACTGGTTTGTGAACAGAGATTCCGGCAAAGGAATTTTTTTTACTGAGGGGAAGGTGTTAGGCATCCCTGGATCCTGTGGTTCAACCACGATCTCTTCATGGAGTATATCAGCTGGTATGATGCTATGAAGTGAATATACCAATAAAACACATAAAACAAGAAAACAAATAAATCAAACAAGGTTCAAAACCAAAATAATGTCCAGTCCAAATTATACAGTCCAAAAAATAAAAAATACGGAAATGTGAAACCTACTCCATTATAAACTAATCCTAAACTAAACTCCACCCGATGTTCCGGGCCTTGATCGTGCGTCGTCTTCAAGTACAACTTTCTCGAGGCATTCTTCAGATAAAACAATAAAGATACCTCAGGGCATTCCCCGGCCAAATAAATACAATTGAGTCAAATGCGACAAAATAAAACCATTCAACACACATTCCAAACATTCCATCAATCCACAATCCCTAAATTTGCCTAAACAACCTATCATTTGTCGACCCATTTGACGGCCTAATCATGATACTATCGCGTTTAATATCAATATTTATTTCAAAATAACTAACAACAATAAATCGAGATTAATAATATTCACTTTATCAATTTCCAATATCTGACCCCAAATTATATTTTAAACACACAAAAACTTCCATATGAGACAATTATCCACACATTAACACCAAACTTGTATCATGATCAATTATTCAACATCAAACATCCACGACAACAGACAATTATAATCATCAAACACATAATCATAACATCAATTCGATAAATTAAGACAAAAAAAGAGAGTTACAAAAATGGACCTTTTGAGTATTTTCGAGTGAATTATGAAACGAATAAAGTTATCCCAAAAAAAATTCCGATGAATACTAAAATCTCGACTCCTAAATCGATTATGAATCAACCCAAAATACAATAACCCAAAATCCGATCCAAAACAAAAATCTATGAAGCATAGACGAACACCCGAACTCGAAAATTATGAGAAAACCAAAAAAAATCATGAGGCTGAAGCTTCGGCGAGCGCTGATAGCAACAAAAACCGATGGGAAAGGGTCAAATTCCGGTGACCTTGGTGTTTTTCGGCCAGATTTCATCTTAAAACCAAGGAAAATAAAGAGATTTTAGGGGATTTCAGGAATGGGTGGGTCAGTTCGATGAGTTTAAACGATCTCGGTGAAGCTTTCATCGGAAAGATTCAAAAAATAACTGGATTTCTCTTCGGTTTTACTATTTTGATCGACCCCTGACTGTTAACAGTCCATTTTTTACCCCTTTTTCTTCTCAACAGTGTGAATATTAATGGGTGTACGTGTATTTCTATCTGTGTTCTTCCTCTTTTTAGATGGTGTATATGTGTGCGATGATGTGCGTACTCTTTTCTTCGAGTGTATGTGAGTGTATATTGTGAGATGTTGAGAGTGTGTGTGTGCGTGAATTCTCCCCAAAATAAGTGAATAGAATGAAGGAGTATATGTCTTGTATGGTGTGCGTATATATCCTAAAAAGGAAAAAAAACATGGTAAAAGGGTGGGGGTAGGGGGCACGTGGGTAGGGGTAGAGGTGGGGTAGGAAGTTGTTATTTTTGTTAGGGTAAAGTGTCAAAGTTGTTAGGAATTTTATTATTTTGGCTTTTTATGGGGAAATTATTAAATGGGTGAGGGATATGATAAGGTGAGGCAAAAAATGAATAAAATTTTATTTTTAATGGAGGGATTATTACATGGGGATGAGGTACACGGAAAAGTGTATTCAAAATTGATTTGGAGAGGGATGAAATTACGTGTCTACATCATGCCCCTCTTTGGGTATAAACACAAAGTATTTCCAGACAAAGAAGTAGACAACGAGACAGAATTTTATCCCGATCATTATTCAAAAGAAAGAAATTGAAGGAAAAAAAGGCAACCGGGTCTTGACTTAGAACATCCTACCTACCCAAGTTATGAGGAAATCAAGTCACAGGTATCTCAAGGGGTTGGAAGGATAAGGAATATACCGAGTTGGAGAGTCAAGTGAGGCCCTGTCGAGGTTCCGGTCCGCGGCTCTGTTATTACATTAAAAATGAAAATTACAAGTTAAAAAGATAAATGAAATTATGAAAGTCATATCTATGCAGCTTCTTTTAGACTCTTGACTTGAATTTCTGATGCTTTCAAAATTGACAAGAGATCCGATCCTCTTTGGGTTGAACTTGAGAATAGATTATTTCTCCATACAAAATCTGATATTGGAGATGAACTCACAAATTGACCATGTTCTGTCGGTGGTACTTCTGAGCCTTGATCCTGAATTTGAAAATCTTCACTCTATTCTTCAGGCGGGCTCCTGACTTGCTATTTTTTAATCTTTTGATTTTCAATTTCATCACCCTATTCTTCGGGCGGGCTCCCAACTTTTAATTTCATCACCCTATTCTTCAGGCGGGCCCCTGACTTGCCATTTCATCACCCTGTTCTTCAGGCGGGCTCCTGACTTTCAATTTTATCACCCTATTCTCCAGCGGGCTCCTGACTTTCAATTTCATCACTCTGTTCTTCAGGCGGGCTCCTGACTTAAAATTTCATCACCCTGTTCTTCAGGAGGTCTCTTGACTTGCAATTCCATCACCCTACTTTTCAGGAAAGCTCTTGACTTACAATTTCATTACCCTGTTCTTCAGGCGGGCTCCTGACTTGCTATTTCATCACCCTGTTCTTTTGGTGGGCTCCTGACTTTTAATTTCATCACCCTGTTCTCCAGGCAGGCTCCTGACTTGTAATTTCATCACCCTGTTCTCCAGGCGGGATCCTAACTTGAAATTTCATTACCCTATTCTCCAGGCGAGCTCTTAACATTCAATTTCATCACCCTGTTCTTCAAGAGGGTTCCTAACTTTCAATTTCATCACCCTGTTCTTTAGGTAAACTCCTGACTTTCAATTTCATCACCTGTTCTTCAGGCGGACTCCTGACTTTCAACTTCATCACCCTGTTCTCCAAGCAGACTCCTGACTTTCAATTTTATCACCCTGTTCTACAGGAGGGCTCCTGACTTGCAATTTCATCACCCTGTTCTTCAGGCGGGATCCTAACTTTTAATTTCATTACCCTGTTCTCCAGGCGGGCTCCTGACTTTCAATTTTATCATTTTGTTCTTCAGGCGGGCTTCTGACTTTCAATTTCCTCACCCTGTTGTTCAGGCGGGCTCTTAACTTTCAATTTTATTACCCTATTATTTAGGCGGGCTCCTGTCTTGCAGCTTCATCACCCTGTTCTTCAAGCGGGCCCCTGACTTGCAATTTCATCACCCTATTTTTCAGGCGGGCTCCTGAAATTGAAATCAAAACCCAAACTAGAATGAAAATTATCCCAAACAAAGATTATGATAAAGAAATATTTCATTTTTCTGAAAGTAATGTCCCATTTCCCAGGAGGGTCTTAAACATAAAGTAAATTCCCATTTCCAGGAGTGTCCTAAACATAAAGTAAATTCTAATTTTCCAAGAAGGTCCTGAACAAAAAGTAATGTCTCGGATATGCTTTCCCAACGGTAGATGAACTTAATGAACAGAACTTTGCCCCTGTTTCATCAAAGAAAAATTTGTCAGTTAAAAAACTTAGTGTTGGCTTGCAACACTTGGCTTCCCAGGCATCTGCTCCAGCGCTAGTTCCTTTCATCTTTCTTTCAGATTGCTGACATTTGTCCCTGTCTTGTCGCATTATTGACCCAAACCCAAATTGAGGCAAAATGAATTTGACCTAAACACCAAGTTTTTATTTTACCACACCTCTGAGATGCACCTTTTGAAACCTGTATTCCCACAAATCCAGCAACTTGTTGGTTGATAGACTTCCTTTGCTTTGTTTTGAATTATGATCATATTTCTTTCATGTACTGGTCCTTGGCTTTTCCTTATGCAATTAGGGAGATTGGAAGCAAATTTTGAAATCCTTTCTCACTTGTTTTGACACAGACTTGACTCAAAATGTAAAGAAATGATTGTGACTTTTATTTTGATAAATGACATAAAAAGACAAAAATATAAATATGTAAATGAAAGAAAAGGGCAATGTCCCTCTTTCAAAAAAAGAAAACTTATTTGAATACGCAACCAACTCCAATGATTATGACATGTATTTTGAATTAAGCTGCCTCATCTTTCTACCCAAACTTCCCTATTTGTTGTTGAATTTATGTCTTTGCCGCTGAGTGGCTTCTTCAAACCCATTGGACTCATATACCTCATTCAATTGACGACGTCTTAAAATATTTTTTCCAACAAGCCTCTCTCCTTTTTATTCTCACATACCCACCATCGCCTTACGGTGCCCATGAGGGTTTACACTAATAAGATTCTCTTATTTTCAATTTCTCTCATCTTACCATCGCCTTACGGTGCCCGTAAGGGTTTTCACCGATAAAACTCTCTCATTTTTAATTTCTCTCATCTCACCATTGCCTTACGGTGCCCGTGAGGGTTTTCACTGATAAGACTCTTTTTTTTTTAATTTCTCTCATCTCACCATTATCTTATGGCGCCCGTGAGGATTTTCACTAATAAGACTCTCTCATTTTTATTTCTCTTCTAATTACTAATGTCGAGGAAGATAAGTAGTTCCCAATCTGCATCATCATATGCATTGCATGCTTAGCCTAAAAACTCTCAAATATTAATCTGAAGGTCTTTTTTTAGTTGCAACTTGGATTTTGGATAGGTTTAGAAAGAGAGGATGGCATGAGGCCCAAATGACACTTGAAGTGGGGTTGGACTTACAACTTTTGGAATTGACTCAAACAATGAAGATTAACTCATGTCCCAGTTTCTTTTGACTTGGTAATTCTATACTATTTATTTGGCTTAATCGAACCCAAAATAGAGTCACCTACGTATCTCACACTCGAAAGAGGAGAATCAGGTCACACGTAGTTCCAAAAACTTGTTCTTTTGCTTGACTCTTATTTCTTTTCTTCTTTTTCTCTTTTATTGACTCTTTTCTCTTTGACACTTTTTGACTCTATTTTTCTTGACACTCATCTCTTTTTTTCCTTTTTTGAATTTTTTCTGACTATATCTTGATTCCAAAAGAGGGATATGAAAAAAAAATAGAACTAAAGCTCAAATGGGGTAAACAAAGGGAGATACAATGTTTGGATAGCAAAATGAAATGCCTTCATCATATCAATCTTTAAAAATGCAAGTACTACACATGTGATAGAACTAACGAAGGATAAAATAACATACATGATATATTTTGACTACATCGGCATTGATAGACATTTTTGTCATTTTGCCTTCCACATTTGTCAAATATAAAGCTCCATTGGGCAACAGTTTCTTCATAACGAAGGGACCTTGCTAATTTGGGGAGAACTTGCCTTTAGCTTCAACCTGATGAGGGAGGATATGCTTCAATACCAACTGACTAACTTCAAAACACCTGGGACTTATATTTTTGTTATATGCTCGAGTCATTCTCTTCTGATACAATTAGCCATGATATACCGACGTCAACCTTTTTTCATCAATAAAACTCAACTGTTCCAGTCGGGTTTTGACCCACTAATCATCATCAATCTCTACTTTCACAATGACTCGAAGAGAGGAAATTTCAACTTTTGTAGGAATGACTACTTCTGTACCGTACACCAATAAATATGGAGTTACCCCTGTTGAGGTGCAAACAGTAGTACGATAACCTAACAATGCAAACGATAACTTTTCATGCCATTGTCTAGACCCTTGTATCATTTTCCACAGTATCTTCTTGATATTCTTATTGGCAACTTCCACGACGCCATTTGCCTTTGGACGATACGGAGTGGAATTTTGATGTGTGATCTTAAACTGTTAGCATACTTCTTTCATCAAATGACTATTGAGATTGGCAGCATTATCTGTAATGATCATCTTAGGAATTCCAAATCTACAAATGATGTTGGCATGAATAAAATCTACCACTGCTTTTTTTGTTACTAACTTGAAAGTTACTACTTCTACCCACTTTGTAAAGTAATCAATGGCCACTAAAATGAATTCATGCCCATTTGACGCTTTTGGCTCAATCGGTCCGATCATGTCCATCCCCTAAGCTACGAAAGGCCATAGAGCAGACATTGTGTGCAACTTAGCAGGAGAAGAATGTATCAGATCATCGTGTACCTATCATTGATGATATTTCTAAACAAAACGAATAGAATCCCTCTCCATAGTAAGCTAATAATAACCTGCTTAAAGTATCTTCTTTGATAAGACATAGTCGTTCATATGTGGCCCACATACCCCAGAATGTATTTTAACCATGATTGTCGAAGCTTATTTTGCATCTACACACCTCAAGAGTCCCAAATCAAGGGTTTTCTTGTACAAGATTCCCCCACTTAATAAAAATCCACTAGCCAAAACGCCGAATAATCCTCTTTTAATCACTAGTGGCATGTGCTGGGTATTCTCCCGATTGAATTTATCGCTTGATATCAAAGAACCAAGGTTTTCCATCGATCTCTTCTTCAACTGAATTACAATAAGCATATTGCTCACGACTCTGTATATGCACTGGATCGATGTAGGACTTATCAGGATGTTGGAGCATTGAAGACAAAGTGGCTAAAGCATCAACAATCTCATTGCGAATTTTTGGAATATGACTAAACTTTACTGACACAAACCATTGACATAGATCTTGCAAGCATTATCGATACAGTATGAGCTTTAAATATCGTGTCTCCCAATCGCCTTAAATCTGATGGACAAGCAAATTTGAGTCACCCAACACTAATAATTCCTGGACTCTCATATCAACAGCTAGCCTCAATCCCAGAATAAAAGCTTTATATTCCACCATGTTATTGGTACAATAAAATTAAAGTTGCACTGTTACCGAGAAATGTTGCCCCGATTCAGAGATAAGAACTGCACCTATTCCGA
Source organism: Capsicum pubescens (assembly GCA_030864215.1). Classification (NCBI taxonomy): domain Eukaryota; kingdom Viridiplantae; phylum Streptophyta; class Magnoliopsida; order Solanales; family Solanaceae; genus Capsicum; species Capsicum pubescens. Next base: position 102,879,105 of record CM061542.1, read on the forward strand.
CTCCTTTCATGTTAACGGCTCCATCAAAGAACAACTTCCAACCTGGATCAGCATCTATAATGACTTCATCAGTACAAAACACCTCTTCATTAAGGAAATATGTCTTCAATGGTTCATAATCTTCATCAATGGGGTTCTCAGCAAGATGATCTGCCAAAGCTTGGGCTTTCATGGCGGTTCAAGTTACATATACAATGTCGAACTCAGTAAGCAATATTTTCTACTTTGGCAGTCGGCATGTTGGCATAGACTTTTGGAAGATATACTTCAAAGGATCCATGTGGGAGATGAGATAAGTAGTGTAGGATGAAAGATAATGCTTCAAATTCTGTGGTACCCAAGTTAGTGTGCAATACGTCCTTTCAAGAAGAGTGTACTTGGCTTCATATGATGTGAACTTCTTGCTAAGATAATAAATAGCTTTCTCCTTTTTGCCCGTGACATCATGTTGACCAAGACACAATCGAAGGAATTATCCATAACTGATAAATACAAGATCAAAGAATTACCAGGCTCCGGTGGTACTAGTACAGGTGGATTTGACATATATTTTTTATTTTATTGAACACTTTCTGACATTCCTCAGTCCACTCAACCACAACACTCTTCTTCAGCAACTTGAATATGGGCTCACAAGTGGTTGTGAGATGAGCAATGAACCTACTGATGTAGTTCAATCTACCAAGCAAACTCATCGCCTCTATTCTATTCTTGGGCGACGACAAATCCTGAATGACTTTGATTTTTGAAGGATCCAATTCAATACCCCAACGACTGACTACAAACCCCAACAGCTTTCCGAATGTCACTCCAAATACATATTTTTCCGGATTAAGTTTGAGATTGTACCTACGAAGCCTTTCAAAGAACTTTCTTAGATCCATAACATGGTCAGACTGATTCTTTGACTTAATAATCACATTATCTACATAGACTTCGATTTCCTTATGCATCATATCATGAAACATAGTGGTCATGCTCTCATGTATATTGCTCCAGCATTCTTTAAGCTGAACGGCATCACTCGATAATAATAAGTTCCCCACGAAGTGATAAAAACATCTTTTCTGAGTCATCATCGTCCATAATGATTTGATGGTACCCAACATACAATCCACAAATGATGCCACCTCATGTTTAACACAATTATCAAGAAAAATATGGATATTGGGAAGTGGAAAATCATCCTTCGGGCTTGCTTTGTTCAAATCCCTATAATCAACACATACTCGAATCTTGCCATCTTTCTTTGGGACAGGAAAAAATATTGGACAACCAAGTAGGATAACGAGCCACTCGAATGACTTTGGCTTCAAGTTGTTTCATGATTTTCTCTTTGATTGTTATACTTACATTAGTTTTAAACTTTCTCAACTTCTATTTGACAGGGGAGAATGCAGGATCAGTTGGCAATTTATGAGCCACCAATTCAGTGCTTAAACTAGGAATATCATCATAAGACCATGCAAAAACTTCTTTATAATCAATTAATGCTTAAATCATTCCCTCTTTTAACTATGATGGAGCATGTACACTTATTTTAGTTTCCTTAAAATCTCCTTTATCTCCCAGATTAATTGGATCAGTTTCATTCAAATTACTGTTCGACTTATCTTCAAACTGTTTCAATTCATTGCTTACTTCATCCAATGCCTCTTCTTCATCATATTCCACCTCTTGTTTCATAATATCTTAATTAGATTGGATTTTAAGATCAGGCTAAAAATTTCGCATGTATGTCATATCACTAGAATCAATATAAAGAGATCTGTATAAGGAAAAAGACAAACAAAATATATTAGACACAAAACAAAAGGGACATTACATTTCATTTAAAATAAAAGATAGGGGGTTTAGACATAAACGACAATAGAACATAAATAAGATAAATTTCAAATTACAACCCTGAAATTACTCGGATAAATATAAAGAAAAATAAAACAAACTACCAAAACTCTCTTCTGATGGGGAAAGGAGTGACTTCCCAAATGTTGATCTGGACATTAGTACCTATCAACTGCACATCTGCTTTGTTGGTACCTTCTCCTACTTCAACCATATCAACTTCAACCAACAGGTTCTGGAAGTCATTAACGAACTCAACTTTGAACTCTATAGGCTTCTTGATACTGCTCTTGACAAATGACTTACTGAGTAGCGGCACTGGGCGAGGGAGTGACCTTATTTCCTTCTTCCTTTTCCTGGCCTTTTTCCTATCTTCAGCTATAGGTTTGAATTCTAGACCAAAAGTGCCCATGCTCTCACTCAGGCATATTGAACAAACTATACCGTGCAGAGACACTTCTATCCTTTTTCTGGATTAAATGCATATTTTACCATCTCATTTACCATCATGACAGAAGTAGGAGATAATTGTGGCCCTAGCATAACCTGCCCTTCAAAGATATGATCCACCAGCACTATATCGAAAGATTAATAGACCAATGTCTCTATAACATTGTTTGTTTCAATAAAAGGCATGGGAGAGTCTTTATAGATGGAAAAATCCCCTTCACCGTGAATAACCACTTCTTACTTGTCATGCTCAAACTTGATCATCTGATGCAATGTAGATGCAATCACCCCAGCCTTGTGAAGCCATGGTCTTCTCAACAATAAATTGTAAGAGGCGTCGATATTCAATACTTGGAACTCTATGGAAAATTCAACAGGCCCTATAGTCAGCATTAGCACTATTTCGCCAATGGAGTTTATTTTTTCTCCATCAAAAGTTCTGACACATACATTGTTGGGTCGAATCTTTTCGGTACTGATATTGAACTTTTTCAAGGTAGACAAATGTTAGCTCTAGAGCCTCCATCAATCATGGCACGAGGGACATATAAAGTTTCACACTTTACAGTAATGTAAAGGCCCCGATTGTGTCCCGTACCTTCTACAGGAAATTCATCATTGAAAAAGCTAATCCTATTTACCTCAAAGATCTTTCCCATAATTTTTTCCAACTGATTCACCATAATTTCTCTAGGGATATAAGCTTCATTCAATACCTTCAATATAACATTACGATGTTAATCAAAATGCACCAACAAAGACAGAAGGGAGATTTGAGCAGAAGTCTTTTTCAACTGATCTATGACTGAATATTCTGGAAATTTCATATTCTTCAAGAATTCTTCAGCTTCTTCTTCAGTGATAGGATTTTTGAGAGTCGATTGCCCATTTGTCATTGGTTAAGACTTTCTCAAATCTTCTAGAACAAAACACATCCCAGGAAGAGTCAAACCTCCTACTTTAGCTACTTCATCCATGATTTCCTTCCCCTGATAAGTCATCACAATCTACTTATAGTTCCAGGGGACCCTTTTCATGTCGACTAGCGAGAGTTGGGTCATAGGCTTGATGATAATAGGTGCTGCAAGTACTCCTTTTACCATTAAAATAGGTTTTTTCGGAGCTCCTACTACTGTTAACTTGGGTTTGCCCTGACTTAAACCACTAGTTTTTCTACTCTTTTTACAATGATCATGGGTTTTCTCATGTTTTCTTGGGATTTATCTTCCTCTGTTTTTTTTGTCTCAATGATATTGCCTTCATCGAATCCGCCACATTTACCAATTTATCCTCATTAGTTTGTATTCTAACAATAGGCTTGTAATACATTGATGAATCTTTACCATCATATGTCAACTCCAACATGTTTGTTTCAGCATGGGATGATAATAGATTTTGGTAAATGTTTGAAATATCTGGGTCCTGTATCATAATCTGATTTGTGTCGATCATATCCTGGATGTCTCTCTTTAAATATCAGCATCTTTTTATATCATGCACTGGCATGTTAGAACAATATGCACACCTTAAAGAATAATTAAGATTCCTTGGAGGTGGATTCGAAAGCCTTCCTTGAATTGGGCTCAAGACCTTCATATTCCTCAACCTCTAAAATAAACTAGCATACGACTCCCTGATAGGTATGAACTCACTCTTGACTGCCTTCCCTTTCTTAAACTCGAGCCTAGGTTGAAAACCAAATTTGGAAGGGTTTTGATAATTTTGTAGAGTTGAGGGACGATTTTGAGGATCTGGTGCACACCATTGTGGGTAGAAAAGGGTTTAGACATATGGTTATGCGTTATATACTGGGTATGAGGGTGGTAAAATAGAATATAGTGGGTTTTGTGAAGGGTATTAATGATGGGGGGAGTATATGGATCTTGGGCATAGACTTGGGCTTGGGACTGGAGATAGGGGCTAGGTAGTCTTTTCGCATAGGCGTGTGGTCCAGCTACAACAATTGCCATATCCTCCTTCTTCTTTTTCCCTCCAAAAGTTCCAGAACCACTTTGAATTTCTTGGGTGGTGGCCTTTAATATGGAAAAACTCATGATTCGTCCAGTCTTGATACCCTCTTCTATCATCTCTCCTATTTTGAGGACTTCAACAAACGGCTTACCCATCGTCGAAAGCAAGTATTGAAAATTGGTCTCATCTTGTGCCTGAATGAAGACCTTCACCAATTTACTTTCTTTCATCGAAGGTTTTACCCTAGTAGTCTGTTCACGCCACCTTATCACGTACTCCCTAAAGATTTCAGTACTATTCTTCTTCATATTAGTCAAGGATTTCTCATCAGGAATTAGCTCCACATTATATTGTAATTGTTGAACGAATTCGTTAGCCAGGTGGAATAGTTGGGATGACCTTCATATCGAAATAGGCCATGAGTAATTCTTCTTAACCTCCAGCACCCCTTAATTGATTACAGTAATACCTCAACTGCACCACCGGATCTCCGTGTCCATCATACTTCTTAAACTTCGGCATCTAAGACAAGAGGAAGGTTAACACCTGGAAACATGCATAAATATTTATACGAAATAGTTTTATAACCCCCAAGTCCCTGCAAATTTCTCATGGCCTGTTCGAAACTCTTCAATTTTCACACCATACCTTCTTGTTCTTTTGTTGCAACATGTTTCTCTATATCAAGTGGAAATAGCGGTGGTTGATTGTACTCATACAGTTCATTTATCTTTAAAGTAGGCTCCGGGGCATAATACTGATCATCCAAAATGTTCAACACTGGCTCACTAGCATATCGAAGATGCATGATTGTTGGACGAACAACATAAGTAGGAGATTCAGGTGGTGAGGAGCCATAAAACACAGGTGCCACCGGTGGTGCTGAATGAGAAGAGTGCCTATATTGAGGTACTGTCAAGGGAACACTAGAAGTGTCAGGATAGTACTGATGTGGCATGAATCCGGGTGCGCGCTGGGGCATATCATTGGGACAAGAAAACTGTGCTTGAGAGAGCGACGAATACTTAAAAGTGTTGCCGAGATCATTCGGGTATATAAGAGGAGGTATACCACTGGCCTATGCTCGGTGCATCTCTACCAGTTGTTGTCTGAGTATTAATATCTCCTCATTATGTTTTGAACCCCCTTCCCAAGGACTCTGGTTCGGGTCAATGAGCAAATTTTCTACCTCTTTGTTGGCCATGGCAAGCTTTGCTTTTGATATAGTGAAGTAAGGATGACTAGTCAGAGTGCTACAAACCAACCACTTTTATCTAAAAGAACATGCTCATTAAAGACAAAACCCGTTAGGATTAGGTCACATAACAAACTTGAAAATCACATTGTATATTTGTCCTAGATTCATGCGCATTTCTACCTGCCTTTGAGGGTAATGAGTTCATTTTAACATCATTCCGATCTCTCTCTTACACTTATTGTCTTCTTCCCCTCCCATTACACCTCATTCTTTTCTAATTTTAACCCTCTCTTCTCTCTTCTTTGCATCAGTCTCTCTTTCTTCTCTTTTCTTCTCTCAGTGTTCTTTCTTTTTCTTTTCTTCTCTCACTATTCTTTCTTTCTATTTCTTCTATCTTTATTTTCTTTCTTTTTGTCATTCTTTATGGATTTTGCTTTTCTTTAAAAGAGGAAAATTGAGGAAAAATAAAGAAACAAAAGGATTAGATCAAACCCAAAAGTAGGTTGCCTACGTATCATGTTATACATGAATCAGATCTTGCGTAGTTCGGGAACATATGCTTCACAAAGTTGATAATTTTTTTATTTCTTTTTATTTAATTTTTTTTAATGACGAAAAACAAACAAAAGAAAGCACAACACAAAATCACTACATTTTTATAAAAGAAACAATTAAAACAGACTTCGAATTTAAGACAACCTTGATACTAAACAACAAAGACATTAACAATACTCTAGACCAACATAACGACATACGTAACACTCATAATGAAGACTCCAATGTTGAAACAAACTTGACACCGACCTAACAAAGACACAATAATACAATGACAGAAAAACAAAGGACTCAAACTAAACAAATTATAGGAAATGCCCCTTCAAACTGTTGCGTTGCGTGATGACCTTGGCTAAGATGGACTTGTCTGTGAAGTTCTCACTCTCCTACTCAAACTTTGTAACATATCCTTCAATAACACTTTGAAATATGGGAGGAAGCTTCTTGCACATGTCCCTACCTCTTGGAGAGTACACCCAAAAAGATTTTTCTGCTACCCTTCTACAATTGTGATCAAACCTAATAACTAAACTCTCAATAGCTCCACTTTAGCACCTCTATATTCATCCTCATTGTCCTTAACTATGTCTGCTTCCCGTATCCGCCCTCTAAGTTGAACTGGTAATGGCTTAGTAATACCCCGAGGTGTGGATTATAGCCAGATCTCGTATATCTGAGTGTATCCTGGATTGTCTGAACCTACTTTGAGAGTATCCACACCTATTTTTGTTGCATGATGCCAAAACTGTTCGTATTTGCTCTCACCTAAGGCTTGGTTCTTAAAATACTCAACATCCTTTAAAAGATCCACTACTGGTGAAATGTCTTTCAATCTACCCAACTGGCGCATTACCCTAAAAAGAGAGTATGATCTAGTGCAATTGAGCCCTAACAGAACTAGAAGGAGCTGCGTCCGACAACCACATAGGATTATTTTTGGATGAAGCCAGAGATAGGTCCACAGAATATTATCCTCAGTTCTTGACTCGAGAAATTCAATCCAAGCATCGACTCCCACGGGCAGCGAGAACTTATCAAACCGCATTTTATGTTCCATGTCTTTCACTCGATCGGGCAAACAACGGTCAACCACACTCGATTTAATCAAAGAAGGCACATGCAAATACTCTATCATCCACAGTTGCAATAACAGGTTGCTTCCCTCAAAAAATCTCATCCCCCCTTTTACTTCAGTCAAAGCCTTATATATTTTTGCTGAGATCATAGGTACGATAGTGAACGTATTCCCTATATCCTCATTAAATAAGGCCATCATTACAAATTAAAAATGAGTATTAACCCGTCTTTCTTCTAATGGAAAGACTAAAGTGCCCAGCAAGGCGAGAGTGAAGACTTCTAGATGACGTTTCTCCTAATTCTTCTTAGTTGTATAAAATTTATTCCAAAAGCAATCAAAATCGTCTGAGGGCCCAAACCGAGCATACAAGTAATCAAAGGAGACCCAACATTGGTTAAGGAATCCTAAGTGGTTATTAACCTTCAATCCATAATGATGAAGAAACCATGTGGGAGAATGAAGCCGTGCTCGAATCATCTTTTTCTTAATGTAAGATAATTCAAATAAACCAGATATCTCTGCCAGAGTAGACGTCATTTCACAATTTCAAACCTAAACAACAAATAATTTGGGTCCCAAAAAGTCAATATAGCTTCGATCAAATCTGGGTGGGGCGTGATATCTAGGAAGGAAGTGAGAGCGCCTAATTTCTTTGTTAACTCTTGTTGTTCGATGTAGTTAAAGCCTCTCTACTTCTTCGGAGGTAGTGGTATGGACTGCATACATCTTACCCTCCCCAGAGCCCACTTTATGGGAATACACTGGGTATGTTGTTGTTGTTGATCGATGTAGTTAAACATGCCCCACCATTTGATTAACTTTTTGGACACCTTGGAAACCCTCAAGACTCTAGACTTTGTAGATGGATCCATCCTGTTATAACATATAGGACATTAACTCAAAATTCAATAAGAGAATAGGAATTCCCGACCCTCGAGATTTTAACATGGAGAAGTGTCGTATGACACAAAGGGACAAATCGACTTATAACTCAAATACACCGATGGTACCCCTAAAAGTAGTCAGCCTACTTGGATAGGACCATCTAACAATACTAGGCTAAGAGGAGAAAGACCCTAAGCTAGAATTGAGATAAACAACCAAAATAAAAAGATTTACCGGACCTACTGAGGGTTGCCTAGGTATCCCGGTATGAAGGAAGAGAATCAGATATGTGTAGTTCATCCAGATTGGACAATTAAGGATTAAATAACAAACTAAAACTTGACTTGAGAGACACAATTATAGACAGGCGATAAAAGTAAAATCTTTTTTTTGTTGGGGGGGAGAGGGGGGGTCAATTTGACACTTCACATAAAACTGACACCAACAACTATGAAAGAAAAATCTTTTTGGTCTTTTCATTATAAGAGATGTACAAAACTCCTACCATCATTTTTTTGAATTTTTCTTTTATAAAAAACTTTTATTAAGAAAAAGCTTTTTTTTTTTAAAATTTTTGAATTATGAATGCTTACTAAAGAAACAAGAGAAAAATTTTTTTGATGTTTTTGGCCAAATGAGTGCAAACGGTAAAAATCTTTTTGAATTTTGGATTGTGAAAAAACAAAAACCATAAATAATTCTAAAAAGAAAAACTACAAAACTCTTTTTTTTACTCCCTTTTTTTTCAACCATTCTTTGCCTACACACGTTTCAATTCTAGCATATGTTTTCCGCAAATCAGTCTGTTAAATGACCCTATCTCCCTAAAAATGCAACAATTAGCACATAAGGATTCTTCAGGGGTGAGTCTCCTACAAACTACTAAGTGGGTCCCTCTAGGTCTCAATATGATGCAGATAAGTATGACCTAAAGGCTGACCTATGTTGGGATTCCACTAACAAAGCTGTTCGGGGGAACATATGATCGATAATAGCTGTGATTGCTTTCCACCTACTCCATACCAGCCGACGACTCCCCATCTTAAAATAAGGATGACTCAACTAGAGGTCGTGTACACGGCGTGTACTACAGGACTTGTTGCGAAAGAATTTACTCGGGTTATGCACATGATGCCAGATATAAAACAGTAACACATAATAAAAATTGTAAACATGTAGCACATAAGTAATCAACAATGATAAAACAATAACACATACGATAACACAAATAAAATGTCTATACATCTATAGTGTCAAACTAAGCCGATACAACTCAAAAAAATAAGCTTGAATTTTGAAAAGCCCCCAGCAGAGTCGCCAGAGCTGTCACACCTTTTTTTTTAACCAAAAAAGATTGATTTTAAAGTTTGAAAGGATTTTTATTATTGAGTGACAAAGAAGGAAAATTTATTTCGAAAAGGATTCTTTTCCAATTAACTCAGAAGCGCCACTTGGCATAATCGGGTGTGCCAAGTCACCTTTGGAAATCCTTTTTCAAAACTATTTTTTTACTCTTTAAAACTGGTTTCCGAATAGAGATTTCGGCTAAGGAATTTTGTTGACTGAGGGGAAGGTGTTAGGCACCTCTCGATCCCGTGGTTCGACCATGGTCGCTTCGGGGAGTATATCGGCTAGTCTGATGCTATGAAGTGAATAGACCAACAAAACACGTAAAATAAGCAAACAAACAAATCAAACAAGGTTCAAAAATCAAAATAATGTCCAGTCTAAATTATATAGTCCAAAAAATGAAAAATACAGAAATGTAAAACCTACTTTATTCTAAACTAATCCTAAACTAAACTCCACCCGATGTTTCGGGCCTTGATCGTGCGCCGTCTTCAAGTACAACTTTCTCGAGCCATTCTTCGGATAAAACAATACAGATACCTTGGGGCATTCTCCGGCCAAATAAGTACAATTGAGTCAAATGCGATAAAACAAAACCATTCAACACACATTTCAAACATTCCATCAATCCACAATCCCTAAATTTGCCTAAACAACCTATCATTTGACGACCCATTTGACGGCCTAATCATGATACTATAGCATTTAATATCAATATTTGTTTCAAAATAACTAACAACAATAAATCAAGATTAATAATATTCATTTTATCAATTTCCAATATTCGATCCCAAATTATATTTTAAACACACACAAACTTCCACATGAGACAATTATCCACACATTAACACCAAACTTGTATCATGATCAATTATTCAACATCAAACATCCATGACAACACACAATCATAATCATCAGATACATAATCATAATACCAATCAGATAAATTAAGACAAAGAGAGAAAGAGTTAAAGAAATGGACCTTTTGAGTATTTTCGAGCGAATTATGAAGAGAATAAAGTTGTCCCAGAAAACCCCAATGAATACTAAAATCTCGACTCCCAAATCGATTATGAATCAGCCCAAAACGCAATAACCCAAAATCCGATCGGAAACAAAAATCTACTAAGCACAGAAGAACACCCAAACCCAAAAATTATGAGAAAACCAGAAAAATCTGCATGGCCGAAGCTTTGGCAAGCGCTGACAGCAGCAAAAACCGACGGGAAAGGGTCGAATTCCAGCGACCTTAGTGTTTTTCGGCCAGATTTTATCTAAAAACCAAGAAAAATAAAGAGATTTTGGTGGATTTCGGGAGTGGGTGGGTCAGTTCGACGAGTTTAAATGATTCCGGCAAAGATTTCACCGGAAAGCTTCAAAAAACAATCGGATTTCTCGCCGGTTTCACTAATCTGATCGACCCTTGACTGTTTTCAGTCCATTTTTACCCCTTTTTTATCCACAACAGTATGAATATCAATGGGTGTGCGTGTATTTCTATCTATGTTCTTCCTCTTTTCCGATGGTGTGTGTGTGCTCGATGATATACGTACTCTCTTCTTCAAATGTGTGTGAGTGTGTATTGTGAGATGTTGAGAGTATGTGTGAGCGTGAATTCTCCACAAAATCATTGAATGGAATGGAGGAGTATATGTATTGTGTGGTGTATGTATATATCCTAAAAAGAAGAAGAAAATGTGATGAAGGGGTGGAGATAGGGGGCACGTGGGTAGGAGTAGGGGTGGGGTAGAAAGTTGTTATTTTTGTTAGGGTGAGGTGTCAAAGTTGTTAGGAATTTTATTATTTTTGCTTTTTATAAGAAAATTATTAAATGGGTGAGGGGGTATGATAAGGTGAGGCAAAAAATGGATAAAATTTGATTTTTAATGGAGGGATTATTACACGGGGATGAGGTACGCGGAAGAGTGTATTCAAAATTGATTTGGGGAGGGACAAAATTACGTGTCTACATATATATATTTTGAATTTTTAATACACATACAAGATCTACACGAATGCTACTGGGTTTAGTCTAACCCCCATCTAATACACTGCCCAACTCCTATTGGCAATACTACTTAGGGTGAAAAAAATGAACGATTTCTTTCAGGTTGTGGACTACGAACTATGGAATAGGGTTATCACTGGACCTCAATACCTATGATGAAAGATGGAGAAAACATGGATGTATTAAAAGACAAGAATGAGTATGATAAGGCTGACTTCGAGATGCTTGGAAAGAATGCAAAAGTCAAGTATATTCTCATTTGCGGACTTGACTAGATGAGTGCAACAAGTATGTAAAAAGGGAAAAACTCATTTATATTTTTCCAAATTGGACCAAAAGAGATCTCACTCATCCTTTTATTCAAAAAAAAGGGTAAAGCTTATTTGGGTTCATAAATGTAACCTTTGATTCAGTTGCAGGCAAAACTGAAAGGAATCACTAAGAATTAGTACATAGATAATGCTTGTGTAAGGCATATGATTGGACATAACTAAAAAATCCTCTCACTTATTAAAAGAAAGAGTGAAAAGGTAGCATTGGAGGAGATTGCAGGATGAAGATGTTGTCACTAAGAAGAGTATGAGGAAACAAGTTATGTCGCCCACTCCATTGGATGAACAAGAAGAAAACTCATTGACAGGGAGAGCAACAAATCAGGATGTAGGGTCAACAAGTACATCAACACCTATTTCAAAGAATAACCCCAGTACTTCAAAAAAATGGTTGGAAAGACTAGCAACATTGCGATAGGGGGCACCAAGGATGAAACATGTGGATGAACCTGGTCCATTACAGGTTTCTAATTGGGGATGAATAATATCACATGAGTATCATTTAATGATTGGATAAAGGACATTGTATAAAATACACATTAAGTTTAATTTTATGCTCATGCTTGTATACTTAGTTTATATACCAATTGATATTCTACACAACCTAGAGTTTTAGTGAATTTATCTTACAAGTTGCCTACGAGTGAAATGGGTTGTCTAATGTATTCCTTTCACAGATTATGAAAGCAGTAAATAAATTAATATGATACTTTTACGTGAAAAATATTTGGCTCACAAAAGTATAAAAAAATTACGACTTGTACCACTACAGAAAACCCCAATTCACTAGACACGATAAGTGTAATGACCCTTCAGGTTATTTTCGTATTTCTGCTCATCTTCATCATTAGAGCTTTTTTATAGATACTACAAGTCATTTATGACTTACTGGGACAGACAACTCAATTAGCGTGAAGTTCATTTGGGTTTTATAGCTAATTCCCTATTTTGAAGTCTTCACTGGTTCAAATTGGCTATCGGGCGAAAACTTCAGTGAAACAAGCTCGTATACAAATTTTGACTGTTCCAACAAGTTTGGAATGTTGATTTTAGGCTAGAAGGACTTTTATTTCAGGTTTCGAGGCACCTAGGCTCATTTTGACCTATGGATCAAAAAGTTAAGAAAAAAAATGTTAGGTGTGGGACTGACCTTTTATCGAAATGATCTCGGATGAAAATTTCAACTGTGCCATTGAGTCTGAAACATCAAATTTGATATAGTATCATAGTCTGTTTGCGTAAATAGGATTCCGAATGAATTTCGAGGAATTGGCGGAGACTTGAAAAATTTGAAAGTCTCAGTTGTGCTAGTGCATTCGTTGATAGCAATGCCAGGCGCGATCGCGATACCCTTGGAAGGGAACCAAGTGTTGCGATCTTACTACCATTTTCGCGATAGGGACTCCCTTGGCATACCGGCAGATGCTGCGATTACGAGGATCAGATCGTGATAGCGACTTTTGAGCACCTAAAAAGGGTATAATTATCACATTTTCAGCTCATTTTTGCATATTCTTCATCCATTATCAAGATACTTAAACCCTAAAGAATGTATAAGCTTGGTATTAAAGCTTTTCGGTGATTTGGATGCTTGGGTAACGATTATGACGCAATTTTTCTTTGGATTTGAGGTAAGATTACTCCATTTCTATGGTTGATTTCCCCTTTTCTTCCCTAAAATCCCTAAACCTCGGTGGCTTGATTTTAGCACTAATATAGCTTGAATTTCACCCATTTTGAGGATAATGACTCCTTGAGCATGAGGGAATGTGGGTTTGACTTCAGAAATGTGATTTTCGTAAATGGGATCCACATGGAATTTTTGGGTATTTCTAGACCTGAAGCGCAATAGTGCAATATGGGTATCATTATTCTCATGTTGATGAGTAGATTGTGATTTTGATAGTATGGCACCTTGCAGAAGCTTCTTGGAAGGAAACTTCGGTGATTTAGCGAATTCTTCAAACTTTCTTTGGCATCCAGGTAGCCTAGGTTTCCCCCCTTTATAGATTGAGCTATGTCATAGTATGTTTATGATATTGTGCTAGATTTAGGATGGGTTTTAGGTGTTCGTCATCAAATTGACTATACTTGGATCAGTTGGACCTTCTAGGACATTTGAAAATCATATTTTAGGTGTTTTAGCTTAGTTGCTTAGATTATTAGTAGAATTTCTATCTTAGAGTTGATTGTAGCTTAGTTAACATCTAAAAGTAGATTTATACACCTTAGCTTAGTCTGGGGTAGAATTTGCCTTGTATGGATTTCAGGGATTTAGAAGTGGGCCTTTTTTACCCACCTTAGGCCAAGATTTGTGTTAGCTATTGTAAACCTTACATACGTTTGTTGTACGCCTGGAAAATGCTTATTGAGGTAATATTGAGGAATTTGGACATTTGATGGTTATGATGGGTTTGCATTGAAAGTTCACGTTGATTATGCTAGTGACTAGTGACTATGTCATCGAGTCTGCTTGTGATTATGCTAGCAATTAAGTTATTGATTATGATATGATGATATCTATTTATCGATTCGAGTCTGGATATTGATGATATATGTACCGGTTCGAATTCGGCCATTCACTATGATATAATGACATATGATTATCGATTCGAGTCCAGCTATTGATAATGATATATGATTATTAGTTCGAGTCCAGATATTGATGATGATATATGATTATCGGTTCGAGTCTGGCTATTGATTATATATATTTATTGGTTCGAGTCCTGCTATGAATTATGATATTGACTATATAAATACCGGTTTGAGTTCAGATATAGTGTGGTATTAATGATATGGATATCATTTCAAGTTCGAAATCAGGAATTGTATAATGAGGCATGAGATGGATAATATTCTAGTTGTACTCTGAGAGTTGGTAAATAATAGTGGTTCTGGTTATGCTCTCTTTGGGTATACCCTCCAGGCTTATGGAGGTCTACATTGGGTTATTTAATTTTCCACATTTATTGGCTTATGGGGGTCAATCTTGTAGTTATAGTCGCATGTATTTTACATTATCATTTTGGTTTAGTTAATTAATTGTGTACAACGATTTGGGAGTTGTCTTAGGTTTGCTTCCTTACCTTGACTTAGTTATAGTATCTTGCATTTTATTGTATTTATATCATGATTTAGCTCAGTCGGCCGATGATGCCTACTGTGTACCCGTGGATTTGGTACTCATACTACACTTCTGTACCTTTTTGGTGCAAATCTGAGTACTAGTTGTCATCGTTGATTTGACGATCGTGTTATGTTGGATTCCAAAGATAGGGTGAGCTCTTGTAGTCAGAGTTGCCACATTTCCTTCTATCTATCTATGTCCAGTCTTTAGTTTCAAGACAGGATTGTATTGACTGCTTTAGATTTGGATTGTATCTATAGTAGCTCTTATATTGGCTCTACCAGGTCATGGGACGATTTTCTATGTTATGACTATCTTTTAGACCATTCTATCGCTTTGATTATTTTTATCTTTAGTGTCTATTTCGCCCTTTTGGAAGCATTTCGACCAAGTTAGCCCATTGCGAATAGCTCCGGGCTAGGGTTCAGCTTACCTACTGGCGGAGTAGAATATGTGTCATCGTGACTCGTAAATTGGGTTGTGACAATGAGCCTCTCAACAAAGTAAAAGATTATAAACTCTATAACCTAAGGAATTAACTCTAATTCCTAATATTCAACGGTCTCCCTCAAATGTTGAATCCCACTCCAAATGCTCTAACTTGAAATTCAAATTACAAAACTCTTGTAACCCTAAAAGCCAACTCTAATTCCTAGAAATATACAAATCTCTCAAGGTTTGTGTCCCCAAGTCTTTGAGTTATCCCAACTTGAAGAGAATAAACCTATTTTAGTTTATAACATACTGGATCCAAGAAGGCATCGACTTTACAACTTAATGAACAATCCTAATACATCAAAGTTAAACCTCTTAGCTAAACTGTGTAACTGGGACCAAAATCTTTAATGTGTTTCTTCAGTATTAAGATGTACTTTGATAGCTAGACGGAACTCTTTTAAATATTATTCATGTTTATTTGCATGTGTTCTGCCTTTTTTCTCAATATGAGTGCGTCAGAATTATGTTGGAAGACCTTGTGTACTTATAGCTTTTCATTATTCTTCTCAGTAAAGTAGACTTCTAATTCACTGGAACTCTCTTCTTTCTTGGTCTATCCATATGTATATATCATATGTGGACTCCGATTTGATTCGTGCTTTGTGCAGACTTTGAGATCTTTTCTACTTGAGACTCCTTCATTTCAAAGAAAGATAATGCAAGATGAACTCTGCGTGATGGAATATGTAATAGCACTAGGTAAAAATGACAACTAAAAGTAAAAATTCAATTAGAAAATTAATGACAAGTAAAAGAAAACAGAAGAAATACTTTTTTCACCTCACAAATGAAATAAATTAATTTAATAATAATGTACATGTTCCATTGCTTTGTCAATCATCAAAAACATTCAAGAACTCAACAAATTACGCTTTTTCGATGATGAAAAGCTCACTCCTTGTTTTCCATTTTCAATACAGTATATTAAACTCTGATTCGACTTGGTAATTCCGTTTTCGATGATATATGTTCATGCCCGACTACAATGCGTTATTGCTAGAAAAGGAGGAAATCGAATGCTAATTGCCAAACATTAATTTAATCTTCGCCAAGTTCTTTTATTATAGTAAAACATTCGTAATTCAGGATGTGCAATAACCAGAAATTAAGATGATGTGACGGGAAGAGCAGAGGTTTTGTATTGGAAAATTTTATTGTTGCAAGGCACAAACAACAAAAAGCTAGGCTCAGTTGAATTCAATTGCAGTGAAGTTGAAATCCATGTGTTCAGAAAGTAATGGAGCCTCAGACACCTATTGTTGGTTTGCCTCACCCATAGTAAAATTTCCTGCCTCGCCCATCGTAAAAATTTCCTTGTCAAAGTGTTGGTTTAAAAGACTGGACATATAAATAGATATCTCAAGCTGTGAAGCTTATATAAACTTATGTAGGTTCAAAGGCAGTAGAACATAAGCAGTTACTATGCGTCAAAGATAGCATATGCTATAGTAGTATCCGGCAGCAGTACTGAATTAAGACACTCTTCCAAAAGAGAAGCTGAAGCTGAAGTTAGTGGCACAAAAACAGTAAATGCCATTTAAAAACATAAGATACAGGTAATTAAAAGGACGGGACAAATTGCTCATCTATACAGGCATCACGAGTACCTGAAGCTTCCATCTGAAAGAAAAAGATGTTCAGCCATCAAAATGTTCAGCCACCAAAATGACTAAGTAGCAGCAGTCTGTTTCAAAACCTCAACTTCAGCCATTGCCATAGGGTCATTTTTTGACTCTGTTTCTTCATCCTTTTCACCTTCTCTTTCCTCGGCAATCTTTTTCCTATGCAAGTCTTCTGCTACCTGCATTGCAGCCTTCTGCTCTTCTTGAAGGCGCTTCATTTCCTCTTCTTGCTGTTTCCTCTCAAACCATGTGTCTGCATCCGCCCAAACTGAAATTTGAAATAAACAAATTAGCATTCAAGACCTACACAATCAACTGCAAATTACAACTGGTGGATAATGACCTCTTTTCTTCTTTATATCACTCATAAAGATAGTTAAGACATCTAGAGAATTATCATGTGGCTCTCTGAGAATTAATCTCACTGACGTAGCTGGAAAAATATAAAATCAAGAACAAGTGATGACACACAGGAAGTCTTGACAGGTGCCCAAATAAAGAATACGATTGACATGATAATACATTTATCCATTTATTTATTGAGAAATTCACTATTTTAGTTCTGAAACTCGGTGGATAGGATTCTCTCCTACACTTAGCCCCTAAAATAAATAGACCTTGTACTCATTGTATTATATTTGTCATTGAACACAAGCCCTGGGGCTACATGACAATACACTTAACCTGTTCATAATGTATGTCATGTATCAGAGGGCTCAACTGAATTTAAGTTGCACAAACAGAAAATAAGAAGGATAACCAAATATGTAGCAATATTACTCAAAGAGCAAATGGAAAGGCCTCGATAAATGAGATACCAACCATGATACAGAGTTCATGTCTTAAACCAACTAGATAATTCATGTAGGAGGGTATAATGACTACTAGGCAGGCAGTTTGATAAGTTTTCCCTAGTATATGCTAAATGACAGGTAGTAAAAAGCTTCCCTACTACCATCTCAACCTAACAGCTTCTCTGAGATGACAAAAGTTGACCTGAGTGGGTACTAGTGCAAACAAGTTCTCCTAAGAATATAGCGCATTGTCATCAAAATACAACAACTACTACGCCTCAATCCCACATAAGTTGGAGTTGGATATATGAATCCACACTTCTTCATTTAAGTTCATTTCATATCATCATACTAAATAAAATAAAATTGAAAAGACATGTTAATAAAAATAACAATAATAATAATATTAGAGGTTCTCTAACAAGTCTAAATCTAGTATCAAATTATAGTTCCTTTAGCACTTCGCTATGGCGTTGATGATGAATCAGACACTACGAATATTAAGAAGATAAAGCATTTTCATCAAACTAATCAGATTAAATTTCTTTTAGCACTTCTGCGTGGTTTTGATGTTGATTCAGCCCCCTTGTATAAGGAGAGTGACTCAATTTAAACCCAACATGCACATGATCACTATAAACAGGTTTGCTGCCTCAAATTCAGATTTTAATCCTTATTCCGACGGTAACTTGATCGATGGTTTTGAGAAGAAATACCACCTTATGAATTAGAAGGTAAAGAAGGTTCCCACTAGAAAATATTGTAGAAATGTGATTTTTGACCCTCCCTGAATTTTGATATCACAAGCATGATTTAGGTATTTTCTCTGATTTTTTTATTTTTCCTAGGGAAAATGGAACAGGAATGTGAAGTGAGAGGAGATACCCTCTAAAACATATCAATATTAAGGATATTTAGCGCCTTACTTTAGCTGACAATACTCTGAAGGAGACAAAATATAAGTAGACAATAAAGGAGGGGAGGGGTGGCGGGCATCGAGGTGAAAGGAGAAGGGGGAGATAAGCTTTGGTCACTAACATATTTTTAGATGCACTTAGCTCCAGCACTGGTAGCATAATGATAATTGGACATATCAGAGACTGAAAAAGTGGAGTAAGAACACAGATAGCTTACAGATATAATAGGTTGAGGTAAAACTTACTTGAAACGGTACAAATAATAGGTAATTGGAAAAAGGAAGTTATTTTCAGCTTTATAACAGATCATTCACAAAATCAAGATAGTAGAACGCCTTACTTCATATCACATTGACCAAACTACAGTATTAGAAGGGAATTTAGTGCATAACAAACTTCACTTTCTCGAGAGAAAATAAGGGCAAAAGAGTGGATCCATAATCCTGGAGTTTCGATGCGGTTGGTCCTAAGAGTTGGCTGTGGACGGATTTATCGGTCATAAAAAAACATTTAACATTTTGTTTTCTAGTTCTTCAGCAATGTGTTCTTTACTTCAACATTTTCTTCTAAAAGCTTTAGCGGATAGACTTGAACAGTATCATAGAAGTTGCCAATTTTGGATTCCAATTGCTAGAGCAATTTCTTTTCAGAATGGACAATAGCTTAGGAACCATCATGGATAATGTCCAACCATAGCTTTAGAATAAGTGACTCAGTTTCTCATATATCCAACTATTGCCCAATCTCTCTTTAAACTACACTCTTGACACGTGATGACACGCAGGAAGTCTTGACCCGTGTCCAACTAAAGAATCCATTTATTCTTTTATTGATTGTGGATGAGTGAGAAATTCGCTAGTTTAGTTCTGAACTCAATGGATACGGTTCTCTCCTACCATTCTCCCCTTAAATAAACAAACTTGGTATTTTGTTGTACTATATTTGTTATTGAGAACAAGGGCCCTGGAGCTGCATGATAATACGTTTATCCCAGGCATAATGTATCATGTATAGGAGGGCTCAAATGTGCAACTGAATTATCATGTACGAGGGCATAACGGCTGCTAGGCAGATTGATATTTTGCCTAGTCTATGCTAAATGACAGTTAATAAAAAACTTACCTACATTTATCTCAACCCAACAGCTCCTTTGTGATGCCAAAAATTGACCATGTAAGTAATGGTGCAAACAAGCTAATAAAAAGCCTAACTACAACTATCTCAACCCAGCAGCTCCTTTAAGATGCCAAAAGGTGACCGAACGAGTACTAGTGCAAGCAAGCTCTTTTAAGAAGATGACGGATTTTCATCAAAGAGATCAGATTAAATTTTCCTTTAGCACTTCTCTGTGGTGTTGATGAATCAAACACCATGCATATTAAGAAGATAGAGCATTTTCATCAAAGTAATCAGATTAAATGTCTTTTAGAACTTCCTCAAGGCTTTGATGATGAATCGGACAATACGTATGAGGAGAATCACTCAATATAGACTTGTCATGCAGATCATCACTATAAAAAGGATTGCTGCCTAAAATTCAGATTCTAAGCCTTATTCTAACAGTAAGTAACTTCAGCCATGGTACAAGAGGGAATACCACCGTATGGCTAAGACAGAAAGGAGTTCCCCACCAGAAAATATCACAAGCAAGATTTAGGTGCTTCCACTTATTTTTTATTTTTCCCCTTAGGAAAACATCTTTAAGGGAATTTTCTTTTGATTAGGTACCTTTGAGGGAAAGTTGACAGAGAAATGTGAAGGGACAAAGGAGATTCCATCTAAAAGTTATCAAAATTAAGGATCTTTAGCTATTTTCCTTACTTCTTGCTCCCAGTATTCTTAAGGAGACCAAATCAGGAGAAGACCAAAGGGGAGTGCCACCAGGGCCGAGGGGAAGAGGGGACGTGATCTTTGTTCACTAACTTATTCTTTCAGCTCCAGCAATATTACATAAAATGCACACCCTCCATACTACAAAGGTGGAAGAAGAACACATATAGCTTACACATATACTAAGTTGGGGTAAAACTTACTTTAAACGGTACTAATAATATGTCTTACAGACTTTGACCGATGAGAGATGCAATTAACAAAGGAAAGAGATGTTTTCACCTATATAACAGCTCATTCACAAAATCAAGATAATATTACGCCTCCCTTCAAATCACATTGACAAAACTAAAGTATTAGTAGGGAACTTAGGGCATATACAAACTTCACTTTCTCGAAAGATAAAAAGAAGGGTAGAGGGATGGGCCCATTATCCCCGAGTTTCGAAGGCTGTGGTTCGTCCTAAGGGTTGGCCCCAGATGGATTTCTCAGTCACTTGAAAAAATATTAACAGTTGTGTTCTAGTTCATTAGGTGTGTTCTTAACTTTTCCATTTTTTTCTAAAAGCTTTAGCGGATAGACTTGACTAGTGGCATAGAAGTCACCAATTTTGGATTCCAATTGCTAGAGCACTTCCTTTTCAGAATTAATATCACAATTCAGAATTGTCATGGATCAATGTCCAATGAAAGCTTTGGAATAAGTGACATAATTTCTCATATATCCAACTCAATGACCAATGTCTCTCTCTTTATAAAAAATGGAATCGCATCATTCACATGAATGTGTTTTCTTAATCCTTTTCACTTTGCCTGGGAAGTAAAAAGTAGAATTGGAGGTTTGACTGTGTTCATACTTGTTAATTTTTCACTGATGAAGAAAAAGAATTAGGGAGCTGGCAAAATATAATTGCTATTGATCCGCACAAAAGGCATGGCAAAGGGAAGCTGGCAAATTATAATGTAGCATACAATCGAACTTGTAGAGATGAGATTCAAAATGGAAAACATAATTGCTATAGACTGTATAAAGAAATTGAGGGGTAATTTAGTAATTTCATTGTCTTATCCAGTTATTGTTAAAACTAGTATTAGTAATCCCACAGTTTCCTCTGCATAAGATAAGACTCCCTATGGTGCATTAAGCTATCCATGTATTAGGTGTGTTTGAGTTGAATTAGCAACCAAACATGGTATTGAGTGGACTGAATTTTAATGCAAGGACTATTTTAGTTAGTATTTCTTACACGGGACCTTCGTGCATAACCAACTTCACTTTCTCAAGAGAAAAAGAAGGATAGAAGATTGGGTCCATAATCCTGGAGTTTCGAAGATTGCAGTTGGTCCTAAGAGTTGGCTTCAGACGGATTTATCGGTCATAAAAAAATATTTGATAGTTTGTTTTCTAATTCTTCAGTAATGTGTTATTTATTCTACATTTTTTCTAATAGCTTTAGCGAATAGACTTGAATAGTATCATAGAAGTTGCCAATTTTGGATTCCAATTGCTAGAGCAACTTCTTTTCAGAATGGACATTAGCTTAGGAATCATCATCGATCAATGTCCAACGATAGCTTTGGAATAAGTGACTCAGTTTCTCATATATCCAACTCATTGCTCAATCTCTCTCTTTAAAACTAAACTCTTGACAAGTGCCCAACTAAAGAGTACGAATAACATGATAATACATATATCCATTTATCTATTGTGGATGACTGAGAAATCTGCTATTCCATTTCTGAAACTCAGTGGATAAAGTTCTCTTCTACCTTCTCCCCTTATATAAAACAGACTTGGTATTTTGTTGTACTATATTTGTCATTGAACAAAGGCGCTGGAGCTACATGATAATACGCTTATCCTGAGGCATAATGTATCATCATATGTAGGAGGGCTCAAATGTGCAACTAAATTATCATGTAAGAGGGCATAACGGCTGCTTGGCAGATTGATATTTCCCCTTGTTTATGCTAAATGACAGTTAATAAAAAGCTTCCCTACAACTATCTCAACCCAGCAGCTCCTTTGAGATGCCAAAAGTTGGACGAGTGAGTACTAGTGCAAACAAGCTCTTTTAAGAGGATAAGAGCATTTTCATCAAAGGGGTGGGCCCATTATCCCCAAGTTTCAAAGGCTGCAGTTTGTCCTAAATGTTGGACCCAAATGGATTTCTCAGTCATTGAAAAAATATTTAACGAACTGTCTCCTAGTTCATTAGTTGTGTTCTTTACTTTTTTATTTTTTTCTAAGCGCTTTAGCAGATAGACTTGAGTAGTGGCATAGAAATCACCAATTTTGGATTCCAATTGCTAGAGAACCTTCTTTTCAAAATGGATATCATAATTTGGAATTGTCAAGGATCAATATCCAGTGATAGCTTTGGAACAAATGAGACAGTTTCACATATATCCAACTCAATGCCCACTGTCTCTCTTTAAACTACACTCTTGATTTCGGAATAGAAGCCCGTGATACTTCTTAATCACTATTTTTAGAAGACTGAACAGCACGCACTCCCACTAAAAGAGGAAACGAAAAAGAACAGAGAAAAAGAAACTCTTATCCACTATCATCTAACCAATGCATTTAGCATCTGACGTCAAGCCTATAGATCCATCTGGTTGTGAAACCTACTAGGTGAAAATGGATCGTGTTTGTCCTCTAAGAGCACCAGAAAAAATGCCTTCAATATATCCTTTCGAAGTTGTATTCTATCTATCAAATTTACACATATTATACTAGAGTGCTGAGTTTAGCCAATATAAAATACCCAATCGACCCAAGTTTGGGTAGGTTGTGTTTAAGTAATTTTTGATAGACCAAAAGTTCTGAACAGGTTGTCGTGCTATTCATCTGTTAATACAGTTTAATTATTCCATGAACGACATAATCTGTCTTAAGTCGTAACCAGTAAGACCATTTAAAACCATAATCTTCAATCAATCAATTAACTATGCCTCAATCTCAACTTAATTCCGGTAGCATATAAAAATTCGCTGTATACTGTTCAGATCCATTTCATTCTAGAAGTAAATACTTTGTTTTTTAAAAAGTAAATCACGTGTTTTCAATGTTTTAAATTTCAAGCTTACCCCTTATGGGGGAGGCAAACCCTTAGGGTTCGTTTGGTAAGAGAGATAAGTGATAAATAATCCTGGGATTAATTTTAGTATGAATTTATACATGTTTGGTTGGAATAAAATCATGGGATAACTTATTCCGGGATGAGGATTGTTGATTGTAGTGTTATCTTTGAATAACAATCCCAGGATAACTTGGTCCCTAACCAAGCCAGTCCTTGTGGTGTCAAAATCGACATACAGAATAGTCCTCCAGAATTATTGTGGCCAAAACAATAACAACAGAGACTGAAACCCTAAAATTTAAGGAAAGGGCAGGAAACTTACTAGGCTGAGCAGCCCAACCCTGTTCACCACCCTTGATCTTCTCAGGGAGAGCATAATTAACAGTGAGGACACGTCCATAAAGCTCAGCACCATCCATATTGTCCATGGCAGCGGATGCATCTTCCCTTTCAAGGAAGGTCACAAATCCGAAAGAACGGTGTTTTTGGGTGGCATGATCTAATGGGGTTTTGACATCCTTAATATCTCCAAAAGGTATGAAGGCAGCGTGTAGTATAGCCTCATTCACTTCCTCTGCTAATCCTCCTAAATATAACAATGGTAAGCAATTTCTAAAATATTGAACACATAAAGATATAAACAATGTTTGAAGTTCAATGGAGAGTTTTGGATTTAGGGATTACCTACATACAGAGTGTTTTTCTGTATTGCCTGGTTCATAGTAGCGTGATTCTTTTCTACTTGTTTCAGGTTTGGCGGCAGAAAAACTGGAGCAAATTTTAAGTTGGGGGATGCTGGTAGCAAATACATAAATCGACTCATAAAACAAAGTAACAGGAAAAGACAGTAACAACCCGTCCTGGGCCGCAAGACGACAGTTTTCAACAAAATCACGATGCATGTGGACCAATATAAGTCATTTTTTAAACAGAAAAGAGTTAAAATTATCCCTAAATTATTTTAAATGGACCAAAAAGATCATTCTTTAATTTTTTGGCTAAAAAATATCCCTCCCTCTAACAAAATGCCTCTAACCATGCCACATGAATAAAATAAAGTCACGTGGGCAGTCCATGTCAGCGTCCACATAAAAAAATTTCCATTTACTCCATTAGCCTACTTAACAACCATCAGCTCAAATTTGATCCATTTTACACCCGACCCAAGAGACATTATTCATCGCATTTTACTTCGTGGACGGATCAGATAATTCTCTCAGATTCAGATTGTGAATCTAAACCATATGCCATGAGTAGCGAAGTCTTCAGCCACACCAAGCTTGCGGTAAACATTCACCAGTGACAAAGTTACTTTCCCTGTATCAAGCAAGTTAGCCAGTAGTATTCCCCTATCCACAAGCAAATTACCTTTACACATGCCCACTTCATGTTGGAAGCGCCATTTATATTCAACTACTACACTACATTTCATCAAAAACTTCTCCCGAACTCCGACCTTAGCAATAGATTCTTTTCGACTTGCCACACAATCCCAAACTAACTTGTCGCATTGTTATTGAAGCTCATGCAAGTAATAACTTTAAAAATCCTTTATTTTTGTTCAACTCCTTCGACATGGCTTATCAATAGCACTAGAGAAAACTTCATTTTAGCTCAATTAGCTAGAGCTCAGCTAACATAAAAATTTGATTTGAGTTTTCGTAAGAATACTTTAGTTAATGATGCGGGAAAACCAAATGACATTCTTCATTTAGAATTGTTCTCATATTCACTTCCGATCCCAATTGGTATGGTACCTCATCGATAAACAATAGTTGTCGAAGAAACGCTTATCCTATTTATCCTTAGACAGAAACACATACCAAAATATCAGTTGGTCACGTTCGTTTGAGGAGATTAAAACAGCTGATCAAATGCAAGGAGATGTATCAGTCGGATTTTTTGACTCTTGGGTCGGGTCGGGTATTAAATAGATCAAATCTGAGTTGATAGTCATTAAGTAAGCTATTGGATTAAATGGGAAATTTTCCACGCAGACACTAACATGGGCTGACCATGTGGCTTTTCTAATCCATATGGCATGCCTGGTGGCATTCCATTAGAGGGAGGGATATTTTTTAGCTAAATATTTAACAGAGGGATATTTTTGAGCCAAAAAATTAACGAAGGGTATTTTTGCTCCATTTTAGATAGTTCAGAGGGAGTTTTGACCCTTTTCCATTTTTCAAATTAATTCATTAAAGTAATATATTTTTTTGATACTTTACCAAACTAGTAAAATGTGGTTATCACTAACGTATTATATTTAAAAAAAATTAACAGACCAAAAAGAGTTGTGAATAACGTTAAAATAGGAATCGTTACTGTTAGTAACGTTTATGACATAAAACGTTACTGTGAGTAACGAGACTCTACAATTCTACCAGATCAGAATCTTTGTACAAATCTGATGTTGAATTTGTTACTGTCAATTACATTTTAGCTTTAAAATGTTACTCCGAGTAACGATACTATCAAATCAACTCAAAACTCTGTGGCATCAGAATTTTTGACATTAAAGTCGTTATCATTAGTCATTTTTTAAGATAAAAATGTTACTATGGATAACGATTATATCGAATCAAATCACAGACCTGCAAAGTTAGAATCTTTGTGATTGATTTAGCAATAAAACGTTACTGCCAATAACGTTTTAGCTCTAAGATGTGAGTGATAATAACAATTAATAACAAACGATATTTCAATAAGTGACAACTCTAAGATGTGACTGACAATAATTTGTTGTGACTTGTTGAAATATCATTTGTTGTTAATTGCTATTGTTAGTCATATCTTAGAGCTAAAACGTTATTGATAGTAACGTTTTATTGGTAAATCAATTACCAAGGTTTCAATTTTGCAGATCCGGAATTTGATTTGATAGAATCGTTACCCATAGTAACATTTTTATCTTAAAAAGTGACTACTAAAAATGACTTTAATGTCAAAAATTCTGACGCCACAAAGTTTTGAGTAGAGCTGTCAATACGGGTTGGCCCAGCCTATCCGGACTAGTCCACACGGGCTTTGGAGTTTGACGAGTTAGGCCGGGCTGGCCCATCAACATGACAGGCCAAAAAATAGCAAGCCCAACCCATCACACTGTGGGTTGCGGGCCCCCACGGACCAACTTACTTTTTAAATATATTAATTTAATAATCTTAATTTAAATGTTAAACTGTTAATTACATAAATATGTACAATATAATATTACATGAAGTTACTTGTTAATCAAGTCTTAAATTTACAAAAAAAAAATACAAATAATCTGTGAAATTAAATAACTTTTGACACCAAATTCAAATCAAATAGAGATGTTGAAAAACAAACGAAACTTTTAATGAATAATAATATAACTTGCTAAATAATAATATTAACCTATTTTTATTTTAATTGATCACAATAAAACACAAAGAAATGTCAATATTTAGTCCATTAAAAGTGAAAATGAACTCCTAAAAAAAATGATCTCATGACACTTATGAGTTATAGCGTGTTCAACATTGCCACATTATCTTCATCAAACATATTTGATTCCTTTAGAAATTAAGTATTTTAATTATTTATATATTTTATAAACATATTTATTATTTAAATATCTATGATGATCCAAATAGTTTTTGAGTTTGGACTCTTTTTTTAATTTTACCACTCTATTCTATTTTTTAATTATTTTTTGTCTGGTCCACGGGCCAGTCCAGCCCATATTGCTCAAGCCCCACGGGCCAACGGGATTATACGGGCCGAGATAAAAAGCCCTATTCTTAAATAGGCTGTAAAAATCATAGCTAAGGCCTATCAAATTACAGGCTGGGTTGGGCCGGCCCAATGGGCCTGACCCATATTGACGGCTCTAGTTTTGAGTTGATTTGATAGTATCGTTACTCGAAGTAATATTTTAAAGCTAAAATGTAATTGACAGTAACGAATTTAACGTCAGATTTGTTCAAAGATTATGATGTGGCAGAGTTGCAGAGTCTCGCTACTCCCAGTAACGTTTTATGTCAAATACGTTACTGACAGTAACGATTCCGATTTTAATGTCATCCACAACTCTTTTTGGCCAGTTAAATTTTTTTAAGGCATAATACGTTACTGGAAACAACGTTTATATTAGTTTGGTAAAGTTTCAAAAAAATATATTACTTTGGTGAATTGATTTAAAAAATGACTTATTTTGGTCCAAAATTCAAAATATTCGCTTCAATCATTTTTACTTTTGCCATATTTTAACTTGTCACACTCACTAAAAAATAATAATTAATATAATTATTTTATCACACTATTTTTATTAATTAATATTTAATATCAGATATTAAAAAATAATTTAAAAAATATGTAATTAATGCTAAAGTAAAACATGAACAATAAAACAATGATTTTGCCTTAATACGTCAAAAGTAACAAGTAAAAATTAAAATCCATTTTAAAAATAAGTGATAAGTAAAAATAAATAAAGAGAGTATGAGTGAGAGAGAGAGAGAGAGAGAGTCACAACTTAAAATTTAAGGTCATGACGCGGTCCAACCTTGATAAGTAAGTACAATCCCAAGAGTTAAGAAAATTTAAAAACAATAATAAAACAAAACATGACAAGAACTCTAGAACGAAGTTAGACCCTAACACATAAGACAAAGTGGAAGTCCGAAAGAAATACACATTTCAAATTCCAAAATATAATGTCATAAGTACAGAACATCTAATAATACAACTAAATCTGAAATGTAACATTTGTCTTCAAAACGACTAAAGACATAAATAAACATAGGATAAATCCTGGAATGACTCCGGAGTATGCCTAGAGTATGCTCGTACCTCGAGCCTTTAACTTTCTCATGCACTAACTCATCTACCTCTTTTGCTCATTCTAAGATTTGCACCGAAAGGGCACAATAGAGATGGGTATGATCCGTTTGTACTTAGTAGATATCATAGGCCGATTGAGCAAAGCAAAAAATAAGATAAGTAAAATATACTAAACATGTTGCGTACAAGCAGAAAATCTCCAAACGGTAGCTCGCACCATCTCCGCTAACAATTCTAATATATATAATTATATAGAAATTGAAACAACGTATATACAAAAGAAAATTACACTGAAATTAAGCACAAACCAAGAAAACTAACGAAAACAACCAAGTTGCGTATGCAAATGTAATGCAATGCGATGTGGATGGAATGAATGATAAAATTCATCACATAACTTTTTGTATATACCCATCGAGCTCGCAGCTACCATGTAGGATCAATGGAGGATTCACAATACATATTCTATATCCCAATCTAAATCTCATTTCACCTATCAAGCTCGTGTTCGCGTAGAGAATTTTCATAAAATTATCTCATTTTTTCCAAAGCACTATTTCTCAACAGTATCAGTATCCCATGAATGTATACGTATGGAATGAGGATGTAATACTCACAATCAACTTAATATAATGATATCCAATCCATCCAACACACACACACATATATATATATATAACTGAGTCCAGAAATCAACTCCAATGTCCATGATTCATGATCATCATCTTCAATTAGGCACCATCAAAATAAATATGCATGTAAGACATCATTAATATCATATCAACCCTTAACTCGGGTATTTTATCATGATAAAGACAATCAATGCTTAAATAAGGCCCATATTAACAAAGTAAGCCCCCATACGAGCATCATATCTAGAATAAAGACATATAAATGCACAGATAAAGTCAACGATGTCAAATAAAGACCCACATGGGCTACACACAACATCAGTATCACAAACCAACCACAACAGAATACAATCCTCCACACGGGCACATAATAGTAAACTAATCTCAAAATTTAAACCCCATAATTATTTAAAAAAAGGTACTACAACCCAAACAAATCTCATGCAAATAGCCGATGAATTCAATTTTTCACTTGCTAGCTCTCTCCTTCCGCCGTTTTTTTTTTTTAAATTAGCTACTCTTTTTTTCACTTTTCCTTTTTAGCTTTTTTTACTAGAAAAAATCTATTTTTAAATATTGTTTTTTTAACAATCAAATACAATTTTATAACATTGAAATTATTGCTCTCTCTATATATACATATTTTATACAACAATGCATATTCTAGACATATACATATTCTATACAATAATCACACACACACACAAACACACACACACACACACACACACATATATATATATATATATATATATATATATATATTTCATATAATAATGATACGATTTCTATGTAGATCATATACATATACATATTCTATAAAATATTTATACAATTTCTATACACATCCTATGTTAGCTGCAATAATTATTTGGTTACATGTTCTATGCTAAATTATACAACCCCTATACATGTCCTATACAAAAATTATACAATAACTATACCATTTCTATACACATTCTATACAGTTTTCATACATTACTTATACAGATACAGATTCTATATAACAAATATATAGTTTCTATACAATTATATATAATATTTTTTATAAAAAAGACAAGCAACTCTTTTAGCCAAAAAAAAAAGAAGAAAAATTGAAGCTAAAAAAAAAGAGAAAAAAAGGAAAAACAACAATACTAATAATTTAAAAAGAAGTCAAAGTAGCCCAAAATTAAAATGGCTATTTATGGGTATTGTTTTGGTCGATAGGTCATTCAATGTCCAATGGCCCAAACTTGGGCCATTTATTTTGAGATGGGTCATGCAATGTCCTTTTTCCTAGTTATTTACCCTAACCTATAGCAAGCTTTACTTATTTATTAACTATCCATCTCAATTTGAAAGAAGTTAAGTCATAACCTACCTCAAAATGAAGAAAATCTAGTCTAAAGTGCTTCAACTCAAAGTCTTCCCCCATGAACTACCTCAGAATCAACTACAATATTCAAATATAGTTTCTAAGTATTAAAAGAAAGGTAACAATATTCATATCACTCATATTTGGGTTGGATCCAAAAGGGGTTAGAAAAATAAGTTCGAAAATGAAAGGGGTAAAATCAATTATTTTTAAAGAAAACGCATTCCTCCAGGTTGTAGGAGTCTGCAAGAGAAAACTCATGCGAAAACGGAGTAAAAATGAGGTCCAAATTGAAGAAAAAAAACCTTTCTAAATTTTTTCGGTAAAATCCCTAATTTTTCATTTTGAAATCATGATTTTAAGTTATTTTTGAGGATATAATCGATGAAAAATAATGGGAATAAGGTTTTGGAGCTTGCCCAAGCTAAAATGGTGGAGAAACCCTCAAACATTGACCAGACCCCAAGTCCAGGTCCAAAATAAATGAAAAAGGTGAAAAATAACTTAAATACTGTTTAGTGAATAATGTCTCGCCATCGCGGGCTACCACCTCGCGATCATGAGGGTGAACATGAACCAGAAATGAGGTTGGTCATCTCGTTCGCGTAGCTGAGCCTCACAATCGCTATTAGTCAACCTGACCTGGTTCAAAAATTAACCTATCACGATCGTGGTACCTCCACTACGCAATCACGATGTGTTCCATCATCGAGGTCCACAATCGTAGCACGTGACCACACATTGTGTAAGAGGACGTGATGCACCAGAAAATACTGCACCAATAGATTTTTCAAATGGAGAATTATCTCCGAATGGACTCTCGAAATTCGTTCGAAACCTGACAAAAATAAACCATATATGCTATTAAACGTATTTCGACGTTCTAGAATCAATGACGATGTTGGATTTTCAAAGAAAGTGATTTTTATAAAATTAACCGCCGAGGCCTCATTTTTACTATTTTTGAACCAAGAATCAAAATGAGATATAAAAGCCCCCAATTCGAACCAACCTCGCTACTAACCCTAATTCGACATTCCGAATCTGCTGGTTCAGTCCTGTTTGCCATGTAACACTCAGAATAACAAATGTTGACTGAAGTCAACTATATGGCTTCCCAAGCCTCTAAACACCACAAATTCACACAAATTATTTCCAATTACATTGAGAATCGTGCCAACCATCCCGAACCTTAAAATTAATAATTAGCAACTAGGGGGAAGGGCAAACTGGTCAAAACATATAGAAATGGAAAATTCATAAATTCAGGTTATTGCAGCATCCACCATTAAGGCTATTACAGTATTTTTCTTGAATGGTGGATGCTGTAATAACCTGAATTCATAAACTCTAAGCCTCTGTCTGAAATAATAGACATGGGTATCCCATGAAGATGAACTATCTCATGAACATAGATACGGGCTAACATCTTGACAACGGATGAGATCTGAATAGGGATAAATAGGCTGATTTGGTCAACCGATCCATGATGACCCAATTATTGTCAGAACCACGAGAAGTATGAGGCAACCCAATCACGAAACCCATAGTGATTTGTTCCCACATCCACTCTCTGGAGAAACCACTCGATCATTGATGCTCGACCTTTATTTGTTGACAACACAAGCAACGAGCTACAAAATCTGCCGCTTTCTTCTTCATACCACCCCACCAGTAAAGCTGCTTTAAATCACGATACATCTTGGTCACACCTGTATGGATAAATATTTGGAACAATGTGTCTCCTCCAAAATCAATCTCACCCATCCACCAACTCTCGATACATAAACTCGGCCTCCAATACTCAAAACT
This sequence comes from Capsicum pubescens, assembly GCA_030864215.1. Taxonomy (NCBI): domain Eukaryota; kingdom Viridiplantae; phylum Streptophyta; class Magnoliopsida; order Solanales; family Solanaceae; genus Capsicum; species Capsicum pubescens. The sequence goes on from CM061542.1 coordinate 102,911,260, forward strand.
CCATACAAATTAAAAGAGTCTTCTTTAGCCTCACCACTCCGCATCTTATCTCAAATGACCCTTCAACTACCATCATCAAACTGGTGAGCTTGAATATGCTCTATCAAGGAAGATCTAGCATTAAAAAAAGCTAAAATATGCCCAAGTGTCAAAATATCAAGCCTAACCATTTGGTTAGCTAGGGATTGAACCTCCAAAGTTAAAGGCCACTCCTGGGTCAAGAGATGGGCTAAACTCCTCATACTAATCATCTTTCAACTCAAAGCCTTTGCAACCACATAGAGGTCATAGTCCTTAAGCAACTCAAGCCAACATCGTTGCCTCATATTAAGATCTCGACGTATGAAGAAGTATTGAAGGCTGTGGTGGTCTAAGAAAATCTCAGAAGGAACTATATATAAGTAATGACAACACAACTTCAACACAAACACTACGATTTTCAACTCGAAATCATGGGTAGGGTAATTTCTCTCATGAGGCTTCAACTAATAAGAGGCATAAGTAATCACATTATCCTTCTGCATCAACACCGCACACAAACCAACACCAGAGACATCATAAAACACGGAAAAACTTACACCCTACTTGGGCAAAGTCAAGATAGGAGCCAAAGTCAACAACTCTTTGAGCTTTTAGAAACTCTTCCTACACGCATCCAACCACTAAAAAAACTTTTTGTAAGTCAACTTGGTCTAAGGAGCCACAATAGATGAGAAACCCTCTTCAAAATGATGATAATAACCCACCAAACCAATAAAACTTCAAATCTTGGTAGGAAAAAAAGGTCTAACCCAATCACAAATTATCATAATCTTAGACGAATTAACCATAATACCAACCTTAGCCACCACATGACCCAAGAAATAGATAGAATCCAACAAAACTCACACTTAGAAAACTTCACATACAAATTCTCATCACGTAACCTCAAAAGTACAATCCTCAAATGCTTCACATGGTCGGCCTCACTCTTATAAGAAACCAAGACGTCATCTATAATACACTAGAAAAGGAGTTAAGATATGGTCGAAATACCCGGTTCATCGACTCCATGAATATTACTGAGGCATTAGTCAATCTATAAAATGACCAAGAACTTATAATGACCATATCGAGTCAGAAAAACCATCTTTGGAAAATCTGAAGCTCTAATCTTTAACTGGTGATACCCAAATCTCAAATCAATCTTGGAGAATACCAAAGCTCCCTGAAGTTGGTAAAAAATATTATCAATGAGAGAAAGAGGATACTTATTCTTAACCGTGACCTTGTCCAACTTTCTATAATCAATACATATACACATAAAGCCATTCTCTTCTTCACAAACAAGACATGCGCACCTAAAGAGATACACTATATCCAATAAACCTTTTACCTAACAAATCCTGCAACTTTTCCTTCAACTCCACCGGGACCATCCTACTTGGTGCCCAGCTCCATGTCAATAGCCAAATCAATATCGCGATCCAGAGACATACTAGGAAAATCCATAGGAAACGCTTCCATGAACTCATGAACAACTCAAATAGAATCTATAAAAGGTGGTGAGATAATTCCTAGTATCATGAATATGTGCTAAACAAGACAAACACCCCTCTCTATCATGCAACAAACACGCAAAAAAGATATAACACCCTTTATACCCAAATTAAATGTACCCTTCCAAGGTAACCTCGGCACACCTAGTGTAGCTAAGGTCACGATCTTGGCATAACATTCCAAAATAGCATAATAAAGATCTAACCAATTCATATCTAAAATAATTAAGTTACCCGATCCACTTATAAAGAATCTTCTACAGGGTTAGAAACATAAAGAGGCATAGAAAGAGGTTCACACACAACATCAAAACCAGAAGCAAAATATGCAGACACATAGGAGAAAGTTAACCCAAGGTCAAATAATACTGAAGCAGATCTGTAGCAAACCAAATAATACATGTAATAACAATATTAGAGGCCTCTACCTTGAGTCTAGAAGGTATAGAATAACACTGACCATATCTGTTCCCAAACTGAGTAACCCCGCAACCACTACCATGAGCATCTCTAGTAGCACCCCTACCACTCTGTGAACTACCTCCCGTTGCAAATATAGGAGTAGGTCTGAAAAAATATGTCAAGTGTTATCTTTAGCTATATATTAGAACTCATCACTCATAAAATATCCTTTATAGCCTAAATTAATCTGGGGAGGTGGCTGAACTAGAACAACTACCCTGATACGATATTTGGCTACCGATGTTGCTGAACGTGAAGACCTACCACATGATGCCTACAAAGTGGGCTACATGATAACAATAAGAATCTATACTAGAGAAATCTATACCTCGAGAGACGTGTCCACGAAAGTCACCTTGACAACACACCTTCTTGGTGCCTCCTTGAGTAACTTGGATGACAGACTCGGTCAAGTTGGCATGCTCAATAATACTTTAGAAAGATGCCCCTAAAACTACCGTCTATGTTGTAGGCAACTGATAAGTACTATCTAACTATTTCATAAAATTTTAAATCATCTTAGACTCAATGGAGATGCTAGCAACTGAATACCTAGATAAAGTGTGAAAATGAGCCTCATACTCAGCAATAGTCATGAAGCCCTGCTCCAAGTGATCAAACTCATTACGCATATGATCTCTCAAGCTATACAATATAAATTTATCTAAAAATAGCTTAAAAAACTGAATCCAAATCATAGCAAGCAAACTCAAAGGTATACAAATAACATACGACCTCCACCAATCCCTAGCCATATTTGTCAATAGATACATAGTATAAGTGACTCCATGAGACTCAAGGGATCCAAGAATATGTAACTTCTCCTAGAAATCAATCAAAAACTTATAGGCATCCTCGCCAATAGCTTCACTAAATTTGGTCAAACACAAGCGAATAAACTTCTCAAATTTCTTCTGATCATCAAATGACATAAGAGTACTCGAATAAATTGGAGAAATAAAAAGTTTGGCAGGCTGAGAATCCATACGTGGGGGCACCATAAATGAAGGTTATACCCCTGAAATAGGAATATGATAGTTAAATACTAGTACAAAAGGGGAAACACCACTCAAAGTCTAAGGAATAACATAAGCAAATGTTTGCATAGATGAGGAACCACATTTGGAGTTAGAGAAATACAATAAGTAGACACCAACACTAACAGTGGTACCATACTTAAAATTGGAGGAACACTAGGTGCACTCAATGGAATACTGCCTAAATTAGTCAAAAACTAAATAAAAAAACCTCCCGAACAGGAGTAACAACTAAACCTTGTGGGACCTGAATTGTCCATGCATCCCCTATCTGAGGATCATCCCTGGAATACACAACCTTAGGCTTGGGAGAGGCCTTCTTAGCACATCCTCTAGTTAAGGCTGCTCCTCGTGGTCGTTCTCTATCGATGGGCTGTTCACAACCCTTGAATCTCTCTCCAGTATAGACTATATCCTCAAGTGCTAGCTTAGTATACCTAGCCTCTCAAAATCTAGTCCTCACCATCTACGCAAAAAATAGTGAAATACAACTTAGAACATTGGGTAAGAATAACCAGAATGACTTGGAATCAAAATAGAGAAGTCTTTTCCTAAAGACATGTTATAGCCTCTTAAAGATAGATAAAAACATCTATATATCAATCCGCAAGACCCTACTAGACATCCCACTTATCCATTTATAAGATCAGTGAATTGAGATACTTTGATACTAATTTGTCATGATCCAAAATCCATGGTCATGATGGCACTTATCACGTCCCAGCCTTCATAAATAAGCCTAAAATCCCAAGAGTTAAGAAAATTTGAAAACAACAATAAAACAGAACATGGCGTGACTTCTAGAATGAAACCAGCTCTAATATATAAGACAAAGCGAAAGTCTAAAGGAAATACACAATCCAAATCTCCAAACCTGGTCCCATAAGTACAGAACATCTCATAATGCAATTGAGTTTGAACTGTAACATATGTCTTTGAAATGGATAAATTCATAAATAAACATAGGATGGGGCCTAGAAATGGCTTTAAGCGCCTAGAGTATGCTAGTACCACGAGCCTCCAACTTTCTCATGCACGAACTCAACCACATTGCGTAGTACTCTAGAGTATGCTAGGATTTGCACTGAATGAGCAAGTAGGGATGGATACTGTCCTCTTGTACTCAGTAGGTATCATTGGCCTACTAAGTGAAGCAGAAAATATTATAATTAAAATATAATAAACATGTTACATGTAAGCAAAAAAGTCCTAACCGGTAGCTCAGATGATGTCTACTAATAGTTCTAATAAATATAATTACATAAAAATACAAACAAAATAGATATAGAAAAATGGTATACTGAAACTAAACACAAGTTAAGTAAACTAAGAAAAATAAGCAAGATGCATATGCAAATGTAATGCAATGCAATGTATTATGGATAGTATGAATGCTCAAAGACTTTGTATGACTTTATGTACACACCCACTAAGCTCGCAGCTACCAGGTAGTGCCTATGGAGGGTTTGCAACCCATAAACTAAAACTCAATCTTAATCTCAATCTCAACTCACCCTCTGGCTCATGTTCGCGAAAAGTTTTTTTTATAAAAGTGACTCATTTTTTTCAAAAATAGTGCTTTTCAATGGTACCAATATCTCAGGAATCTATATGTATCGAATAAGGATGTAATATTGTAAAACCGCTTAAAATTTTGATCATTCTATTTTCGACCCTTCCGCATGCGCAATGTTAATTTTGACTTGAATTATGTTTAGGGATGTTAAAAGGATATTCTGGGAAAGTTTTGGATTTTTTATAGGGGGTTCGGGGTCATTTTGGACCCCGAGGCAGTAAGACTCTGTGATAAGGTTGTGCCAAGGAGGTTAACCTCCTCGATATTAGCGTGGCATGGAGGCTAACCTCCGTGATATTGACTTGCCACGCCGCTATTTTAAATTCATCCATTTTTTATTTTTTCCACTAGGGTGAGGGGATTTTGGTCCTTTTACCCCTTGTACGACCTTTAAACATAAAATATACCCTTTTCCACCTGTTTTAAGGATCAAAGGCCATTCTCTTCCTCTTTAACACTTAAAGCAAGAAAGGGACTCACTATTTAAGCTCTGAACTTCAAATTATTTTCAATTCCTTATATATTTCAGGCATGTTTCTCTTTCTCTAACTTTAATTTTACATTGGGGCATTAATGGAATGGATTTTCTTGTGATTTAATTATGGGTTTTGAAATTGGGTTGAGGGGTTTTAGTTATTACTGATTGAATTACTTGTCCCGTATTCTAAATTGATTATTCATGCTTTAAATTGATGTTTTTGGTACTGAATTGGTGCATGGTATAAATGGTTGGAATGGGGGACATGGGTTTTCCCAAGTTGATGGAATTTTTACTTGATAATTGCATTAACCTCAACCCTATTTGTAAACTTGATTTTCAATTTGAAAAATTACATGGTTTAACTTGTTTTTGAACCCAATGCATTGCATTAAAAGATAAATGAATGAAAATAGTTTTGGATGGCCTAGATAGCCTTGGTTTTGGATTTAAATGGAACTTGGGAGTCCAATTTGGTTATGTGAATTTGGTACATAATTAATTTAGCTTGCAAGCATATTGTCATGATGATACCAAGTAGTAAATACCTTAATGAATGACTCCTGGATTAATGGATTGGTTTATGTGCAAATTATTTTAATTTGGGCTTAAAAGAAAATTGCGTAGCTCAACATGAAAGTATAAGTCCCAGGGGGCGAACACTGTAAACCACATTTGCCAGCGTTGGGGGTCTCTATATATATATTGGGATAACTATTTCCTTGGTGGATTTAGTTTTCCCTTGGTTTTCCTCGATTTGTGTGGCTAACACGCACTAAGGCCCTTTCAGCAAAAAGAGTTGAACCTATATAGCCCATGGGTTCCTTTAGCACGGATCGAGCTATACAGTTCAGGTTAAATCTTTAAACTCTTATGTTCATGACCCTTTCCCCTATCCCGACATCCTATAAATATATGTATGAATGTAGTTCATCTGGTTTATAATTGGATTTTGGTAATTGCATTATTTCATCCTTATTCCCTAAGTTACATGTCAGTACATATCCCACTGACCATCCTTGGATGCTATATCATTTCATAATGTAGGGTTTGAAGGGTTTTTTATTGCTCCCGTGTAGCGTTAAGTGGTTGAGCATGTCTATTGAGATGTTGTAAAGTGGCGAGCCTCCATCCTTCGAAAGACTTCATCATTTCATTATTATTTCTTTATTACCATAGTACTTTTGGATTTTTTTGTCACAGTCAAAGGCATGTCCCGACTTAGATGCTATTCTGGTTTTAGAGGCTTTTGTGGACAAGTATGGGTGGATTGTTATTTGAATTCTTTGACCCGTCATTTTATACATCTATTTCTATTACTATTATCATTGGTTTGATTAGCTTCCGCTTTATTTTTATGATTATTATGCTCTTGAGGTTAGGCTAAGCCCATGGTGGGCTTGAGATACCCATCACAACTAGGCCCTGGTTTGGATCATGAAAATGCTCACAATCAACTCAATATTATGTTATTTAATCCATCCAATACGTATATATAAAAGTTAGTCCAAAAATCGACTCAAATATCTGTAATTCATGATTATCAACTCCAATTAGGCTCCATCAGAATAAATATGCAAGTTTGACATTAATAATATCATATCAACCCCTAACTCGGATTTTTTATCTTTATTAAGGCAAGCAATGCTCAAACAAGTCTTATATTAGGAAAATAAGACCCCACACGGGCATCATATCTATAATTAAGGCATTTAAATACATAAATAAGATCAATAATGTAAAATAAAGCCACCACATAGACAACACACAATATCAGAAACAACAAACCAACCACAACAGAATATAAGCCCCCACTCGGGCACATAATAGTAAAATATTCTCAAAAATTAAACCCCATAGTTATTTACCCCAACCCTAACACGCTTCAAAAATCAGGCCGTGTTATATGGGAACCTCAAGCTCACATGAACTGGAGTTCATCCTTATAACCCAACCTAACCATCATCACAACAACCACAAGGGTCGGGTGAATCCCGACCTTATAATAAGATAGTGGAAATATAAGGCCAATAGTCAATACTTAGAAAATATCTAACATTTCATTAACGTCAAAAATCTAACCAATACACCTAAGTCCACAGTCATCCACAAAAGCCTCTACCAAACCAAAGTCAATAATATGTCGGGACATACCCCCAATAATAGCCAAGTACTAAATCTATAAAAGTCTAAGACATAGAATAACGTGACTATGAAAGGTAGGTCTTCCGGAGTGTGGAAGCTCACCACTTCAAAGTCAATGCCCGAACCACTCGAACGTCTGATCACTGCATTGAAGAAGAAGAAGATGCTCTGGCCCCTATATCGCTTGGGGACATAACATTCGGAGACAGTTAGCGGTTGGAGCGCTAGCATGTAGCCCAATGATATGGATAAAATAACACATTTGTTCAATCCAAGTCAAATAATTATATACAATCATATCTATATAAGTATAGGCATATATGAAGATACATATACATATAGTTACACAACATGCCAAACCATGGAACAAGTTATAACATGTATTCTCAAATGAGTCATGGAGTGAAAAACTTTCAATCTTCCCTATTACCAATTTCATAACCTTGAACTTCTTCATTACCTTAGTCAATGGGGATCCGAATCCCAACCCAACTCAACCAATCCAACCATTTACCCAAGTCAGCCAATTAATTGATTTAACCAATTCAATTAATTCATTAGGCAAGGGACTCGAACCACAAGCCATCTTATCAAACAAGGGACTCGAACCACCAGTCAACGCATTGGACTAGGGACTCAAACCACTAGTCATTTCATTAGATGGGTTTTTTTAACCTCAAGAGATCTGTTTAGGCAAGGGACTCAAACCATAAGCCATTTAATTAGACTAGGGACTTTAACCAGTAGTCATTTCATTGTGCAAGGGACTCGAATCATAAGACATCTCATCAGACTAAGGACTCAAATACTAGTCATTTCATTGGGCAAACCATAAGCAATCTTATCAGACTAGGGACTCACACCACTAGTTATTATTCAATTCAATCGGCGGTCATCAAGACCTTTGCTAACTAATTCGGCCTCCATTAGTATTTCTATACCATACTTTAGATCCACACACAATTTCAAGTTCAAACTTAGGGAATTGAACCCCTTTTCTTAGGCATCAAACTAACATAGACATAATTTAACTAATTACATGGCTAATAATATCAACACACTACCAATTATCAACCATTTATACTTATAGGCCATCACCCCATTTAAAACCATAAGCTAATCCATTACATGATTACCCAGGTTCTTATCAACCATTTACCAAGCATTCACAATCATTATATTATTATCATGACTCGTTCATATTCACTAGACCAATTCCATAGATACACATTTGACCTTCACGAAACCATTTAACCACTAGTCACTTCAATAGACTAAATTACTTCAATCAATTCAATTTATGGTCATCTAGACCCATATAACTATTCACATTTCATTATCAAACTTTTACCATATTCTCACCATATTTAAGCTCAACACTCAAATCAAGTTCATTTTCATGTTTAGGGGATTTAACCCCTTATTAGTCATTAACCCAACAATGGCATCAATTACACAATACATGGCTCATAATACCTTTACAATATCATTTATCAATCATTCATACTTATTGGGCCATTGCCCTAGTTCAAAACATCACCAACATGTGACTAGACAATTCACTTAGACATTTTCACAAATACCTTATGTACATACCTTTAACAAGACTATTTTTGTGGTAGGAATCATCAAGATTAGGGTTACTCAATATCCTCATGTTAAACCATATACAATAAGTGTCTGCACAAGCAAGTCATCATCAATAACATGTATAAACACAAGTCTAAGTAAAAATCAACATTATTCATCATTAGGCAACCAAACCTTTTTCATTTGATTTCAAAATCACCATGTACACTAACTAATCCAAGTGTGAAATACATGGGTTTAGAGTTATTTATCAAGGGGAAGAGTGACATGCCTTAAACAAGATAAATCACCAAGAACTTGACTACTCTTTATTTTCTAGATAAGCACCCTCCAAACCCTAACCTCCAATCTTGTTCCAAGAACTTTGAGAGTGTTTGAGAGAGAGTTTAGGGTGTTAGATCCACTCAAAATGTACTCAAAGAGGCCATATACACTTATATAGTAAGAGGGATTAGGGTTTATGGTTTAGAAAATTACCACAAGGTCCTTGGTTAAAGCCTGAAAATTAGACCCGTCCAGGGGTATTACTCACCATATGACTCATTAAGGAAATCATACCCTAGGGTACGAGTAGTACCCTGACTCATACCTTAGTGTAACGCCCCCAAATTGGGTCCCGAGATGTCATACGGTGCTTAGGGGAACAAGTGACCCTAATCTAACCCTTCTACTGGCATAACTCATAAGCAATTGGATAAAATGCTTAAATCTATATAAAATCAGCGAAAACATAGAACTTCTCTGAACTTGATCAATATAAACATGAACTTTACAATATTACAACTCTACTTTTACCAAATGAAACTGAAACTGAATACATCAACTTCTACTGACTGTCTATGAAGCCTCTACAGGTACTGACTTTAGATAGCCGGGTCATGACTCCCAACTATCTAAGCTCAATATGACTAAAATAAGAAAATACAATACTTCTCGAACTATATAACCAACTCAAGCCCTCGAATCAAAAGGACTCATCACATGCTGACTGGGAGCGGCGGACTGACTGAATGCGGTATCTGCGCTACAATTTGTACCTACATTATAAGACACTGTAGCACATAGAAATATATGGGGGTCAGTACTTTAAGGAATGTACTGAGTATGTGGGGGTGCAATGCAACATTATAAATAATATTATAAATAATTATGAAAATCATGCATGCTGACGATAACGACTTTCTTTGCTTGAATTAACTGAAATATATTCCTTGTAAATCATCAATAGTAATTCAAGCATTATATATCTCATAAATCATTATACTCAACTCAAACTCTTTAACTCATGACTTAGAGTGACTCGGTAACTTATGAAACTTGAACTCTTATGGACTTGGGAGGTTCTTATAACTGACATAAACTATGTGGGCTACATGGAGTCCAACATTTTTCCCTCCTAAGGAGAGAACCCCATATTGGCTGGAGAGTCATACTTTTTCCAGGGAGTACAACCTAAATTTAGTGATCACAATCTCATACTCGTCCTCCGGCCCACAATTATCAATATTAATCCTATGGTGGCACGTAGTTTTGGGGAAAATACCACATTTCCCGCTCGGTGATAAATACTACTCCCAGAAACAAGCTCAGAACGCATTAGGAAATCCACCACAAATATCACAAGGGTCTATCATGAAGACTAAATCAAATCTCTTTCTCATTTATCAAATCATAATCAATTTGTGGATTCCTAACTCGACTCAAATCAAATCAATCTTTCTCAATATCAAAATGTATCAAAAACTTCAAGAAAACATCATAGAACTCATTCTTGACTCTCAAGCTTAAATATCAATATATATATTCAATAATCAAACTTCTTATAGAAAAGCTTAAATCATGACTCTTATCTCAAATCATTCAGAAATCATCAACTCATAATAACAATATTCTACTCATGGCATAAGTTCTCAATTTAAGAAATAAAATGATGAAATAGTCACGTGTATCAATCTTGAATAGCTCAAATAACATAAATCATTAATAAAGTAATTTGGATGTAAACTCACTTTACAAAATCATGAATTTCAATAGTAGAAATTAATTTTTTGGGAACAAGAATGAAAGAAGTGTTCTTGTTCAAACCCCACATACCTTGAATTATGATTTTAAGATGAGCAAGCTTGATTGGAAACTCTTCTTCACACTTTTGAACTAAGTTCTTGATGCCTTTGACTTGGAGAACTTGATTCTTGAACAACTTAGTAAAATCTTTGGAAGATTCTTGAATTTTCTTGTAGAAGATTTGATTTAGGATTTTGGAAGAAACCCTAGTTCTAGATCTTTCTTGGAAGAGAAATGAGAGAAAATGAACTTCTCTTCTCTACTTGGATATATATATATAGGAACAAAATGGAAGGAAATGATTAAAATGCCCTTGCAAAAACGTCCCTTAATTGCTGGAAAAAAATAGCTGATGACATCCGTGACAAGCCGTCAGGCCCGTGATAGGCCGTCACGAATTGTCGTCACAAAAAGGGTGGATTTTATGATTTTCGGCTTAAGGTTGACGACATTTTGTGACAAGCCATCAAACTTGTGACAAGCCATCACAAAATGTCATCACAAAAGGTTGGATTTTGTGACTTTCTGCCTTAAGGTGATGACATTTTGTGACAAGCCGTTAGGCTTGTGACAAGTCGTCACAAAAGGTCGTCACGGAGTTTCCCGGCTGACACGCTGGAGTAAAATAATTATAACTCTTTGCTCCGATATTGGATTTTAACAAAATTGGTATCGTTGGAAAGATAATTCAATTATCTATCTTTTGGGTAGGTTATAGGACCAATGATTCATAGTATAATGAGATATATGATCATTTGAAGTCGGATATGGACAAATCCTTCCCAAGAATTCAATCGGTAAGGAATGTTTTGATTCACCTAATCGCTAGGACATCTTTGAGGCCTTAATACACATCACCCTTGATTAGAAAACAACCAAAGAACTATAATTTATTTCTCATGAGCTTGATTCATGGTTGCACTATTGGTTAGAGTCTCGGGGTATTATAAAATGGCTCTAACTCCCTCACTGGGTGTCCGATTTGGGTGAATCTTATGTCGATGGAAAGCTTATCCAATTCTCCACATGATAAAATATGGAATTTAGGGAAATAAAACACGATACAAACAACAATCACTTTGGAAGTCATCCATATTCACCCAAAAGACGGATTTAGGCTTAAGAAATGATCGGGGTATTACACTTAGGCTCCTCCTAGGTCTCACACACTGTTAAGGGTACAAGTGTACACCCTTGAGTCATCTCCAAAGGGTATGACTCAACCCCTAACTCGTATACACCAATCGTATACAAAATAGTCCACTCAAGTTGATAGTTCACTCCATACTATCATATTGGGTACGACTCGTATAGTTAGGGTACGATTGAGGGGAGGGCCACTCGTATAGGTGACATTATACTATCTTTCCTAGGCTACTTAAGGTATGGTAGGGAAAGGGGAAGTTGGATATGACCCATATCCAAAGGGTACGATTGGCTTGTCCAATCGTATCTTGGTCATCATGCTCAAAACCAAAAATTTTTGCAAGGCCAAGATCTTGGATGTTTCATTCTCCCCCACTTAGGATCATTTGTCCTCGAATGACGGGTAAGGAAAACATCAACACAAGTTAACATGTTAGCATATATCAAAATAACCCTAAAGCAAATTAGGACAAGGCATACAACAAGGATACTTCACCACGCATATCATTATCATCATCAATTCACTATTTCATTTATTGATCCTTGGGATTCAAACCCATAATTTATCAAAGCCACCCAGCTCCCTAAAAGTTTAGGGACTCAAACTCATTATCAACCCAAGACATAAGTCAAATCAAGAAGATCAACATATACTTCAGTCATGAGTTTCTAGGACGGAAGACAAATGCGGGTACTTGGACTTCATGTCCTTCTCTGCCTCCCAAATGGTTTTCTCGGACTATTGGTTTCCCCATAGAACCTTTACCAAAGCCACTTCTATCAATTGCAATTGGAGAACTTCCCGATCCAAGATCCTTACCGAGATTTCCTCATAGGATAAAGAATTTGAAATATCAACATCCCTCAAGGGAACAACCGAGGAAGGATCACCCACACATTTCTGAAATATAGAGACATGGAAAACCCGAGGGAAATGGAGTTTAACCTAGAAGACAACTCCAACTCATAGGAAACATTGCCAACCCTTCTCATAATCAAGTAGGGACCAACATACCAGGGACAGAGTTCCCTTTTTTACCAACCGCATCACACCCTTCAGGGGAGACACTTTCAAGAATACCCAATCGCCAACACTAAACTCTAAGTCCCTACGCCTCACATCCGCATAGGACTTTTGGTGAATTTGAACAGTTTTCTACCTCTCACAAATCACCTTCACTTTTTTCCAAGGCTTGGTGAACTAGACTGGAGTCAAGCAACTACCCTTACCAACCTCATTCCATCAAAAGGGAGAATGACATCTCCTACTATACAATGCCTTAAAAAGGCGCCCTAGAATCTCCCCTACTTAGGGACTCCTACATTTCCCACTTCAAAACATCACCATATTTCCCTGAGCCACTATTTAACACAAGATGGGTCACGAAGGAACTAAAGAACAAGAACCACTTATGCCACTCAAGACAAGACCCTCCGCAGAGACACAACACTATAGGTATGAAGTGCTCCATTGCAACCACCTAGGTCATAAATAAGACCCATACCAACATATACCGAAGGAGGAGTCCTTAGGTCCAGACACCAAAAGACACATCACCGCATACCTTTTGGGGATCTACCATGATCCCTCCAATAGAGAGATAGATAACAGGACCAAGAAAAGCTATGACTTTCAACCAAAACTCACACTTTGAGAACTTAGCATAAAAATGATGATCCTTCATAGAATGTAACACATCACAAAGGTGACCTACACAATATACCTCACTCTTAGATTAGATTAAGATATCATCAATGAACATAATGACAAACATGTCCAAGAACAGATGAAGACCCTATTCATCAAGTCCATGAATACCGTCGATGAATTGGTTAACCCAAAAGACATGATAGGAAACTTATAGTGACCATACCGCATTCTAAAGGCAGTCTTAGAGATATCCGCATCCCTAACCTTAGGCTTATGACATCTCGATCTAAGATCAATCTTAGAGAAATACTTTACACCCTGAAGTTGATCAAATAAATCATCGATTTTAGGGAGAAGACACTTATTATTTATGGTCACTATATTCAACTGATGATAATCAACGCACATACGAAGAGAACCATCCTTCTTGCTAACAAACAACATGAGGGCACCCCATAGAGACATACTAGGGTGTATAAAACCTTTATCTAAGAGGTCCTCTAATATCTCCTTAAGCTCTTTTAGCTCTGCTAAAGCCATTCTATAAGGAGAGATAAAAATCGGACTAGTGTCCATAGCAAGATCAATCCCAAAATTAATTTCTCTATCGGGAGAAACACCGGGAAGATCATCGGGAAACACCTTAGGAAACTCATTAACCACAAGAACCGACTCTAGCAAAGGTTTTTCCGAGTTAGAATCTTTAACTCAGACCATATGAAATATACCCCTTTGAAAGAAACCTTTGGGGCCTTAAGATAAGAAATGAACCTTTCCTTAGGTACTAAGGAACCACCTTCCTATATAATGACCAACTCATTAGGGTCGGGTTCGACAATCTAAGGAATCATAACAATAGTGCAACCAATCCAACCCCCAGAATGATACTAAAATCCATCAGATCCAACTCTTTTAAGTCTACAAGAATCTTACTACCACCCACAGATACAACACACCCCTATAGACCCTCTTATTACCATAAATTCTCCTATCGGGGTAGAAATAGAAAAAAATTGACAGACTCTCGAAACTAATAGAAAGGTGCATAATCACATTAGGGTCTCATAAGAAAGAGTAGACCCTGGGTTAAGCAAACAATACACATCATGAGACAAAAGTTTCAATATACCCACGTCAGCATTAGAAGATGCCTCAGGCTCTTAAGGGATAGTAAGAGTATTGGGATGGTCCTGACAAATGTTGGGGCTAAAAGAGGCACCCTTGGGTGCAAGAGCTAGAGAGGTGATACTTAAAACACCGATTCTTTCCTTTCTCGCAATAACCATGGTGTATCGACTATAAAATCAACAGGGAGGATAGGTGAATGAGGATTGGGACTCGCTAACCTGATGTTGGGCACCTTGTTCCCTATAAGAGTTATGAATCTGAAGACGTCCAACTCCTAACGGGTTTGGTAGGGAGCACTAGCCACAGAGAGAAAACTAGAACTCGCCTGATACTTCCTCCTAGACCTTTTTCCACCAACCTGTTCCAACTGAGAAAGAAGCAATGAAACCCATTATTTTGAGGCAATTGAGAAGAAGTGCCAACTCCTATAGTGGGGTTAGTAAGAAAAGGTTGAACCCCATGAGGACAGTCAGATGACACGACCCTTGACCGGGTCTAAATCCTAGAAGTTGGATGAACTTTTTCCATATTTCCCCCAGTTGGGACTGAAGAGCTTTCTTGAATATCAGATCTTCTTGGATACATGATCTAAAATATGATCAAGTAGATATTAGAGGAATCCAAGACCTTAGACTCTATATAGCTTGAGATTGAAACACAAGAAAGGGAAACATTTCTAAATATCTCATAGCCCCTCTCTTATAAGTGTGGCACGCTTCACACCCATAAAAGAGACTCTACTTGACACGGCTTTGTGGATTCCCAACTAACCATAAACCTAGGCTCCGATGCCTGAAATTCAAGAGGGGATGAATTGAAGATTTTCTTCTGTGAATCAACTACTGACTCCTCACAGTCAACTCACCTATAGATCAGTTCATTTCAAAAATAAATTAGACTTGAAATAATTAAGCACGTAAGTAACAGAACATAAAGTAATAGCACAAAAATTTGTCTTGGTTTGAAACACCAATGTGGTGCCTACTTCCAGTCCCCTTGGGTTTCAAAGTTTCCTTAGATCGTTGAATGTTGGGTACGAGTACAATGATAGAAAACAAGTTTTGAAGACTTATTTTGCTCTTCAGATCTTGTGACACAGCTTTAGTTGATGTTACAAAGTTGACTCGATCCTACTCTTTATATAACAATTGTAAACTAAATATTATATGGACTTATAAGACTAAGAATGAGACACTTTGAATTTTCTCCTTGAAGTTTCATAGATCATGTTTGTCTTTAGTCTTTACTATTTATAGTCTTTGGTTGCTATTTTTAATAAGAAAACCCAAGAGATTTTCTTCTCAATCAGGGGTTTAAGTTGATTTCTTGATTAAGGAATACAGTTGTTTGATATGTCCAGATCAGATATGTCCATATGCGGCTTTGGATCACATCCATATCAGATATGTCTGCGATCTATCTTTCCTTTTAGTCTTGTACAAATTGATGCCCATGTGATAATTTTGGCCTTTCTTTTTATTTTTATTTTTGTGCTGATTGATTTCCTGATTTATTTAGTCTACCATGATTCTGTGATAGTGATTCTCCTTCTATTTCCAAGATGTGTGATTGATTTTCTTGCCATGCTATTTGAGTACCGTGATCCCCTTTTTTATGATTGGATATCTTTTTATTTCTGGAGCTATCTTCCTTACTTGATGTTTTTTATTTCTTCTCTATCTGCAGTCTTTCAGTATCTTGCATCCTTTATCTTACTTCTTTCATTCTTTCACCATCAGCATTCTTCTAGTATCTTGCATCTTTTATCCTGCAAAGATTCACCCGTTAGTTTTTCATTATTAAAATGTTACTTAAGGAGGCTAACAATCTCCCCCTTTTTGATAATGACAAACTTAAACATCAGTTGACTTCCCTATTAAGGTTGTTGTCTAGCTTCCCCTGACTTGACTCCTTTGTTAAGTTAGTTGTCTAGTTCCTCCTGACTTTCTTCCTTGGCAGGTGGCTGAAGTTGACTTTGTTACGATGATAGTCAACTTTCTTACTTTTACTTGATCCCCTGACTTGTTAATTGATGCACATCTTCTCCCCCTTTTGACATAATAAAAAAGGACAGAGCAAACACAAGAAAAGGAATATACCCAACCATAGAACAAAATAAACAAAAAAGAATAGAGCAAAAACACAGCATAACAAGGAAATAACAAGCCAATAAAACATAGACTACTAGACATGCAATGTTACGGTTACAACAAAAATACTTCAGAGAAAAAGTATGTAGTGTCCTTATATAGGCTAGATTATGAGAAGAGACAGACCCCCTTTTGAATAAAAATAGTTCAACTTCGTTTGGAAAGGAAATAAGTAAGAGTGTTGTGCATGTTAGAGTAGAAGCGATCATAAGATTTTCAACGCTCTTGGTGAAGTTGGAGTAAGAGTTCTGAATGGAAATGGAAGAATCATTTGAGGAGGATGAGGATTTAGACTTGATAGACTCAACTTGGGAAAACATTTTGTTGAACAATCTCACTCCTTCTTGTTTAAAGCCATCAAGGAAGAGTCGCATTTGCCTATGTTGGTACCTATCTGTTTTCCCTACTGTAGCAGCTTGGCAGTTGACTTCTTGATGTTGGATATTCTTTTCTCAATAGAAGTGAGACTGTTCATGA
Source organism: Capsicum pubescens (assembly GCA_030864215.1). Classification (NCBI taxonomy): domain Eukaryota; kingdom Viridiplantae; phylum Streptophyta; class Magnoliopsida; order Solanales; family Solanaceae; genus Capsicum; species Capsicum pubescens. Next base: position 102,928,702 of record CM061542.1, read on the forward strand.
TTTATTTAGTCTCCTTATATGCATCGTACATAGATTTAGGCACAGGTTTACTTACCCTGGATGTGTCAGGATGATTCTTGACAGACTCCTTTTTACACCATTGTTTTTCAATCAAAACATAGCCCATACTTGTGAAGGTCTTTGAATCATAGGTCGCAGAGACTTCTACCACTGGATAGGTTGAAAGATCAATTCCATAGAAAAAGAATCCGAGTGATAATAAAACCGTAGGTTAAACTTGCTGAGGCATGGGAGTCAGCTGCACTTTCTATCATGTATTCACGAATCAAGACGCTCCATTTGATTTTGTCCTTTTTGATCATGTAGTAGAGAACAAATACATCTCTACAAGTCACATTACTGAGAGACCCCTTTCAAGAAATCAAAGTGGTTTTAACAATATAAGCCAAAATCCTATTACAGAAGTTGAGGGACACAGGACTAAAAGAGGGGTTGTTTGAGTCAGGATCTGAGACAACCTTCTTTGCCTCATTAAAACTTACTTGAAAATTCTCAGGCCAGGTGTCATTCATTAAAGGGACAACACCCGATAATTTGGTGTCAAATACTTTCTCAAATAAGAATTCATTTAGAATGATACGAGTACCAAGAATTGGAGTCTCTAATTCCCCGCTATCAGGGGAAGGCAAAGATTGGAGAAGAACATGCGGATGGGATCCTCAAAAAATTCCAGGCCATCTAGTCGAAACATCATCAACAAGTCTTAAGCTTTGAGAAAGTGACTGATATTGTAGTGGGATTTGTTTAGGAGAGAGAGATTGATGACTCATCCAAAAATAATAGAGAAATTCTTAAAATGTAATGACCCAGGACTACCCCCTAGTTGTCACACAGTGCTTACGACCCCAAAGGACAACAAGCTAACCCATGAATGATATCTACTGTGAGCACTGAATAATAATACTGTAATTAATGCAGAAAAATGGGCTAAAATGCCATAAGGTTCAAAACATATGAAATACTGATAAAATATAGCATCTATAAGACTGAATACTATCTGAAAATCTAGTCTGAAAAGCCTCTAACTGAATCTGTCTGAAAAGTAGAGTTGATGGGATAAGCCCCCAACTAACTTCAACTACTGAGCTACTGCTAAACTAAAATACTAAAATAAAAAGCATATCCACGATAGATAAAACTCACTGCTAAATCTGCTACTGTTAGCTGAATCTGTCTAAGCGCGGTTAGGAACCTAAGCATCCGAACCTATGATATAAAATATCATAGTGCAAGAAATAGGTATGCGATCAGTACGTGGGAATGTACTGGTATGCTAAATAAGGTAAGGCTGAATGCAAGGGTTCATATGCATGAACAATAACTGACTAAATAATATAGAGTAACTGAAAATAAGAGTACGTGAATAACTAGTACTACTGAAATCACTGAGTACGCAACACTGTGGACATACATAGATATATACTGTATCTAAACTTTTCTGAAACTAAGTACTGAGTTCTGATAACTGTATAACTGATATCTGAAGTTACTAATAACTGATTTACTAATACTGATTGACTGTGTCTGACAGTCCTGAACCTATAGATCTGAACTGAGTTCTAAACTAAAGACTAAAACTGAAACTGTAGGAGGTAATCATCTAACCTACATGCCCCAAATAAGAAAAGATAACTGAGTCGGGGTCCAATCTGTAACCCCAATTAGAAGGGTGTTAGTACCATGCCACGGGTAAAGACAACTACTGTGGAGTCAGTCCTAACTAACGGGTGACCCCTGAGACCATTCCTAATCTAGCGGGTGATCCTTGAGTATGTCAGTCCTATCTAATGGGTGACGTCCTATAACCTACACTGGCTACGTAGTTCTGGAACTTAGAAATTATTTTTAGGAACCCAGTCCTAGCTAATGGGTGAGACCCCATCCCTAGACTCGCTCGATGCTAAATCCTACTCCCAACTAAAAGACATTGATCTGATCATACTGAACTGGACTGGACTGATACAGAGTTTACTGAGTTTCCCTAAGTTATGTAACTGACTGAGTTCTATAACTGATTTAGAGTACTATTGATCGTGACATGACTGATACTATTCTGTAACTGACACTGACTCTAGATAAACAACTAAATTGTCAGGTATTAAACACCCCAGGACTCGATAGCATAAAAAATAAACACTTAGGGTCAACATGGTTACAACAATCAACTTGCAAATTGAAGGGTTTATCATAAACATCATGTAATTCAACACATACTAGAATCTATCCTTGGAACTTGTAATCTAAATCATGGATTAAAACTCAAACACCATGAACATGAATTCAATCTAATTCAAACATGGAAATCATAAAACATAAATCTTGTATTTTGAAAAAGGATTCTTGGGCTCCATGGAAGGTAAGGATCCATGGATGAATATCTAACATACCTTAATTTGTGATATTTTTGAAGTTCTTGAAGAAATTCTTGGGATTGACCTTGATTCTTGAGAGCTAGGGTTTGTTTTCTTGAGAGAGAACTATTTTTTTATTTTGGGGAAAAGTGAATAATGAAGGGTTTTACATATTTTTAGGGATTAAATCCCATATCTGGATGGAATAAAATCATGGAAAAAGACTGTTTTAACCTTGGGCGTAACTTTAATTTTTATGAAATTTTCCCGATCTAGACACCTGGCACAACGCACCACTATTGTGCTAGGCCACTAGAAAATGATGACTGGGAAATTGCATGGTGGCGCGATGCGGTACAATCACGTTGCCACCTTGGATGCGACCTAGAAGCTCACTGCGATGCGGTGGTATCGTGTAGGAACACTGGAAAAGGACAATTCTAAAATTGAATCTTGGCACGAAGCGCCAATAACGTAGAAGTTCACTGGTTTTTTACAATTGCTATTTTGGCTGGCTCCGCGATGCGCATGGCTCAGGTGGTACACTATCTTACTAAAATGGCTCTAACTCTTCGCTCGGGTGTTGGATTCAGGCAAATTTGGTATCGATGGAAAGCTTATTCAATTTCCCACATAAAAGATTCCGCATGCATAAAAGTGTATTCATCTTTAAAGCAAGTATTTGACATTTTTGGGATGAATTTAAGCTAGGTAAAAGTATGGGGTGTTACATAAAAGTGAGAAACTTTTCCTTGTGAGTAAAAGTCTAGAACTTATGAATGTCCTCCAGAGAAAGAGGCTCTAGAGAAGCTGATCTCCTTTTATTAGAGGACAACATGGGACTAGGAGCAGTATATTTCTTGGATACAGTCGACTGGATAGAGTGAGAGGAGGATTCTTTAGAGCACTCAGAGAGATTGACAGGGTCAAAGTTGGAGAAATTTAGATTAAGGGAAGTTTTGTTGAGATTAGCCATTGATTGAGTTTTTGTCATAGTAGAGAAGATGGGGATGGAAGAGTATAAAAGGAGAAGAGAAGGAGACGAGACAGATTAAAAGAGGAGAACCAGAGGTTAGGGTTTAAGATAAAAGGACGGAGGAGTAATTAGAAGTGGGAGGGTGCAAAGAAGATAATGATGAAAGAAGAGAAAAAAGTGGCGTGAGACGAGGGAGAGTTGAAAGGAAAGGACATGGGTCAGAAGGTAGTTGATAATTTTTGTGCCAAAAATAAGTCTTTAGAAATCTTTAAAGATTTGGAAAAATATATAGCACCAAGTATTTCTTAAACAACATCCTTCACAATATATTATAAAAAATTTTGAGGACAGAATCTTTCCTTATAAAACAAAAGAAAATGATTTTTAGAGTCAATAAAATTACAACTTACTACCATATTTCAAGAGAAATGAAGCTTTAGCATATATAAATAAACCAAAATCGTGGAAACTATTACACATTACAAACTCTAATTTCTTTAACAAAAAATTTAAAAAGTTTTGGACATAACAAATTTCCAAGTTTTGGAAATTGTCTCGAGAAAATTTCATCATGAGTAAAACCATATGAAGTGGATTTAAAAAATAAGATCAACAACTGATAATTGTAATTGTATTTGTATTGATTCTGACTTCATCATAGAGATAAGGACTTTATTGAAGTCGGTTCCCTGTTTCTTTATTTCTATTTCATTGTTTCAGATGCAAGAGTCAACTCTGAAGGGTGTATAGTCAACTCTGGTGACAATGCCTTCGGCGTTGTTATTGAATCTGACTATTTTTCGAATATATTCTTTAAAACATAAGAGACCTTTTTTTTCATCTACACTTCTGGAACATTCGCTGCCAATCCCTCATTTCTATAGATTTTGCGGATATGTTCCTGCAAAATAAGAAGTTTAATTCTGCTTAGGTACCCAAGAGGTCTTGGGTCCTTGCGGGTTAGATCTAATTTATTTGGGCTTATAGACCCCCACACTTTAAGGCTTATGCCTACAACTGTAGGATTTGTGCCCTCTCTATCCACAGATATAACAGATGGGTCCTCTAGAGGAGAAAGAGGTCTTAGCTGATTTAAACAACTATGATGAGAAACTCAAATATTTTTGAAGTAGTTTGATCATACAAAACTATGGCTTGGGGATGCCTTAAAACTGTTTAATTTTATTTTAGCATTATCAAGCTCTTCATGAAGTAGGTCAATTTCAATTTGACATGCTTCAATTTTTATTTTCCAGTTTCATCGTTTCTCTTTGAGTTTTTATTTAAATCGATCTTCGCAACTTTTATTTTCCTGAGCGAGTTTGTTATATTCATTTACAACATTTTGAAGCTCATCAGTAATCATATCTAAGTTAGATTCAAGAGTATTACAATTTTGACAATCATATAGTCTTACCTCACTAGATTCACCTGTTGCCATGAAGCCCATATTTGCAGCTTCTACTTCTTATTTAGTTTCATATTCATCACTCCAGGCTCCAAAATTTTGATATTCCTTGATCAGGGCATCAATTTTTTATTTCTTGACTTTGGTGGTTCCTTCATAGGTTACCTCTAGTTTCTCCCATATTTCTTTTGCGGTTTCACAAGTTGATATCTTTTTGTATTATTCTCCGCTAATTGCACACTAAAGCAAACTTATAGTACGTGCATTAGTTTGAATTACCCCTTGCTAGTTTTTGGTGACCTCGAAGCTTTCAAGGTCCTCTATGTCAGAACTTCTAGATTCTTTATCTTTGTCCTCTAACTTCTCCTTGAGTCCTGGAATTGGATTTAGACCCTTCTTGATGACAACCTAATCTTGGAGACATTTGATTGGAAAAAGATTCTGAACCTATTCTTCTAATAAGAGTAATTGATAACGCTCAATCTACAACTCTCGTTTGAGTGTAAAACGGTCGTTAGCAAATATAGAACCCAACCTGGGTTGGGTGTCGATCCCACAGGGAATAGCTTGGCGAACAAGTAAGTAAAATTACTAGACTTTTGGTGCAAGTCTCGTAAGAAGGGGGGGGATTCTTGTCTTGCAAGTAATGTAAACAAAAGCTGAAAATAATAAAGTAAAAAGAGAGAGATTGTTACGTTGGTTGTAAACAATGAGAATTGAAGCGTTGGGGTTATGTCCACCTTCTGAGGTATACGTCTCTATTGGCTATGAGTGTGTAGAATTCTGACATGCAATTGCTTATAGAGGATTGTAGTCGATGGTAAATCCAAGCGTCTCTCGACCTAAACAAGGACTATTTCACTTTAACTCTCTCGAGCTTAAAACGTGTCTAACGGTACGAATTCTCCAAGAGGTTAGTCCAGTTACGGCACTAGCTTTTTAGTAGGAAAGGGTGTCCTACTACCTTGACGTTATCTCTTTTCTAGACAAATAACTTTTCTCTCGAACAAGTTAAATGTTAGACTGGCGTATTCTTGCGTTTGCAACCGCAAAGAATGTAGATTAAGATGAAGAGAATAATGATATAAGCAATATATGTGCCTCGAACTCACAAACTCACAGCAATAGATAGTATCTCATACGGCTTCCATAACCCCAACAGAGAGGTTTAGTTACCCATGAATGCGAAGGAAATCATGATTGACATTGTTATTATATCACGATATTGAGTAATGGCGTGTAGATCAAGTGATAGGCGTGAGGCGTGATTCCTTAGCAAGTAACGATTCTCTTGTTGTGGAGTTTAAGAATAGAAGAGTAGAAGAAGAAAAATAGAATTGAATTGTAAGATGAGATGTTAAGAAGATGTAAGAAGATGTAAGAAGATGAGAGGGATGGAAGGAAGTATTGTGTTCTCCCTCCTTCCTCCCTCCTTATTCTCTAAAATCTCTAGCATGATAGGGTATTTATAATACCCATATCCTAATCCTACTAAGCTAATGAAATAAATAACCAAATCCTATTAGACTAATGAAATCCTTAACCCAAATGTACTAGGTTAAGGTAACATTATCATAATCCACTTAAAATAATGAAATACATAACCTAATTGTACTAGGTTAATGTATCATTGTCAAAATCCAGCTTTGTGTCTGTAAGTCCCCAAAGTCTTCAGAATTGCTGTTTTAGCCCGGGACAGGTTTTCCATGCAGCAGTTTTGGTCCCCCAAAGTCTTCAGAAATGCTGTTTTAGCCCGGGACAGATTTTCCATGCAGCAGTTTTGGTCCTTAGGCGTGTAAACTCCCTTCCCTTCCTTCGTGAGCTTTCTTTAGCGTCAAGTAAGCCATAAAATGCTGAATTATGCATCATTTATACCTGAAACTTTACTAATCATGTTCGTTAGCTCATTTACAGGAAAAAGGACTAAAAGTGCATGAAATATATAATTTGTTCTCAAAACTAGGCTAAAATATGGGCAAAATATATTGATATAGGTGCGTAAATTCGCCTATCATCAACACCCCACACTTAGAGCTTTGTTCGTCCTCGAACAAACTATCATGTCCTTCTAAACGTCAGCTTAGGGTTTTACAGCAACAACACAAAATATTCGTCAAGACAAGCACAACAATTATCAACAAAGAGTATCTTTTCGATTATAAGTAGAAACAGTTTAACCTCTAGCATAGACTCGGGATGGTGATCAACTCGCATGCAAACGCTAAGGTACAAGGAATCATATATAACTACCCAAAACTCATCAACCATGTGTGTCTCACACTATAGTACCCATAATCACTCACAAGTATAGCATATTTTTCAAACATGGGTATCAAAATATCCTTGCTCTCGCTCTCACAAAGAATTCATATGAAGCAACTGATGACCATAGGCTTGCCCTTAATGTAATACTCTACTAAATGTTGGAATGTTAAGATTAGGATCAAGTAGGTCTTTTGATGGTTGTAATGTAGGCTAAGGGACGGGTAGGACTATTTTGGCCAGGAATAGTGACTAAGTTCCTAAGCGCTTTAATACATCACTTTGTATCATTGACACTTTTTTTCTTTCAACCTTTCTTCTTTCTTTTGTTATACCACCCTTGTTCTCCTCTTTTGTTTTTTTTTTCAATTTTAAGCACAACTCGCTTTTCAGCTTTCTTTTCCTTTTTCTTTTCACAACATACCTCTTATGATAGCACTTTCTTTTTCATAACACATTCAAGCACCATTACAATTTATAGCATCATACTCACCCAATTTCCTCTTATGTTGTCACATGACTTTTTCACTTTAAAGCACTTAGGAGTTTGGATCAAATTACGGTCTTGAAAGAAATGGATTAGGCTTACATACAAGGTTGTCAAAGAAATAGGCTAAAGGCTCAAAAGGGTTTAACTAGGATGATGTCCATGGGTAGGTAAAACTGAAGGTAAACATGTATAGATGCACAACGTGACATTGACAGAAGGGTGGCTCAACAGGAGCAGGCTAGACTAGCTGCACTGGCAGCTGCTCAAGTGCATCAACAGAATATTGATAACCCAGGGCGAGCAACAAATCCTGATGATGAGGACCTGGGTGAGTATGAGTTACTTAATCCACGGCATGCAGATGAGGTGGCAGCACCTGCTAACAGAAGAGATCGTCAAGCTAGATTTAGACCTGAACGCTGAGCTATGCAGATTCCTTTTGATGATGATGATGACGATCTGGAAGGAGCTGGTGCCACAGGAGCTATTATTCCTCCGCCCTTGGCTCCCGAAGCCAAGTTCAATATCACTAGCACCATGATTCAGCTATTGCAGCTCAAAGGTTTATTTGGTGGACTTGTAGGCGATGATCCGAATATGCATCTGATTAATTTTATTTCAACATGCAAGTCGTTTGACAATCCAGGAGTTGGGCAGAATGCAATTCGGCTGCGCTTATTTCCATTGTCTCTGTCTGGGGAGGCAACTCTATGGTTGAACGGGCTAACTCCTGATTCTATTACTAATTGGAACTGAAAGACGCTTTCCTAGAAAGATTCTTTTCGCCATCCAAGAGAGCACAGTTGAGAGATGAGATCAGCAATTTTCGATAGCTTCTAACTGAAGCTCTCCACAAAACATGGGAGAGGTTCAAGAAGAAACTTATGCGGTGCCCAAATCATCAGATGACCAACATCCACTTGATGGAGATATTATACAGGGCTTTGAACTCAGTGACTAAGCCAGTGGTTGATAATGCTGCAGGTGGGTCATTCATGGACCTTACTTTTCCCGAGGCAAGTTCAAATTCAAGGCTCAAGATTCCAACGTTAATTTTTTAGAATTCACCAACTAAGGTATGCGAAGTGTTCATCCAAGGGTTCCTTCCACCCTTGGAGTCCAAGAAACTTTTTTAAAGCTCATGTAAAGTGATTTTATGATTTCCAGGCTTTGAATTAAAGTGTATTCATGATTTATTACAAGATTCATGTAGAGTTAATTGATATGTGTGCTTTATCATGTGGATTCTTGTTGAAACTCTTGGAATTGAATCATGATGCCTACATGTTGTTTTAGTATTATGTGCATATATTGTGCCCTACAAGTGTTTGATGAATTGTCCATATGAGTTGAATAGTGAAATTATATCATGTTAGCATATATGCAAGTATTTGCTTGAATGCCCAAATGAATGAATGATGACTAAGTAGTTAGTTACCATGTCTCAAGATTATGCCATGTATTTTAAGTTTATGCTATCGAGTCCTGGGGGTATTTAATACCCGACAATTTAGCTGCTTGTCTAGATCCATGGTCAGTCACAGAGTAGAATTAGTCATGTCTAGATCATCAGAATTCAATCAGTTACAGAACTTAGGAAAACTCAGTGAACTCAAAATCATTCCAGCCCAGTTCAGTAAAATCAGTTCAGTTTAGTTATATAGTATGATCAGTAACAGTTCAGTCTAGCCTAGTATAGTTTAGATTTCAGTCCAGTGTCTATTCAATTGGGAGTAGGATTCAGCACCGAGTGAACCCAAGGATGAGGACTCGCCTGCCAGTAAAGGGTGAAATCCTTAGAAGCAGTCCTTGCATTCCAGAACTACGTAACTAGTGTAGGTTGAGGCATCAACCTGCCAGTTGAGGGTTGATGAGGTGATCTACCTGCTGATTGAGGATACCACTATTCTCATTCAGAGCACCTGCCAGATGAGGGTGACTCTGCACTTGTCCTTACCCATGGTACGGTATTGACACCCTTCCAACTGGAGTTATAAGTTGGACCCTAAATCAGTTAGAGAAGGGGCATGTCAATTAGATGATTATTTCCCACAATCTTAGTTTCAGATTTAGTCTCAGTATGGAACTCTGTTTAGTTCTACAGATTCAGGACTATTAGACACAGTCACTCAGCTTAGTATGGGATTCAGTATAGTTCCACAGAATCAAGATTGTCAGACACAGTCATTTAGTTACCAGTAATTCAGTATCAGTATACTCATATATCAGTTAATCAGTATTCATATTCAGTATTCAGTGTTATTACGATCTCAGTACAGTTTCCATATTCATGCATGTACTCTCACTCAGTCATACTCGTGATATTGAGTAAGTATTGTTCATGATGCATTTTAGCCTACCTCACTGAGCATACCAGTACATTTAAAGTACTGACGCATACTTTTTTTTTGAGCTATGATGTCTTATATCATAGGTTCAGACGCATGGGCTCTCGATCACCCTTAGCAGTTCAAATTCTAATTATACAGAGTTAGTGGGGTGTCCTCATAGTTTGAGGACGTGATTATTTATTTCAACATTTCAATTCATTTTTAGTAGTCAGAGTTATTTGGGGACTTATCCCATCAACTCCACAGTTTAGAGGCTTTTCAGACTAGAGTATTTTCAAATAGTTGTTCAGCTTTTAGTATTGATGTTCAGTTTTTGGTATTGGGATACCATATCCAGTATTAGTTACAGTATTGAACCTTATGGCCAGTTTTTCACCTACTTTCCGCATATTTGCCATATTATTATTCAGTTTTACAGCAGGTACCAGTCAAGGGTTAGCTTGTGGTCCTTCGGGATTATGAGCACTGTGTAGCATCCGGGGTACAGACTCGGGGCCTTACAAACTTGGTATCAAAGACTGAGGTTCAACAGATTCCTAGGAAGTCTGAAAGCCGCATCTAGTAGAGTCCTATGCATGGGTATGTTGCGCTCCACACTTATGGACAAGAGGCTACGAGATGTTTTAGGAAAAGTTTCCCTTCTTTTATTATTCATGTCATGCGAGTGAGCATGATCTCCAGTTAAACTCTCAGTCTAATCCTTTCTCTTTTATTTTTAGAAATATACCTCTAAAGAGGACTCAGGAAAGAAGAACATGAGACCATCCAGATCCACTGGACGAACACATTTCACACGCTGAGTTCAGAGCAGCATTCACCACCCTAGATCATTCTATGGCACCCCAGAATGAACACCCAGCTACTGTTTTGGCCAACCTAGTGGCCAATACTACCGCTGCCAGGATTCGAGATTTCACCCGAATGAACCCTCTATCATTTACTGGGTCTAAGTCATATGAAAACCCTCAGGAATTTCTTGATCAGGTGCAGAAGGTTATTGATATTATGGGGGTGACTATTGTTGAGAGTGTTGAGTTAGCCTCATATCAGTTGTAGGATGTGGCACACTCATGGTTTAAACAGTGGAAAGCAAAAAGAGCCGCAGATGTAGGGTCTATAGAGTGGGAAGAGTTTGCCACTGCTTTTCTGGATAGGTTCTTCCCATTAGAGTTGTGGGAAGCGAAGGATCTGGAATTTATCAATCTGAAGCAGGGCATTATGACAGTGAAAGAGTATTATTTCAAGTTTACTCAATTAGATAGATATGCTTTTTATGTGGTGGCAGACAACAGATTTTGAATGAGTAAGTTTATGTTAAGGGTGTCTAGCAGCGTGGTCAAGAAGTGTAGGACCGCAATGCTTATTAAGGAGATAGACATATCCAGGCTCATGGTCCATGCTCAGCAGATAAAGGAGGACAAGAATAAAGAGAAGGAGAGGGAGAGAAAGAGAGCTAGAATAGGTAGTTTCAACTTCGCTCAGCCTAAGTCAGAGAGTGGGAATTATTCTCAGTTCCACCTAAAATCTTTAGTTCCAGCTCCGTCCTCATCCAGTGCTCTTGTACCGAAATTCAGAGATGGTACCAGGGATAGGGCATTAGGCCCTGAACCCCAGGGTAGTGTTAGCAGCTCCCGAACTAATCCCCTTTGTCAGAAGTATGGAAAAAACCACCAGGGTATCTGTAGAGTAGGCAGCGATGTGTGTTTCGGGTGTGGTAAGCCAGGCCACAGAGTTAGGGATTGTCCCCAGTCAGGTTCTCAGGGTCAGTATAACCATTCCCCAGCTCAGTCTATTGCTCGAATTAGCAGGGTGCCGCTTTCAGTGCCACTAGTGGGCAACATCCAAATAGACTCTCTGCTCTTCAGTCCCGACAGGATCAGATGAGTTTTCCTGATGTGGTCACTGGTACGTTACAAGTTTATCATTTGCATGTATGAACTTTACTTAATCCAAGAGCTTTCTTGTCCTTTGTTACTCCTTATATAGTTGTCGATTTCGAAGTCAGTCCCAAAATCCTAGCAAAGACTTTCTCAGTTTCTACCCCAGTGGGTAAATCTATCATAGTCCGGTGGGTATACAGGAACTATTCAGTTATGGTATCTCAGAAAGTCACTTTAGCAGACTTAGTAGAATTAGAGATGACTGATTTTGATGTCATTCTCGGCATAGATTGGCTTTATTCCTGCTAGGCTTCAATCGACTCTAGAAACAGAATTGTCCAGATTCAGTTTATGAATGAACCTGTCCTAGAGTAGAGGGGTAGTACTTTAACACTTAGGGGTCAACTTGTTTCTTACCTTCGGGCAAGGAAAATAATATCTAAGGGATGTGTCTACCATCGGTGTCAGAAGTATGTGAATTCTGATATACCTAAATTACACCTCTCTTACGAGAGAGTAAGCGGTCGTTATCAAATATAGAACCCAACTAGGTTGAGTGTCGAATCCCACAGAAAATACTGTGTTCACTAAGTATTGTGATTGTTATTAGACTGTTGATCAATGGTTCCTGAATAAGAGGGGTTTTGATTTATAGATTGTGTTCTAAGTAATTGTAACAGAGTTGTTCCAACTAATGATTCTTTCTGCTAATAAGAATCTAATGATATTAAACAAACTAGATTTATGGTTACCAAGATATTTAAACAGTTAGGGTTGTGAATCACTTTTGAGTTCCACTCAACAACTTGAATTGCAAAAGTAGCTGAATTCTAGTGCTTACCCATTAGTTTCTCAACCTTAATGGATAGTTCATCCTTTAACTCTCTCAACTTAAAGAATATAATGATTATTCAACTATTTTTCTCATGTAGGTTAATCCTTGTTAAGTCATTCTCCATTAATCTAAAGATTTAGGTTTCTAGATTTCATGTAAACCCTTTTTTTTCAACAAACACTTCTCTGTTCGAACAAGTGATTGTTCTTGGGTTTACTTTTCAAGTTTGCAACCAAGAAAAGTCATTAGAGTGAAGAAAGGTTTATGCAACATCAATTACCTACAAAAACTCAATTGGAATCATAACCCATATTAACTGTTTACATCAAGTCTCCAAAAACGCTAGTTATGGGAGCTTAGCCACTCATCTCCATAGAAGAAAGAGAAAAATTACTTGTATTATTCATAAACAAATTCAAAGTTTACTTACAAAGGTTACAAGAATTAATTCTTGAATCTTCAATAGTAATGAAATGATTAGATCCACAAATGTAATTTGATTCACAGATTTCTACATTACAGAGAGTTTCAAAGATGAAAAGCTTCAGAAAAAGAATCTCCAAGATTCAGAATATCCTCAATAAAACCCAAGCTAGGTATTTATATCCTCCCAGGTTTAGAAGGTTTAAAATTTAAACTAAGAAAATACCGCATCAAAATTGACGGTCCAGTTGATGATCCATCGGGAATTTGATGGTTCATCACATGGACCATCGCTGAGTTCCCCAGGATGTCATGTTCTACTGAAGCCTGATAGCTACCTTAGTGGACCGTCGATGGTCCGACGGTCCATCGCATGGTACGTTGCTTAGGCTTCTGAAAATCTTGCATTCTGTTTAAGTCGGACGACCAAGTTGGTGGTCCGCCACAAGCTTGACGGTTCGCCACTTAGGCCATCGCATGGGTCTTCCAGTTGGAACTATCTATTTAGCTCTGACGGTCGGCCTGGCGGTCTGTCGTATGACTAACGGTTTATCATTTGGGTCGTCATTGACCTTTTTCTGCTATTTTTCTGTGTTTTCTCCTTCAGCTGACTCCTCAACCTAAAATGACTCAAATCCACTATTAAATACAACTTTAGTTGCTTGAAAACTCACAATTTTCCTGAGAAAAAGACGCAAAATATTCCGTCAAAATCCGGAACATCAAAACCCTCAACTTAAGATAATTACTTGTCCTCAAACAACTCAGCACCAGATTATAAATATGAGTAATACTATGACAGGCATTCAACTTGCTGAACCAGTTTTCACACAACCATTCACTTGTCCTCCTACTTATATGCCTCAATATATCAGAGTCCATAACTAGCATTATTTCACAATCAATACATATACACAAACATGGATACAAGAATCTACAGGGATCAACCAAATTAAGTGTGACTCAGATTTCTCTCACAGTCAAGGAAATCCACCACTCATTTTATTTTGTGGATATAAATCAGAACTCTCACTCTCGTCCAAAAATTTACAAACACAGTACACATACCCATAGGCTTTCCCTTATCATCTAATGCTCCCTTATAGTTGATTCACAAAGATCAAACAGGTCTTTCTCAGGCTTGTTATGAGGCTTCGGGGTTAGGTGAGGAAGGACTTCTGGGAATAGAATTTAACTCTTTTTTCCCTCAAGTTCTACCTACAAATACCTTTTCTGAACTAGCCCACTCACCTTTTTCTCATTCATTTACACTTTACCATAACAACCCTTATTTATATATATACACACAAGAATCATCCACCCTCAACTTATGCTGATGCAATCTATCAAGGTACACAATGTCTTGGGTAGACCAGGGCTGGATGCTCTAAACCATGCTCTAAACCAACTTTCCCTTGGACAGCTAACAGCTTTGACAATAGCCACCCTCAACTTAGGTTTTTTACCTAAGTTTAGGTTCATAATACCTACTATTGGGACAAAGCCGGAGCTAAGTGTTAACAACTTAAAGAGAGTTAACTAGAGTGATTGGTAATGAAGAAAAACAATTAACATAGGCTCAAAAGAGGGTTCAAAAATGGAAAATTATATTTGGTGGGGTTAATTATTTTGGGTAAGTGGACTAAAAACACAAGGCGGCCTACTATGAATTCTTATTTCATCAATTACAACATAACATCAATTGAACCAGGCAAGTTCTAGGTACTACACTAAGTAAAAACTAATACAAATACTCGCACACACAGGCAATTGAGTCATACTCATTCTACTGTTCCTAAGATTTACATCATATGTCATGCACATTTTACAAGTTAATGCCGACTACAGATTCACTAACAGTTGATAACATATACTAGAAGAAAAAAGTAAATAATCATATGAACATAGTCATAGCTTGATACCAACATCATTCATCATCCATATTCTCAACAAGGTACTAATAGAAATGACACTTTTATTTCATGGAACAACATTAACAACATAACAAGATTTAAGAAAGAAAAAATATAATCCTAAAGGTAATCCTAGAAAAGAAAAGAAAATGAAAACTTAAACATAATCCTAGGCATGCCGATTCTCCTAGATAGCACCTGTGAGAAAAAAAATTACAGCAACACAATCCCCCATGGTACAAGTACACCACCCCCCACAAAAAAATATGCATTGTCCTCAAAGAATCAATTAAAGTACAAATGAGTGGGTATACTTGTATTGCCTCTTATTCATCTGAGATATCTGTGAAGTATGGTGAGGCTCCAACGTCCTCAAATGGTGCGATGTTGACCCCCATGGTGGTGGGGGTACTGAAAAACTCTCCCTCCAGAATTAGAGGTATAACATCCCGGACTAGGTCTGAATTTTGCCCCCTAACTGGGGCGGAACTGGTAGACACTCCCGTTGCTTCATCTTTAACCCTCTTCCTTATTCTCTCTTCATCTCTCCTTGATCTTCTGTTGTCTTTCCTTAAATCATGCTACTCTCATTCCTCTGGTGTCATACCTTCCCTTTTTTTTTTTTAGCTTTCCTTTCAACACGTTCATCTACTTATTGCTTTTTTTTTTTTATCTTTCATGGGTCTCCGCATTAGATAAAAAATTCCTTCATCCTCATCACTCATTACGAAGGCTGGATCAAAAGTGGGATATTGTGGCTGCCTGTTCTTCAACTCTTCGATATCAACTTGTGCTTTTTTAAACTCTACCTGAACCTTGCCAAGTTTGGAATAGACAGTGAATCCAGCCTTTTGTTGATTCTCTCCTCTATATGATCTATCCTCATCTGAATATCTTGGAAAGGACGTATTGCCTCAGCTATAATTCTGTCAACAAAAGTCTTAAATTCTGCAGACCAAGTATTAAGCTGCCATTTGAATTTCTTTTGCAATTTCACAGACTTGGCAAAGTTTTCCTACGTCAACCTATATTCTGCAAATTCTTCCCCACCCATTGGTGGTATAGATTCTGATCCTGCAGATGCACTTGATGGAGCTATCAAGTGGTACATAAGTGGTAATCAACAATGACATACCTATTGGAATTTTTAAAGTATCTAGGGCTGGTGCTGACTGAGTTTGGTAGGATGGTGGTTTGGTGACCCTCATTTTGAATTTCGATTAATCCTTGGACTTTTCAATATCCTGTCTATATGTCATACGAACCTCATTATCCACTCCATGAATCAGAGGCACACCTGCCTGCCTGCATAATTCAGTAAGTAACCAAGGAAATAGTAGAGCGCTTGCCACCTTATGTTCTCTCACAAACAACTCATCGGCAATGATCTGACCAAAATCAATCTTTAGTCCTGCCAGCAAACTAGCCACAAATACTACTCGGTGAATATCCAAATTTGCGTCACCTCTTGTTGGCATAAGTCTCAATTGAACCACAGCCCACCAAAATTTAGCCTGGAAGCTAAGGGATGACTTCGTTATGTGCTCACGTGGGTTTGTATCCCAGGAAGGATTTCCATCATCAGTCAACACTCCACCCAACCAGCCCCTTTGGGTAGATGCGTTACGCAGTCGATACTCAAGTTCTAGAATAGCAGATGGGGCTTCATAATCCAGCCCAAACAATATCCTGTTGATGGTTCGGGCTGATATGTCAATGGTGACTCCTCAGACTAGCACTGACTCCTTATTCGGTAGATTAGAAATCTTCAAGCCCTTTGGAACATCCTTTTCTACCAGTACCAAAGAGTTAGCAAAGAATCCCCTTACCAAATTCGGCTGATATGATCCGAGGGGCTTGCTCATCTATGCCAATTCTTACTCATTAAAATGATGTTCTAACTCAGGATACTCGTGCAACTCTGTTGTTACAATCTGATACTCCTCAGTAAATGGCCTTTTGATAGGCCTACTTGTTGGTGGTGCCAACCCGTAATAAAATTTGTCCCTTGCACCATCGAGTTACCTTATGATGGCCTCTCTGATTTGGGGATCCTTACATATGATCGAGTTGGCATCTTCAGTCTTAGTTTCAACATCAGCTGCTTTAGTTTGTGCCTCTACATTTGTAGCCTCAGTTTCGGCATAAACTGGATTGGTATGAGATGTGACCACCCTATTCTCATCAGGGCTCGAGATAGTACTGCTGCTTTTTCTATCACTCTCCTTTTAAGACTGGAAGAGTGTTGGAAGTGTCCAATCCCTTTGGCGAGTATTGAAGACTGGTGCCTCCTCACTCCTAGAAGGTTTACCTCGGCCTCTTGCCTGACCACCACCGCTAGTCAATAGGAGTTTTCATGCCATGGTGCCTAAAAATGAAGTATGGAGTCAATTACAAAACCAAAAATCTACAAAAATAGTAATAAACATTGTCTTGACGGTCATACTGATGGTCGTCGTTGATTCTACAATTCACCGATTGGGCCGTCACGCTTTATCCAGTGAGTTCTGATTCTTAGGGCCTTACGATGGTCGAACTGGAAGTCCATCAGGTCACTGACGGTCTGCCAAGTTGTCTGTCGTAGCTTATCCAGGAAATAACTTTTCTTAGACATTTGCAACGGCCAACCTGATGGTCCGTTACATATTCAACGGTCCGTCAAGATGACCGTCAGTCCCCATTTTAAATTTCAGACTTTTTTTTGGCATTTTGTCGAACAGATGGTATACCTTATTTGATTTTTAGCATAAAAACAATAATAATTCCATGCTTTCACACATATTTCTCTACTCTAAACACGTGGGTTACTCAAACTTCACCCAAGCAGCATATACCAAAGTTCAAAACTCAAAACATCAATAATTTAACCCACAGAAGGAGAAAAGATGAAATTTTACATCCCAAAACTATTTCAATTATGTTTTGCACTTTGGGGAAGCAAGAAAAAAAGTTCTAATGATACCTTGATGATCTAGAAGTTTCACTCTAGTTGCTTGTTCTTCAGAAAGAAAAGTTACTTAACACTTTAACCTGTGATTTCTTCTGTTGTTGTGATGAGAAGAAAAGAGGGGAGAATACTTGTTTAAATAGAGGAGAAGAAAGGAGTTGGATAGTCCCATAGGGAGTAACTGCCTTCAGATGCTATGAATCCAAAGGGAGTTAGATAGTTTTAGAATTTGAAAAGGTTACAACGTATGTAACCGCCCTATTTTATCTCTTTAAAAGCTTTTGGGTCAAGCACGTGTCATTTAAATGGCCATCTAACTTAACTCGACCCGACCCATGACTAGGGTTAAGTTGACGGTTAGCCCAACGGTCCGTCAACATTGCGACGGTCCGCCAGGTTGACTATCAGGGCACACCAGAGGTGTACCTTCCATAATATTTTGTGATAATCACACTGACGGTCCGTCAATTCTGTGATGGTCCATCGAGCTGTCTGTCAGCCCCTTCTAGAAACTTAAATTCTCAGCCTCAGGTTACCAGAGGAAGTGACGGTCTGCCAGGTTTTCAACGTTCCGCCAACTCGACCGTCGATCCTTATCCAGTATATTTAAATTTTTAGCATGGCTTTGGCGGTGAGCGGTGGTCCATCGAGATCTTGACGGTCCGTTGATAACTCCATCAACCTTCTCACAACTGTGAAACTCCATTCTTTCCTGATTTTCAGTCCTACACACTTCACAAACATATTAGATTGCACAAAAAAAACAATAAAAGAACTTTAGCTAAGATTACAACAACACTTGGTGGGTTTCCTCCTACTAGCGCCTAATTTAATGTCGCAACATGACACATTCATCTCGATTACTCAGACTTCATCAAGATAGATAGTGGCTATGCACTTTATCGAGTCCATTTGATCGATATACAACTTCAGTCGTTGCCCATTCACTTTGAAGACACTTCCATCTTTATTTGTAAGATCAACCACTCCAGGCGAGTAGACTTGATTAACTTGAAATGGGCCTGGTCATTTTGATTTAAGCTTACCTGGGAACAACTTCAGTTTGGAGTTGAAGAGAAGCACCCAATCACCTTTCTGAAAATCTCTTTTTACAATTCTCCGATCATGGTACTTCTTCATATTCTCCATGTAGAGATCAGCCCTTTCATATGCCCCGAGACGAAACTCATCCATCTCATTCAGTTGCCTCAATCTCAACTGTGCTGCCTCATTCCAGTTCAAATTCAGCCTCCTAAGTATCCACAACGTTTTATGCCCCAATTCAATTGGTAAATGACATGCCTTGCAATAAACCAACTGGTACGGTGACATGTCGATTCGTGTCTTAAAAGTTGTTCTGTATGCTCATAAGGCATCATCAAGATTCCTTGACTAGTCTTGTCTGCTAGCATTAACTGTTTTAGCAAGTATGGCTTTTATCTCTCTATTTGAAATCTCCACTTGCCCACTAGTTTGTGGGTAGTATGGAGTCACTACTTTGTGTTTCTTAACACCATACATTGCTAAGGTAGCTCGAAAAACACAATTACAAAAGTGAGATCCACCGTCGCTTATAATGGTGCGTGGCACCCCAAATCGAGAGAAAATGTTCCTTTTCAGGAATGTCACTACTCTCTTCCCTTCGTTTTCAGCCAAAGCGATGGCTTCAACCCATTTCGATACATAATCAACAAAAACTAAAATGTATTTCATCCCATATGAGCTCACGAAGGGCCCTATGAAATAAATGCCCCATACGTCGAATAATTCCATCTCTATCATTTTTGTTAAAGGCATTTTATGGCACTTGGAGATTGACCTCTATCTGTGACATTGGTCACATCTTCTCACAAACTCATAAGCATCTTTGAATAAAGCTAGACAATAGTAGCCATTTTGTAGCACCTTTCTAGCAGTACAGTCACTAGCATGATGACCTCCAACCAGGGAAGCATGACATGCTTCCAATATACTCAACATATCTACTTCTGGAACACATCTCCTTATGATATTGTTAGCACATCACCGAAATAGATATAGCTCATCCCAAAAATAATGTGTCACATCATGAAGAAATTTCTTTCTTTGATGAAAAGAAAGATTTTTCGGAATCAACTCACTTACCACATAGTTTGTGAAATTAGCGTACCAAGGTATTTTCTCTATAACAGCAGCCAAGATTTCCTCATCTGGAAATGCATCATCGATCTTAAATTCATCTCTAACTGCTTGTTCACTTTCTAGCCTAGACAGATGATCCACAACTTAGTTTTCGCAACCCTTTCTATCTTTGACTTTAAAGTCAAATTCTTAAAGCAGCAACACCCATCTAATTAACCTTGGTTTTGCATTATTTTTTGCCGAATCTCAAGGTTGTGTGGTCAGTGTGGACCACCACCTTGGAACCTAACAAATATGCCCGGAACTTCTCAAAAGGATACACAACTGCTAGAAGTTCCTGCTCAGTCACGGTATAATTCTTTTGGGCCCCATTCAAGGCCTTGATTGCATAATATATCGGAAGGAACAACTTCTCTTTCTTTTGGCCAAGAACAGTTCCAAGTGCCACTCCACTGGCATCACACATAATCTCGAATGGTTTTTTCCAGTCAGGAGCAACAATAATTGGAGCCTCCACTAGTTTTAGCTTAAGGCATTCAAAAGCCTTTCTGCAGTCATCGTCAAAAGTGAACTTAGCCTCCTTCTCCAGAAGTTTGCAAAGTGGGTTTATAATTTTTGAGAAGTCTTTTATGAATATGCAGTAGAACCCCGCATGACCAAGAAAGTTATGTACCCCTTTGACTGAGATAGGGGGAGGTAGTTTCTCAATCACTTCATCATTTTCCTTATCTACCTCAATACCTTTCGCTGAAATTTTGTGAGAGAGAACAATGCCTTCCTTTACCATGAAGTGACACTTTTCCCAATTAAGGACTAGGTTGAACTTTTCACACCGCTGCAATGCTTGACTTAGTTTAGCAAGCAGAGCTCAAAAGAATCACCGACAACCGAAAAATAATCCATAAACACCTCCAAGGTGTCTTCAACCATATAAAAAAATATCGACATCATGCACCGCTGAAAAGTGGCGGGTGCATTACACAAACTGAAAGGCATCCGCTTAAGAGCAAACATACCATATGGGCATGTGAATGTCGTCTTTTCCTAATCTTCAGGAGCAATAAAAATCTGGTTGTAACCATAATACTCATTTAAGAAACAGTACCAACCACTTCTCGCTAGCCGATCAAGTATCTAATCCATGAAAGGCTTTGGGTAGTGGTCCTTCAGTGTCCACGAGTTGAGTTTTTTGTAATACATACACACCCTCCAACCAGTAACAGGCCTGAGTGGGATCAACTCATTTTTCTCATTAGCCACAACTGTCATGCCCCCTTTCTTGGGCACACACTAAATGGGACTCACCCACTTACTATCTGAAATGGGATATACTACTCCTGCGTCTAGCCACTTGATGATTTCTTTCCTTACCACCTCTTACATAGGTGTTTTAGACGACAATGATGCTTAATAGTTGAAACAATACCCTCCTCTAGCTGATCTTATATGTATATATACTAGGAGGGATACCGATGATGTCTGCAATTGTCTAACCAATAACCCTCTTATATCTGTTAAGAATAGAGATGAGAGCTTCCACCTGTTGCTCATCCAGGTCAGCAGCAATAATCACAGGTAGTGTATTCCCACTGCCTAGGAACACGTACCTTAAATGACTAGGCAACTCTTTTAGCTCCAAGGTAGGTAGCTCTTCTATAGAAGGCTTAGCAGGTGGACTTGGACGATTTTTAAGTCCAAATCCAACTTCTTGGGTGAATATAAATAAGACCCCATGCCTGTTAAGGAACACACCATCTCCTCATAATCTTCAATACCGTCATGATCAAAATTCATCAATACAGCAGCTAAAGTATCCATACCAAATTTTCTTCTATAGGCATTTCCTGCTCTTCCTCATAATAAACATCCACAATAGAAAATGCGCTCATATCTTTATGTTGTTTCATGGACTGGCATACATCGAATTGAACTACTTTATCATTCAACCTAAATAGTATCTCATTTTCCCTCAAATCAATAAGTACACTCCTGGTAGCGAGAAAAGGTTGACCCAATATTATGGGCACCTCAAAATCCACCCCACAATTAAGAATGACAAAATCAACAAAAAATATAAAACTGGCCACCTTTACTAATACATAGAATCCCCACGGGATGCTTCATAGACCTGTACGCCATAACTAGCCTCATGTTTGTGGGAGTAGGATCCCCCAAACCCAATTTCTCATACACAGCAAGCGACATCAAGTTTATACTAGCTCCCAAATCACATAGAGCTTTTGCGAAATCAAGAGACCCAATAGTGCACGGGATGGTAAATACTCCCAGGCCTGCCTTCTTCTACACCAAAGACCTTGTGGAGATAGCACCACAATGATGGAGATTGTCCACCGGCTCATAGCTAACCATCCGCTTCTTCGTGACAAGGTCTTTCATGAACTTTGCATACCCGGGCATTTGTTCCAATGCTTCCACTAATGGAAAATAGATCGTCAATTGCTTAAGTATGGCCATAAATTTTCCAAACTTTATGTCATTGGCCTTTTTCTTTAACCGATGGGGAAATAGAAGGGGTGGTTTTTGGAGAGTGGTAACCACCACTTCAGCCTCCTTTCCCCTGCTCTTCTCTAACTCATCAACCTGTTAATGATTTGATGGTGTATCATCAATAACATTATCCAGTTTCTCAAATGCCACTGGATTACTTTCTTCAAGCTTGGCATCTTCTTTGATCACCTCTTCAGTAATGGTTTTGCTTACAGAAGGGCCTGGTAATACCCCACCACTCCGTGTGGTAATTGCCATGCAAGAGCCATCATTTCGAAGATTCTGAACTGTATCACTTAACAAAGTTCTGCTTTTCCTCTGATTCAATGTTGCAGAGAGTTGGCTTAGTTGCTGATCTAATTATTTGATAGAAGTAGAGTGTGAGTTTACCAGCTGACTCATGGAAGAAAAATCACTCTTCATAGTAGCCACCCCAGAGTTGGTAGTCTTAACTACTTTTAATAATTTCTCCATCATGTCCTCCATGGACATCTTACCTAAGCTATTTATAGAATTATCTCTGCTTTTGGGAGGTACATATAATCCACTCCTATCATTCTTACTCTTCCAGTTCCCTTGATCTCTATCCTTATAACCAGCCTTTTCGTAATAGTTCTGACTTTGATTTTCTTGGCTATTGCCTCAGAAACCCCCCTGATTATTTAGATAGTTTTCCTCTTCTTTTGAATCAGAATCAGCTCTTTCCTGGGATGCAACAACTTTCACCTTCTCCGTTTCTCCAGACAATAGATGCTGAGTTAGCAAATCCATCTGTCTTCAAGTGTTCTATGTACTGGTCATATTCTTCATACTTTTTGCATTACTCTGCAGTCATACTACCAGTCACAGTAGGGCTTTCTACCACGGAATCCCTGGTATGCCAAGCTCTACTATGTTTGGTCATCCTATCAAGCATCTTCGAAGCCTCTGGAAGAGTAAGGTCAACAAATGACCCTCCTACAGTATTATCCACGACTGGCTTTGTAATAGAGTTCAAATCTTGATAAAGAGTCTCCATTAAATAAATATCTGTCATGTTATAGTTTGGGCATTGCATCAACTTCTTTTTAAACCTCTCCTAGGTCTCATGAAGAGATTCAGTGGGAAGCTGTCGGAAGTTACTAATTTCATCCCTCAATTGTACCCTCCTGGAAGGTGGAAAGAACCTTTCTAGGAAAGCCTCTTTCAACTACCTCCAGTTGGTGATAGAGTCAGGATTCAGCCCATTGAGCCACAGTGTCTCCTCCCCAGATAGAGACAATGGAAATAAATATAGATGGATAGTATTTTGACCCACTCCTGGGTTATCAAAAGACTTTCAAATGGTGACAAAGTTTACCGAATGCATATTTGGATCATCTCCGGGAAAACCACCGAACAACCCCTTAAGATGAAGGAGTTGAATCATCGTGCTGGTAATATTAAATCTAGCTCTAGGTGCTAGAGGTGGAGGAATGATAGATCCAGTTGCACCTACTTCATCCATTTCATCTTAGTCGTCATTCAAATCAAACTATACCGAATGTCGATCCTGGCTCGCCCTAAAGGGATGATTCTTGTTTACATTTTGATTCATTGGTGCAGCCACATTCTCTGCACGCCTTGGGTTAACAGGATATAGCAAATCATCATCCTCTAAATCATCATCATCAGGATTAGGATGACGTGCTTGTTGGCCGTCATTCTGCTGATTTAGTTGAGCTCTATCCAGAGCGGCAAGTCCTTCAGCATCTTGGGGGTCTACCATTCTGCCAATTAACTGTAGTTTCGGATGTATTGGTAATAATGGTACACCCAATCTCCATGTACTTGGCATACATAATAACTACCCTGCACAGAACATAAATAACACACAAAAGTAAAATTTGTAAAACTTGACCAAAAGTCAATAAACAAACACAAACTTAATTGACAATCGTATTCCTCGGTAATGGCACTAAAATTTGATATGCCCAAATTACACATCTCTTATGAGAGAGTAAGCGGTCGCTATCAAATATAGAACCCAACTAGATTGAGTGTCGAATCCCATAGAGAATACTGTGTTCACTAAGTATTGTGATTGTTATTAGACTGTTGATCAAAGGTTCCTGAATAAGAGGGGTTTTGATTTATAGATTGTGTTCTAAGTAATTATAACAGAGTTGTTCCAACTAATGATTCTTTCTGCTAATAAGAATCCAATGATATTAAACAAATTAGAGTTATGGTTACCATGATGTTTAAATAGTTAGGGTTGTGAATCACTTTTGAGTTCCACTCAATAACTTCAATTGCAAGAGCAGCTGAATTCTAGTGCTTACACATTAGTTTATCAACCTTAATGGATAGTTTATCCTTTAACTCTCTCAACTTAAAGAATATATTTATTATTCAACCATTTTTCTCATGTAGGTTAATCCTTGTTAAGGCATTCTTCATTAATCTAAAGATTTAGGTCTCTAGATTTCATATAAACCCTTTTTTTCCTAACAAACACTTCTCTGTTCGAACAAGTGATTGTTCTTGAGATCATTTTTCAATTTTACAACCAAGAAAAGTCATTAGAGTGAAGAAGGATTTATGCAACATCAATTATCTATAGAAACTCAATTGGAATCATAACCCATATCAACTATTTACAATAAGGCTCATATAACCCTAGTTATGAGAGCTTAGACACTCATCTCCATAAAAGAAAGAGAAAAAATACTTTTATTACTCATAAATAAATTCAAAGTTTACTTACAAAGGTTACAAGAATTAATTCTTAAATCTTCAATAGCAATGGAATGATTAGATCCACAAATATAATTTGATTCATAGATTTCTACGTTATAGAGAGTTTCAAAGATGAAAAGATTAAGAAAAACAATCTCTAAGATTCAGAATATCCTTAATAAAACCCTAGCTAAGTATTTATATGCTCTCGGGTTTAGAAGGTTTAAAATTTAAACTAAGAAAATGTTGCATCAAAATTGATGGTCTGGCTGACGGTCCATTGGGAATCGACGATTTCTCATATGGACCATCGTCGAGTGCCTCAGGATGTCATGTTCTGCTCAAGCCTGATGGCTACCTTGGTGGACCGTCGATGGTCCGATGGTTTGTCACTCAGGCTTCTAAAAATCTTACATTATGTTTAAGTCTGACGGCCAAGTTGGTGGTCCTCCGAAAGCTTAAAGGTCCGCCACTTGGGTCATAGCATAGGTCTTCTAGCTAGAACCATCTGTTTAGCTCTGACGGTCTGCCTGGCGGTCCGTCGCATGACTGACGGTCTGTCATTTGGGTCGTCATTGACCTTTTTCTGCTGTTTTCTTGAGTTTTCTCCTTTAGCTGACTCCTCAACCTAAAATCACTCAAATCCACTATTAAATAAAACTTTAGTTACTTGAAAACTCATAATTTTCTTGAGAAAAAAATGCAAAATTTTCTGTCAAAAGCCGGAACATTAAATTCCCAGATGTGTTTCCTAAAGATCTTCCCGAGATTTCTCTCGAAAGGGAAATTAACTTTGGAATAGCCCTTCTTCCCGATACTCATCCCATATCTATCCAACCCTATAGAATGGCACTTGAAGAACTCAGAGAATTAAAAGAACAATTAAAATATCTCCTAGATAAGGAATTCATCAGACCCGGTGTGTCCCCGTGGGGTATACCATTTTTATTTATGCGTAAGAAAGACGATTTCCTCAGAATGTGTATTGACTACCATCAGTTAAATAAAGTCACGGTCAAGAACAAGTACCCACTTCCTAGAATCGATGACTTATTTGACTAACTTCAGGGTGCCAGTTACTTCTCTAAGATAGACCTCAAATCAGGCTATCACCAGCTCAGTGTCAAGGAGTATGATATCCCAAAAATAGGTTTCAGAACTCGATATGGTTACTTCAAACTTTTAGTCATGTCCTTTGGTCTTACCAATTCCCCAACAGCTTTTATGGACTTGATGAACCGTGTGTTCAAGCAGTACTTGCACATGTTCGTCATAGTCTTCATAGATGACATTCTTGTCTACTCCTGCAGTGAACACGACCATGTAGACCATCTTAGAATAGTATTATAGACTCTCAGAAATTATTAGTTATTCGCCAAATTCAGTAAATGCAAATTTTGTCTAAGATCAGTAGCTTTTCTCGGTCATATAGTTTCCGTTGATGGCATTAGGGTTGATCCCCAAAAGACTGAAGTAGTAAGAAACTGGCCCAAACCCATCTCTCCTTCAGATATCAGGAGTTTCTTGGGCTTGGCCGGCTATTACCTAAGGTTTGTTAAGGGATTTTTATCTATTGCATCCCCTATGTCCAGACTGACTCAGAAGAAATTTAAATTCCAGTGGTCAGATTCTTGTCAAAAAAGTTTTCAAGAGTTGAAGACTCGACACACTATAGCTCCAGTTTTGACCCTTCCAGATGGTTCAGACGTCTTTGTTGTGTATTTTTATGCCTCCAGAGTTGGCTTGGAGTGTGTTCTGATACAGAGAGATAAGGTCATAGCCTATGCCTCTAGATAGCTTAAACCCCATGAGAAGAATTACCCTACTCATGATCTTGAGTTAGCAGCAGTAGTGTTTGCCTTTAAGATTTGGAGGCACTATTTGTATGGTATGCACGTGGATGTGTTTACTAACCATAATAGCCTGCAGTAGGTATTCTCTCAAAAATACCTAAACCTCCATCAGAGAAGGTGGTTAGAGTTGTTAAAAGACTACGACATAAGTGTTTTGTATCATCCGGGAAAGGCCAATGTAGAGGCCGACGCTTTCAATAGAATGTCTATGGGTAGTATTGTTCATGTCAAGGATAGTAAGAAGATATTAGCTTAGGAAGTTCATCAGCTAGCCGACTAGATATCGCTTAGTCCATTCAGCAGAAGGTAGTGTATGGGTGCAGAGTAGTTCAGAATCATCCCTAGTTTCCAAAGTAAAGGAAAAGCAGGATAGAGATCCCAGTTTGGTCAAGTTGAAAGAATCAATCAAAGATAAGAAGGTAGATGTTTTCTCTAAAGGGGGAGATTGTGTTTTGCGTTGTCAGGGTTAACTATGTGTGCCAGGCGTAGATGACTTAAGGCAGCGAATCCTTGCAGAAGCGCATGGTGCGCGCTACTCTATTCATCCAGGGGCCACTAAAGTGTACCATGATTTGTGGGAGATCTATTGGTGGAGTGGTATGAAGAGAGATATTACAGAGTTTGTGGCTAAGTGCTTAATATATCAGCTGGTTAAGATTAAGAATAAAAAACCTAGTGGGTCCATGCAGGAGTTTAGCATTCACACTTGGAAATGGGAAGAAGTGAACATGAACTTTGTGACAGGTTTGCCTTGTACTCATCGTCAGAATGATTTAGTTTGGGTCATTATAGACAGGATGACAAAATTAGCTCATTTTCTACCAATCCATACCTCTTACTCAGCTAAGGATTACGCAAAACTTTATATCAGGGAGTTGTTTAGATTGCACGGTGTTCCGTTGTCCATCATATCATATAGAGGTACCCAGTTCACCTCTCATGTCTAGAAAGCATTCTAAAATGGTCTTGGTACCCGAATTTACCTCAGTACAACCTTTCACCCTCAGACAGATGGCCAAGAAGAAAAGACCATTCATACTTTAGAGAATATGTTGTAAGTATGTGCAATAGACTTTAAAGGTAGTTGGGATGACCACTTGCCTTTGATTGAGTTCGCATATAACAAAATTTATCATTCTAGTATTCAGATGGCTCTGTTTGAGGCAATTTATGAGAAGAGGTATAGATCTCTTATTAGTTGGTTTGAAGTGGGTGAGGCCGCAGTGGTAGGTCCTGACTTGGTATTTGATACCTTAGATAAAGTCTAGTTGATTAGGGAAAGACTTAAGATAGCTCAGAGCCAACAAAAATCGTATGCAAATGTGCGCAGAAAGGATCTCGAGTTCGAGATTGGTGACTATGTGTACCTGAAAATCTCTTCTATGAAAGGAGTGAAGCGGTTTGGAAAGGAGGGGAAACTCAATCCCCGATATGTCGGTCCTTACCAAATTCTAAACCGTTTCGAAAAGGTAGCTTACGAGCTTGAGTTTCCCTCTGATCTATCTTTAGTCCATCCAGTGTTTCATGACTCCTTGCTAAAGAAATTCATAGGTGACCCATCAACCGTTGTCCCCATAGAGGGCATAGATGTTTAGAACAGCCTCTCTTATAAAAAGATTCTAGTCAAAATCCTTGATTATCAGATTCGCAGACTGAGGAACAAAGAAGTCCCTCTAGTCAAAGTTCTTTGGTGGAATTAGTCCATTGAGGGAGCTACTTGGGAAGAAGAAGAATATATGCGGACCAAGTATCCTCACCTCTTCTCTGTAAACTCAGATTCAACTCAAGGTAATAGTTTTCCTTAAGCTTATTCAATTTCATTCACAGATTTTCCATTATAAACTTGGTATCAGTTACCATTGCATAGTCAGTCATATGTTCATTAGTCAGTTCAGTCATGTATTCATGCATTAGATATGCATGTTCAGTATGAAATTCAGTATGTCAGTAATGTCAGTCAGATAATCATGTGTCAGATGTTCATGTTCAGTAAGTAAGTTCAGTCTATCGGTATTCTCAGCTTAGTCAGTCTCATTCGAGGATGAATGTTCCCTAGGGGGAGATAATGTAAGACCCCACAAAATTTTTAGCTTAATTCAGTCCTTTAAGCTTGTTGAATGTTCCCAAGGGGGAGATAATGTAAGACCCCATAAAATTTTTAGCTTAATTCAGTTCTTTAAGCTTGTTAAGGGGTCCCAAACTTAGAATATTCTAGCGAACCATTCAGACTTAGTATTATTTTAGCCTTTGAAAGTTGGCAATCTTATTTCACAGCCTTTACGTTCATTAAATGTTGATATTTGAGTTAACTAATGATCAGGAATGTCAATAGGTGTTCCCGGATAAGTTTTGGATTTTTCAGACTGCATTTAAAGTACCTTTGGAATCCTAAACTAGTGAATCAATGCGATCTTGATGCGTCACATCGACTATAACATTTATAAATGTTTTCCCCAGCTCCCAGCATCCAATTTCAGTGAACCAATGCGGACTCGACGCGGTGCATTGGCTATCGCGTCGAAGCCAATGACGCAGCGCGTCGGCCTGCGCATCGATGGTTCAGTTTATAGTCATTAAAAAGTTGCGTCCTCAGGGTTAATTAAGTCTTTTTCCTACGCCCTTCAGCCCCCATAACACAAAATTTAGCCCTCTTTTAGTAAGTTATATTCATTCTTTCACAAATTACTCAAGAACAAAAACCCTGGGTGAATTAAATTCAAATTCAAGGCTCAAGATTCCACCTTTAATTTTCTAGAATTCACTACCTAAGGTATGTGAAGTGTTCATCCAAGGGTTCCTTCCACCCTTGGAGTCCAAGAAACTCTTTTAAAGCTCATGTAGAGTGATTTCATGATTTCCATGATTTGAATTAAAGTGTATTCATGATTTATTACAAGATTCATGTAAAGTTAATTAATATGTGTGCTTTATCATGTGGATTCATGTTGAAACTCTTGGAATTGTGTAATTGGAATTGAATCATTATGCCTACATGTTGTTTTAGTATTATATGCATATATTATGCCCCATAAGTGTTTGGTGAATTGTACATGTGAGTTGATAGTGAATTTATATCATGTTAGCATGTATGCAAGTGTTTTCTTGAATGCCCAAATAAATGAATGATGACTAAGTAGTTAGTTACCATGTCTTAAGATTATGCCATGTTATTTAAGTTTATGTTATCGAGTCCTGGGGGTATTTAATACCCGGCAATTTAGCTGCTTGTCTAGAGCCATGGTCAGTCACAGAGTCGAATCAGTCATGTATGTATCAGTAGAATTCAGTCAGTTACAGAACTTAGGAGAACTCAGTGAACTCAAAATTAGTCCAGCTCAGTTTAGTAAAATTATTTCAGTTCAGTTATATAGTACAATCAGTAGCAGTTCAGTCTAGCCTAGTACAGTTTAGAATTCAATCCAATGTCTATTCAGTTGGGAGTAGGATTCAGCACCGAGTGAACCCAAGGATGGGGACTCACCTGCCAGTAGGGAATGAAATCCTTAGAAGTAGTCCTTGTATTCCAGAGCTACGTAGTCAGCGTAGGGTGAGACATCAACCTGCCAGTTGAGGGTTGATGAAGTGATCTACCTGCCAGTTGAGGGTACCACCATTCTTGTTTAGAGCACCTGCCAGATGAGGGTGACTCATCACTTGTCCTTACTCGTGGCACGGTATTGACACCCTTCCAACTGGGGTTACAGGTTGGACCCTAAATCAGTTAGGGAAGGGGCATGTCGATTAGATGATTATTTCCTACAGTCTCAATTTTAGATTCAGTCTCAGTATGGAACTCAGTTCAGTTTCACAGATTCAGGACTATTAGACACAGTCACTCAGCTCAGTACAGGATTCAGTATAGTTCCACAGAATCAAGATTGTCAGATACAGTCATTCAGTTACCAGTAATTCAGTATCAGTATACTCAGATATTAGTTAATCAGTATTCAGATTCAGTATTCAAGGTTATTACGATCTCAGTATAGTTTTCATATTCATGCATGTACTCTCATTCAGTCATACTCGTGATATTCAGTTAGTATAGTTCATGCATATGAACCCATGCATTTCATCCTATCTCACTGAGCATACCAGTATATTCAAAGTACTGACGCACACCTTTCTTTTGCGCTATGATATCTTATATCATAGGTTCAGACGCACGGGCTCCCAAGCACTCTTAGCAGTTCAGATTCTCAGCATACAGAGTTAGTGGTAAGTCCTTATAGTTCGAGGACATGATTATTTATTTCATCATTTCAGTTTATTTTCAGTAGTCGGAGTTAGTTGGGGACTTGTCCCATCAACTCCACAGATCAGAAAGTTTAGAGGCTTTTCAGACTAGAGTATTTTTCAAATAGTTTTTCAACTTTTAGTATTGATGTTCAGTTTTTGGTATTGGGATACCATATTCAGCATTAGTTACAGTATTGAACCTTATGGCCAGTTTTTGGCCTACTTTCTGCATATTTACCGTATTAGTATTCAGTTATTACAGCAGGTACCAGTCATGGGTTAGCTTGTGGTCCTTCGATATTATGAGCACCATGTAGCATCTGGGGTACAGACTCAGGGAGTTATAAGTGCACTTCACAAACAGATTATACTTGAAAAAATTAAGCACGTAAATAACAGAACATAAAGTAATAATACAGAAGTTTATCATGGTTCAAAACACTAATATGGTGCCTACTTCCAGTCCTTTTGGGTTTTAAAGTTTCCTTAGATTGTTCAATGTTGGGTATGAGTACAATAATAGGAAACAAGTTCTGAAGACTTATTTTTCTCTTCAGATCTTGTGACATAACTTCAGTTGATGATACAAAGTTGACTCAATCCTACTCTTTATATAACAATTGTAAACCTTGTAAGACTAAGAATGAGACACTTTGAATTTTCTCCTTGAAGTTGCGTAAATCATGTTTGTCTTTAGTCTTCACTATTTATACTCTTCAGATGCTACTTTTCATAAGAAAACCCAAGAGATTTTTTTTCAATTAAGGATTTAAATTAATTCCTTAATTGAGGAATGTAGTCGTTTGATATGTCCATATCAGATATGTCCATATGTGTCTTTGGATCACGTCCTTATCAGATATGTCTGTGATCTATCTTTTCTTTTAGTCTTGTACACATTGATGTCCATGTAACGATTTTGGCCTTTCTTCCTTTTGCTTTTTGTACTGATTGATCTCCTGATTTATCTAGTCTACCCTGATTCTGGGATAGTGATTCTCCTACTATTTCCAAGATGTGTGATTGATTTTCTTGCCATGTCATTTGAGTGTCGTGATCCCCTTTTTTTATGATTGGATATTTTTCCATTTCTGGAGCCAGATTACTTACTTGATTCTTCTTATTTCTTCTCCATCTACAATCTTTCAGTAACTTGCATCCTTTATCTTGCTTTTTTTATTCTTTCACCGTCAGCAATCTTCCAGTATCTTGCATTCTTTATCCTATAAATATTCACTCATTAGTTTATCATTGTTATAACGTTACCTAACGAGGCTAACAATACTGTTAGACTCCAAGGTTTATATTTTAATAATGACAAACTAACAAGTGAATCCTTGTAGGATATCAAAAGACCACTGATAAAGGAAGCCGACTCTAGAAAAGGAAGGACATCCAATCGCAAAAAGATTATGACATTCTAATAAGCATGGCAGATAAATCAAATATTCTGAAAAGGGAAGGAGAATCATCATCTCTCAATCACGGAAGAACGGTAGATCAATATCAATCAAAGAATAAATCAGAATCTAAACAAAAGAAGGAAGGACCAACTATCACACAAGACATCCAGACTAAAAGGAAAGAAAGATCACAGAAATATTTGATATGGACGTGATCCGAAACCGTATATGGACATATCAAACGACTATATTCCTCAATCAAGGAATCAATCTAAGTCTTTGATTGAGAAGAAATCCCTTGAGTTTTCTTATGAAAGGTAGAAGCCGAAGACTATAAAAGGAGGATACCAAAGACAGACATTTTTCACGCAACTTCAAGAAGAAAACTCAAAATGTCTCATTCTTTGTCTTACAAAGCTCTGTAACGTCAGTTTACAATTTTTATATAAAGAGTGGGATCGAGTCATCTTTGTAACATCAACTGAAGTTGTGTCATAAGATCTGAGGAGCAAAATAAGTTTTCAAAACTTGTTACCTATCATTGTACTCAAACCAAACCTTCAACGATCTAAAAGAAATTTGAAATCCAAGGGGGACTGGACGTAGGCACTGGATTGGTGTGCCGAACTAGGATAAATATTTGTGTTGTTTACTTTATGTTTTATTATTAACGTACTTAACTGTCTAAGTTTAATTCGACTGTGAAGTGTTTTGATCTGCAGGCAAGTCGACTATGAGGAGTCAGTAGTCGACTCACAAAAGAAAATTCAATTTACTCCCCCCCTCTTGAATTTCAAATACCAACTTGACACGACCCAAAAATTGGGCCGTGTCATATGGAAACCTCAAGCCCACATGAATCGGAGGTTTCTCCGATAACCCAACCTAACCATCATCACAACAATCATAAGGGTCGGGTAAATCTCGACCTTATAATAAAATAGTAGAAATATATGGACAATAGTCAATACTTAGAAAATATCTAACATTTCATTAATGTCAACAATCTAGCCAATACATCCAAGTCCTAAGAGTCTAGATGCAAGATCTCAAATTGAAATGAAGCAAAAATAGGTAACTTATAGATGAATTTTGATCAATGATTAAAAAGAAAAGGTGCAATAAGATACTTTAACCGCTAACTTAATACTAATCTAATATGGCAATAGTGTGGTTGTATTACTGGAACGGTGGAACCCCATAAACAATATTATTTGAAATGATTTTTAGTGTATGCATGTTGTGTTTATCCCCACTTTGCATTCTATGTGTGTGTGTGTTGTGCCTTTTTTTTTTCCTTTTAAACAAAAAATTAATTTTTTTTTTCATGCATGCATGCATCATAAGTGATGGTTTATAATACAATTACGTCCTAATTGCATATCCACCAATTCTAACTTTACAAACTTTTAACACCATAAACTTTAAAAATATCTCATTTAGAGTTCAAAATTAATCTATTTAACATTATTTCAAACTAGTAAAAGATTTATAAATAAAACATAGAGCACGAACTACATATAAATAATAAACCACACACACTAGATAATAAAACAAGACATAATTTTTATTTTTTTAAAAAAATTCATAATGGAATTTACAAAATTAATAATACAGAGATCGAATAAGAACCTGTAACAAATTAAACCGGATGTAGAAGCAGAAACGTCGCCGCCGAAAACTCAAACGAAAATCTCAAACTATAATCGCCACTTCCTTTCTATCCTTTTCTAATGATTTTTCTTCTTCTTTTTTCTAAGTTTTCTCTGAACTTTGTTCCTTTTCTTCTTCTTTTGACTCTGTTTCTTTTCGCTCTCTGTATTCTGATATTTTTCTGTCAAAATTTGATAGATAGATAGTGTTCATGTATGTATATTTTTTTTGGGAGGTTGGAAGAGTTACTCTTAAAAGGAAATGTGGGGAGAGGCAGTTGGGGAGTTATCAGATAAGGGTGGAGGCAGTTGGTAGATTTAGGATAAATATCCTCTTCTTCTTTTTTCGTTTTTAAAAAAATTAATTTAAAATATATAAAATAAATACTAGTAATAATAATAATAATAAAAGAATATTTACTAATTAAATTTTATGTTTTAGAAAATACAATTAAAGGTTTATAAATAATAAAAATAAATATGATTAAGATAGTACTAAAACTACTAACTTATTTGTTTAAAATTTAAAAAGAAAATATTTTTTTTTAAATTAGAATAAAATAAAATAAAACAACTCAAAATTAACTTTATTTTTTAACTAAAAATTTATTAAAAATAAAATAATAATTAAAATAATATCGAATCAAATATAAATATTTAATATCAAAAAATATATGTATTACACTCGGGGAGGGTCAAAAATCACTTGTCTACATTTTGCCCCTCTTTGTTTGAAATCTTGAAGAGTTTTCATACAAAGAAGTAGACAAAGATATGATTTTTGATCCTTCGATTATTCAAAAAGAATATAAAAAGAAAAAGGAGATGTGACCGAGTCATGGTTTTGGACCGCCTACATATCCCGGGTTATAAGGGAATCAGGTTACGTGTAGTTCAAAGGTAAAATGGTGAGAGAACGAGTTAGAGATCGAGTGAGGTTCCATCGAGTTTCCGGTTGACGACTTCTCCTTTTACATTCACATGAATAACAAAAATAAAATTAAAGAAACAAGTGAAGGATCCAATCTATTCAGCTATTCTGGAATCTTGACTTGAATCTTCATGACTTCTCAAATGGTGAGATAGTCGTTATTCTGAGTTGAACTTTAAACATAAAATGTTCTTCCTCGTTGGTTTTTGACATAAGAGAGGAACTTGACAATTGATTTATTTTTCAGATTTTCTTCTAGTTTGAACTTGAAAATTTTCATCCTATTCTTCAGGCAGAGGCTCTTGGCTTGCTTTTCCTTCGCCCTATTCTTCAGGCGTACTCTTGGACTTGATTTTCTTTACCCTGTTCTTTACGCGGGCTCCTGGACTTCCATTTTTCTTCACCCTATTCTTTAGACGATCTCCTGGACTTACTTTTTTCTTCACCCTATTCTTTAGGCGGGCTCCTAGACTTCCCTTTTTTCTTCACCCTGTTCTTTAGGCGGGCTCCTAGACTTCCCTTTTTCCTTCACCTCGTTCTTCAGGCGGGCTCCTGGGTTTACAATTTCTTCACCCTGTTCTTCAAGCGGGCTCCTGGACTTACAATTTCTTCACCCTGTTCTTCAGGCAGGTTTTTGAACTTACAATTTCTTCACCCTGTTTTTTAGGCGAGCTCCTGACTTGTTACTTCTTCACCCTGTTCCTCAAGCGGTCTCCTAGACTTCCTTTTTTCTTCACCCTATTCTTTAGGCGGGCTCCTAGACTATCTCTTTTCTTTACCCTGTTCTTCAGGCGGGCTCCTGGACTTATAATTTCTGATTTTCAAATATGTTCCTGAACTCAAAATAAAAGATGACACAAAAAAATAACATCCTATTCTTCAGGAGGGTGCTGTGCAAAAAGAGAATTCTCATTCTTCAGGAAGGTCCTGTCCCATTCTTTAGGAGGGTCTTGAGCATAAAATAAATTCTCATTCTTCAGGAAGGTCCTGTCCCATTCTTCAGGAGGGTTCTGAGCATAAAATAAATTCTCATTCTTCAGGAAGGTCCTGTGCATAAAATAAATTTCTATTCTTCAGGAAGGTCCTGTCCCATTCTTCAGGAGGGTCTTGAGCATAAAATAAATTCCCATTCTTCAGGAGGGTCCAAAGCATAAAATAAATTCCCAATCTTTAGGAGGGTCCTGTCCCATTCTTCAGGAGGGTCCTGAGCATAAAATAAATTCCCATTCTTCAGTATGGTGCTGAGCATAAAATAAATTCCCATTCTTCAGGAGGGTCCTGTCCCATTCTTCAGGATGATCCTGGACATAAAATAAATTACCATTCTTCAGGAGGGTCCTATCCCATTCTTCAGGAGGGTCTTGAGCATAAAATAAATTCCAGTAAACACGAACAAAATTTTTCCCCAGTTTGTACTAGTAAATTTTGCCAGTGTCATCAGATCACAACTTTTGAAAAGTACAGTAAAGAGTGTAAATCAAAGCCCTGCTAAAGAAATGTGTCTCATCAAAGTAAACCTGATGACCAAAATTAGAAAGTGTGTCTCCTAAGAGTTAAATTGAAAGACTCGACTAGAAAGTGCGTCTTCTAAGAGTGAATGTTCAAGTTAGGAAATGCCTCACCTAACAAATGAAAACTGACTTATTCAGAATAGGAAGTGCGTCTCCAAAGAGTTGAATAAAATGACTCGACTAGAAAGTGCGTCTTTTAGGAGTGATGGTTCAAGTTAGGAAATGTTTCACCTAACAAATGAAAACTGACTTATTCAGACTAGGAAGTGTGTCTCCTAAGAATTGAATGAAATGACTCGACTAAAAAGTGTGTATTCTAGGAGTGATGGTTCAAGTTAGGAAGTGCTTCACCTAACAAATGAAAACTGACTTATTCAGACTAGGAAGTGCATCTCCTAAGAGTTGAATGAAATGACTCAACTAGAAAGTGCGTCTTCTAGGAGTGATGGTTCAAGTTAGGAAGTGCTTCACCTAACAAATGAATCTTGAATTATCTGGACTAGGAAGTGCGTCTCCTAGGGTTTAAAATGATGAGTTTTTACATTTATTGATTACCAAAGCTGTGTAACAGTACTGCCTCTTGCATTTGCAGAAGTGAGAAATTGCAGCTTTTAATAGTTAAGCTTTGAAACCTTTGATATGAAGGTAACACATGTTTTTGTTTCATATAAAGAAAACTTTCTAATTTTAAAATACAGTGGTTGATTTGTGGCATTTACCTATTGAGACGATCTCTTGCACTTGTCATGCCCAACTCCATTGCAAATCATTGATAGGTATTGTTGACTAGTTGTAGTATTGACCCCAAATTCTGACTACTAAAATATTTTAAATCAAATCATATTTCTCTTGCATGATGCCTCGGGATTCATCTTCAAATACACCTTTTATACTTTTATGAGTCCCAAAAATGTCGGATGACAAGCATTCTCGAGTACTTTACTTTATTTTTAAAACATGTTATCTTTGTGTGTTGGTCTTTTGTCTTGCTTTGCACAACTAAAGGAGTTGGTAGCAAGTTTTGAAGTACTTCCTCACTTATCTTGACAAAATTATGACTCAAAAATACATGAAAGATGACGATAGTGATTTTTTTTTACCACAAAGACACAAAAATCAAAAATCAAAAATAAAAATAAAAATAAAATACCAAAAAGAATAGGAAAGGACAATAGACATCTCTTCTTTAAAAAAATGTCAAAAAGAAAATTTTATCTGGGTGTGGCAGCTGATTCTAGTGATTATGACATGCATTTTGAATTAAACAACCTGATCTATCCAAACTAATCACTATCACTTTTTTCCCACTCATTGAATTTGAAAGGGAGCCATTCTTGAACTTGTTCCCTCTGGATTATAATCCTCCTTAGGCTAGTGACACCTTGATGGGTTTTCGCCAACAAGCCACTCTCATTTTCTTTTATTTTTCAACTCATTGTCATCTTATGGTGCCCATGAAGACTTTTACCAATAAGACTTTCATTTTTATTGATCTCACAACTCACGGTCACCTTATGATGCCCAAAAAGGTTTTCACCAATAAGACTCTATCATTTTCATTTTTTTTTAGAAAATAACACTCAAAATATGAAATATCATGCACCCATAACATGTTTAGCCTTGACATTCTCAAAGATTGATCTGAAGGTCTTTCTTTGGTTGTAACTTATTTTTTGGAATGGGATAGAAAGAAAGGTCGGTATGGGGTTCAAAATTTACACAACATTGGGTAAAATATACAACTTTTGGAATCGACTCTTTTAAGGAAATAAACTTTTGCCCCAGTTTTATTTCATTCTGGGTAACTTGATTTTTTTTTTGGTTGGACCGAACCCCAGAGTAGGGCTGCCTACGTATCTTGTCATGACAAGAATCAGGTGAAACGTAGTTCAGGACATTTCTTTTGCTTGAATTTGGTTTTTTGATTGATTTTTTCTCTTTCTTTTTACTCCATTTTTCTTGATATTTTTTTTCCGACTTTTTCAAATTCTATTTTGATTCCAAAAGAGGGGTACGAACGAAAATAATACTAAATCTCAAAAAGGGTAACAAAGGATGACACAATATTTGGGTAGTAGAATGAAATGCCTTCGTCTTATCAATCCTTAAAAACACAAGTACATAACATTTAATCTGAGAGTAGAACATGAAGATCATATGCATCTTTTTCAACATTGATCGTGACTAAGCTCATGCACTTGCATCACTTCTTTTAAGCTTGTGAAATATACATGTCCACTTATATTGTACTTTTTTCGATGAGTGACTCATGCCCTTTTGGAGCTAACTTTCTTTTGCTTTTCCTTATAGTGGATACTATATATCCTCCGATCAACCTCATTCAAAATTCTCAAATTGAATCTTCTAATTGATGATCAAGTTATTTCCTGATTCACAAAGTGATTGCCTCAATACACTCAAAAGAGGTTGTAACTATCTCCCCAAATACCGGAACACTTTACTTATTTTCTTATATATTTTTTTCTTTCAACTTTATCTTCTTGTCAAATATTTTAGGATTAGATTGGATTTAAAGATCAGTCTGTGAATTCAAAATGCATATCACATCTCTAGAATCACCATAGAAAGAGCTCTCTAAAGAAGAAAAAAAAGACAACAAAACAATATATAATAAAAAATAAAATAAAAATAAAAAGGACACACATTTGTTGACCAAAAGATAGAAGGATTTGAATGAAAATTATAATAAAATAAGATAAGATATATCTCAAATTTCAACCCTAAAATAATTCGGATAGTAGAAAGAAAACAAAAAAAACTACCAAAAATCCTTCCCCGTGGGGAGTAAATTGGCTTCTAAATTGCCGAACTTAATATTTTAGCCATTGAATTGCACGTCAGCCTTAATGGAGTCTCCACAATCATTGCTACATCATTTTTTTTCTTTTTGAACTCGATCAATTTGAATTTATCACCTCAAACTCTCTCCAAAGTAAGCCATCAACAATTTCTCTTTTCCCCTACTCCTCTTTATTGATTACAAAACTTTTTCATATGAGTCAAAGGATCACCATGACCCTCGTACACGTTCAACTTTGGTGTTATGGAGTTTAAAGGCAAGTGAACATTGAAACATATAAAAATCCTTGTGAGAACTCTCTTTTCTTCTCTTAGTATTTGCATGTTTCTCATATTTTGCTCTAAATTTCTCACTTTTCAGATCATTTCTTATTATTCCTCATTTCTAACAATCTACACCAACTCATCTCAGACCCTATATCATTTTTTGTGGGTCGTATTACTTGTTCTTTGAACATGGTGTTGTATGGATGAGAAGCCAACTTAGCCACAAACCGACCACCTTGATACTATTTTAATTTTGGAGAAAATTAATGTGCCAGAGTTCAAATTATTAAGACCACCAAATTCATGAAGAACTGCCTACGTATCTCATTAAAGATGAGAATCAGGTGTGCGTAGTTCTTAAAAATTGGAGATACGAAGAAATATACTTTTTTTTCTTTTTTTTAATAATGAGAAATTTATTTATAAAATAATATTTTTTTCATTTTTGAAAACAACTTTTTTTTTTAGTTTAAAAGAAAAGACAATCATTTTTTAAAAGATCACCAAATCCATTAAAGACTGCCTACGTATCTCAATAAAATGAGAATCAGGTGTGCGTAGTTCTTAACTATATGTCATACAAAACTAAGCCTCAAGACCCCTAAAGGTTCACGACTGCTAAGATTTATATATATTTTATTTTATAAAACTTAGCCTCATGATCCCTAAAGATTCAAGGCTATTAAGATATATATAAAAATTAGACTTGAGAATTAGAAAAATAATTATGAAAGTAATCATATTTCAAAATATTTCCCAATAAGTCTATGAATAATTTTTCAAAAGATAGGGTCGTATCCTGAGAAGGACTTCCTACGTATCCCACTAAAGAGTGAGAATCAGACCCTCGTAGTTCATAAAAATCGTAAAACTATGTTATTATAAATTTAAAATATTTCTTTTTTTTTCTTTTTAAAATAAAATTTTCCTTTGAAAAATGATTCACTAAATGTGAGGATAATTTAATCTCTTGCATTTTAAAGTTGTCTAAAGCCGGTCAACAAATAAACAACCTTCCAAACAAATGTCAAAGAGCACGTAGGATGCACATGTTGGTCTTTATAAAGTAGGTCACCTGTCCTAGACAGACCCGACCCCTGTGCCGAGTTCCGCTAAGTCAAATGCATATGATGTAAATAAAACGACACCTAATAGGGATAACCAAATTCTGAGTTTTCAGTTCTTCTAAGTTTAAGCCTAATAGGGATAGGTGTCTAGACTGGCTTACCCGAGCGGACACTCGAGCCGAAGAGGGACAACTTGGTCGGTAGCAGGGCAATACCGCCTTCGTTCCCGATCCAAACCCCACCTAACATGTGTGACTATAATCCTTCACCAGGTGCCTTGACACTTCGGCTATCTCAAAAAGAAAGTAGGATGCATGCGCTGCATTCCTTATATCCTATTTCAGAGACTCAGAGGAGGTGCGCAAGAGAAGACAATATATAATATAGTTCAATCAATATATAAATGGTAAATAAGCGACAAGTAACACATAAGGCCAACAAACACAATATCAACAATAATTAAAGCAAGTATAAGTCAATATAAAAAGCTCAAATTCTTATTACTCCCCAGCAGAGTCTCCAGAGATGTCACACCCCTTTTTCGCTCAGAGGTCCGAGTCGAAGGTCGAAGCGTTTTTCCAATTAAAGTGACGGTTTTGAATAGGGATTATTTTATTTACAGAGTCGCCACTTGAAATTGAGTTATGGTGTTCCAAGTCACCTTTTTGAATCCCTAATCAAAAGGAAGTGACTCTTTATAATGGTCTGCAGAAACAGAAGACCGGGTAAGGAATTCTGTTGACCGAGGAAAAGGTATGAGGCACCCCTCAAGTCCTGTGGTTCTAGCACGGTCGCTTTATCGATTTATACTTAACTTAAACTATTTGATAAATTATGTTTGAAGGTCTAAGTTCACTCATTTTTTATTATACTAAAACTATTTAAAAACTCTTGTATTAAATAAATCGGTGAAAATTGATTTTAGAAAAATATTTGTCAAGGTATATTATCGCATCCTTGAATTTTAAATGTCCCAAAAAAATGCGTACGCCACATTCTTAATCAACACGGGCTTTGGTTATTTTATACTCGCCTAACATTTAAAAGTTTGCATACTCGAAGTACTACCTAACCTTAATAGTAACCTTGAGCGATAGTCATTTAAAGGTGATCAATTATTTTAACAAAATAATTATCAAGAGTTTTTTTCTTTATATGACAGTGAATAAAAATACACAAATTAGGCATATCTGAAAATCATGTTTGACCTTAAAATCTTTATTTATCTGTTGGTTTCTACGCGGCGAATTCTTGAATATGATGACTTACATTAAATCCAACTACACCCAATTCACTGTCTCAGAGTCTAGATGCAAGATCTCAAATTGAAATGAAGCAAAAGTAGGTAACTTATAGATGAATTTTTATCAATGATTAAAAAGAAAAGGTGCAATAAGATACTTTAACCGCTAACTTAATACTAATCTAATATGGCAATAGTGTGGTTGTATTACTGGAACGGTGGAACCCCATAAACAATATTATTTGAAATGATTTTTAGTGTATGCATGTTGTGTTTATCCCCACTTTGCATTCTATGTGTGTGTTGTGCCTTTGTTTTTTTTCCTTTTAAACAAAAAAATAATTTTTTTTTCATGCATGCATGCATCGTAAGTGATGGTTTATAATACAATTACGTCCTAATTGCATATCCACCAATTTGAACTTTACAAACTTTTAACACCATAAACTTTAAAAATATCTCATTTATAGTTCAAAATTAATCTATTTAACATTATTTCAAACTAGTAAAAGATTTATAAATAAAACATAGAGCACGAACTACATATAAATAATAAACCACCCACACTAGATAATAAAAGAAGCTATAATTTTTTTTTTAAATTCATAATGGAATTTACAAAATTAATAATCCAGAGATCGAATAAGAACCTGTAACAAATTAAACCGAATATAGAAGCAGAAACGTCGCCGCCGAAAACTCAAACGAAAATCTCGAACTATAATTGCCACTTCCTTTCTATCCTTTTCTAATGATTTTTCTTCTTCTGTTTTCTAAGTTTTCTCTGAACTTTGTTCCTTTTCTTCTTTTTCTGACTCTGTGTTTTTTTTTCTCTCTGTATTCTGATATTTTTCTGTCAAAATCTGATAGATAGATAGTGTTCATGTACATATATTTTTTTTGGGAGGTTGGAAGAGTTACTCTTAAAAGGGAATGTGGGGAGAGGCAGTTGGGGAATTATCAGATAAGGGTGGAGGCAGTTGGTAGATTTAGGATAATTATCCTCTTCTTTTAAAAGAAAATTAATTTAAAATATATAAAATAAATACTAGTAATAATAATAATAATAAAAGAATATTTACTAATTAAATTTTATATTTTAGAAAATACAATAAAATTTTATAAATAATAAAACTAAATATGATTAAGATAGTACTAAAACTACTAATTTATTTGTTTAAAATTTAAAAAAAAATATTTTTTTAAATTAGAATAAAATAAAATAAAACAACTCAAAATTAACTTTATTTTTTAACTAAAAATTTATTAAAAATAAAATAATAATTAAAATAATATCGAATAAAATATAAATATTTAATATCGAAAAATATATATATTACACTCGGGGAGGGTCAAAAATCACTTGTCTACAATTCTCATTCTTTCTGTCGTGGACCTGAAAAATAGTTAAAAGATCTGGAGGCTAATTTGATTTCTTCTGTACTTTCTGTCTTTCAAAATGTTGGAATTCTATCACCAATTTTATAGGTGTAAATCACAACCTAATATTTTTGATAATCTTATTTTAAGTTGCAAAATTGTTCAATAAAATGTGTTTAGCTATGTAAATTGATCCTATTGACCCTCCATAAGTTAAGTGTAAGTTATGTAATGAAAATGGTTAAGTGTAAGCTACTTAACGAAAACGATTAAGTGTTATCACTTGAAATGTGAATTCATAACTTGAAAATGGTTTAGCCTTGTCACTTGAAATGTGAATTAGAGAAATGAAAACGGTTAAGTGCAGTCACTTGAAATATGAATTTGTGACTTAAAAATGATGTAGTGTTTGAAATGTGTACTAGTGACTTCAAAATGATCAAGTGTTGTCACTTGAGAAGTGGATTAGTGACTTGAAAATGGTTTAGTGTAGTTACATGAAAGGTGAACTTGAAAAGGATTAAGTATAATGACTTGAAATGTGAATTAGTTATTTGAAAATGATTAAGTGTAGTGATTGAAAATGTGTACTAGTGACTTGAAAATGGTTAAATGTAGTGACTTAAAATGTGAATTAGTTACTTGAAAATGGTCAAGTGTAGTCACTTGAAATGTGTACTAGTGAGTTGAAAATGGTTAAGTGTAGTGACTTGAAATGTGAATAAATTATTTGAAAATTATTAAGTGTAGTGACTTGAAATCTGTACTAGTGACTTGAAAATAGTTAAGTGTAGTTACTTGAAAATGGTTAAGTATAGTGACTTGATATGTGTACTAGTGACTTGAAAATGGTTAAGTGTAGTTACTTGAAAGTGGTTAAGTATAATGACTTGAAATGAATGATTACGTGTAGTGACTTGAAAATGGTTGAGTATAGTTATTTAAAATGTGAAGTAGTTACTTGAAAATGGTGAAGTATAGTGACTTGAAATGTGAATTAATTATTTAAAAATGGTTAAGTGTAGTGATTTGAAATGTGTACTAGTGACTTGAAAATGATTAAGTG
The DNA here is from genome assembly GCA_030864215.1 of Capsicum pubescens. Lineage (NCBI taxonomy): Eukaryota > Viridiplantae > Streptophyta > Magnoliopsida > Solanales > Solanaceae > Capsicum > Capsicum pubescens. The sequence goes on from CM061542.1 coordinate 102,973,317, forward strand.
TAGTGCTTTGCAATGTGTATTAGTTATTTGAAAATGGTTAAGTGTAGTGACTTGAAATGTGTGCTAGTGAGTTGAAAATGGTTAAGTGTAGTTGCTTGAAAATTGTCAAGTATAATGACTTGAAATGTCAATTAATTATCTAGTTGAAAATTATTAAGTGTAGTGACTTGAAAATGATTAAGTGTAGTTATTTGAAATTGCAAACTTGTGACTTGAAAATGATTGTAGTTACTTGAAATTGTGAATTTGTGACTTGAAAATGATTGTGTAGTCACTTGAAATGTGTACTAATAACTTGAAAATAATAAAGTATAGTTACTTGAAAATGATTAAGTATAGTGACTTTAAATGTGAATTATTTAATTGAAAATAGTTAAGTGTAGTGATTTGAAATGTGTACTAGTGATTTGAAAATGTTTTAAGTGTAGTGACTTGCAAAGTGAATTAATTATTTGAAAATGGTTGTGTAGTGACTTGAAGTGTGTAGTAGTGACTTGAAAATGATCAAGTGTAGTTACTTGAAATGTGAATTAGTTACTTGAAAATGGTTATGTATAGTAACATAAAATTATAATATCAACCCCTCTCGTCTATTTCATGTTCAATTAATGTAAGAGAATAACAAGATTTTTATTGAAATAGATCTTTCTATTGTTTTACTACATTGTTGCCAATACTCTTTTTGTATTTGTCTTTTTCCTATTCCAACTCTAATCTTGTCATTTGTCTTTTGTGTATTTTGTTGTAGCATCAAGCAATTTAGTACAAGCGACCTCTTGTGGTGGAGAGGTCTTGCTCGACTGTTGGAACTTAAAGGATTTGTTAAATGATGAACGCTCATCTCAAGAAGACAACCAAGAGGATGAAAGTGACGATAACTCTGATGACGTGAATGAAAGTGATTCTAATCTTGATAATATGGATGAAAGTGATTCTGACCTTGATGGTTGGTAGTTTTATTGAGGATTCAAGTTTGAAATATTTTGTTTTGGACCATTTAAGAATCATACATTATTGATGTGGATGTTTTGAAATATATTTTTGTTAGCTGTAATGATTTACATTAGACTTGTATTGAATGATGTTTTTGAGACTTATTGAAGGTTTTGAATAGATTTTTGAGTAATTGTGAAATGTTTTTAGTAATTTACGTGTGAATTATTACTTGAAAATTTTCATGGGGATGTACATGCTAAATATTCATGAAAGGTTTTTTGAAAAAATTTGTTCTTGCGAATTTACTTGGGGCTTTTCATACGAATTTTCTTACGAAATAGTTCGTGGGGAATAATTTGTGAATTTTCGTGAAAATCCGCAGGTAAAATCCCTTTTTAATGAAATTTTACCAAATAATTCATGCAAAATTTTGATAGTTAATTGCAAATAAATCCGTAAATAACGTACCTGCGAATTTATTTTTAAAGCTAAATTACCTAGGGATTTACTTGAGAATCTTCATGGGGAATACTTTGTGAAATTTTTTGTGGAAATCCGCAGGTAAAATCTTTTTTTTATGAAATTTTACCAAATAATTCATGCAAAATTTTGATAGTTCAACGCAAATAAATCCGCAAATAATATACCTGTGGATTTATTTTTGCAGCTAAATTACCTAGGAATTTTATAAATCCGCAGGTAATAATTACCTACGAAGGTATTTCATTTGGATTCTAATTGGTAAGAAAATCCGCAAGTAATCAAATTACTTGAGGATTTTACCACACTATCCCTATGAAAATCCCCAGATAATAAGTACTTTTCTTGTGGTGCAACTCTATGAAAAAGTCTTAAAGTGAGAACTAATTATTTGTGAAAAGAGGAATAATTCATTAAATTCATGCATGAATAGTGTGATCTTTATTTATTCAGTGTAAGCATCATTTGTTTATTTAGTTTCCCGCTATTTCTCCACTATTGTTAGAGAGTTTAGGGAGTGCTTTACCCAGACTTCTCGATACGAATTTAGATTTAGTTAGACCCTAATATAGATGTCAGATAATAATTGGAAAACTAAGAGAGAGAATATATCACTATGTGTCTCTAATGTGAAGAATTTAAACACCGTTTCCTAACATGAATCACATACTTTTGGTCTTTAGAGCCCGTTTGGAATTACTGTTACAAAACTACTTATTTGAGAAACACTTTTATAAAATGGTTTTTCAGAAAAGTGCTTTTAAAAAAAAAAAGTTTGTGTTTGATAAATTTATTTGAAAAGTGCTTTTGATAATCAAATTGTGTTCGAATAATCTTTTTCAAGAAGTGTTTTTTTGAGTCAAATGACCAAAAAGGACATCTTTATTACTAAAATCAATTTATAGAGAAAACTTATTTTAAATATCTATTATAATATTTTTTTTTTTAATTTAATTAAAAAATACGTACTCTAAAATTTTCAATCAATATTTATATACATAAATACATTAAAAAGATTAAATGGTGATATATTACTTAAATAATTTAAATATTACTTAAAACATCAAACAAAAATGAATACAGAAGTTATTTCATAAATTAAATCACTATATATGAAAAAATCTAACGACAAAAATAATTAGCCCTTCATACATCACAAAAATTCTCAACGATTTCATCCCTAATTTCATCACGCAATGTCTCCATACTTGTAAAACATCTGACTTGTATTTCTGAAGGTATACCAAAATGCTAGATTGCTTCTTCGATCTCTGTGATGATGTCTTCGTTAGCATAATAGTTAAAGTCTTTATGAGTAGTAGAGCGTTGTCGTATGAAATTATGTATAGCCATAGTAGTTGTAATGTGATTCATCTGTCAATTGTTAACATAATTTATATATTCTTTAGTCATCATCATCAATGATTATTTTCAATTTATTTAAAGAAAATGAGTGAAAATAAAATAATAATAATATATAAATCATAAAGAATTATGACATAAATATGAAATATAAATTCTTAAAAATTAAACGTTAATCAAACTTGTAAGATATGTTAATTAATTAATAAGGTATATATATATATTTGTGTGTGATAGGGATATTTTTGTCATAAAAAAATAATTTTCTACTTCTGGTTCTGCTTATTTTGAGAAGCAAATTTTTTTTTCTGCTTTTCCTTTTTACTGCTTCTACTTATTTTTAAAAGCACTTTTTGCAAGTTTACCAAACACCCTTCTTTTTCAAAAAAGTATTTCTTTTTTCTCAAAATAAGTGTTTATTTTGAGAAATAAGCAATTCCAAACAGGTTATTAGCCCTTGAATAGCTTATCTCCTATACAAATCTTTGTAAAAGGTAAATTGCCATATATTAAACAATAGAATTTAGGATCAACATAGTCAAAAAGAAAGTAACTGGAAAACAAAAGAAACCCACCTTTTGATTACCCTTTATTATCAATTTGCCAAGTCAAAATAGGTTATATTTTAATTAAGAATTAAAGTATGAAGAGAAATTTAAATTGAGCTTATGTTTTACCTCTAGGCAAGCTTGACTTGAATAGTTTTTTATTCTTACGCTAAGGCGGTGGCAATTTCTTAACGACGACTTGAAGCATTATCATCTCGACAAATTGCAAAAAATACGTTGTTAGGTAAAACAAACTTCCTCATAAATTTACCAACTCTTCTCTCCATTCTCAAGTACTTCACTCATTTCTCCTTGCCCCTCTCCCTTTCTATGCTCAACATCATGTGTGTCTCACGTTAATTCATAAAATAACATATAAGATAAATAAAATTATTTTTAAAATAGAGATTTACGTTAGTATAAATGTTATATCTATTTAAATGATATGAATAAAAAGTATATTTTAGCATAAACACGCTGCACGTATTTGTTACGTAATCCTTTAAAATTATACTGATACCAAGATAAAAATTATATGAAATTAAATAGCAATTGACATTAATATACATGCAACATTAATTTAAATAATAAAAATAAATGAATAATATAGTGATAGTGACATACTCAATATAATCTCATATGTGAAGTATATGGAGGATAGAATACATACCTTATCACTATCTTTGTAGGGTAGAGATGTTGTTTTCAAAAGATCCTCAATTCAAAGCTTGAAAAACAACACATTCTATGAAAATTTAAAATATATAGAAATATCCATGAGATAAATAAATAGAACAACAAAGGTACAAGCAAGGCGACTCAAGTAAATTTGTGGCCTAAGGCCAAAATCGAATCGAGGCCTTAATTTTTTAAGAAAAAATAATTATTTTTATAAAGTCTACTTTTAAAATTATATAATCAATTTCTTCTAATAATTATTTTTTAATTAATAATATAATCAATTCATTAATTTCTTGAGACATAGTACTTGGACTAGATATATCAAACTTTTTCTTAATTTTTTGATATATAAAATTTTTATTTTTTTTATAAATAATATTTAATTATTTTTAAAAATCTGTAATCTATTATTACTAAAAAGAAAAATGATGCCCCTCAAATTTGGGGGCCTAAGACGGACGTCTTTTTTCCGAAAGGATAAAGCCGCCCTTGGTACAAAATGAATAATTTATCTCATCACTTCCTTGGGTCACTTATCAATGCGTATATATATAAAAAATTCAAACTGCCTACTCTTAAGATAAATTTCATACAAAACCTCAAGATTGCTTAGTACAATTGATGAAAAAAGTAAATTGGCATTTGATTATAGAGAGGAACTACGACTATCTAAACTAATTAGCCTTCGAAGGAACATCTGGAATCATTATTAGTTGATGAAGTGTGACAAACCTATTGCGTCAAGCAAGGTGAGACAAGTTGAGACAAAATTGTTGTTGTTGATGAATAATTAAGATATTGAAATATGAATTTAAATTTTGTGCACCGTTAGTGTAGAAAATATTCTACACTATCAGGTGAACTTGATTTGCTATTGCAGATTACCTGATGTTTTCTTTTTAATTTTTTATGTAAATAATTGGGTAACCTTCAATAGTAGGTCAAGTTAGCTAATAATGTAAAAATTTTTATGCACTGACAGTGCAGAGAACTTAAAGATTAGGAAACCAATCATAATCCCAAGCATTTTTGCCTTTAGAATAAAGATCTTCGCTTTTTTATTTAGGTAAGAAATCAAAGAAAGACAAAGAGGTATATGTATAATAGACATCTAGTGAACATAAGACATATATTAGGAAAATTACGGAAGCTTTTTAAAATTGGGAAACTTGAAATATTATAGTTATAAGTAAATAATGATTTTTAAAATTTGTCTATTGTGAATTATCTAACGAAGGACAAAAAGTTTAAATCACTTCAAACTTTACACTTTTAATATACTGTACTTGTATATTAAGTTTGTTTTGTAGTAAGTAATATTTGAAGAGACAAATATATTTTGAGAATATTTATCATGCCTTTGAGAGTCGCATATTAGTTCTCATAAAGTAAGAAGCACCTTATTATCTTAACATTTTCCCTTTTAGTTGAGCAATTAATTTCTTTCCTTTTTAGCTGAGCAAATATCTTCAACTAGAAATTAATTTTAATTTAATTTTATTTGGATGAGACAAAATTTACTATTTTTTTTGGATTGATCCTGTCACGTCAAAGGACGATGAATCCTTCGACATTGTTTGACCAATTTCATGAGGATTTGTCATCATAATCGTAATTATTATCCTTTTTAGGGCGACTGCAATTATTTTAGGCACAATGTCGCTTTTAGAAGAGTCATTATTCAATTTCATTTTGAACAATATTCTTCTATAGTATGAGGAAATAAATTTCACGGATGGTACTTGTCACGATCCGAAACTATCCTCTAGGCATAACATGGTGCTTAAAGTCACAAGTGACCTCAAGCTAACCCATGGTATGGCATGACACTAAGCCCCTGTTTTGCCATAAGAATTTTTTACTTTTTTTTTTTTTTACACTTTATCCCAAAAGTGGTGTTTAACCATAAGAATTTCAAATACACCTCCAAGTTGTATTTGGAAAGTGAAAACAAGTGAAACTTATTTTCACTTTTTTCACTTTTTTCACTTTTTTTCACTTTTACTCTTTGTCACGATTCAACCTACGGATCGTGCGGGGCACCTACCTAATCTACCCTAGATAGGATAACCCTTACTCAACAATTCAAAGTTACTACAATATTCACTTAGTCAATTTATATCTGGCATATGAATAACTAATCAATAGTTTCAAATACGATTGCCCAATTAAATTTGTTCCACAACTAGTTTAATACATCTGATACATAAAATAAATGTGATAAAATAACTACAAGAAACTCCTCAGAACCTAGCCTAAACCGGTACAAGAGCACTAGACAAGGAGTAAGGACATCCATTGCACAAAATTCATGCAAGATAGAGAGGGCAGGAGCTGTTGTTGAGTGATCAGCACCGCTTCTATAGAAACTCCACCTAACATGCACCATGGCTATACCCTCAATTGGAGATATAGTAAGTGTAGCATCAGTACAACCACACGTATTGATAAACATCATCAGTTGACCAATGTTAGAAATAAATAACATCAATAATAAAATAGAGAGAACTCATAAGATCACGTAAGGTTCTAATTCTAAATCCCCGATTAGAGAATCCTCCACACTTAATTTTAGCATCTCTGTGACCTACCTACCATTTAACATTTTTGATATCTTTGTCCTCTGACTACCCATTCCAGCTTATACTTCCTCTACTTCTAACTATCTTACTCTTAGAATATCTACAACTCATAATCTACCAATACCCAAATTCTCTCGATACTCGCAATCACAAGACATCACAATACCGCACAACTTGAAATCAGAACTCCACCAATCATATCCTACTATAACCAGTTCTCTCAAGGTACCATAGATTCTCATCTCCAACTCGATCTGCACAAGGGACCACATACTATTAGAGACCCTCCTATGAAATTTACCACAACATGAACATGCAAAAGAATATATAAAATAAAATTACACTCAATACATATGAGTGAGTGCATATATGCAAGATGTGCGCATCATTTCTCCCCATATCTTTTCATGAATCTCATCAATATTATCAACATCATATTATACTAACAGGGTACCCGATCTATTTTCACAATAATTTTTATTCTTTTCGGCGTGGTACCCGATCTATTATCACAATATTTTATATCTGTACTGATATTATATTCGACCCATGTCAGAATAATTCATATCCATACTAGTGTAGTACCCGACCCATCATTCTACAATATCATCATAATGCATATGAATGTAAGAATGCAATCAATAAATCATAAGTCATGAAAAAATACAATCATAGGTGTTCGGTTCATGAACAAGCATAGGCCAAGCTAGTCTAACTACTGCAACAAAATCATAGCTTATTTTAAGCAGAGGCCTTAATCTATACATATGTATCTATAACCATCATATACCATAGACCCTATGGGGCTTCCATGACCAAATTTTATACTATCACCTACTTTCTCTCTGTCCACATCCTAACTTCATGTTTTTCACATTATTCTACAATCCTCCCTTACTACTTCTAATGGAAAAGCTTATTCTTTTCCTTACAACATTTACTAATTTATGTCTGTTTATTAGTTATGAGATTCATTTATGGTAATTACCAACCGCAACTTGCCATACTTTACTATTTAACCCCTTTCCTTAGTGCAATCTAAACTTGTATGACTTTTAGAATTAATGGAGTTCCCTTAATTTTTTTTCTATCCCTCATGGTCTTGTTTAACTTTCTATTATATTCAAACCTCAGAAGATGTTAAGCTACGCGTATTTGCTCTACCATTCTATCCTCATATAAGACCCTGTAAAGATCCCTTGTAGTTTGAGCCTTAGAGCGTGTCAAGCAAAGTGTAATTCCAGCCCTAAAAGATTGAGAAGTGACTTCCCAAGTGATTGGTGTTTAAACCATATAGAATTTTCTTAAATTTGACTTTTTTTTATGTACAGAATTGAATTATCTTTCCAACGATACCAATTTAATCTGGTATAGGGGTGAGAAGTTATGATCATTTTACTGAGAGTTGTCGGAACTGCTCGGGTGCGACGGACGATCCAACAGACCATCGATTCTGCGATGGACCGTCGCTCAGACCGTCGCAACTAAGGCAGTAACTCCCTTTTCTGGCCCAAGTGCGACGACCAAAATGATGGACCATCAAGGGTTGCGACGGACCATCGCTGGGACCGTCGCGCTCAGGCAGAGTGGCCTCATCCAGGCCAATGTGCGACGGACGACCCGACGGGCTGTCAGGCTAGCGAAGGACCGTCGCTTCGACCGTCGTAGCCCTCGTTCAGTATTTTTAAGTCCTTTTTAAAAGGGGCTTTTGGGTTCTTTCCCTTTTAACCCTCAGATATATTCCAAACGAACTTGATAGCCTCATTATCTCCCAAAATATCTAAAGTCTAGGGTTTCTCCCTCAAGAGAAAATCTAAAATCCTTCTCCAAGAAATTCAAGAACTCACCATAGATTCTACAAATTGAGTTGAGATTTGAGCTCCCCAAGTTCAAGGGTTGCAAGAACCCTCTCCCAAGAGTAAGAAGAAGAGTTTAAAGCAAGCTTGTTCATTCAATTTCATAATTTAAGGTATGCGGGGTTTTGAACAAGGGTAATCCTTTCATCTTTGTGCCCAAAGGCTTATTTAAACTATGATTTTCTGCAATCTATGAGATTTTACATGAATTTGAATTAGGATTTTTCACCCATTATTATTGATTGCAATATTTTGATGTTTTCCATGAATTGAGAGTCTAATGGCATAATTTTCACATATTTTCTTAAGAAATTGCAGCTGGGTCTATACCTCATGACTTTAATCCTTGAAAAGTTAATAGTTGAAATGTTTGAGCTATTGAAGTATATGAGTATGTTGAGATTTTAAGACAAACTGCTGAAATTTCCAGATTTCTACATGAGTTATGAATCTAAATGCTATCTATCATGCTTTTGATGAGTTTTAACTTGAGATTGAATTATGGGTTACTAAGCCCTACTTGAGACTTGAGATTTTATGAACTATTGTGCTATAAGAACCCATGGTTTGAGTATTCTGAGATTATTGAGAAATGTTTTGACCTAATGGTCATTGAGTTTTGAAATCCACTCTACTACATGAGATTACAAATTTGATTATTGGGTTCTTGTTGAACCATGAGATTATTTTAAAGTGAATTTCCATGAGATGAGCGAGATAAACTAAAGGGACTAGTATTTAGCACCGAGTTGGGTAAGTTACTACAGTTTCTTACCCTAGAACTACGTGCCACCATAGGTTTGAGATTTTGGGCCTAAGGCTAAGATATTGGGCTTGAGGCCGAGATAAGTGATCACTGAATTGAGGTTATACTCCCTGGCAAGAGTATGACGCTCCTCCCCAACGTGGGGTCTCTTCCTTAGGAGGACAAAACATTGGACTCCATGTAGCTCACATGGTTTATGTCGGTTAAGAGAACCTCCCTTGATACAAGTTATTTTCCTAATAGTAAAGTTGCAGATTTTCTCCCTAAGACTAAAGTATTTTCCCTTGATATAAGTAATTTTTCCTAAAGCTTGAAAAGAGATATTTTCCTAAAGTGAATGAAATGTCTTCAAGTATGTTTCAAAGTTATATGATTTCAAATTCCAAGTACTTGAGTTCAAAAGTGTTATGAGTTCTTGAGCATTAAAGAAGTTTTACCGTCCATGAGACATATGAATGAGTTGAAAGTATTGTTTAAAGTTTCCTTTAGACTATGGGTAATGAGAATAAGAGAAGATTATAAATTTTAAAGCTAAAAGTATAATGACTCACGAGATTGTGTTACATGCTCCATTCTACATGATTCATGAGTTTTACATTTTATAATTATTCAAGCCATGTGAGTCATTACTTATTGTATGCATGATTAGATTAAAGATTATTGATGTTGTTTTATATAAATGCATGCACTCCCACTTACTCAGTACATTCCCAAGTGCTGATCCATATATACGTCTATATGCTACATTGTCTTATAATGTAGGTTCAGGTGCTCAGTCCCAGCCTCGTCAGTGACTTTTGAGTACCTCTGTCTACATTCCTATAGTGGTGAGTCCTCATGGTTTGAGGACCTATCTTCAGACATTTCTAGATTTAAGAGACTATGTTTTTACTTTCAGTTCATTTCGAGTTAGTTGGGGACCTGTCCCAACGGTTCTCTAGTCCATGGATTAGTAGAGGCTTTGTCAGACTAGTTATCATATTGTGGTTGTGTTGAGGTTTCCGGTATTGCTTGGTCGTTTGGACCGAGTATTTTCTCCGTATTTTCTTTTATATGATATGACTATGCTAGTGTTTGAATTATTTCATCTTGAAATAAGTGTTATTAGTAGAAATAGGCTCAAAGGGTTAGCTTGGGGCTACTTGTAGCTTTAAGCACCGTGTGATGTTCCAGGAGGTGATTTCGGGTCGTTACACCACCCCTTACCACAGTTAAAATACCAACATAATGTATAGTAATAAAATATATATAAGACTAACCGGATTTTTAAACATGTCCATCTATCAAATATTAGTTCTTGAAGGACTAATGAATAAATTTTTTGACATTATTACTAATGTTAGATGTATCTAGCCCAAGTTTAGTAGCTACAAAGTAAACTATAAGTTACCTCTTAGGCAAAACATACTGTTGCATAGAGGAGTGAGTTGCTCCAAGCGTGCTAGCGTATTTTTATGTGGGGTTCCCTTCAGATGTGACTTAAAACTGCTCTTATGAATCTTGCCTTTTGAAATATCATGGTTGAAGGGATAGAACTTTTCAGAGTATTTTTAGAGAAAGGGGCAACCAAGGGAAATAAGGAGAAAAAGTGTTTTTACTAATTTCTTGGTGGAGTTACTTCCATCTACCGCTATAACAGTTTTTTATCATTGTAGCATTACTGCTGCAGCAGTAATCCGATCGATGCAGCGGTTAGCAAAAGTTCATCCTAACCCCCTTTTGGGTTTTTTATCCCAATTTCTTTGGGTTTTATTTTTCTTTTTAATTTAATTTTTCCTAGGTTCATTTTGAGCCAAATACTTATCGCAAATTAGTTTTGCGGTGTTTTCCCATATTATGATAATTTGGGTCGTTACATTAGATATTAATTTACCCATCATTTGTCCATGAACAATCCTAAGGGTGAGGTATGAACATTTGCACGGGCTCTCAATAGATTTTAACTACAATAAGCAAGTGTTAATGTACTACCTAAACTAGGACTGATAGTTATTCCCATATCTTCCTCGAGTGGATTTACACAATTAATTTGTTAGATTATTAGTACTATGATTACTTTAACATTCTATATCACCATAACACAAGAAAGGCGGGATGAACTTAGTTTTGGAAATTTTTTACTATTGCAGCGGTAACCAATCATAGTAGTGGTTCGTAACAATTTACATATAGGTGGAAGTTCATTTCCCCATTTTCACAAAATTCTCTCAATCTTCTTTGCAAAATTGATGTACCTTGGAAACATGGAACATTCGATGCTTAAATAAGGAATTTATGCTTGGACTTAGGTTATTTTGATAGATATGATGTGTTTGTTGCATAAGTGCAGGTAAATCAGGTAGAAAGTGGCTTGAGCTGAAAATTAGAAGATATGTCCCTGGAAAAGATTAAGTACTGGTCAGGCTACGAGTCTTTAAGACACTATACGACTGGTAGCCCAGCTCGTAAGAAGAACAATGACTACTAGTTGAGCTGGGGAGCTAAGGATAACCACGACTCGTAAAGAGTGGATATGAGTCATAGTGTGAAGCTGTAATGACCATAGTGATCTATGCTAAGGTACAGAATTAAAGTCACCAAAGACTACAAGTCGTAAGGACTGACTACGACTCGTAGTGAGACCAGTACGCAAGGTCCTAAAGTTTGAGGCTCAGGTGATACTGAGTAAAGACCATGAGCCATAAAGACTGACTATAAGTCATAGTGATGAATCGTAATGACGATAGAAGATTGAAGCCCAGAAGATGAAAGTTCACTAGAATACCTATGACTAGCAGAATACGACTCGCGAGGAGACCTTACGAGTCGTAATATTTGCCGATTTACTTTTCCTATTCTGTTTTCATTCATATTTTCTTATTATTTTGAGATACTATAAATACCTTAGGGTTATTCCTTTATTAGGTGACATACTTTTCCAATACTTTTGATACTTTTTACATACTTTGATCATTGAGAGTTTGTTCTTGAGATTTTAGTTTCGAATTCAATTGGAGATTTTAGATTTTATTCTTTCATTATTGTGAAATTAATTGCATGACTTCTTCATTGATTATCATGGATTATTGCATAAACATGAGTGGCTAAATTCCTTGACTAAGGTTGTGGGAAACCTGGTGGATTAGCTATGTAAGAGAAGTGGAAGATTTATTTATTCTACTGTAATTACGTGGATTGCAATCTTCTTTGTGTTAACTGAACTCAAGATACTACAAAAACTTAGGAATTTCCTGTATTCGAGAACGTCCTCACAAGAGAATTTGAGATTGGGAAAAAGAGATTACAACAGTGATTCGAGGCTATCAACCCTTGTCTAATCAACTCGAGACTCAAAATGTGAGAGTTGTATTGAGGTTATAGGTAAGGGATAACTAGTTAACTCTTTGAAACTTACAAGGAAAAGGGTGAGATCTATCAACACGTTTATAAGATAGTTGATAGTACATAGCTTGTCAACTTTGCATTGGAGCAGTAGATTAGGTGGATTGAACATGAGAATCTTATGTAGTTGTGAAGCCAAGGGGAACACATTCCAAGTTTTCGTCTTCTTTTGTTTGCAAACTCAAGAATTCAAGTTCGCTACTTGTTACTATTGACTTTCAAATTCCCCTATTTACTTTTCTTCATTGCCCGAGAATTTAGTCAAGTTTGAGATACTATTTTGCATATTCCCTGTGGGTTTGAACCCAACCTGAGTTGGGTTACTGTATTTGGCATTGACCGTAGCATACTTCTTTGGAGGTTAGTTTTGGGTGACATTAAATTTTGGTACTGTTATCGAGGATCTTACGATGTGAATTATTGATTGAAGTTGATAGAGTTTGAAATTTTTTATTTTCTGTCTTTTGTTGGGTATACACCTGCTATATGTAGTTTTGATGATGAGCAGCTAAACTGCAAGGGACCAGGTCCCTGAATGTGCAACGTATAGTACAACTGGCATACAGTATCTGCATAATTTTGTCCTCTTATGTAACAAACTTGCAGGTGCTTATTTGTACTGACTTAGATAGTTGGTCCAATGATATTTCATCCCTAATCATCAATTAACTTTAAAATAAAGGAGAAGCCTCTTTATCAAATGGTGTTTGCAAATTCTAAAGAGTGAAAAGAGAGGCAGCAAAACCCTATTTCTACACTGCTCAAGTTCTTCGTTATTTGTATATGCTTAAATAGATTTTGTTCTTGAGTTAGTGTTGAATTGTAATTGAACTACTTATGTTGTAAGAGTATTGGTTTCTTTTTTAGTAGAGAGTGCTTAGGTAGAGTTGCCTAAGCTTGTCGCTAGTTAGAGTTAACCAGTTTTTGAGGGGAAACTTAGCAGAGGTGTCAAAGTGTGCTTGCAATAGAGGTATTGCAAGTAGAAGGAACCTAGATTTAGGGTCATAGTCGAGTCTATAATCAATAAGTTGGCTATAGTGTATTGTTTGGTGCTTGTGAGGGCAAGTCATGGTTTTCCCTTTTTGGGTTTCCACGTATAAATCTTGTGTTCTTATATTTTTGCATTGTCTCTATATTTTCAGCACCTCCTAATTGCTTTACTTCTCTATCGCTTGATACTGACCTTGAAGAACCTGGTCCCTCACCGTATGGAGCAACCCCCAAAGGGTTATATTAATTGTATTAGAGCAAGTTCACTCCAAAAGGTTTATACCTAGAGTGATTTGGTTATCATGGAAGCTATAACCAATCCAGGGGTGAAAAAAAGGGAAGCAGAAAAGAAAAGATTCCTGATCCTAAAGTCTTTAGAGTCAGATCCAGGTGATGAAAAAGAAGTGGTCAGCATAGCAAAAGGGATGGTAATATTCAAGGTTGTCACATAGATGGTTGCTCTAAAACATTCAAGAAAAATTGCCAAATGCAAAAGAATAATCAAAATTAGGTAAAAGAGTGTTTAATGATCAATCTAAAGAAAATAAATTATGAAGACAAAAAAGGGAAGAAATAAGCTTCAAGGCTTCAAGTTGATCTTGAGGAAAGATTTAGGGATTCACCAAGACACCTTATGTCTGTGCTTCACTAGAATGAAAAATTAAAAAGGGACCTGGTCTGTCTAAGAGAAGAGCTTAACATGTCCCTTAACTGGACAACATCTATACAAATTCTCTCTAGTATGACTAGTCAAGGTGTTAATGATGACAAAGGACTAGGATATCAAGGAGAATTTCAACCTGCTAGGGGGCTAGAAAAGACTGTCAATAGTGCTAGAAGCAGGTTTTCAAATCTAAGGACAATTATTATGAAAAAAATGGGCACTCTAAAGGGATCCATCAAAGCTGGGAAAGTGAAAGAATGATAAAATTCAGATATGCATGGGAGGATAATGCGCATCCAAATAGATTCAAGTACTTAAATAAGATAAAGAAGAATTCTATACCTAGATGGGCCAAGAAGGTTTTGGTTACACCATTGTCTACTTGTAGGGAACTCAAACTCAAGTGGGTTCCAAAATCAAATAAGTAATCATGGTTCCTGGGTGGAGAAAGAGGACTGCAGTCGGGAGTATTCATTAAAAGTGAGTGTTCAAGGCTTAACTTTTGAAGATCTGACTATGTTCTCTCTTTCAAGGCTCTCCAAGGTGGGAGTGTCGTAATTTGAAATAGTTAGTTTCAAGGGACCTGTTCCTTAAAAGACTTCTCTTAAAAGAAGAAGGTTCAGCAAGAGGCCAGATCATGGATTGTTCAATCCAACTCAACCTGACATGTGAATGAGTGTAACTCCAAGAATTGGCTATGCTAAGGAGGCAGGTATCCTTGATAGAATAAGTGTCTAATAATCTAACACTGCTCCATACCTTTGCAAGTATATACTTATAGGAACGGCTTAGGAGGAGAACAGTTGAAGCCATCATATGTATAAAATTCAATCAAAAAAGGAAGGGACATGGTTCTATCACTCAGGTCAGTGCCTTTACAAGAAGCTCAAAATAATCATAAAATGCTCTCTGAAAAGGCCATATAAGTTCTCTCTTATAAAAGTGTCAATTTTTGTCCAAAAAAAGGTACCATAATTTTTAGGTCTAGAGATGTCAAATTAAAAGGAATTTTTTTTAATGACATTGATCAAGTCTAGAAATTGCAAAATTAGAACTTCTTGTCTTTTATTCTTAAAAATTTGTCTGAATCATCCTTCCAAATCCACTAGGCTTCTTTAAACCAAACTGATCCCTTACTCTCTCTTTCTTTACAATATCAAAAATAGTCGACACTACTACTTCTTCAAACCCAACAAAATACCCTAAAGTAAATAAAATTCCAGAAAGTCAACTTGGACATTCTCAAGTTGAACATCCTGATTCTTCTGAAAATGAAATAATAGAAAACATCACCTTTATTCCTTAAAAATAGATTGAGTCATTATTCTAATTACATCTTCCTTAGAATGTTTTGAACCCACAATTGAGTCTGTCTCCATTGAACCTTCCCTAGCCTTGGAGGTTTATGCTCATCTAATCATGATAGATAATCCAAATCGAGGGTTTGGGTCACCAATAGACCAAGAATTTATCAACCTAAAATAACTTTTTCTCCAGGGAATTCAAAGCTATCTGAAAATTTCCTATTTGCTAAGTCAATTGAAAAATTTTAAAAAGCCGACTTCTCTAAAATGATTCAAACACTTAGTTCTCCTACACCTTTAGATTCAAACCCTATCTTTGCTTGGGTATTTGGTGAAGAAATTCTGGTAAAAAGGGTTGATCTTTTCTTAAATGAGAACTGGGTAGCTAAAAATCTACTCTTGCTTGCATATGACAACAAAGAAAGCTCAGTTGGTGGAGTGGAACAAGAAGTAGGTAATACTAATGAAGTGAATGGGGAAAAACCATATTGATGCCTACTAAAGAAGGAAATGAGGAGGATAAGGATGAAGTGCCTCTGAGATGGATTATGAAAAAACTAAGGGGAAGTAAAGAAAATGAGAAAATGATAGACTCTGAGGTAAAAATGACCAGAACCTATTTTACAAGAGGTTCAAAAAGGAAAATGATGGAAGATTCCATGAAGATCGAAAAAGCTTCAACTATGAAAAGAAGAAGGCTGAAGAAATCTTTTGCAGTAGAGGAGAAAGAAAATGTAAAAGTTATGGAGGTTGACATAGAGTCAATAGCTGTTGCAGCTACTGAAGAAACAAAATTAGAAGTTGAGAATGGTGAGAGGACTAGGTCCTCTAATTCAAAAATTAGTAGCTCTACTAGAGTGAGACAGAAACATATAACTGTCAAGAAAAGAATAGACTTTGAGGGACTTGGTCCCAAGAAGACAGAAATTAATGAAGAAGAAGAACTAATTAATGCACCCAAAAGGAAGGAAAGAAAATATATTTACAGAAAAAAAGGGATTGGAAACCTGACAACACAAAAAGTTCTATTAGGAAGAGTGTTTGATCCAAAAATTTATAAGAAACCTGGGATGGTAGAACTAGTAGAATATGTGAGGCATCAAGGTTGGTTACATCTACTAGAAGAACCAACTCCTATTGTCTTTGAACGTGAGGTGAGAGAATTCTACTACTCCATGGAATTCTTATATGATGGATAAAGTTTGACTGCTCAAGTGTAAGAAAAGGCTCTTAAGCTGGATAAAGACCCTCTAGGAAGGATCCTGGATATACCTATTGTAGGAATAATAACTATGGTAAATCAACGACCAACCACTGAATTCATGATTGAGGAATCAAAGGTAGGTGGGACATCAATAGCTGTAGTAAAAAGGTGGTTTCTAAAAAGTAAGTTTTAGCTGGAATTTGAGTTCATCAACAAGGTAGTGTTGCCGAGATCTAAAAAGGAATAATTACCTCCAGTGTTAAATTTTTCTTAATTGAATCCTTCAGCAAGTTTGAATGAATAAGCCTTCCAACTCTAATGATAGAGCATATGCATAAAGTGATTCATGAAAAAAAAGAAAAACATGGAATGACATATGGATATCTCTTAAACAAGGTATTTGAACATTATGGTATAAGTGGAACTAAGTGAACACCTTAGACAGCTATGCAGATGATCAACTTGATAACACTTCTGGAGAATGAATGCATAGAGGAAAAAGCTGGCCCAGTGTCTTAAGTTTCTGAGTTATTAACTATTCAAGAAAGGTTGGGAAAGGAAATAAAGAAATTAAGGATCAAGATGGCTACCAAAGATGCTGAAATAGTGCCCCTGAAGTTGCAGAATTAGAAGGTGTCCTTTGAAAGAACAGGTGCCACAAATGAACTTGCAGCTAAAAATGCAACACTTCTGGAAAAAGTGGCAGAATTGACTGGTGAAGTATAGGAATTTAATGCTGAAGTAAAGGTTCTCACCAAACAGTTTTGGATGCTCACAATACTAAAAATACAACAATGGAGATGTTTCTTAGGTCCTTTTCCCAAAAACCTCCCTCTACCTAAGTCTCATTATCCCTGTCCCCAGACCTATCCAGTGTCACTTTCATATTTTGCTCCTTGTGTTGGCTCTTAAAGACAATATGTTTTATGCATTACTTTAAGTATAATTACATTGACATTAATATTTATTTTGGATAATGAATGAATTTCTACCTGTGTGCTTCATTTGTTTCCTTATCTTAAGATGTTATCCATGTGTTAATCAGTTTGCACTTATCTTTACTCTTGGTTTACTGTTAACCCTTTTCAATGATACTAAAAGGGGGAATATGTGCTGACATTATATAAAAGGTATATGTGTGTGATGGGGAAGTATGTGTGAGGGGGAAGTTTTTTACAGAGGGAAGAAATACAAATGGACCAAATGAATTGAATGTGAAAAATGACAGCAGGAAATGCACTAAATGAAATAAAGGTTCATAATGACAAGGGGAAGGTTTTGCTGCAAGATGACAACAAGGGACTAGGTCCTTGTGTTTCTTGATGA
Organism: Capsicum pubescens; assembly: GCA_030864215.1. NCBI lineage: Eukaryota > Viridiplantae > Streptophyta > Magnoliopsida > Solanales > Solanaceae > Capsicum > Capsicum pubescens. The sequence continues at coordinate 102,991,397 of CM061542.1, forward strand.
AGAGGAAACATGATGATAAGGGGAACATTCATCTTCAGGTGGAGTTTACTCTGATTAAATATGATGAATGTTCATTGATGCTCAAATTATATGGTTTGGTTTGTCATTATCAAAAAAGGGGAAATTACTATAGGTCATTTTTATGATGAGTAGCTAAACTACAAGGGACCAGGTCCCTAGATGTGCAACGTACAGTATAGCTAGCACACAGTATCTACACAATTTTGTCCTTTTGTGTGTAACAAACTTACAAGTGCTATTTTGTACTGACTTGGAAATTGGTCCAATGATATTTCAGCCCTAATCATCACTCAACTATAAAAGAAAAGAGAAGTCTATTCATCAAATGGTTTTTACAAATTCTAAAGAGTGAAAAGAGAGGCAGCAAAACCCCATTTCCACACTGCTCAGGTTTTTAGCTATTTGTATATGCTTAAATAGATTTTTTTCTTGGGTGAGTGCTGAATTGTAACTGAACTACTCATGCTATAAGAATAATGTTTTCTCTTTGAGTAGAGTGTGTTTACGTAAAGTTTCCTAAGCTTGTCGTTGGTTAGAGTTAACCAATTTTTTAGGAAAACTTGGTAGAGATGTCAAGGTGTGCTTACAATAGAGGTATTGAAGTAGAAGGAACCTAGAGTTAGGTTCACAGCTGAGTCTATAATAAAGAGGTTGGTTATAGTGTATTGTTGGGTGCTTGTGATGAAAAGCTGTGGTTTTTCTCTTTCTGGGTTTCCACGTAAAAATCTTGTGTTCTTACTTTCTTGCATTGCCTCTATATTTTCAACACCTCCTAGTTGCTTTACTACTCTATCACTTGAGATTGACCTTGGGGGACTTGGTCCCTCACCATGTGGAGCAACCCCTAAAAGGTGATATCAACACCGGTGTATGCCTAGCACCAAGAGTCAAGGCAATCCCTTACTCCCTATTGATCCCGAATCGAGGAGAATTTTACAAACACCATTAATGATGTCAGAGCAAGTTCATGATGGTGCTCCTATTGGGGTTTAAGATCCTTGGAATTCACCTCTTCCTCTACCTGTTGATCCTTAAAATATTGCCAATAGATAGATAGAGCAATTTTTAGCAGAGGTAGCTGAAGAGAGAAGAGTAGCCGAGGAATCCCGATTGGCTCAATAGGTATATATAGCTTTGCTAATATTGGTAGATGAACAAAGAGCACCACTCAATACAAATCATGTAGAGGGCATGGTGGTAGAGCTAGAGTTGTCCTAGCCTATCAGTATCTACAACCATATGATAAAGATGAAGACATGGGTTATGTAGAGCCTGCTGAGACTGGTGCCATTATTCCACCTACTTTACCCCCTAATAAGAAGTTTGATATTAGCAGTTTAATGATCCAGACGCTGAATCTAAAAGTTATATTATTGGGGTTAGTAATAGATGATACAAACATGCCTCTAGAAAATTTTACTTGGATATGCACTTCATATACTATCACTGGGGTAGCTCAGGAAGCATTGAGGTTATAGTTTTTCCCTTTTTACTAACAGGGAGAACATCCTAGAGCCTCAATCACGACATGGCATAAGCTATGCAGATAGTTTTTAAATCTATTTTTCCCTCTTTCTAGGATGCTATAGTTAAAAAATAAGATTTATAATTTCTGGTAGTTACCTGCAGAGTCTATATAAGAAGCATAGTTTGGTTAAAAAAGAAGCTGATCATGGTACCCCATCACAGGATTCCAGGATCTAACCTGTTGGAAATATTCTATAGATCCTTGAATGTTAGTTCTTGGGCAATGGAAGACACAATATCCTGAGGTGCGCTTATACATCTGTGTTGGGAGATGGCTCAAGAGATGTTGGATGAGATCTATATCACTAGCCGAGGATGGTACACTCAGTAGATTTATAGAGAAGATATCACATTGCTATTGGAGCTATAAGTAATTACAGATCTAGTAATGATATGGTTTCACAAGAGGTTGCATAAATCAGAACTGATATTGGGCTACTTTTAAAATAATTTGTAGTAATGACGGCTGAAAGTTTCTGCCTATGTTGAATAAATTGTCTATAAATATTCTGCTAGTTGAGGTATTGGAGAAAATGCTAGGATATACAAAATTCATGAAAGATCTGGTCACTAGAAACGTACATTGAGCTATGAGCCTACTGACAATGTTCATCACTGTAGTGTTGTTGCCTCTAGATCATTATTAGAGAAGAATGAGGACCCTGGAGCCTTCACCATTCTATGCACTAGTGGGTCCTTCAACTTTACTCAGGCATTATGTGATCTAGAGGCAAATGTTAATCTCATGCTGCTGGTCGTGTTAAGCAGTTGGGGTTAGGATCACCTAAACCAACATCTATGGGATTATTAATGGCTAGCTGGACCGTGAAAAAACCAGTTGGTATTCTATGTGATGTGTTGGTGAAGGTGGCATCCTTCATCTTCCCAGCCAACTTCATAATAATTAATTGTGAGGTAGATTTCCAAGTCCCTATCATCTTGGATAGACCTTTCCTAGCTATAGGCAAGGCATTGATTGATATGAAGTTAGGACAGATAAGGTTCAGACTCAATGATAAATAAGTAATCTTTAGTGTATCCTAATCAATACGGCAACTGGATGATATGAGATTTGTGCCTATGATAGACACCATTGATTATAACATTGATGCATTGACTGTTCCAATTGAAGAGAGGTTGGGTGTTGAAGCATTAACAGTGGTAATTATGAATTTCAACAGTGATGGAATTGAGGAGTACACTGAGATTGTTGGTGCTCTATATAGGAGAGGTTCTTATACTTAATCCCCAAAGAATCTTGATCTATATTTGAAAAATAGAACCACTCTCCCTGCTCATCCATTAATTGAACAACCACCAGTATTAGGGTTGAAGGCCCTTCCATACTATTTATGCTATGCTTTTCTAGGGGCCGACAACACATTTCTAGTAACTATTGTTATGGATTTGATGAAGGCTGAGGTAGAGGCATTATTATCTATATTGCAAAAGTTCATATGAGATATAGGATGGACTATTATACATATTATGGGTATTCCACCAGGAATCTGCACTCATAAAATCCAACTCAAATGAGATTGTATGCCGACTATTGAGTACTAGAGATGATTGAATCCTCCTATGCAGGAGGTGGTAAAGAAAGAGATCATTAAGTGGTTGGGTGTTGGTGTTGTTTATCCCATTTTTGATAGCAAATGGGTTAGTCCTTTTTAATGTGTCCCAAATAAAGGTGGCACTACAGTAGTGCCAAATGAGAAGAATGAGCTAGTGCCTATGAGACCAGTCACAGGCTGGATAGTGTGCATAAACTACAAAAAATTGAACACATAGACCCAAAAGGACCACTTCCCAATGCCCTTCATGAATCAGATATTGGATAGACTTGCGGGAAGGGGATGGTATTATTTTCTAGATGAATATTTAAGGTACAATCAGATCACACTTTCTCCTAAAGATCAGGAGAAGATAACCTTTACCTGCTTATATAGGACATTTGCATTCAACAGAATGTCATTTGGGTTGTACAACGCTCCAGCAACATTTCAGAGATGCATGATGTCCATCTTCTCTGAAATGTAGAAGACACCACTGAGGTATTTATGGATGATTTTCTTGTAGTTGGTGATTCTTTTGATGACTATTTGATTCACTTGGACAATTCTCTACATCAATTAAGGAATGTAACTTGGTAATTAATGGGGAAAAGTGCCACTTTATGGTGAAAGAAGGAATTGTGCTTGGGCATAAGATCTAGAAAAGAGGCATAGAGATTGACAAGGCAAAAATTGATGTGATTGAGAAGCTGCCACCACAAATTTCAGTTAAGGGGATTCAAAGTTTTTTGGGACATGCAGGTTTTTATAGGCAATTCATCAAAGATTTCTCAAAGTCCGCTAATTCTTTGTGTAAGCTTCTTGAGAAAGAGGTAAACTTTGTGTTTGATGAGGCATGTCTTAAAGTTTTTGATTGCTTGAAGGAGCGGTTGGTGTCAACACCTATCATTGTGTCTCCTGACTGGTCTATGCCATTTGATATCATGTGTGATACAAGTGGTGTGGCTCTAGGTTCCATCCTAGGCTGAAGACAAGAGAAGATTTTGCATCCTATCTACTATGCTAGCAAGGAATTAAACCCTACTTAGAAGAATTATACTATAGCCAAACACAAGAACTACTAGCAGTGGTTTTTGCCTTTGAAAAATTTTGGTCTTATCTGATTGGCACTAAGGTTGTTTTGAATACAAATCATGCAACCTTGAGATACTTGATAGAAAAAAAGATGCAAAGCCTAGATTGATCCATTGGGTTCTCTTGCTGCAAGAGTTTGATTCCGAGGTTAAAGATCGAAAGGGTACAAAAACTCAAGTTGCTTATCATTTGTCTAAATTTGAGGATGAAGCGATGCAGAAAGTAGAAAATGCACTAGAAATCAATTATAATTTTCCATACAAGCTAATTTTGGCAGCATCGCAAGACTTAATTCCCTGGTTTGCTGACTTTGCAAATTATCTGGCAAGTGATCTCATGCCAGAAAATTTGTCCTTCCAGCAGAGGAAGAGATTTATACATGTGCTAAAGAAGTTCTTTTAGCATGAACCTTATTTCTTCAGAATGTGTGCGGATGGGGTTATTCGTATATGCAGCCCTAAAGTGGAGATGATGAGCATTCTTAAGGATTTTTATGCTTCACCAGTTGGGTGTTACTATAGAGAAACCTTCACAGCCCACAAGATTTTATAGTATGGGTACTACTGACCGATAATTTACTAGGATAATCATGACTTTTCTATAGCTTATGACCAATGCCAATGTCAAGGTAATATTTTGAGGCACCATGAACTTTCTATGACCCCTATCCTAGAACTAGAGTTGTTTGATGTATGGGGTGTGGACTTTATATGGCCATTTGTAAGCTATTTTAGTATGAAGTACATTCTTGTGGCGGTAGACTGTGTCTAAATGGGTGGAAGCGGTTGAGCTCCCAAATAATTAAGGTAAAAGTGTCACTGCCTTCCTAAAGAAATATATTTTTTCTCAATTTGGCATGCCACGGGCAATCATTAGTGATGGTGGGTCACATTTCTGCAATTGCCTATTTAGAAATCTGCTTGAGAAGTATGGTGTACGGTGAAATTCAAGAGGGGGGGGGGGGTGAATTGAAATTTTTCTTCTATGAGTCAACTACTGACCCCTCACAGTCTACTCCCCTGTAGATTAGAACACTTCACAAATAGATTAAATTTAAAATAGTTAAGCAAGAAAGTAACAAGAAGTAAAGTAACAACACAAAGATTTATCCTGGTTCGTTACACCAATGTAGTGCTTACATCCTGTCCCCTTGGGTTTCGAAGATTCCTTAGATCGTTGAAAGTTTGGCTTGAGTACAATGATAGAAAGTAAGTTCTGAAGACTTATTTTGCTCTTCAGATCTTGTGACAAAGCTTCAATTGATGTTACAAAGTTGACTCGATCCTACTCTTTATATAACAATTGTAAACTAAAGTTACAAAGCTTTGTAAGACTAAGAATGAGACACTTAGAATTTTCTCCTTAAAGTTGCGTAAAAACTGTTCGTCTTCAATCTTCTTCTTTTATAGTCTTCGGCTGCTACTTGTCATAAGGAGGCCCAAGATATTTCTTCTCAATCAAGGATTTAAATGTATTCCTTGATTGTGTAAAGTAGTAATTTGATATGTCCATATCAGATATGTCCATAAACGGCTTTGGATCACGTCCATATTAGATATGTCCGTGATCTATCCTTCCTTTTAGTCTTGATGTCTAGTGATGGTTGCATATTTTTTTTTGTTTAGATCTTTATTGATTTTCTGACTGATCTAATATGTCGTGATTATGGGATGGTTATTCTCCTTCCATTTCCAAGATATTAATTTGATTGCCTTGCTTGTTTGAGTGTCGTAATCTTCTTATGATTGAATGTTCTTTCTTTCCTAAAGAGGTCTTCAAGATCTTGCTTCTTTTATTCTTTTACCATCGACAATATTCCAGTATCTTGCATCCTTTTTCCTTCAAAGATTCATTCATTAGTTTGTAATTATTAAAACGTTACGTAAGGATACTAACAATCTTCTCTTTTTTTGATAATGACAAACTTAAACATCAGTTGACTTCCCTGTCTGTTTAGCTCCCCTTATCTTTCTACCTTTGTGGCTGTAGTTGGCTCTAATGTAATGATGGTCGACTTAGTTCCTTTGTTACCTATCTAGTCAATGAATGCAACTAATGCCCAACTTCTCCCCCCCTTTGACATAATAAAAAAGGGCAGCGCAAACACTACAAAAAGAATATTCCCATCCATAAAAAACAAAAAGGAAGACAAGCTAAAAAACATAGAGTTCTAGACATGCGTAGTTATGGTGGCAACACAAATATGTCAAAGAAGGAGTATGTAGAGTCTTTATACAGGCTAGAGTGTGAGAAAGGATAGGACCTCTTTTGAATAAAAAGTGTTCAACGTCGTTTGGTAAGGAAATAAGTAAGAGTATTGTGCATGTTAGAGCAGAAGTGATCATAAGATTTCTCCACGCCCTTGGTGAAGTTGAAGTAAGAGTTCTGAACGGAGATGACAAGCTCATTTGAGGAGGAGGAGGATTCAGACTTGATGTACTCAACTTGAGAAAATATCCTGTTAAACAATCTCACTCTTTCCTATTTGAAGCCATCAAGGGAGAGTCATACTTTACCTATGTCGGTGCCTGTCTCTTTTACCTTCTGTAGTAGTTTGGAAGTCGACTCCTTGATGCAGGCTATTCCTTCCTCGATGGCAGTAAGCCTGAGCCTGATTTTTCCATCCTTCTTATCTGCATATGACATAGATTTAGGAACAGGTTTACTTGCCCTGGATGTGTCAAGTCAGCTCTTAACAGATTTTTTTTACACCATTCTTTTTCAACCAGAACATATCCTATGCTTTTGAAGATCTTTGAATCATAGGTTGTAGAGACTTTTACCATCAGATAGGATGAAAGATTGATTCCATAGTGAATAAGAATCCGAGTTATGAGCAAACCATAGTGTAAACTTGTCGAGGCATGGGAGTCAGTTGCACTTTCCATCATGTATTCACGAATCCAGGCACTCTAGTTGATTTTGTACTTTTTGATCAGGCAGTAGAGAATAGATACATCTCTATAAGTCACATTACTGAGAGACCCCTTTCGAGCAATTAAGGTGGTTGCAACAAGATAAGACAAAATCGTATTGCAGAAACTGAGGGATAGAGGACCAAAAATGGGGCTGTTTGTGTCAGGATCTGAGACAACCTTCTTTGCTTTATCAAAACTGACTTCAAAATTCCCAAGCAAGGTTTTATTCATGAAAAAGATGACGTCAAAGAATTTGGTGTCAAATAATTTCTCAAATAAGAAGTCATTTAGAACAATACGAGTACCAAGAACCAGAGTTCCCAATTCTCCACTGTCAGGGGAAAGACGAAGATTGGAGAAGAACATGCGGATGAGATCTTAAATTTTTTTAAGGCCACATAGGTAAAACATTATTGATAAGTTTTGAGCTTTGAGAAAGTGATCGATATTGCAGTTGGATTCCTTTAGGAGAGAGAGATTAATGACTCTTCCAGAAACAATGGAGCAATTCTTGAAAGTGAGAAACTTCTCCTTGTGAGAAAGAGTCCAGAACTGCATGTCTTTCATAGGGAGAGACTTTAGAGGAGAGGCTCTACTTTTGTTAGAGGATGTCATGGGACTAGGAGCGGTGCATTTCTTGGACACAGTCATCTGGATAGAGTGACAGGAGGATTCATTAGAGGTTTCGGAGAGAAGGACAGGGTCAAAGTTGGAGGAATTTAGGTTAGGGAAATTTTTGGTAAGATTAGCCATTGATCGTGTTTTTGTCATAGTAGAGAAAAAGGGAATCGATGAGTATAAAGGAAAAAGAAGAAGAGGAAGAGATAGGATAAAAGAAGAGAGCCAAGGGTTAGAGTTTAAGATGAAAGGGGAGGAGGAGTGTTGGGAAGTGAGATGGGCATAGGAGGTAATGATGAAGGAAGAGAAAAAGGTGGCGTGAGAGGGGGAAGATTTGAAAGGAAAGGATGGGGGGTTAGAAGGTAGTTGATGATTTTTGTGCCAAGAAAATTTTAGAAATCCTTTAGAGAATCAGTAAAATATATGGCAACGAGTTTTTCTACAAACAAAATCCTCATCAATAAAAAAAATATATAATTTTTTTAGTAAAATAAGAAAAAAAGGACCAAATAAAATATTGTGACAAAAAATATGACATATGAGTCATTAAAGCTGAATCCTTTTGAAGATCTTCCTTCTAGTAAAAATAAAATTAGACTAAGTAAAATGATTTGTGTCCAAAAATATGACTCACAAAATATTGACACCAAATCTTTTTCAGAGAAATCAAGATTTTCTTATAAGATCCAATTTTCTTCAAGATCACGGACATAAATCAGTTGATGCTAACACAGTACAATTAAATAGATTATTAGAACAACAGTATCATATGTTCTGGGAGAAAACTCAAGAGATAGATTAATCATCAGGTAGTCGGCGCAGAATTCATAAAATTTAAGTACAACAGCTTCCAAGAGTTGTGCATACTTCTTCGGTTGTTGAAGAGTTAACTAAAGTTAGTTCCTTGCTCGTTAGGGATTTTATTGATGTCAATTCCCTCTTCCTTTATTTCTATTGAAGAGTCAACTCTGAAGAGGGCATTGTCGACTCTGGTAATATTGCTTCCGTCATTGTCACTAAATCTGACAGTTTTTTTCATCTACAATCTGTGAGACCCTTTTCTTTCCAGCTCTACTTTTGGAACATCCAATATTAATCCCTCTCTTTCATAGACTTTGCAAACATGCTACTACAAAATAATAAGATTAATTCTTCTTACGTACCCAAGCGGTCTTGGGTCCTTGCGGGTTAGATGTACTTTCTTTGGGTTTCAAAACTCACCCACTTTTAGGATTATGCCTGCAACTATAGGATTTGTGCCTTCTCTATCCACAGATGAAACAAATGGTCCCTCGATAGGAGAAAGAGTTTTTAGATGATTTAAACGACCCTGATGAGAAACTTGAATAGTTTTTGAAGGAGTTTGACCTTAAGAAACTATGGCTTGAGGATGCCTTAAAAAATTTTAATTTTATTTTTTCATCATCAAGCTCTTCATGAAGTAGGTCAATTTTAATTTGACATGCTTTAATTTCTATTTTCCAGTTTCGTCGTTCCTCTTCGAGTCTTTATTTAAATCGAGCTTCACAACTTTTTTCTCTTGAGTGAATTTGTTATATTCATTTGTATATTTTTGAATCTCATCAGTAATCATGTCTAAGTTAGATTCAAGAGTGTTTCAATTATGACAACTGTGTAGTCTTACCTCGCTAGATTCACCTGTTGCCATGAAGCAAATTTGTGGCTTCTATATCTTCTTCAATTTCATCTTCATCACTCTAGACTCCAAAATTTTGATTCTTCCTAGATGTTCTTCTTTTTAGTTCTGGACAATTCTGTTTGAAGTGGCTAGGCTTTCAACAGTAGTAGCAGCGTTCATCATTTCTAATGGAATCATTATTTTTGCCTCCTTAGGATGTTTGTTGTCTCTGCCTAATGATCTGTCTTACTCCACGATTTATGAGGGCTATTACTTTTCCATTAGCATCTTCTTGAATGTCCTTCTCTTTTGTTGGAGCAGTATTGAAGGCTACTGGTTTCTTTTTTTCATCCTTGTGAAACCTGTTGATATAATTTTTTTCATATCCAATAAGGTTACCTCGTTGTTCATCGTATGTCATGTTATGAAGATCTCCATATTCCAGAATGGAAGCTTTGGTTTCCCAAGTTTTTAGGAGACTTTGGACCAACTTCTGGACTTACAGGTCGTGAGGATAAATCATCCCTTGTGATTTTAGTTCGCACACGATTTTGCTGAATCTGGAAAATATTATTTCAATATCCTCATTTTTCTCCATTTGAATAACTCGTATACATTGACAAGAGCAACAATTTTTGACTTCTTGACTTTAGTGGTCCTTCATAGGTTACCTCCAGTTTGTCCCACATTTCTTTTGCTGTTTCATATGTTGAGATCTTGTCATATTTTTGTCCGCTAACTGCACATAAAAGCAAACTTATAGCACACGTGTTAGTTTGAATTACCTTTTTTTGTTCTTTGGTGACCTCGAAGCTTTCAAGGACTTCTATATCAGAACTGCTAGATTCTTTATCTTTGTCCTTTGACTTTTCCTTGGGTCCTGGAATCGGCTTTGGACCCTTTTTGATAATAACCCAGTCTTAGAAGTCATTTGATTGGACAAATATCCCAAACCTATTCTTCCAGTAAGAGTAATGTTGTCCATTAAAGTATGTTGGTCTTATGGAAGAGGGACTATCCTGGAGGAGAGCACCGGTAATCTAATAATTGGCCATTTGATCTTTGATCACTTGCGGTTAGGCAATTCTATCTGTAAGACCTGCTCTGATACCAAATAAAATTCAAGAAGGGGGTGAATTGAAATTTTTCTTCTATGAGTCGACTATTGACCCTTCATAGTCGACTCTCCTGTAGATCAGAACACTTTATAAATAGATTAAATTCAAAACAGTTAAGCAAGAATGTAACAAGAAGTAAAGTAACAACACAAATATTTATCCTTGTTTAGCACACCAATATAGTGCCTACATCCAGTCCCTTTGGGTTTTGAAGTTTCCATAGATCTATAAAAGTTTGGCTTGAGTACAATGATAGGAAACAAGTTTTGAAGACTTATTTTTCTCTTCAGATCTTGTGACACAACTTCAGTTGATATTACAAAGTTGACTCAATCCTACTCTTTATATAACAATTATAAACTAAGGTTACATATTTTTGTAAGACAAAGAATAAGACACTTTGAATTTTCTCCTTGAAGTTGCGTGAAAACTGTCTGTCTTTGATCTTCTTCTTTTATATTCTTCGACTGCTACTTGTCATAAGAAAACCCAAGAGATTTCTTCTCAATCAAGGATTTAAATTGATTACTTGATTAAGGAAAGTAGCCGTTTGATATGTCCATTTAATATATGTCCATATATGGCTTTGGATCACGTCCATATCATATATATCCGTGATCTATCCTTCCTTTTAGTCTTGATGTCCATGTGACAGTTGTGTCCTTTATTATTTTGTTTAGATCCTGATTGATTTTCCGACTGATGTAATCTGCTGTGATTATGGGATGGTGATTCACCTTCCATGTTCAAGATATTAATTTTCTTGCCATGCTTGTTTGAGTTTCATGATTTTTTTTATAATTGGATGTCCTTTCATTCCTAGAGAGGTCTTCAATATCTCACTTCTTTTATTCTTTTACCATCCGCAATTTACATTGTTTTTCCTGCAAAGATTCATTCGTTAGTTTGTCATTATTAAGACGTTACCTAAGAATACTAACATAATGCATAAGGTGACAACACCTTATCATCCTCAGGCTAGCGTACAAGTTTAAGTAGCCAACAAAGAGATAAAGTTCATTTTGGCAAAAAGTGTTAATGCCAATAGGATTGATTGGTCAAAAAGCTAGAATATGCATTGTGGGCCTACCAAAAAACTTTCAAGACTCCTATAGGTTCTTGTCCGTATTAGTTGGTGTGTGGTAAGGCATGTCACTTGCCTGTTGCACTTGAACACAAATCACCGCAGTCGTTAAAGAAGTTGAACTTTGAGTGGCATAATGCAGCAAAGGCGAGAATGAGTAAGGTGAAGGAGTTGGATGAATTTCGTCTCTGGGCTTATGAAAGCTTTGCACTGTACTAGGAAAAAATGAAGATGCACCATGATTGAAAGATTGATAAAAGAGTATTTGACCCAGATGACTAGGTATTGTTGTATAATTTGAGAATTCGCTAGATGGTATGGTTTATTTAATGTGGTAAGAGTGTTTCCATGTGGTGCTTTAAAATTGAAGCATGATGGTAAAGTACCATTTAAAGTAAATGGGCAAAGGGTAAAGCACTATATGGGTAACACAAAAAAAGTTAAGGTAATTGATTATTTGAGCCTTAGTGAGTTTGAGTAACCAAGGCAACTGAGTCATGCCGCGATGTTAAATCAGGCACTTAATAGAAGGCGACCCATGGGGTTAGTTGGTGATGTATGAGTTCCAACCTAGGAACGTCGTGACGGGAAGTTAAACCAAGCACTTCATAGGAGGCAACCCATGCTTTGTACTTATTAAAATATAGGTTAAAATGTGTGTTTAGTATGAAGGAGTCAACCAGAAAATTTGTTGATATCAACCAATGCAGGCCTCTTTACGAGTCATAATAAAAAATTATGACTCATGAGAAGAAGTCGTAAAGACCTGGAACTCAGATTACTTTCAGGTAATTGATCTCGGAGTCATTACGGCTCTCAGAATGAGTCATAGTTAGTAACTACGACTCGTCACCTTGAGTCATAATGACTGGAGACCCAGGTACGGTTCCAGTCTTTATAGAGGGAGTCTAAAACTCGTAAGAAATGGTTATGAATCATAATCAAGATTCGTAACCAAGCCTGAAAGATCAGGTACCGCGGGTCGACCTAGTCTAAATCACGATTTAAAACAAAAGGGTAATCAATTGGGCACCCGAATTTTCAATTCGCAAACTCCCTCCATTTTTATTGGATACCAAAAACTCAAAAACACACTCCATAATACATCCCAATCATCAAAGCTTACGAATTTCAAGATCCAACTATAGTATCTGTCAAGAGCATTCGGGTTCAAATTCTACAAAAAGTTTTTTCTTCAAGACTCCAAAGTTCTAAGTCAAGTAAGTGTTTGGTTTAAATGATTTACTTCTTACTATTAATTCTAAAAATACTAAAAAGTAACTTGGATTCCTTGCTAAGTTGTGTGTGCTTAAAGCTAAAATCCTAGTGTTCTTGAAGATAAAAATTGAAATCGGGTGCAATTTAACTTTTTTGCACCTAAAGACATAATGTTGCGATGTACTAGGAGTTGTGTAGACCTAGTATAAATATGAGAATGTATATTTGGTGTGGGGATTAAATATTGGAAACAACTAAGTCTAAACCCCCATGTTACAGTGGATACGGGACTCCTAACGACTTCTAAAGACACTTAATGAGTCGTTACGAGACTTGTAATCACTGATAACATGGAGGATTAGAAAAGTGTGTGTCTAGTATCTCTACGAATCAAATGAAAAAATCGTATTCAATCACTACGTCTCATAGTTAGGAGTCGTAATGACTGGGAAAAATTATGCATAATAAGAAATTTTTTCTGGTCAGAATACGAGTGTTGGTAATAAGTCATAGCCTAACCTTATGACTAATTATGAGGACTCATAATCTGCCCAGTAACTACTTATCTGGTCTTTATCTACATTACGACACTTTCAACTGAGTCGTTCCCAGTGGTTACGACTCATACCCCTTAATCGTATAGAGTTTAGTACATGTACACTGACACCAAAATTTCTTGTTTTTCTTTCCTCCTCTTAGAATTCACTAATGGGACTTATGTAAACAAGTACTCATGGATCCTAAGGGTGATTCATCATCGAAGTAAAAACCAAATAAGAACACCAAGAAGAAACCTTCCCCAAAGTCTTATTACTAGTTGAGAAATGAGGACACTGACGAGTCAAGTGGTGATCTTAAAGAATATCCAATAAAGGGGCAGGTGAAGCCATGGGAGAAACTACCTTGGGGAAAGAAAACAACTACTAAAGAGGCCACACATCCCAGAAAACCCCCCAAAATGAAACATCCCAACACTTCCCTACCGCATTCACCATCATCTTCTAAAGATGACAATAATGATGATAATGAAGAAGAAGAAGAAGAAAATGGTGATGATATAGGTGAGAAAGAATGAAGCTCTTATAATGAAGAAGTTGAGAGCGGGAGTGAAGAGCATGCTACTCCCATTGATATCCAACCACCACCACCACAACCTCAAATTCCATTATCCATTGAAGCTACCCTAGTGCACATCGTAGAATAGCAAAGGCACCCTAAAATGTAGATACATATAATGAGGGGATAGAAATAAACCCGTCCACCAATAAAATGAGGAGGGGATATATCTGGAAAGTAGGTTGACTGCGGAAGGCATGTCTGAGATGCCTAAGTTTGAGGCTCGGATCCAATAATATCAGTTTCAGTAGATGATCATAGCTTCCAGAAAATCTAGTCCTGCATTAGTATGGGAGTTCTATGTGGCTTACAAGGAGAGCTGAAGAGGCAATACCCACAGGGCAACTTATGGAAGGGGGGGTGAGCCAAATACTTTGTTGACCATTAGAGGAGTTTGGGTGAACATCTCTCCAAGGACTATTTCAAGAATCTTGAATGGACCTGATTTACAACCACTTGTGAATACTGCTGAAACTAATTACTGCATGAAAGAAATATAAAAAAAACAAAGAAACAAATGGGCACTGCTGATAAGATGATGCACTTCTGATGGATGACAAATATTATCACTATGGATGGGGAAAAAATTAGCTGGATAGTTGGTGGTCCGAGAGTGAATTCACAGAAGATTACCAAAAATACTTTGAACTTTGGGGCAAAGACGTGGTGGACTCTTGCCCGACATAGGCTGTGTGCCACAACTGGGGACAACATACTTAGTCCAATCCGTGTAACATTAGTAGTGGGACTCATGGTTGGGTATGATTTTGATGTTACACAGTTCATTGCTAGAGAGATACGTGATCGAGCGGTGGGTACTGATGTGATTCTGGCATTCCCATGCTTGTTGACTTAGATATGCTTGGAGGTGTAAGGGCCAGAACTTACGGATGTGGATCAGTTTATTGAGGCAAAGAATATTATGGGCCTGGGGTTGATTTGGGAATTTGCAAATCCCAAGTCCAAAGTGCACAAACAAGGAGCAACATTGCTAGCTGAGACTCTTTAGAATAAGGATACCAGTACCGAGGCTGCTGGATTTACTGAGGTAGATAACACTCTGGTTGAGGGTGGGATATCTAAGACTCAACCTTCTGATACAGCTGGTATATCCAGTACTCTTACTCCACCCCTGACAGTAGTACATCATCTATCCATAGCAATATCAGCTCTAGATGGATGTGTGATAGTGCTGCAGGCAGTGTGGAATAATGTGATGAAAAGGTTGGGCACCGTGGAGGTGAAGGTAAGGTTAATGGGGAATGACATAAATCCCTAGGTTGATAAAATACTCAAAGACCAAAGCACAAAGATACAAAGTAGGTTGGATGGTTTTAAACTAAGGATCACTCGTCAACTTGAAAGTGTTCAATCCCCTGACATAGAGGGAGTCAAGGCTAAGATAGCCGAGCTGTGAAACTTGATCGATGAATTACATGAGTAGCCAGTTTATCCAATGCCTATTATTATATAGATCTATCCAGAAGACGATGTTTAAAATATCTAGGGTGTTGATGATGAAACCCTGAGAACTGTTGAGATGATAAAGAAGAACAAAGAATGAAAAAGTTGAGATAGTGATGTGTGAGAGCATCGTAAGTGATAGGGACTGGCAGGTGAGGGTCTAAGATATGGTGGTAGGAGCTGTAGTTTTAGATTTTCTAAGGCTATTGAGAGGGGTAGATACACGACGCCGACACCAGATATACCACTGATTCCACCGGTCACAACCAGTTTTACTACTTAGGAGACCATCCCAATAGCTGGTGGGACCACTACTTAGGAGAGTGGGGTCTAATTTAAGTGTCCCTATGATGATCTCGTATGAGATGGCGCCTTGGGTGCCCAGGTATGTCCTCGATCCCTATTTATATTTTTAGATGCACTGAGGATAGTGTATACGATTTAGTTAGGGGTGGGGGTGTACCATAATTGCCACGGTTATAGTTGCTGATTTTCAAAACTTGTAGGCCACAATTTGAATAATGAACCAACATGTTTATGTTTTTGTATTGTCAATGATGTTTAAGTGAGAGAGTGTTATGTATTAAAGACATAGTTTGTTTAATATGTATTGTGATTCTAAAATTGACACTCTTCCTAATTTTTTTTATTATAAACTGTGTGATCTCTGTATGTATGCAACTGCTGAGAATCCCTTAATGGCATTAGAATTAGGGACGAGATAAGTATGGAATGTAGGTGCATGAACTGGATAAGTAGTGACTGACAATGTGACCCTGTACAACGTGAGTGTGAGGTGGTACTTAGTTCCCAATGTGTATGGATTCCAGAACTTGCCCGGTTTTTTTTCTAGATTGTGTGATGGTCGGTTAGGAGATGATCATAGGACATTTTTTCTGAATAGTCCACTCAAACCTAATTTGCCAAACCAAATGAAATATGAATCCCTTGATCCATAAGATGAGCCTAGTTGACCTATTTTTGTTGTTTATGCTAATTTCACCTTCCCGTTTGACTATAATGAACCCATTTTAGCCCTGGTTCTCTTCGGACACTGTGTACCTCAACTCAGGCAAATCTCCTAAGTTGAGAGTGGTTAGTATAGGGATGCGTAGGAAAAATAAGTATGAAGAAAGAGGTGTAGATAGAAAAAAATAATTAAGGACGGGTGTGGTAAAAAAATAAATGAAAAAGAAATAGGAAAAAAAGAAAATGAAAGAAAAATAAAAATAAATAAAGAGAGAATGAGAAAAGAGAACCGCACTGGCCCAAAAATAAACATGAAAAAGAAGAAAAAGGAAAGATAAGGGAAGATTGAATAGAAATATGATATAAAACATAGACCCCTAAGAAAATATAGTGCCAAAGAGGCTAAGTCACTTAAAAAGTTCCCAAATATACCATAACCATCCCCTAGCCTACGTTACAAACCTAACAAAGTCCTATAGTGATCCTAGCCTGACCATCTAAAAAATTAGGTAAACAACATAAAGGTAAGCCTATGGCATTCTATGTACACTGATTGGAATTTCTTTAGGAGTGTGAGTATCTCTAAACTGTCTCTGGAATATTAGTCTGAATCAAAATAAGTGATAGGGACTTCTTGACTGTGAGGGTGCATGGGTAGAAATCTAAGGTTGTGTATTTGTCTAGGTTGTGTATCTTACATAGGCCTAGTTGTCTGTTGCTAATTTAATACCATCATTGGATTCCTGTGGGTCGCACTGTTGCACCAAATCACAATATATAGTAATGGTTTTGAACAGCGAAATAGGAGGGGTAAAACATTATTGTTTTGATCTATAAAGTTGACTGTCAAATATGTCACAAACTCTCCACTATTAAGCGTCATATTATTACGGGTGTTGATTTTTCTTTTGCCTAAGTACATGCAAATAATCTTAGTTGAGGCTGTTGATGTGCCTAGGAAACATGGAACATTCGATGCTTAAAATGATGAATTTATGCTTGGACACAGGTTATTTTGATAGATATGATGTGTTAGTTGCATGAGTGTAGGTAAATCAGGTAGAAAATGGCTTGAACTAAAAATTGGAAAAAACGACTATGGAAAAGTTGAAGTACTAGTTAGGCTACGAGTCGTTATGACACTATATGACTCGTCACCTAACTCATAAAAAAATCATGACTACTAGTTGAGCTGAGGAGCTAAGTAAAAGATGACCACAACTCTTAAAGAGTGGCTACGAGTCATAGTGCGAAGCCGTAATGATCACAGTAAGTTATGCTAAGGTCCAAAATTGAAGTCTTAGAATACTACGAGTCGTAAGGACTGACTACGACTTGTAGTGAGCAATTGAAATGAGACCAGTATGCAAGGTCTTGAAGTTTGACGCTCAAGTGACAACAAGAAAAGACCACGAGTTGTAAGGACTGACTACGACTCATGGTGATGAATCATATTGACAACAGAAGCTTGAATCCCTAAAGATAAAAGTTCACTGGAATATCTATGACTAGCAGGATATGACTTGTAAAGAGACCTTAGGAGTTATAATGATTGCCAACTTACTTTTTCTATTCCATTTTCATTAGGATTTCTTTATTATTTTGAGATACTATAAATACCTTAGGGTTATTCCTTTATTAGGTGACACTTTTCCAATACTTTTGATATTTTTTGCATACTTTTATTATTGAGAGTTTGTTCTTGAGATTTTGGTTTTGAATTTAATTAGAGATTTTGGATTTTATTCTTTCATTATAGTGCAATTAATTACATGTCTTCTTCATGGATTATTGCATAAGCATGAACAGCTAAATTCCTTGACTAAGTTTGTGGGAACTCCGGTTGATTAGCTACATAAGAAAAGTGGGAGATTTATTTATTCTACTGTAATTGCATGTATTGCAATCTTCTTTGTGTTAACTGAACCCAAGCTATTACATAAGCTTGGGAATTGCCTGTATTCAAGAACGTCCTCACAAGGGAGTTTGAGATTGGGAAAAGAAGGTTACAATAGTGATTCAAGTCTATCAACCCTCATCTAATCAACTCGAGACTCAAAAAGTGAGAGTTGCATTAAGGTTATAGGCAAGGGATAACAAGGCGATGCCCTAAAACTCACAAGGTAAAGGGTAAGATCTATTGATACGTTAACAAGATGCTTGATAGTACATAGCTTGTCGATTTGCATATAAAGCAGTAGGTTAGGTGGATTGAACATGAGAATCTTACGTAATTGTGAAGCAGCGGGGAACATAGTCCTAGTGTTCGTATTCTATTGTTTGCAAACTCAAGAATTCAAGTTTGCTACTTGTTACTGTTGACTTTCAAATTCCCTCATTTACTTTTCTGTGCTGCTCATGAATTTAGTCAAATTTGAGATACTGTTCAGCATATTCCTTGTGGGTTTGACCCCAACCTGAGTTGGGTTAGTATATTTGGCATCGACCGCAACATACTTCTTTGGAGGTTAGTTTTGGGTGATATAAAAAATCCACCTACGATGACTAATTCAAGGTATTTTCTTTATCTCTTTTACTTTATGTATTTCTTGTTATCGATTGTAGAATTTTTTGTTGAGATACAGGTTTTACGGTCAGTCTTGTGGGTGTAACTTTGAACATAATTTGGTGGTGTTCTTGAACATATTGGTTCACAGGCTAAGTTCTCTTACATTTTTCAATTCTCCTACAATATTTGGGAAATAAGATTAATGTAGTTCATGGCAGATTTTGGCCATAAGAGTGGTGAAAGATGAAGGGTCATCTTTTCCAATAACTTTCTTAGATTTAGGTTTTATTTTAGATGTTCCATATCCCCATCTAAGTGTAAAAAGGGTTCACACACACTTCACCAAGATCGGTCTATACTTAATTTTCAAAAATATATAGAAAAATTAAAAATCTACCATGGGAAGGGAGGTTGATGGGTTGATGACGTTGAACCACTATAGTATTAATTTTTTGTTGTAGTGATAAGTTCTGTCTTAGTGGTACCACTGCAGCAGTTAATTAACCATTACTGCAGTACTAGGCAGTAACTTCCCGATTTCCATTTTCTTGAAATTTGATTTTTACTTCCCTCTCTTGGTGTCCTGATATGGTTCTAACCTTGTTTGCATGGAATTTATGAAATTTTCATGGCTCAACAATAATCAAGCTATAATAAATTCCCTGACACCGTTAGCCATAGTTGGTATGAGGAGGATGAGTGGAGGATGAGTTGCCTGAATTCAGTGACCAGGTGAAAGTGTTTAGATGGGAGATGTTGATCGAGCCTGACATGACCTGCAACTTGGTCGGGTCCATAAATTTTTTGTTATACTTCTTACAGTGAAGTGGTCAGTACCTCTCTCTAATACTTAGATCTGGGAAAGGAATGTGTCTGTGGATTCCACTACTATTAATGAACTTTTGGGGGTTCCAAACCTCTCTAACTCAACCTTAAGGTAAAAAAATTATGAATCAAACTTGAGGTAGGCATCTTGATATTTAGCGCCAAATGATACGACTAATGAGGTGAAGTAGTCAAACCAGAGGGGGATAAAGAGTGCATGCTTCTCAGTGGAGGCCAAGATTTGGTTATAAGTGGTATCTCAAAGGATTCATACCTCGAGAAATGTTATGGGCATGGTGTTTTACTGGGATACAGTAATGACATACATTACGGTTGGGATAGAGGTAAATGAGGGAGCACAAATCAAATGGACGAGTGGTAAAAATTCTATGCCAGGGAGAGGCCGGCAAGGGACCTCTTCTTACCTTTCTTGGTTACGGAACTGTTCACCATGAAAACCATGATATCTTGGAGGAATGTGACATTCTATATAACCTTCTAAGAGAAAGGAGTACCTAATATAGAGGTAAGAAAGAGAGGGATACCAGAGAGAAAGACGATAACAACAAAGCTAATGGGAGTGGAGATGTTCCCTATTCTCAGGGACCAGTTCCTCCTAGCGACTGGGTGGACGACCTTGCTGCTATGCGAGGTTACATAGAGAGTAATTAGATATACTAGCCGTGGTTGTCTCCTTAGAGCTCTACTACCATAGTGGACCCAGTCCGAGCCTATGCTGAGCTCTGAAGGGAGCTAGAAGAAAAAAAAAAGAAACGCCGCTCTCAAGACCATAGGCTGATGAGGATGTGGAAAGCCGTGTAGTTCATTTTTTTGTGCACCTTCAAAAATAAGGATCTCCCAAATATGACTTAGAAGGATGTCGAGGATATCTATAGATGAGGAGGTCTCGGATGCCTCAATCCTTAGAGACGATGCCACCAACTAGATGTTTTTTCTGCCCCCTATTTTTTTATGTTCAAGTACTTTTGGATTTGGTTTGCCCCTGTTTGGGGCTTGTAACGACCAATTTCTCTTTTTCTTTTATATTTTGCACTTGAAGACACTTTTCATCTGCGCACTTTGTATAATAATCATGCTAGTTTATACTTCATGCCAATTGATTTTTGTTATTTTATTACTTCAGAATAGGCTTGATTTGCAAAAATTGCAAAATCATAAAAATAGAGGAAATAGCTGGCAGGACACTGCCTGGAGCCGCTACAACAATTAATCTTACTGATGCATCAGTAGCCTTCAGTAGCTTCACATTCCATTTTCTCATCCAGTCCCAGGCCCTTGTTCTACCCAACACTCTTTCTATGCATGGTTTAGTAATGTAATAACCGCTTATTTATATGTAATATAAATTAAATTTGCATCTTCTATTACTTTTGGACTACAACCAACACAATTTTCATTTATTAAACTAACAGTATTATACTTTCCACAGTCTTTTTACTTAATTCATTATCCTCAAAAGTGTCCACCAACGTCTAGGAACTTGGGTGGTTCATATGGAATTGGGTAGAAGTTAAGTAGAACTCCGAATCATGGAGAGATGAGCCATAACTCAAGTCACAGAAATAAAGACACTCTCCAAATCAGACCCGGTACTTACACCCACCGGTCTGCTTGGCTACACATCATAAAACCACACACACACTGTTAACTAATCATATTTGGAAGTTTAAGCATCTCAAGAAAGTTATCATAGAGTAACAATAACAAACAAGCAAATAATATATTGCAATGCCTTATTGCCTCACCACAAGTAACTAATGCCATTTCTAACAAGTCATAACAATCCATTTCCTTTGTTTCTTATTAGACTCAATTCACTGAAAATTTAATTCCAATATTTCTATATTAAGAGATACCAATTGGGACCAACCAGTCCCAATTGTGATTGTTGAGATACCAGTAGGAATCTACCATATACCAATTGGACTCAAATCGGGGAGACAAAAATGAGATATCATGAAAGGATAGAAAAAGTGATAATGATTCCTAGTGCTTTGTAGCCTTCTACATAGTTGATGTGGACGTCAACACACCAATCCGTAAGACTCTACTCAGAAATTGCTCTTGTACAAGGAGACCATTAACCTAGGATCTAAAACTATCTTTGTCACTACCCAAACCACGTATCGTGTTAGGCACCTACCTACTCTGACCAAGATAAAAGAACCCTTTTTACCAACTATTCAACATATGCAGAAGTTACTATAATATTTACCTAGTCAATTTATGTCTGGCATATGAATATCTTATTAATAGTTTCAAATATGATTACCTAATTAAATTTATTCCATAACAAGTTTAATACATCTGATACATAAAATAAATACAAAAAATAACAACAAGAAACTCCCTAGAACCTACCTAAACCGGTACAAGAGCATTAGATAAGGAACAAGGACATACATGACACAACATCCATGAAAGATTGAGAGGGCAGGAGCTGTTGCTGAGTGATCGACACTGCTACTATAGAAACTCCAACTAATCTGCACCATGGTATACCCCCGATTGGAGAAAAAGTAGGTGTAGCATCAGTACAACCACACATATTAGTAAGAATAATTGGTTGAACAATTTTAGAAATAAATAACATCAATAAAAAAATAGGGATAAATCATAAAATCATGTAAGGTTCCAATTTTAAATCCTCAATTAGAGAATCCTCCACACTTTATGTTAGAATCTCTGTGACCTATCTGCCATTTAATAATTTTTTATATCTTTGTCCTTTCACTAGTCATTCCAACTTATACGTTCTCCACTCTTAACTACCTCACTCTTATAATATATACAACTCTTAATGTACCTACACCCAAATCCTCTCAGTATTCACTATCACAAGACATCACAGAACCAGACAACGTGAAATATAAACTCTACTAATTGTATCCTACCGTAACCAATTCTCTTAGGGAACCATAGATTCTTATCTCCAACCAATCTGTACAAGGGACCACATATTATCGTAGATCCTCCTACGCAATTTACGATAACATGATGTCACGACCCAAACTAAAGCCTGACCATGATAGGTATCTCAAGCCCACCATGGACTGGAGACCAACCCCATCGCCTAACCTCATGAGCACAAAAGTAATAATAATACAAAAGCCAATCAAACGATAAAGCCTCTAAAACTAGAATAACATCTAAGCCGAGACATATCCCCGACTATGACCAAAAGAATCCAAAAGTAATGAGTTAATAAGGATAGAATAATGAAATGATAAGGCCTTTCGAAGGATGGAGGATCACCACTTCACAACAACTCAACAAACGTGATCAACTACCTAACACTGCACAGGAGCAACAAAAAAATCTTCAGACCCTACGTCATAAAATGATGTTGAGTTTTGGGATAGTCAGTGGGATAAGCACTGACACATAATTTAGGGAAAGTGATAATGTAAAGCCATGTCCAAAAATCAGTCAAAACCACAAGCACACATTTATATACTTATATAGGATGCCCGGATAGGGTAAGGGTCATGAACATGAGAGTTTTAAAACCATTAACCTGGACTTTGTAGCTCATTCTATCCTAAAGGCACCCATGGGTTATATGGGTTTAACTCCCCCTACTAAAAGGGCCCCAATGTATTTTAGCCACACAAACCGAGGAAAAACTGAGGGAAAACTAAAGCCACCATGGGAAATAGCCATCTCAAAAATATATATCAAGTGTGCACCAATCATATGGTCATATAAACCCCTAACGCCGGCAAAAGTGTTTTTTAGTGTTCGTCCCTTCTGTACTTATACCTCCACAGTGAGCTACACAACCCCCTTTAAGCCTAAATTAAAATATTTTACACATAATTCCAAACATTAATCCAGGAGTCATTCATTAAGGCATTTACCGCTTGGTGTCATCATACCAATACGCTTGCAAGCTAATAAATTTATGCCAAATCAATTCACACAACCAAATTAGACTCCCAAGTTCCATTAAAATCCAAATCACGGCCACCAAGACCATCCAAATTCATTTTTATATAAATTTATCCATTAATGCAATGCATTGGGTTCAAAAACAAGTTAAACCATGCAGTTATCCATAATTATAATTAAATTTACAAAGTGTGTTGAGGTTCATGCAATTCCAAGCCAAAATTTATCTAATTTGGGGAAATTCATGTCCCCCATTCCAACCATTTAAATAATACACCAATTCAGTCCAAAAAATATCAATTTAAAGCATGAATAATCAATTCAAGTAATTCAAGCAATTACAATCAAAACCTCTCAACCCAATTAAAACCCAAAATTTAAATCACAAGAAATCCATTCAATTAATGCCACAATATAAAATTAAAGTTAAAGAAAGAGAAACATGCCTGAAACACACAAGAATTCAAGTTGAATTTGAAGTTTGGAGCCCAGATGATAAATTCTCTGTGAAACCCTTGGATGTTCTTGGGTTTTGAGTTTTAAGACAGAATGAATGATTTTGATCTTTGAAAACTAAAGAAAAGAGGTTATTTTATGTTTAAAGGTTGTACAATGGGTAAAAAGACTAAAATTCCCTTATCCCCAGGGAAAAAAAACTGAACAAAAATAACACACTAGTGTGGCATGTCATTATCGCAGAGGTTATCCTCCGTGCCACATCGATATCGCGGAGGGTAACCTCCGTGACATGGAAATATCTCAAACCTTCACCATTTCAGAGTACTAAAATGATCCCAAACCCCTTTTAAAAATGCTGAAACTTTCACAAATTACCCTTTTAACATCTCTAAACATAATTAAAGTCAAAAATTGATATTACACACGCAGAAAGGTGAAAAATAATATGATCAAGATTTTAAGGGGTCTTACACATTAACATGTTTAAGAATATATAAAATAGAATTTCATTCAAGACATATGAGTGAGTGCATGTATACAAAATGTGCACATTAACTCTCCTCATCTCTTCTCATTAATGGCATCAATATCATCAACATGATATCATATCGGCGTGGTACCCGACCCATTATCGCTACCATTATTATCTATACCTACATGGTACCCACCTCATTATCTCAATATTTCATATCTGTACCGCCATGGACCCGATGCATGTCACAAAAATTTATATTCATGATACCCAATCTGGTATCCCATAATCATCATAATGCATATGAATGTGTGTATGTAATCATTAAATCATAAATGCCATGTAAAGAGACACTAATAGGCATTTGGTTCATGATCACACATAGACCAAGCCAATCTAACTGTTACAATAAAATCATAGCTTATTTTAATCAGATGCCAGAATCTATACCTATTCATTCACAACTATCATATATCCTACACCTTTATGGGGCTGTCATAACCTAAATTCACGCTATCACCAACTTTATCTCTGTCCCCATCCCGACTTCATGTTTCTCACATTATTATTAGATCTTCCTTAACTAATTTTAAGGGAAATTCTTATTCTTTACCTTACAATATTTAATCATTTACGTCCGCTCATCTGTCATGAGATTTATTTATGCTAATTACAAACCCCAACATGCCATATTTTTCCATTTAACCTCTTTTCTTAGTGAAATCCAAACATTTATAATTTTAGAATTATTCGAGTCCCCTTAATTTTCCTTTTTTCTATCCCTCACGGTCTTGTCTAACTTTTCACAATGTTCAAGCCTCTAAGGATGTTAAGCTACTCATATTCACTCTACCTCTCTATCTATCCTTATCACAGTTAAAATACTAATAAAATGTACAATAATACAACATATTTAAGCCTAATCAGATTTTTAAACGTGTCCATCCATCAAATCTTCGTGCATAAAGGCCTAATGCATGAAATTCTTGATATTTTTACTAATGTTAGATACATCTAGCCGAAGTTTAGTTTCTACAAAGTAAACCATAACTTACCTCTTAGGTGAAACATACTACTATAGAGAGGAGTGATCTGTCTCGTCTGTGCTAAGTGTATTCCCATGTTGGGTTCCCTCTGGGTGTGCCTTGAAACCGCTCTAATAAGTTTTGTCCTTTGATATCCCATGGTTGTGGGGATAAGGATTTTCTAAGTTTTTTTAGAGGAAGGAGGTGACCTAGGAAAATAAGGAGAAAGAGGATTTTTAAAACATTCTCGATTAGGTTACTACCATTTACCGTTGCAGCGGCAATTTGACCGTTGTAGCAGTTATTAATAATTCAGTCTAACGTCTTTTTGGGTCTCTTGGCCCAATTCTTTTGGGTCTCATTTTTCCTTCTCAATTTAATTTTTCTTGGGTTCGTTTGAGCCTAATACTTATCATAAATTATTTTTGGGGTGTTTTCACACAACCATGATTTGGGTCATTACACCTCTCTAACAAAAAGTCAAAAACAACTCCAATTTATATTCATGGCCAAACACAACTCCAAATCCAACTATAACTCTAGAAAATTTTGATTTTCATGGTCAAACACCTACTAAGAATCCTGAGTATAACTGAAGGATACTAAGAGGAAGCTAAAATTGAAATAATGTAATAATAGTCAAAGCCAATAACAAGTCCAATGTTGAATCTCAAAACTAGAATTATCTGACATAAGCATAAACTTAAAAATCTAACTGTCTATCTGAAAGCATCTTCGAATTATGAGTTTCTCAAACAAGCCTCCAGATAACTCTAATGTCGCGACTCGAACCAGGGTCTGGCTGTGACGGGCATCCCATGTTCGTCGAGGATTAGGGTCCACCCCCTTTGACTGATAATACAGAACAAACGTAACCACATAACAACGGATGAGTTCCGGGCATATAAAAAAATAGAGTAAAAGTGAATCAAAAGTCTAGGAAAGTCAACAACCAAAATCATCCACAGTAATCCACAAAGCCTCAATACCATAAAATAACATACGTCGGGATATACCCCCGACTCTGACAATGACAATGTAAATTATTTAATTATAATTCATGGAAGGAAATAGATGAATTGATTAAGACTTCCAGATAATGAAAGCTGACCACTTCACCGCACATGACCGACGAACCGAACCGATCCACCTAACACTGCACAGAAAAAATATAATTGCCTTCGAACCCTGTATCACGTGGGGATACATCTTCGAAAATGGTTAGTGGGTTGAGCACTAGTATGTAACTCAAGGGTAAAAGAAAAATAATGCCATGATCAACAGTTCAAAATCCAATGCACACGATCACATGCATATACATATATATATATATATCAAATGTTGGGATAGGGTACAAGGCTTAGTATGCACTTTAAACTCATTAACCTAGATTGTGTAGCTTAAACGTCATAATAAGGCACCCAAGAGCTATATGGGTTCATCTTTTCCATAGCTGAAAGGGAGAGTGGCCGCACGAACCAGAGAATAATCACATATACATATGCACTGTGGTGGACTCAAATCTCCCGACATATATCAAGAGTGACTTAAGCACTCAGTCATATAATATGGGGCACTTGAACCACCCAATCATTTAGACCCCCGCATCGGCAATCGTATTTTCTAGTATTGTCCCCTTGAGACCTCCACTTTTATGGCATAGATACGCAACCCCTATTAAAGCCCAATTAAAACACTTTTCATACATTCCCAATAATCAATCAAGGAGCCATTCGTTAATGCATTATCAAGTGGTATCTTCATACTAACTGTAGTTTGCAAGCACATGTCACTTTGCCAAATCAATTAATTTTCCAATGGGACTCCAACCCAATTAGCCGATGAGACTCCAAAACTCCACGTAGGAACACAACCATGCATCCATGTGGGACTCTAACCCAACTGGCCAACGGAAATCCAAAGTCCCAAGTAAGAACCAAATCATCTATCCAAGGGGAACTCTAACCGCTCCGCCAATAGAACTTCAAAGTTTTCAATTCGAATTCATTCCATGGCCATCCGTCCCTATTTAAAGTCAATTCAGGTTCCATTACTCTTTAATATAGTGAAAGGTTTCCAAAATACTTTTCAATATCATATTCTCATGTTCTAAAATCAATTTCACAAGATTGGGTTGAGGTTATTGCAAGCTTCAAATCATTAACTCATCAACTTGAGGAAAACAACATTTCTCATTCAATTCATACACCCATGCATCTAATTGGTTTCAAAACCACCATTTAAAACATAAACAATGCATATGTAAATATGAAACATCACATAAACAACAATTATGTAAAACCCTCAACCCACATCCAGAAACCAATAGTGTAATCCCACAAGTAACCATTTAAGCACATAATTTTAACAAAATAAGTTTTGGGGAAAGAGATAAATCCTGAAAGGATCATAATTTTTTAAGGAATTTGTCCTTGGAAGCTCTAGACAATCAACCTTGAGAAACCCCTAATGCTCTTTCTTGAGAGAATTTATGAGAAGAGAGAAGTTATTTTGAGGTGTTATGGATGGTAATGGGTTCCCAATAAAGTTTTAAGTCATGGGTTATGTTTAGGTAAGAAGGAAAATATCCAAAATTCCCTTAATTTAAAAGATAAAGAATTATTGCCAGTGACTATGGGTCACTATATGACTCGTAAGAACTCATTATGACTCGTAGGGTCTGAGTCGTAATCAAGACAGAAACTTTTGGGTACACATTGGTCACCCTATGATTGGTCACCCTATGATTGGTACCTTACGACTCGTTGAGTCTAGTCGTACTTAAGGTAGAAAACTTTGAGCACTATGCTGGTTCGGCTATGAAAGAGGGATATCTAACTCGTAATGAGTCTTTACGACTAATAACCTCAAGTCGTCACCAAGGAAGTAACTTATGAAAAACTCACTAGAAACCCTACGATTTGGGTCCTACAACCTGTCAAGACACCTAACGACTCATCGGGAGAGTCGTAGTCAGGGGAGTAAGTTTAAAACTCAGAATTTTTTCCAGTGCCCAAGGCCTAAGGCATCACATTCTCCCCCTTTAGGATCATTTGTACTCGAATTATGGGTCAGTGTATCTATTAGCACGATTTAACACAGAGAATATCCACGTTTACCTTTATCAAAGACAAAAAATGAAGATGTTAAGAAATACACATACCTCAAGCACGATTACGCAAAGAAAAAAAACAAGAAAGGGTACTTAGATTTCATATCCTCTTCGGCTTCCTAAGTATCTTCTTCAAACTTTTGGTTCCTCCATAGAACCTTCACTGAAGACACATCCTTAGTATTCAAACGACGGACCTGCCTATCCAAAATTTTCACCAGGACTTCGTCATAAGACAAGGAATCTAAAACACCAACACTCTCCAAAGAAACTACTAAGGAAGGATCACTCACACACTTCTTTAATATTGAAACATGAAAGACCAGATGAATGGAACCTAAGCTCAAAGAAAAGTCCAACTCATAAGCCACGCTGCCCACTCATTTCAAAATACGATATGGACCAACATAACGGGGGCTGAGCTTTCCCTTCCTTCCGAACCACATCACTCTCTTCATGGGAAGCATCTTCAAGAACACTAAATTATCCACATCAAACTCCAAGTCCCTTCGCCTTAATCCACATAGGACCTTTGACTAATCAAGGTAGTTTTAATCCTATTTCGAATCACCTTCACCGTTCCCATGGTTTGGTGAACCAAGCCGGGACCATACAACCTATTCTCGCCAACCTCAAACCATCCAATAGGATACCTACACCTCATACCATAAAAAGCCTTGAAAAGAGCCATCCCAATACTAGTGTGATAGATATTATTATACACAAACTCTATGAGAGGAAAATGATCAATCCAACTACCACCAAAGTCAAGCACATAAGACCTTAGAATATTTTCCAAAATCTAGAAAGTTTTCTCCACTTGTCCATCTGTCTGAGGGTGGAAAAAAGGTGCTAAGGTTCACTTTAGTTCCCATACCTTTCTGGAAGGAAAGCCGAAAGTGTGATGAGAACTAAGTACCCCAATCAAATATGATGGAAACTAGAACACCATGCAACTTCATGACCTTCTGAATGTAGAGCTCCGCATAATTCTCTGCCAAAAAGTTAGTCTTTACTAGTGTAAAATGAGAGGACTTGGTCATCCTATCCACAATGACCCAAATCGAATAAAACTGATGGCGAGATTGCAGAAGACTAGTAATAAAATCCATATTAATCACTTTCCACTTTCACATGGGAAACTAAATATCTTAAGACAAACCACTAGGCCTCAAGTGCTCTATTTTCACTTGCTGACAGACCATACACTTGGCCATAAAATTATCCACATCCCTCTTCATGTTATTCCACTAATAGATCTCTTTCAAATCATAGTACATCTCCACAAACCAGAATGAAAAGTGTACCTCAACTTATGAGCCTCAACCAAGATCCTCTCTCGTAGACCATGTAGTCGATAAGACTCCAAAGTTCCACGTAGGAACCAAACCATGTAGCCAAGTGGGACTCTAAACCAACTAGCCAACGGGAATCCAAAGTCCCAAGTAGGAACTAAATAATCTAGAAAAGTGGGACTCTAATCCCTCAGCCAATAGGACTCCGAAGTTTTTAATTCAAATTCATTCCATGGCCATCAATCTCTCATAAAAGTCAATTCAGGTTCCATTACTCTTTTATACTGTGCAAGGTTTCCAAAATGCTTTCAATATGCATATTCTCATATTCTAAAGTCAATTTCACAAGATTGGGTTGAGGTTATCGCAAGCTTCAAATCACTAACTCATCAACTTGGGGAAAACCATATTCCCCATTCAATTAAGACACCCATGCATCTAATTGGTTTTAAAACCGTCATTTAATACGTAAACAATGCATATGTAAACATGAAACATCACATAAACAATAATCATTCAAAAACATCAACCCATATCCAAAAACCAATAGTAATACCACATAAGTAACCATTTAAGCACATGCTTTCAACAAAATAAGTTTTAGGGAAAGAGGTACATGCCTGAAAGGATCATAATTTTTTAGGGAATTTGCCCTTAGAAGCTCTAGACAACCAACCTTGAGAAAATCCTAATGATCTTGCTTGAGAGAATTTGTGAGAAGAGAAAAGTTATTTTGGGGTGTTATGGATTGGAATGGGGTCCCAATAAAGTTTTAAAGTCGTGGGTTATGTTTAGGGAAAAAGGAATATGTCCAAAATTCCCTTAATTTAAAAGTTGAAGAATTTTTGCCAGTGATAACGGGTCATTATACAACTCGTAAGGAATCACTACGACTCGTAGGGTCCGAATCATAATCAAGAAAGAAACTTTTGGGTACACATTGGTCACCCTACGATTGGTAACTTATGACTCGTATAGAGTCATTACGACTCATTGAGTCTAGTCGTACTCAAGCTAGAACACTTTGAGCATCATATTGGTTTGGCTATGGAAGGGGGCTATACGACTCGTAATGAGTCTTTACGACTCATAACCTCAAGTGGTCACCAAGGTAGTAACTCAGGTAAAACTCACTGGACACCGTATGATTTTGGTACTACGAACCGTCTAGACAACCTACAACTCGTAGAAAGAGTCGTAGTCAGGACAATGAGTTCAAAACTCAGAATTTTACAGTGTCCAATGCATGGGGCGACACATCTAAACTATTTGAGACCTAGAAAGAAATACTAAAATAAAACATAGACTCTCATCCTCGAATAATGAGGACTCAACACTTTCAACTGCTAGAAAGGCACTTGAATGTATCAACTGCAAGACTAATGCTGAGCTTCCAAACCTATATCATAATATGATACAACGCAAGAAAAAAATATAATTAGAACTTTGAATGTACTATTACAAATATAATGACCTAAAATATGCTGGAATGTAATAATCCTAAAGTACAATGATCCTTTTTGAGAAGCATAAATATGCATATAAACACTGATAAGAAATAATAATGTAAAAATTCATGAGTTTAAATAAATACAATTGAACCAAGGGTCGTGTACTATAATGTATCTATAACTGTGGGAGAGCCTGTTAACCAACATATCTTATTTGATCTAAATGAGGTCCAACCTATAACCCTGGTTGCAAGGGTATTCTATACCTTACCAAGGATATTGAACCTACTTGACTATACCAACCCAAAACTAGGATCGTGATGAAACATATCACTCTCACCAGTATGGGTAAGCCTAGATCCTAATCCGAATATAATAATCCAAAAGTATAAAAGTGAAAGGAAATAAGAACAAAACAAAACCCAAAATAACCCCCAAAATACATAAATGGAGTAATATATACAAAACATAGAAAATCCTAGATTTGGTAGTCACTAATACAATCCTCTAATACAAAAATCAAAGAAAAGTCAGAGTATCTCAAAATGGGAGAATATGCATAAAGATAAGGGTGGAGGAGGTTTCAATAGTTTCTAAAATCAATATAAGCAATCTTGAATCTCCAAATATTCCAGCACAGAAAAACTATATTCAATACCTAGAGGTAGTCAGATCGATACCTGCACGTAAGGTACAGAAAAGCAATAGAGAGTGCAAAAACATGTGTACTCAGCAAGCATCATTGACCGACCCCAATTCAAAGTGGTAACACGTAACACCATTCCAATCATCCAAAACTATCATACAATATGCACTTTGGAAAGCCATTCTGTCCAATGTAATAATCAAGTATAACAATTACAAGGATACCATAACAAAGTTCAAAAAATCCTCAATAAAGAAAAGTTAAGTAACAGATATTCAAGTACCCAATAAATAGTACAAATTCAACAAATACACCTTACTCAATATAAACTAGAAATGAATGAATGTGATGCATTGCATATGCTGTGTACATACCTACTGAGTAACGGCTTCGAGGTCAGGACCTATGGGAGACTCACAAGACCCATGTAGTACGGGGGCGTGCACTATGATCCCAATAAATATATTGTAAAGGCGTACTCACTATCCCAATAAATGGATATAAGGTGTAGGCATGCACTCCGATCTCATTAATATATAATGTACAGGCATGCATTCCGACCCCATATGAAATACAATACATGATGTGCAGGCATGTAAAATCCGGTCATAAATAAAAAATCAACCAATACCATTTAAGAAAATCATTTCGTATCTAAAGTTAAATCAAACGTGAATCCCATAAATCAACTCAACTTATCAATAGGAGTACTGTCATTAGCTAGCATTTTAAACAATTCATTTATAATAGTAAACCAACCCAATCATGCTAGCAAATAGAAAAAAATAGTTCAAAACAGGCAATTAATTTATTTTTAACCCCTCAAATAAAATCAGTACCTACGTAAATGCTCATCATTTCATCTATACTGGATTCCCATCCCCATTACTCGTATTACACATAACTAACACATAAGTACTTTGAAAAAGAGTTGAAGAAAGTCTTGGCTTGCCTAAAAATAAGTCCTACAAAGTAAATTTGAAATCAAAGAATCAGATGGAAACTTTACCCTCTTGAATTGCCTCTAAACGAGTCCAATCTACCCAAATACGTAATTCTCAATTTATTAATTCTTACTTTAAAATTCCTAGACTTAAAACCTAATTGTATCAAAATCAACAGTAGATCCATAATATTATAGGAGCGTTTTAAAAACACAAAGCTAAATACGAAACTGTGGTTGCAAAACTATCAAATTCGCATCAACCATATGAAACCATTAACCCAACACCTTTTGTATCCTTATTCTAATTATTAGTCATTATTATCCAATAATTATTACATATACCAAATAATTAGTAATTTTTATAAATGTATTTACATTATGGTGAATGTCTATCAAGATCTACTTTGATATCTATTAGGATTGGAAGCATCTGTCTTTTACTCAAACTAGGAGTAAATTTTCCTTATAAATAGAGGGGTTTTGTTCATTGTATTTACAATCTTATGATCTCTCATCCCTCAAGACAAGAAATAAGAATCACTCTCTCTATTTCATCTACTATTCTTCTTTATTCTTTCTTGTTTCGTAACACGTTATCAGCACGAGACTCTGTCAAACAAGGTGAGATTATGCCAAACAAGATGAGATTATAAATCTTAAGGATTTCAAGGTTATTAATTTCTTATGTTGTTTATCTTTTGCTACTAATAATATAATTATTGTTGGATTTCAGGAAAAATAATTGGTTTGGAACCATTTATGTTTTAAATTTATTCCTCAAGAACAATATTATCAAAAAAGATGATAATATGTTGGGTTCAAGTCCCATCGATTCATTCCTAAGACGCCTTTATATAGATCAAATATTGAGTTTGAATCTCAATACACCATATTGATGATATTGTGATGGCTAAGGCAAAATAATGAGTGTTTGATGAAAAGTCATGAAATTCGACCCATTGAATATGCTCCATTCCATGAAGTGAATGTGGTAGCAATATATGATAATTCTAAAATATGGCAACTTACTTCATTCTTGAGGTGTATGTGGTAAAAGTGCATAATATGTCTGAAAGAATAAACGTGATTGAATGCACGAATATACGTGTGGAGGGACAATATGATAATGATCATCAAAAGTGATGATATTTTTTCACGCTTATATGATTATAAGATATGCTAGAGAAAAAAAAATTCCACATCATATGTATGCCTCGATTTGCTTCTGAAGTAGCAAAATCTTGAAAGAGATTATAAGCTATCATAATTTGATAGGCTTAAGGCACGATTATATTCCATTCCTGGGGAATGAGAAACTTATTAATGCAAACGTGCACTTGATTGTGATTGTATCACAACTCACCTCCAAAAGAGGTTGAATAATTTTGAAATCTACTTCTGAAGTAGTAAATCTAAAATTTATTCATGTAATAGTAAGTCTGAAATTTACTAAAGAAAAAGTACATGTCATGGTAAACTTGGAGTTTACTAGAATAAAAGTTCATAAATTGATATGAATTATTGTGACATCTTGAAGATGTGCATGTATTGAAGAACTAGAAGATTCTTCAAGAATTATTTATGTCGTTTGTTCTCATGATAAGTTGGTTGGACCAACTAATATTGGGATTAGATCCCTTCAAATCTAAAAATTATAAAAGGTGAATAAGGACCTGTTCATCTATCATGTGATATGTTAAAATGATGCATCAATAAGATGATCACATGTACATTTATTGTCAACCTGCAGTTTGACATTCATAAAGTTGTTTGCTCAATAAAATTGAGTTAAGCATGACTTTCAGATTGTGTAATCAAGATAATTCATCTTGATGATGATGGTTTAGCATTGAATGCCTTCGATAAATATCTAAACCATTGTTAATGAGAACAAAACTTCATGTATTGGTCTAAAATATGGTATATTGCAATAGCACTTGTATACATTAGACCAATAAATTATAATTATTTCTTTTCTCTCAATTGGTTCAAGGTCGGGAACCAATTATTCCATCTAATAATTTTGATGTGCGGTATACGATTAATGAATATACCATAATGCACAAAGATGGATTCCTCAAAGAAGTAGAGGATGTATGTTAGTTTTCCTAACATAAGGGGGAGATTATAAGTGCTATGAAATATGTTAGGAATTACCACCAGATCCTCATCCAAAAGATAATTCAAGTCAAATGCCGAAAGCATCTCATATTAAGCGCAAGTGCTCTTATTTTGTGTTCCTAAAGAACAAAATCTACGCATGCATGAAGCGTGGCAGACTAATCGGTTCTAAATAAAATAATCCTTGAAAAGGATAAGGAAAAAATAATCATAAGAAGAAGGCAATGAGCTCTTGAAGAGCCTACGACATACTACTTCATGAAACCTTATAAGAGGTTCATGTACCTGAAAATAATAAAGTGATGAGATCTCAAAATGTTATGTTGCATTGTGAACCGATACTAAATGATATATCATCAATATATTTGACACAATATTGGCGCAATATTGTGAAAGATTATGAGGATCTTAATTCTACATTAATTTAAGCATGCTGACGTAGAAACATTTATCAAGTGACATGAAAGGATGCATCTTGGTAAGTATTAAACTTATTTGATTTGCAGTCCAGATATTTGAAGATGTCACTCATGAAATGTTGAATATTGTCACTTGACAAAACTTATGTGAAAAACTTTTAAGGATTCAAAATGCTTGAAGCATATAAAAGTTTCTGGGAAACTTATTTATAATCCTTATATTGTATAAGCTTATTGTTTGAACATTGTTGGAACTGTTGGAGACTTTTCAAAGCAATAGATTATTTGCTGAAATTCAAAATATATCGAATTGGATTGGTTATGAAGTACCATATCTTAGTGCAATTGATGCACTCATGCACCTTACAAATACTTCAAGGCCTATAGCCTTTTCAGTCAATTTGTTAGCAAGGTATATTTCTGCTCCTACCATGAGACATCAAAAATGGGATAAAACATATGAGCTTGTTTTATTCTAAAGATTGCAGACCCGATGTTATTGGTCATGCTGATGTTGGGTACTTATCTAACTCGCATAAAACTCGGTCTTAAATAGGCTATGTGTTCATATGTTGTGGTACTGCCATATCTTGGAGATATACAAAGTAGTCTATCGTAGCCACTTCATCGAATCATACTGAGATAATAGCTATTCATGAAGCAAGTCGAGAATGTGTATGGTTGAGGTCCATGATACATCTCATTCGAGAAAAATATGGTGTGAAATATGACAATCTACCCATAATTTTATACAGAGATAATTCAGCATACATAGCACATCTTAAGGGAGGATTCATAAATGGAGATAGAAGTTTTTCTACATACATGAGCTGCAAAAGAATAATGATATTAACGTGCAACAAATTCGTTCAACTGACAATGTGACTAATTTATTCACCAAATCTTCTCCAATTGCAACTTTCAAGAAGATGCTGCACAAGATCGAGATGCAAAGGTCAAGGATGTTCTCATTAGGGGGAGTTAATACGCGCTGTACTATTTTTCCCTTACGAGGTTTTGTCCCACTGGGTTTTCCTTGTAAGGTTTTTAATGAGGCAGCTGAAATGCATATTATTAGAGATGTGTACTCTTTTTTCTTCACTAGATTTGTTTCCTACTGGGTTTTTTTCTAGTAAGGTTTAACGAGGCACATTATCTACCAATTAGACATTCAAGGGGGAGTGTTATAAATGTATTTACATTATAATGAATGTCTATCAAGATCTATCAAGATCTATTTTGATATCTATTAGGATTTGAAGCATCTGTCTTTTACTCAGACTAGGAGTAAATTTCTCCTATAAATAGAGGGATTTTGTTCTTTGCATTTACAATCTTATGATCTCTCATCCCTCAAGAGAAGAAATAAGAATCACTATCTCTATTCTCTCAACTCTTCTTCTTGTTATTTATTGTTTTATAACAGTAATCATTATGAAATCATGACATTATTATTATTATCACTATTCACATTCTACTTCTAAGAGCACCAATTACCCCACTGCGTAACTCTTATTCACCCTACCCGCCTCACGCTGTATAGGATTTGGCTCCTCTCCATTTTCATTCTCTTCATTTTTCTAAGATGACATAGTTCAAATTGAATGGGTAAGATTTAATTATTCCAAAATAAATCTCTAACCATAATTTAGATAATAAATACATTATATATTTAGTTTAACAACATATTATCTTGTTCATAAAAATAACAACAAAAATCTTTTCTTCGTAAATATTTTTACTACCATGGTCCATCTTTTAGTTTCTATTTAAATTAACCTTTTTATTGCATTTTAGGAACTTTCTCCTTAATAATTACTAACTATTTTTTTTTTAAATAGGCAAAATAAAATAGGAGAGTCGATAATTTCCCCTATTTTATTTCATCTATGTCCCCCTATTTTATTTCACCTATTTTAAAGAAAATAAAATAGGCAATTGTTAAAGAAAAAGTTTCAACAAGAAAAAAGGCAATACAAAAATCAATTTAGAATACGAGAGCCAAATATTTCTTTTGTTTTCTCCCTATTTTATTTCACCTATTTTAAAGAAACTAAAATATCTAATTTTTAAGAAAAAAATTCAAAAAAGGTGATAAAAATTAATCTAAAATAGAAGAGCTGATATCTCCTACTTTATTTCACCTATTTTTTTTTTAAAAAAAATAGCTAATTGTTAAAGAAAAAGTTAAAAAAAAAAGATAATAAAAAAATTAATTTACAAAAAAGAAATTAAAAGATGAAATTCTTGCGTAGAAAAAGAAAGTAGGAAGAGAAAACCTTTTGTTGCTTTATTTATGGACATGTTGTTAGGACTGTGGGATTAAAATATTTTTTAAACTAAATATATAA
The DNA here is from genome assembly GCA_030864215.1 of Capsicum pubescens. NCBI lineage: Eukaryota > Viridiplantae > Streptophyta > Magnoliopsida > Solanales > Solanaceae > Capsicum > Capsicum pubescens. The sequence continues at coordinate 103,029,280 of CM061542.1, forward strand.
TGTATTTATTATCTAAACTATGGTTAGAATTTACTTTAGAATAATTAAATCTTACTCATTCAATTTGAAATATATCATATGTCGCCAATCAAGATAGGGACTTGGAGAAAATGGAGAAAGTGGAAATGGGGAGGCCAAATCCAATTTGAACTATGTCATATATCGCCAATCAAGATAGGGACTTGGGAAAAATGAAGAGAGTGGAAATGGAGAGGAGTCGAATCCCTCATCTTGGTATTAACTTATAAGTAAATTCTGATGGAAACAATGTCTCTGGTACTAGTTTTTTTTTTTTTTTTGTTTTCCATCTGGTCTCCGGTGCCCACATTAGAGCCCCGACTAATTCGGATCGCGCATTGCAGGGTCCATTAAAGTGACAGCGTTTCCAACAAAATTTTCTCCATATTCAGGATCAAACCCTCGACCTCTGGTAATAGTTCTATATTGCCCTCTCTTACCAGTAGTAGTAGTAGTTCTGCTAACCCATGTAATATTTCTTTAGTATTTCTGTTAACCCATGTAATGCTTCTTAATTATCATATATAATATTTCCAACTTACCGGGAAAAAAAGTCGTATTATTTTCTCCTTGCATTCATTTTTCAAATTTCTTTATTTCTTCCTTCCATTTCTCTGTCTTTTCTTTTGTTTTTCTTCATTTGAGTAGAGGGCTTTCGGAAAGAACCTCTTCATCATATTTTTCCTATACTCTATTAGTAGAACTGCACTAGATAATTGAGTATGTTATTATAGTCTTAAAATTTTATGTACATAGGAAATCATAAAATCCAATCAAAAGCTACTTATTTCCTTATTAGGACTATGTGGCATAGCTATACTATATTTCGTATTACTTTTCCTAATATAGTAAAAAAAATAAAATGAAATCATGAAGGTTCTTTAGAAATATTAATTTAACTTTTTGACTTTTATTAAAAGAACTTACAAATCAATAAGTATTTTCTTCAAATGATTGTTATTTTATTAATGACACTTTTTCTTCCTTTTCAATGTAAAAAAAGAAAAAATAACCTTTTGATGTCCCTCGATATGTGTATGGACAATCCAATGAAATTGATGGCATAAAGTCAAATCTTAAATTCTTTATATAGGATTTATATATAAAAGAAAAAATCCTTTTGACTATAAAATTTGGTCATAAATTGGCCATAATAGTAATAAATTATATTCACACTATAAACTAATTTTGTTTTGGACATTTTTGTCCCTTGCATCATAAATTTAAAATTCTTTCATTACTTATTTTATTACTCTTTCCCAATACATTAGAAATTATCTCAATACATGAAAATGAACAAATTAACATAATTTTCATAAATATGATTGTATAGTACTTATTGCTTGAAAATAATAGACTAGGATAAAAATAATAATATAAAATTAATTAATTATATTCTCATATATCCAAAATCAGTGTAACCAAAGTAGTATTATCTGAAATTTTTAATTTAATATTATATATTTATGTATCATATCTACTTAATTATGTGTTTTATCATATAAATAATTCTTATTTTTTAATCTTTAATTTTAAATTTTATATCTCCTTATTTTATATAGATAAATAGGAGGTATAGATATATATCTTAAAACCTATCAAAATTTTGAATAACTTTTAAATTTTTATTTATGTTGAAATTTGATTCATAGTTTAGTATTACATAAAATAAGCAATTATCAAAATTTTCAACACAAAAAGTTAATTATTTTTTTATGAATTCAGTTGTATAATTTTAATTATGCTATAATTTTTATCATGATAATTCAAATATTTTTTTTTATTTTCAAATCCTTTCTATCTATTTTTAGAAGTAGAGCGGAAAGAAGTCAACATAACATCTGAAAATTTTGCATAAAAATTTTTTTAGTTGAAAAAAAAATTACCCCATGTTAATCTTACACTTAAATTATATATAAATGATAAGTAAAATACATAAAGAAAAGAATAAAAAATATTTACGAGTTTTAAAACTAAAAGTTTGCATAGTTAAATAGTTTTTAATATAATATGAAAATATTTTAATAAAAATAATAAAAACTTAAAACACTTTAGATGTGGTAGATATTGACAAGTTATAAAAATCATATAATTCATAAGTGTCGACTTTAATTAAGAATAACCTAAGAGAGTCACACATTGATGTTGTAGTCTTTCGTCAATATGTTACGCTGATTTGATAACTTAGGAACCATTATTTATATTTTTATTAATATATATGACTTCTAATTAAGGAACTATATTAATTTTTATGTTTATATAAATTTAAACTACATATTTGAATAGTTCTTTTAAAAAAATATTGTTTAAAAATATTTCAATAGTAATAGTCAAAGCTCAAATTACTTTAGACATGATAGATATCGACACAAAATAAAAATCATATAGTTTAAAAAAAGTCGATATTGGTTAAACATCAATTCAAAAAAGTCACACATTAATGTTATAGTCTTGCGATCCGATGTACTTTAATTATTTTATTTGTTAACTAGTGAATTAAAAATATAATTATTAACCGGTGAAGCATTAATTATATTTGTTATTAATATGAACTTTAACTAAGTAATTTTATTTTTATGTTTAAAAATATCGAATAACATATTTAAATAGTTTTAAAATATAATTAAAATTGTTTTCTTTAACGATTGTCTAAATTCAAAATTCTTTAGACATGATAGATATTAACACATTATAAAAATCACAGAGTTCATAATTGTTGCTCTTAGTAAACATCAACCCAAAATAATCACTTGTTATAGCTATTAAGCTAACCGTTGTCATAATTTCTTAGTACTCTAAATAAAAATTAACTATGTTCACATTTAAATGTTTTTTACATTTCTTAATAACCTAAAGTAGAAATATTGATTAATTACAGTATTTTGTTTGAAATAATTTATTACGGCTACAAGCTGAGGTTACTATTGCTAAATTAACTTTTATCGTGAAAATAATTTTTCCAGTTACACTAGGCATGTTGTAGGTGAAAATTAAAAAGAATTAAAAAATTGAATAACTAAAATTAAAGATACGTAAAATTTATCTGCTATCACCTAACATTGATTCTATCACGTAAGAAAATTCAAACATAAACGTCATTTAACTTTAAAAATTAATATATTTGTGACATAAAAATATTCTATTTTTAAAGTTTAGAACACAAAAATTATTTGATCACATTTTTGTGTACTATTTAGAAAATAATAAATTAAAGGACATATAAATAACAAATGTAAATAATTAATAAAATTACTTAATTAAAGGACATATTAAAAACAAATATTAATAAATAGAACTTAAGTTTATTAATTTTTATATTTGTTATTACTATTTTCTTTAATTAAGTAATTTTATTAATTATTACATTTTTAATAAATTTAAGTTTTATTTAAATATAATTTGAAAATATTTCAATGTCGATAGTCACAATTCAAAATACTTTAAATATGGTAAATATCGATATATTATAAAAATTATATTTTAATAGAAGAAAAGTATTATAAATCACAATAATTAAAAATTTAAATTATTTTAATGATTGATATCTAAATTATATCTATGTCACATAAATTGAGACAAAAAAATAGCACGGGCTTATTGGTGTCTAGTATCTATATAAATGTCAAATTTTACAAATAAATTACGTCAAATTTCTATATTATAAATGTAGCGGTTTCGACATGCTTGTCAACTGCTTCATAATGATTTTACTATATCACCCCTAATTAATTATTATAAAAATTTATGTATTAAAAATTTAATAATATTTATGATATGTCTGCTTCAACCATCATTTTACTAAGTATCACCCTGAATTAATTATTATAAGTCATCTAACTATTAAAAAGTTAACAATATTTAATAAAAAAGATAAAATAGACATAAAATGATAAATTAACCCTTGATGTTTTAAATTAACTTGACGTCTTATATTCGATCCACTTAAATTTTTCACAATTTCGACATGCTTGTCAGCTAATTCAATCGTGATTTTACTATATTGCCCCTAATTAATTATTATAAGTTATTTATGTATTAAAAGATTAATAATATTTAATTAAAATAAATAAATATTTATGACATGTCTGCTTTAGCTGCTTTACTCCTAATTAATTATTATAAGTCATCTAAGTATGAAAATGTTAATAATATTTAACATAAAAGTAAAATAGACATAAAATGATAAATTAACACTTAATGATTTAAATTAACTTGACGTCTTATATACCCACTTAAATTTTTTTCAAAAATATTTTTTATAGTAATTTTGTTATATCACTTTTAATTAGTTGTTGTAAGTCATTTAAGACATGTCCGCTTCGTTGCTTCAATCATAATTTTACTATATTACCCTTAATTAATTATTATGGTCATCTAAGCATTGTGCCACTTAAATGGGCATTTGTAATTTATTTATCTCACTTATAAAGGATGATAAACCGACAACATTAATGTTGTAGTCTTACACATCTATGCAAGTCAAATTGATTACTTAAGAATCATTACTTATATATTTGTAATGAACTTTTCCTCTAAATAAATAATTTTATTAATTTTTATATTTAAATAAATTTAATCTATATTTAAATAAATTTTTAAATGTAACTCAAAAATATTTCAAATGCCACAGTCAAAATTCAAAACACTTTAGATATGATTGACACTATCACACGTCAAACTCCATATAATTCGTATGTGTCGACTCTAGCTAACAACAATAAAAAAGAATCACACTATAATAATGTAATCTTACACATCAATTTTACACCGATTTGATAACTTACAGTTCATTTTTTATATTTGTTATTAATATGGCCTTTAATTGAGTAATTTTACTCATTAATATGTTTAAATATGATCACTAATTTGTGGTTCCTTGGTAAATTTGTGGGGGTCGAGGACGATGTTGAGGGACAGGTGCATGCCATGTGGATAAGAAGATGGATGAGCATACAATTGTGCATTGTTCAAAAGATATTGAGGAAGTGGAATGTGATTTCTTGGATTTTGGGAAAAGAAATCTTATTGCAAGTGGTTATGTGGATCTAATATGTAAGATCGGGATTGAGGCTAACAGTATTGGTGGGTTGGACCTCTCAAACTCTGTTTTTTCCCTGGAATGACAATAGGTGCATTTTCCTTCTTATTTCTTTCAGTTTCCCTTGGTTGATTGCAATGTCGTCCCAAATGTTTCACAAAATCCTTCTGTCCATCAAGCTCCCCAAATTTTGATTTCTCAAAGCTGGGAGGAAGGTTAACACTTGAAGACATGCCCCAGTTTTTATATGAAACATCTTCATAGCCCATAAGTCCAGGGGAATTTTTCATATCATTTTCTACACTCTTAACTTTCCCAACCACTTTCTCTAGCTCATCTAGAATGCTAGGCTTCTTAGTGAGAAATTTTGGCGGTCCACTTAATTTAACGGTAGGCTCAAGAGTATAACAATGATCATCAAGAGTATTGAACGTGGATTCACTAGTGGACTGGGGAAGCACAATCGTTGGATTGATATCCAAAGTGGAAGTCTTAGTAAAAGGTTGAGCAACAAAAGAATAGACGGTATATGGTGCTGTGAATGTGGTAGACTTATACTGAGGAGCTAAAGAAAGAGTGGTGGAAGTATTGAGGTGCATTTGACGTGGAATGGATTCTGAGGTATGCTGTGGTGCATCTACAACAGTAAGAAACTAACTTTGTGATTTTAGTGGAAGACTCAAGATATTTGCAAGGTCAAAAGTGGGGAACGGAGGTGGAGGAAGCCCACTGGCCCAAGCTCGGTACATTTCCATCATTTGTTATCTCAGTCTCAAATTCTCTTCCTCTAAAATCTCAATTTCCTGACTCTTTGTTTCATCCAAGGTTCCACTCTCTATATCTTTGTTGGACACAACTAAACCTTCCTTGGATTTGGTGTTATATGGAGGACCAACCAGGAAGCCACAAACTAACCATCTTAAACTAACTGAACAAGAGGCAACAAATATGTTAGAGTTCAACCTTTTTCAAAACCTCTCTTTTTTGAAAAGATTACCGAACCCAAGAAGGGCGCCTACATATCTCATATCCCGAAAGAGGAGAATCAGGTGAGCGTAGTTCGTGAAGTCTTGCCAAGATGGCCAATTGATTCTTTTTCCTTTCTTTTTTTCTTTTTCTTGAAACAATTTGTCAAAAGAATTGACGAAAATCTTTTTGCACTTTTCAGGTTTAAACTCCCTATACAAAATGGAACCTATAATTACCAAAGAAAAATCTTTTGGGGTTTTCGATTTTGAATTTCATAAGAAAATAAAGCTTGAAACTATTAAAGAAAACCCTTTTTGTACTTTTCTTTTAGAGATGTATATAACACCTACTCTAGATGAACAGTGAAGAGAATCTTTTTGGATTTTTCAAATAAGATCCCCGAACTAACAATAGGCTGCCTACGTATCTCACATCCCGAAAGAGGAGAATCAGAGGTACGTAGTTCGTCCAGATTGGATAATTAAGGATTAAATGACAAACTAAACCCTGAATTGAGAGACACGACTAAAGACAGACGAATAAAATCTTTTTTGGATTTTTAATTAGAAACTAACACCAACAACTATGAAAGAAAAAATCTTTTTGATATTTTCGTTCTATAAAAATATTCAAAGCTCCTATTGAAAGGAATTTTTTTCTTTTTGGATTTTTCGAATTGTGAATACTTACTAAAGAAATAAAAGAAAAATCTTTTTAATGTTTTTGATTTTTTGGGAAATGAGTGCAAAAAGTAAAAAAAATATATTTTTTTTGAATTGTGAAAAACAAAAGCCATAAAGAACCCTAAAAACTACCAATTTTTTTTTTCACTCTTTTTTTTCTTCCTTTTTTTCTCAACAATTTCTTGCCTACATACTTTGCTTCTAACTCATGCTTTTGCCCAAATCAAGCTATCAAATGACCTTGTTACCCTCAAAGATGCTACATTTAGCACATAGGGATGCTTTAGAGGTGAGTCTCCTACAAAGGGCCACGTGGGTCCCACTAGATCTCAATATGATGCAAATAAGCATGACCTAAAGGCTGACCTACGCTGGGGTTCACTAACAAGGCTGTTCGGGGGAGAGTATGGTCGATAGTGGCTACGTTAGATTTCCACCCACTCCATACCAGCCGACGGCTCCCCCTCCTAAAAATAAGGGTGACTCAACTATAGGTCATGTACACAGTGTGTACTACAGAACTTGTTGCAGAAAGAATTGACTCGGGTTATGAAAATGATGCTAGATATAAAGCGATAACATGTAAGAGAAAAACTGTAAACACGTAGCACGTAGGCACTCAACAACGATAAACAAATACAAGAAATAACACAAACAATATCTATACACTGATAATGTCAAAACTAAGCCGATATAACTCCAAAATAAGCTTGAATTCTGAAAAGATTCCCCAGCGGAGTCGCCAGAGCTGTCACACCTATTTTTTCGTACTCCGAAAAAAAAGATTGTCGATTTTAGATATCGAAAGGTTTTTATTATCAATGTGACAAAAAGTGAATTTTTTTTTCGAAAAGAATTATTTATATTCAAAACTCAGAGTCACCACTTGGCATAAATCGGGTGTGCCAAGTCACTTTTGGAAATCTTTTTCAATATGGTTTGACTCTAAAATTGATCCGCAAACAGAGATTCTGGCTAAGGAATTCTGTTGACCGAGGGAAAGGTGTTAGGCATCCCTCAATCACGTGGTTCGACCATGGTCGCTTGATGGAGCGTATCGACTAATTTGACACTATGAATGTATAAACCACACAAAGCAAGCAAAACAATCAAGCAAACAAACAAAATAAAACAATCCAAAATTTAGTGTCCAGTCCAATTATACATTCCCAAATAATGAAAAATGCAAGAATATAAACCTATTCTATTCTAAATTAATCCTAGATTACTCCTGAATGTTTTACCCGATGCCTCAGGCCTTGATCATGAACCTCCTTTGAAGACATAATACGTCGGGGTATTCCCCAGTGAATAAATACAAATACCTTAGGGCATTCCCCAGCCAAATGACTACACTTTTTAAATACGATAAACTTAACATTCAACAAATATTCCAAACATTCCAACAATACACCAATTCTAAATTTGCCTACCCGAGCTTACTTTTTGCCTACCCGCTCGACGACATATCATGGTGCTATCATGTTCTAACAACATTCATGCCTATTCCGAATTAAACCGCCAACAATGAATTAAAACAACACGCATTCATTTTTATCAATTTTAATTCCGCCCCAAACAACCAATTTTAATTCTCAAACGAGACACCATTTCATCATGCAAATCATAATCAAGGAAACCAACCATGAATAAAAAAAAACACGCATTCATCACCAACAAGGATCAAACAAACACACAATATTCCATTCAAGACACCGATTATAATAAATAATGAAATAAAAAGATGAAAGTAGTAGAATCGGACCTCAATTGAAGCTTTTATTATGCCAAATTATGTGACCAAAAGTGGAGACCAAATCCAAAAACCTCAATCGAACCCCAATACGGACTAATTTCAAACCTTGATCGACTCCACTATTTTTCCAACCTGAACCAGAATCAAAATTGAGGAAGACCCATACCCATTTGCATTATTTTTCAGTCAAAGTCGGTGCTGGATTTATCGCCGGAATCCGGCGTACTCGGGTCTCCAGAAATGGACCTCTCTTAGTCTCCCTCTGATTTTTCTCTCTTTTCTACAGTGCCTATGTGTATAGGGCTCTCTTCTCCGATCCTCTCTTCTCTCTCGCCATCTCTCTCGATTACTCTGATCACACCCTCAACTCTTCATTTTCAGTGTGTGGCATGTTTATACACAGCGTATGTGCGTATGGTGAGCTATTCGTGAGTGCGTGAACTTTTCCGGTGAGGTTTCAATTTGTAGTGAATTAGAGATGAGTGTGCGAGGTTGTGTTCTCCGTGAAGAAGAAAAGAAAAAAATTGGGAGTGTGTGGGTTCTGTACGTGTATGGTAGTGACGATTGAGGAGAGACGTGTTTCTCAGGTGTGTGTAAAGTTTCTGTGTGTTTGTTGTGAGTAGATGTTAGAGAAGAAGGTGAATTCTTTTTTTTTTGTGCTGTGAGTGTGAGTGGAGAGTATTTTTGGTGAGCTTTTTTTTTTGTTGAAGAAGGAGGAGTTCCCCCATGTTATATGTCAGGTGTCTGTGTGTATATTGGTGAATAATAAGCAAAAATAGAGGTCCCCCCTCCTGATTTTCTTTTTGTGAATTGGTTAAGAAATGAAAATCCACGTGAGTGGGGTAGTAGGGTAGGGTAGGTGGGTTTGGTTAGGATGAGATAAACCAAAATAAAATTTTTTTTGAGTTGGTTTTGATTTTTTGTCATTTTGTGAAGGGATAATTACATGGTTGAGGGTACATGATAGGATAAGGTAAAATTGAGTAAAAGTGATATCCGGGAGGGACAAAATTAGGTGTCTACACGTCTTTTCCTCAGAGATTAAAGAAGAAACAAGAGGAAGAAAAGTATCAGAAGTTCTTGTCGATGTTGAAGGAACTGTCTGCTAATATTTTATTATAGAAGCATTGGAGAAGATATCTGGCTACGCTAAGTTCACGAAGTATTTGGTTACTAGAAAGAAAACGGTGAGTTTTGAGCCCATTGATAATGTTCACCATTGCAGTGTTGTTACTTTTTCGTTCATTGGTTGAGAAGAAGGAGGACCCCAAAACATTTACTATTCCATGTACCATTGGGTCCTCCAACTTCTCTCGAGCTCTATGTGATTTGGGAGCTAGTATCAATCTGATGTCGTCGAGTAGTATTCAAGTAGTTGGGGTTGGGTGCAACCAACCCTACATCCATGAGGTTATTGATGGTTGACGAACTGTGAAGAAATCGGTTGGTATTTTGTGTGATATTTTGGTGAAGGTGGCATCCTTCATATTCCTAGATGATTTTATGATCCTTGACCGTTGTAGAGATTTAATGTATTTATTATCTAAACTATGGTTAGAGAGTTACTTTATAATAATTAAATCTTACCCATTCAATTTGAACTATGTCATATGTCATCAATCAAGATAGAAACTTAGGAAAAATGGAGAGAATGGAAATGAAGAGGAGCCAACTCCAGGTACTAGATTACCACCAAGATTAGATGATTTAGATTGGTTGCCTACACATACTAACTTATTACAATTCGACCAGGAGACTGGTTTACTACAAAATACTCCATCAATATCTTGCTTCAACTGAGTTGTGGAAGAAAGAAAAAAAAACTAAAAAATGGATGCAAGGAGAAATCTTACAACTTAATACTACAAAATAAGTTAAATCAAAGTCTTGATAAATTTGGAAAAGAATTCAACTGGATTATTTCTCTATTAATTAACTCAAAGAGTTCAATTAATTTTTCTCAACATTAAACAAAATCATTTATATTTTGTTGATTCAAATGCTTAATATTAGTGCATAAGGATATAGTCATTTAAGATTTATTAAAATTTTAATTGATTTTAAAGTGCTAAGTATTAAGGGATCTAATATAGTTAAAATAGAAAATAATTTATTAAATAAATTTTAAATTGATTTAAAATTTAAAATATTAGAAAAATACATAAGGTATTATACATAGTTAATTACGTTACATATTTTTCTATATATTAGAACTTCCTATATAATTTAAGTAAGAAAAAGTGTTGAATTAGCAAAATTTTAATTGATTTTAAAATTGAAATAATGTGAAGAAAAAAATAATTAAATTTTCAGAAAGGTTTAACATCTATGTGATATGATCACTGAATAGAATTTGGTTAGAAACTGAAAGGAGTGGTGGTTTGATTCGGGGAAAATTTGACATATTTGTGCAGTCAAAGAAGTATTTGCTATTTATATTTCCACCGGACCTGGAGTAGAGATTTACATAGAAAATACTGCAATCGTCAAGGTTGAAGATAGTGGGAAGATATTCTTGAAGATGAATTTCAAAAAAGTGCTGACTCCCAACAACGTTCTCCGTGTTCCTACTCTTATGAAGAACTTAAATTCAATTGCATTTCTCATGAAAAGATGGATTTAAGTGTGTGTTTTTTTCCTGAAAAATTGTAATAAGTAACAATGAGATATATGTAGGAAAGAGTTACCTAAATAAGGGCATTTTCAAATTTAATGTAATGGTTGTTGATAGTATGAATAAGAATCCAACTTCATATTACATTCTTGAGTCAAATAATTTATTGCATGAATGTTTAGGACATATCAATTACAAAATCCTGTGACAAATGATTAGTTTAGAAATAATATCTAACTTTGAGTGTAATAAATCATAATGTCAAATATTTAGTGAACCTAAGCTATTTAAACATTTTTATAAATCTTTTAAAAGGAATTTCAATCCTTTATACTTAATTCACCTAGATATTTGCAACATGAAGTCAACATCATCTCGCGGTAGAAAAAAATCATAATTTTTATTGACAATTGTACTCGATATTGTCATGTTTATTTGCTAATAATAAGGATGAAACAATTAAAGTATTTAAGCAATACAAAATTGAAGTTCATAGTTTAATAAAAGAATAAAAATGATAAGAATAAAAATTGAAGTTCATAGTTCATAGTGAAAGGGGTTGTAAGTATAAGTCTTCTTTTGCAGAGATATGTTTAAAAAATAAAATATTCCCTCAACTTACTATTCATTGCACAACTCAATTTAATAAAATTGTGAAAAGAAATAATCAAACATTGAAAAAAATAATGAATGACTTATAAGTTCTAAGTTATGAAAAAACTTGTGGAAGCTGTTCTTACATTAAATCAAATCTCAATAAAGTGTCCCATTACAATATAGAATCTATTTCCCATAAGAAATGAAAAGTTATAAAATCCTAAATATTTCGAAGTGCGAGGGCGTTTATCCAAAGTCCAAAAAGGATCAAAATAGAACTCAAGATTATGGACTGTATTTTTATTGGATGTGCTACAAACTTTAAAACAAGTCGATTTTTGATTCACAAATTCTAAAATTTTATATTCTTGATAATACGATAATTGAATCAGACATTATAAAGTTCTTGAAACACATTTATCTATATAAAACTAAATGTGAGTTGACTAGTGAAGGATCAAAATGATCTTGAAAAGAACTATAGAAAAATACACTTACTGAAGAGAATTCAAGACATAGTAAACGTGAAAGGATATCTACTTTCTTTGGATCAGATTTTGTGATATTTCTACTTAAAAAATGAGTTTCAAACATTTAAAGAAGCAATATCTTCTACAGACTCACCATTTTGGAAAGAGATAGTCAATAGTGAGATTGACTCAATCATAAACAATCATACTTGAGAATTGATTGATTTTCCTCCTAGAAATAAACCTTTAGGTTCAAAATAATTTTTTAAGAGAAAAATGAAATCTAATGAAACTATTGAAAAATATAAGGCAAGACTTGTTGTTAAAAGTTATAATAAAAAGGAAGGTCTTGACTATTTTGATATATATTCAATAGGAACAAGGATAACACCTATTTGGATATCGATTGCACTGGCGGTGGTATGATCTCGAAATCCATCAATGAATGTGAAAATAGCTTTATTAAATGAAGAGTTGGAGAAAGAAATTTACATGAAACAACCTGAGGATTATTTTATTCCTGATAAAGAGAAAAAAGTATGCAAACTTGTTAATTCACTTTATGGACTAAAATAAGCACTCAAATAGTAGTACACAAAGTTTAACCAAATAATTTTGGCAAATAAATTTAAGATTAATGAGTGTGATAAATGTGCTTACAATTAAAAATACTTCAAATTATAAAGTCATCATTTATTTTTATGTGATGATGTATTGAAAATTGATAAAGAAATTTATGATATAAATGTTAGGAAGCATATGTTGGCTAGCACATTTGATAGGAAAAACATAGGAGTTTGAACTAGAATTTTTATAAATTCACAAGGATTAGCATTATCATAGTCTCATAAAATTGAAAAGATACTTGACAAGTTCAAGTAATTGAATTTTAATATTTTCAAGACACCAATTGATGTGAGCTTTGTAGTTCAATAGAATAAAGGTGAAAGTGATTCGTAATTGGATTAGGCAAAAGTCTTAAGAAGTTTGATACATATTATGAATTATACTTGACCATATATAGCACATGTTATTAGTAAACTGAGTCGGTTCATAAGTAATCCTAATCAAACTTATCGAATGAAAATGAAATGAGTTTTAGGGTAACCAAAACATACTCAAAATAATGATTTGCATTATAACTAATATTCCACGATAATTAAAGGATATAGTGATGAAAATTAAATTACTAGATCAAATAAAGTTAAATCAACAAGTGGATATGTATTTATCCTTGGCGGAGGACCATTTTCTTGTAAATCATCCAAATAAGATTGCTCACTCTACAATAAAATATGAATTTATAACTTTTGATATGGCTAGTGAAAAAGATGAATGACTTCGAAATTTCTTAAAAGATGTTCCATTCTAACCCAAACCTTTGGCACCTGTATGTATATAGTGTGATAGTCAGACGGTAGTAGGTAGAGAAGAGATCACCTTATATATAAAAATATCTCATCACATAAGATGGAAATATAATACCCTTAGATAATTACCCTCTAGTGAAAATATTACAATTGACTATGTGAAGTCAAAAGATAATATGTCATTTTCAATTACAAAAGGACTAACTAGAGAGGGAATTAAATAATTGTAACACCCCAAAATCTCCTCCTGGAATGTCACACGGTGCTTAAGTATACAAGTAGCCCCTAGCTAACCCTTTGAGACTATTACTACATATAATAACTCAATTTGAGATGAAATAAATAAAACACTGGTACTGTATATCAAATGATAGGAAATATGAAGAAAATACTCGGTTCAAACAACCACAAAACTAAAAATCTCAACATACTAACAATCTGATAACTAGTCTGACAAAGCCTCTACTACTCAAGTCTACTAGAGAGCCATTGGGACAGGTCCCCAACTGACTCAAATTGAACTGAAAGCAATAATATGTCTACTAACTATACTGAAATGTCTGAAGATAGGTCCTCGAACCATAAGGACTCACCACTTTAGAGAAGTAGACAAAGGTAATCGAAAATCACTGACGAGGCTGGGACTGACCACCTGAACCTATATTATAAGATAATGTAGCACATAGACGTATATGTGGATCAACACTTGAGAATGTACTGAGTATATGGGGGTGTATACATGTACATAAAACAATATCAATGCTCTTTAATCAAATCATGTATGAAAATAAGAATGACTCACATATCTTGAATAATTCTAATATAATAAGCTCATAAATCATGTAGAATGAAGCATGTAACACAAATCTTGTGAGTCATTATACTGTAGCTTTAAAATCTGAACTCTTCTCTTATTATCATTACTTGAAGACTAAAGAAAGCTTTAAACAATACTTTCTAACTCATGCATATATCTCATGGAGAGTAAAACTTCGTTAATGCGAAGAACTTAGAGCTCTTTTAAACTCAAGGCACTTGGAACTCAAAATTCTATAACTCTTACTAGTAGAGAAAACTACTTTCTTCTTGGGAAAATTTTACTTCAAGAAACTATTTTGAAAATCTTACTATTAGGGAAAATCACTTATCTCAAAGCTTTAGGGAAAATATTCTATCTCAAGGGAAAATACTTTAGGGAGGTTCTCTTAATCGACATAAACCATGCGAGCTACATAGAGTCCAACGTCTTGTCCTCCTAAGGAAAAAGCCTCACGTTGGGGAGAGGCATCATACTCTTGCTAGGGAGTACAACCTTAAATTAGTGATCACTTATCTCGGCCTCGGGCCCATAAATCTCAATCCTATGGTGGCACATAGTTTTGGGGTATGAAACCATAGTAACTTACCCAACTCGGTGCTAAATACTACTCTCTTTAATTTATCTCGCTCATCTCGTTCGAAATTCACTTTAAAAATAATCTCATGGTTCAATAAGAACCCAACTGTAAAATCTGTAATCTAATGTAGTGAAGTAGATTTCAAAGATCTATGACCATTAGGTTAAAATATTTTTCAATAATCTCAGAATACTCAAATCATGGGTGCTTATAGCATAAGAGTTCATAAAATTGCAAGTCTCAAGTAGGGCTTAGTGATCCATAATTCAATCTCAAGTTAAAACTCATCAAAATGCATATAGATAGCATATAGATTCATAAATCATATAGAAATCTGGAATTTACAACAATTTATGTCAAAATCTCAACATACTCATGTACTTCAATTTCTACAACATTGGCAAATCTCAAAATCTCATGCATAGTAATATTGGGTATGATACCACACTTCAAATTCCTAGGAGAACTCATAAAGTCATGTATCTTTGTAATTTAAAATAAGTTTTGGGCACAAGGATGAAACAATTGTCCTTGTTCAAACCCCACATACCTTAGATTGTGAAACTAGATGAACAAGCTTGCTTGAAACTCTTCTTCTTACTCTTTGAGAGAGGGTTATTGAAGGCTTGGACTTGGGGAACTCGAATCTCAACTCAATTTGTAGAATCTAAAGTGAGTTCTTGAATTTCTTGGAGAAGGGTTTTGGGTTTGTTCTTGAGGAAGAAACCCGAGCCTTTAGATGTTTTGGGAGATAATGAAGTCATATGCTTCGTTTTGAATATATATAAGTGTTAAAAAGGGAAAAAGGCCAAAAAGTCCTTTTAAAATGACTTAAAAATAATGAACGGGATTTCCGACGGTCAGAGTGACGGTCCGTCACTAGTATGATGGTCCATCGGATCGTCCGTCGCACGTTGGTCAGAAAAAGGCCACACTGCCTTAGTTGTGACGGTCCTAGAGACGGTCCGACACTAGCTTGACGGTCCGTCGTCTTGGCCATCACACTTGGGCAAGAAGAAGGAGTCACTGCCTTGGTTGCGATGGTCCAGGCGACGGTCCATCGCAAACTCGACGGTCCGTTAACCTATCCATCGCACCTGGGCGGTTCCGACAACTCTCAGTAAAACAGCCATAACTTCTCACCCCGATACTGTATTTAGACAAAATTGGTATCGTTGGAAAGATAATTTAATTCTCTACATGACCAAAAGACGATATTAGGGAAATTCTACACGGTTTTAAAAATTTCTCACTTGGTAAGTCAGCCCTTACTCTTCTTAAAGATGAAATTCGACTTAAAGAAAATCCGGGGTATTACAATATCTCCCCCTTGGGAACATTCGTCCTCGAATGTCGCTTGTTAGACAAAGAACACAGGAAAAACTGAGTACACATAGCTGAAGCAATTTGCTAAATGACTCAAAATCTTTCTAAACTCTTGAATACTTCGGAAATTTCAAGAACTCATTCAAGAATAGTTATATAGCTGAACTTTAGATTTAGAATGGATGAAGTAAGGAAGAATAATACCTTCGGCTTGATTTGAACTCACGAAAAAGAGGTGTGGGTACTTTGCTCGCATGTCTGCTTCTGCCTCCCAAGTAGCGCCCTCAACTGACTGGTTCCGCCACAAAACTTTGACCAAGGGAACCTCTTTGTTCCTCAATCTACGGATCTGAAAATCTAGGATCTCAACAGGAATCTCATCAAATGAAAGACCGTTCTGAACATTAGCACTCTCTAAAGGATCCATTACAATGGAATCACCAATATGCTTTTTAAGAATGGAGACATGAAAAATAGGATGAACGAAGGATAGCTTTGCGAGCAACTCAACTTTATAGGGTACTTTACCAACACGACTCAATACTCTATAGCGGACCATATAACGGGGACTAAGTTTCCCCTTTTTACCAAACCTCTTCACCACTTTCATGGGTGAAATATTTAAGTACACCAAATCACCCACCTCAAACTCAAGATCCCTTTTCCTCACATCAGCATATGACTTTTGATGACTCTAAGCTATCTTCAACCTTTCTCTAATCAACTTTACCTTTTCCATATCCTCGAATACCACATCAGGTCCAATTACTGCAGCTTCACCCACTTCAAACAAACCTATGGGTGATCTACATCTTCTACCATATAAAGCCTCAAATGGTTCCATCTCGATGCTATCATGGTAACTATTGTTATAAACATACTCTATCAATGGAAAATGCTCATCCTAACTACCTTTGAAATCAAGAGCACATGCCCTCAACATATCTTCTAGAGTCTGAATGGTCCTCTCAGCCTGACCATCTGTTTGTGAATGAAAAATGGAACTCAAATGAACTTGGGTACCAAGACCCTACTGAAACACTCTCCAAAACTGAGAAGTGAACTGGGTACCCCTATCCGAAATGATAGACAAGGGAACTCCATGCAGCCTGACTACCTTCCGGATATACAATCTAGCATAATCCTCAGTTGTATAAGATGTACGCATGGGCAAGAAATGTGCTGACTTAGTCAGCCTATCTACAACAACCCAAATAGAATCATGATGACGACGCAAAAGAGGTAACCCAGTCACAAAGTTCATATTCATCTCTTCCTACTTCCAAGTGGGTATACCAAACTCTTGCATCACACCACCAGGTCTTTGGTGTTCTACCTTAACCTGTTGGGACGTTGCACACTTTGCTACAAACTCAACTATATTCTTCTTCATACCACTCCACCAATAGATTTCCCGCAAAGTCGCGGTACATCTTGTTAGTGTCGGGATGGATAGAATATGTGCGCCAAGCGCTTCAGCCATAATCCTCTGCCTCAGATCATCAACACACAGAACACACAACCTACCCTGAAATCTCAACACGCCATCTCCCTCTTAGAAGAAAACCTCTACGTTTTGGTCCTTAATTGACTCCTTCAGTTTGACCAAACTAGGATCTCGGTCTTTCTTCTTCTTCACTTTCGAAACTAAAGAGGATTCAGAGCTACTCTGCACCAAAGTACTTCCCTCAACTGAATCAAGAAACCTAACATCCAATCTATCCAGACAATGTACATCATGAGCTAACTCTTTCTTACCTTCCTCTGCATGAGCAACCCTACCCATAGACAACCTGCTAAGGGCATCTGCCACTATATTGGCTTTGCCAAGGTGATATAACACAATAATATCATAGTCTTTTAACAACTCTAACCACCTCCTTTGCCTAAGATTCAACTCCCTCTGGGTAAACATATACTGAACTGCTCTTATGATCAATAAACACATCAACATAGACACCATAAAGATAGTGTCTCCAGATTTTTAAAGCAAAGACCACAACAGCTAATTCATGATCATAGGTTGGGTAGTTCTTTTCATGCAGCTTTAACTTTTAGAGGCATAGACTATAACCTTACCTCTTTGCATCAACACAACCCAAACCAACTCTAGAGGCATCATAATACACCACAAAACTATCTGTACCATCAGGAAAATTCAACACAGGGGCTGAAGTAAGTCGAGTCTTCAATTGCTGAAAACTCTTCTCACAGGAATCTGACCACTGGAACTTAACTTTCTTTTGGGTCAACTAGGTCATGAGAGATGCAATAGAAGACAAACCTTTAAGAAAATGGAGGTAGTATCCAGCTAGACCCAAGAAACTTCTAATGTCAGACGAGGAAATAGGTCTAGGCCAATTTCTTATAGCTTCTGTCTTTTGGGGGTCAACTCTGATGCCTTCGGTTGAAATAATATGACCCAAAAAGCTACTGATCTTAGAAAAAATTCACACTTACTAAATTTGGGGAATAACTGGTGATGTCTAAGAGTTTGCAAGAAAATTCTAAGGTGATCTGCATGGTCGTTTTCAGTACGGGAGTACACAAGGATGTCATCTATGAAAACAATGACAAATATATCAAGATATTGCTTGAACACTCGATTCATGAGGTCCATAAAGGATGCTGGGGCATTGGTTAGCCCAAAAGAAATGACTAAAAACTCAAAGTGACCACATAGGGTTTGGAAGACTGTCTTTGAAATATAACATTCCCTCACTTTAAGCTGATGATAGCCGGATCTAAGGTCTATCTTGGAGAAATAACTTGCACCTTGAAACTGATCAAATAGGTCATCAATTCTCAGAATACTTATTTTTGACCGTGACCTTATTAAACTGACGATAGTCAATGCACATACGCAATGAACCATATTTCTTTCGCATGAATAGAACAGGTGCGCCCTAAGGAGAAACTCTCAGCCTTATGAATCCTTTGTCTGAAAGATCTTTGAGTTTCTCTTTCAACTCCTTAAGCTCTGCAGGTGCCATACGATAAGGCAGGATATAAATAGGCTGAGTGTCGAGAAAAAGGTAAATCTCAAATTCTATCTCTCGATCGGGAGGTACCCCAGGGAGATTTTCCAGAAAAACATCAGGAAAATCATGAACAATGCTAACTGACTGAATAATTGGAGACTCAGACTTAGTGTCTTTGACTCTAACTAGGTGATAAATGCAACCTTTGGATATCAGCTTTTTGGCTTTGAGGTAGGAAATAAAATGGCTCTTGGGAGATACCAAACTCCCTGACCACTCAAGAACTGGTTCATCAGGGAACTGAAACTTGAACACACGGGTACGACAGTCTATAGATGCATAACAAAAATGAAGCCAATCCATACTCAAAATAAGGTCAAAATCCACCATGTCTAACTCTATCAAGTCAGCAAATATAACTCTATGAAAAAAAGTAACATGATAATGTTTATACACTTATTTAGTAGCAATTGACTCCTCTACTGGTCTGGAAACTAGGAAAGGCTCAAGAATTTTTTTGGGACTCATCTCAAAATTCACAGCGACTAATGGGGTCACATAAGAGAAGCTTGGCCCGGGGTCTAACAACACATAAATATCAAAGAAAAAGATACGGAGCATACCAGTAAAAACGTCGGGAGAGTCCTCCTGCTCCTGATGGGATGGTAAGGCATAAAATCTGTACTGGTGCTGACCGCCAGCAGTGCTAGATAAAGGGCCCTGAATAGGGGCGGGATGAGGTATAGGACCTGATGCACTAGTAGTCTGTGCCTGAGGTCGAGAATCTCTGTTCCCCTTCCTAGCATATAGATAATCTCTAAGTCTGTGGACCAGCTTGTCACAACTAAAACAACCCCTCTGATCCGCTAAACACTCACCAGGATGATCTCTACCATACTTAGCACAAGAAGGATAGCGGGGTGTGTTACTTACACTGTTTTGCAACCTAGACATAGAAGACCTATTCCCTTTCTCCTGCCTACCTCTAGGTATGGGAGAACTAGCTGATGAAGGTGCTGGCATAGACGAACGACTCTAGAAATATGGGCAGTTCCCTCCATGGGACCTAGCTTGACTATACTCATGCTACTTGGATCTAGTCCTCTTGTTACTCCTCACTCTATCTCTCTCTCTTATCTTATCTGCCTCTATCTACTATGCATGCATCATCAACCTAGCCAGATCCATATCCCTATTCAGCATCACCGTCCTACACTCTTTCAGTACCAAACCAAAAACACCTATCATGAACTTGCTTATACTAGCTCAAGTGTCAGAAATTAAATCAGGAGCATACTTGTCCAATTGGTTGAACTTCAAGCAGTACACCTTAACAGTCATGGAGCCCTACTTTAAGTTTATAAACTCCTCAATCTTCGCTTCCCTCATCTCAAGAAGAAAGAACTTTTCCAAAAATGCATCTTGGAACACCTGCCATGTCATAGGAGCAACGCCCTCACCTCTACCCTTCTTCCATGCTACCACCGAGTCATAAGCAATATCCTTCAACCTGTATGACACCAGCTCAACACTTTCTTCCTCAGAAATATGCATCACCTGGTTGATCTTTCTCACCTCCTCAAGGTATAACTGGGGGTCCTCACCTGCCTTAGACCCATAAAACTCTGGCAGATTCATCCGCATAAAATCACAAATCCTAGCAGCAGCTAAATCACCTCCCTTCTAATTTGCAACTGTGGCCTGGTTATTGGCCAAAGCATTAGCGGTGACTGCTTGGGCTAACGCCTGAAAGGTCGCTCGAAACTCGGCATGAGACACTGTCTCACTCAAGGGATCAACAAGATGGGGTTGATCATTATCATTTCTGTGGGAGTTCACTCTTTTGGGAGGCATTTTTTGAAATATAAGAGCACGAATTATTAGATTAGAGGAAGAACTGCAGGCATGATAGAATCTGAAAAAAAAAACAATTTTTTCCTAAAACATCTCGTAGCCTCTTGCTCATAGATGTGGCGCGCTACACACCGATGATCAAGACTCTACTCAACGCGTCTTGTTAGACTACCTAGGACTCCTTAAACCTTAGGCTCTGATACCATGTTTGTATTGCCCTAAAATCTCCTCCCGAAATGTCACACGGTGCTTAAGGCTACAAGTAGCCCCAAGCTAACCCTTTGAGCCTATTACTACAAATAATAACTCAATACGATATGAAATAAACAAAACACTGGTACTGTATGTCAAATGATAGGAAATAGGAAGAAAATACTCGGTCCAAATGACCACAAAATTGGAAATCTCAACATACTAACAATTTGATAACTAGTCTGACAAAGCCTCTACTACTCAAGTCTACTAGAGAGCCATTAGGACAGGTCCCCAACTGACTTAAACTGAGCTGAAAAAAATAATATGTCTACTAACAATACTAAAATATTTGAAGATAGATCCTCGAACCATGAGGACTCACCACTATAGAGATATAGACAAAGGTACTCAAAAATCACTGATGAGGCTGGGACTAAGCACCCGAACCTACATTATAAGGCAATGTAGCACATATACGTATTTGTGGATCAACACTTGGGAATGCATTGAGTATATGGGGGTGTGTGCATGTATATGAAGCAATATCCATGCTCTTTAATCAAATCATGCATGCAAAGAAGAATGACTCACATAGCTTGAATAAGTCTAATATAATAAGCTCATAAATCATGTAGAATAAAGCATGTAACACAAATATCGTGAGTCATTATACTTTAGCTTTAAAATCTGAACTCTTCTATTGTTCTCATTACTTGAAGACTAAAGAAAGCTTTAAACAATACTTTCCAAGTAATGCATATATCTCATGGAGAGTAAAACTTCTTTAATGCTCAAGAACTTAGAACTCTTTTAAACTCAAGACACTTGGAACTCGGAATTCTATAACTCTTACTAGTAGAGAAAACTACTTTCTTATTGGGAAAATTTACTTCAAGAAACTATTTTGAAAACCTTACTATTAGGGAAAATCAGTTATCTCAAAGCTTTAGGGAAAATATTCCATCTCAAAGAAAAATACTTTAGGGAGGTTCTCTTAATCGACATAAACCATGCGAGCTACATAGAGTCCAATGTCTTGTCCTCCTAAGAAAGAAACCTCACATTGGGGAGAGGCGTTATACTCTTACCAGGGAGTATAACCTCAACTCAGTGATCACTTATCTCAGCCTTAGGCTCATAAATCTCAATCCTATATGGCACGTAGTTTTGGAGTATGAAACCATAGTAACTTACCCAACTCGGTGCTAAATACTACTCCCTTTAGTTTATCTCACTCATCTCGTTCGAAATCTACTTTAAAAATAATCTCATGGTTCAATAAAAACCCAACTGTAAAATCTGTAATCTTATGTAGTGAAGTGGATTTCAAAGCTCTATAACCATTAGGTCAAAACATTTCTCAGTAATCTCAGAATACTCAAATCTTGGGTGCTTACAGCACAAGAGTTCATAAAATTGCAAGTCTCAAGTAGGGCTTACTGACCCATAATTCAATCTCAAGTTAAAGCTCATATAAATGCATATTAGATAGCATATAGATTCATAAATCATATAGAAATCTAGAATTTACAGAAATTTATCTCAAAATCTCAACATACTTATGTACTTCAATTTCTAGAACATTGGAAAATCCCAAAATCTCATGCATAGTAATATTGGGTATGAAACCACACTTCAAATTCATAGGAGAACTCATAAAGTCATGTACCTTTGTATTTTAAAACAAGTTTTGGGCATAAGGACGAAAGAATTATCCTTGTTCAAACCCCTCATACCTTAGATTGTGAAACTAGATGAACAAGCTTGCTTGAAACTCTTCTTCTTACTCTTTGAGATAGAGTTCTCGAAGCCTTGGACTTGGAAAACTCGAATCTCAACTCAATTTGTAGAATCTATGGCGAGTTCTTGAATTTCTTGGAGAAGGGTTTTGGGTTTGTTCTTGAGGAATAAACCCTAGCCTTTGGATGTTTTGGGAGATAATGAATTCATATGCTTTGTTTTAAATATGTCTATATGTTTAAAGGGGAAAAAGGCCAAAAAGTCCTTTTAAAATGACTTAAAAATAATGTACGGGATTTGCGATGGTAGGAGTGATGGTCCGTCACTAGTCTGATGGTCCTTGGGATTTTCCATCCCCCGTTGGTCAGAAAAAGGCCACATTGCCTTAGTTATGACGGTCCTAGCGATGGTCCATCGCTAGCTAGACGGTCCATCGTCTTGGCCATCGCACTTGGGCCAGAAGAGAGAGTCACTACCATGGTTGCGACAGTCCGGGTGATGGTCCGTCAAAAACTCAATGGTCCGTCAACCTGTCCGTCGCACCTGGGTGGTTTCGATAACTCTCAGTGAAACGGCTATAACTTCTCACCCTGATACCGGATTTGGATGAAATTGGTATCGTTGGAAAACTAATTCAATAAGCTTAAGGTCTAAGACAATAATCATCAAAGCAAGGTTCAATGATATCAAACTAAGTTATGAATAATGGTTTAACATTTTCAAATAACTCAACCTATTCTCATAATAAAGATAATGTTTAGAAATAATAATTAATCATTAAGGTTTAAAGTTTTCAATGGTTCTTAAGTTTGGTAGGATATGACTAAATAATTTATCTGATGGAATAAATATTTAGAAATCACCTTTGTATATGTGAAATATGAGTTGCTTCAAGTCCAATGAGAGTAATTACTATACTCTTGAAATTAGAAAGTGTTTATAGATGAAACGAATAAAACTGCGAGAATCATATTCAGTTAAAACCTAGTTGTGTGACTTTTATGTCTATCTGTACAACCAAATTTTTTATTTCAAATATATCATATTTACCGATCGATCAGGTGCATTCGGTATAAGTTCACTATGAAAAGTGCAAAGAAAAATCTACTTATCCATAAGGAATTAGTCTTTGCTTGTAAAAAACATACTTCTTCATATATTTTCTTATTTTATAGCTATTCCACATTCATGTGGGGGATTTTTGGATTCTTTTGATAAAAGTAAATGGAAAATAGAGGGAATAGAAAAGAAGAAAAAGTGAAAAACTGATCTTTTACTTTATGGTAATATCATTTCTTGTAATGACCTTATTTTTTGGTAATTTTTTTGAATTATTAATTACTATGTGATTTGAATGTTTTATCCCTTCTATGGTTGTATTATGATATTTCTAATGTATGTGGATGATTGGCATGATTTTCAATATATTTTGGTGTGATTTGTGCTAGTTTGTGATTTTTAGTGACTAGATAAGCCTTATACCTAACTTCGGTCAATATTTATTAATCTATAAATCAAATGAAAAAATAAACTGCGACAACAGATTTGGAACATCAATTTTAGGTTAGAAACATAGTTGGTATGACTCTTATATCTCGTTTAGACCTTCGATTTGGAAAGTTGTAAAATTGGGTCTTAGTGGTCAATTTATTGAAAACAACATCTTTTCAAAAATCAGATATCGTCTTTGAGTTCAGAGCATTGAATTTGATAAAGTAGTATAGATCATTTGCATCCTTCTGATTTTGGATGAATCTCAAGGGGTCCATAAAAAACTTAGTATTCTCCAAGTTCAGCTGGTGCAACCGCTAAAGTGCTATTTTGGCCGCTTTATCAGCCAACTCTATCTAGATAAGGGTGTTTTAGAGTTTCTCTTTCCACTTTAGCGGTGGGCGTTAAGGCGGGCCTTGTCTACTTTAGCAAATTGGCACGCATTGGCCGGTACCGCTAAAGCGGTGACTGCTAAAGCGGACAGTTGACCGCTTTAGGGGCACTTGATACCCACATTTATATATATATATATATATATATATATATATATATATTCTCTTTTCTTATTTTTCACCATATTTAAGACTTGGAGCTTGGGGTTTCGAGTCTTTGGGTGATTTCTTCCACTTTTAGCTTGGGTAAGCTCCAAAAACTCTGATTTTAATTATATTTCTTCGATTCCTATCATTTAAACCCTTTTAAAGTTTTAATCCAAAGGTGTAATTTGGTGATTTAAGCAGTAAGGTCTAAAAATAGTAATTTCTCGATTTAAACCCCAAATCAACCCACTTTAACTTAGATTTTCTCCTATAGCTTCCTTTTTAGGTAATATATATTTGGAAGAAATTCCAATTATACCCTTCTTTTTAAAAAACTCATTTTGGTTTGTTTTTACCTTGACTTAAAAATGGATAATATGGGTATTGTTAATTTTATTCTTGATGCCTAGATTCTAAATTTGTATTATTTAGTTGATTATGGGTTAATTCATAAGGAGAAAGCTCCGCGGTAAAGGATATTTTGGCTGATTTTGGCATTTGAGGCATGTTATGACTTAACTTTCTTCAGACTGGGCTGGATAGTTAATATTGGTATAAAATCATGTTATGGGTATGGGAACTAATCACAAAAATGGATATATTATTGTTGTATGCTTGTGTGGGGCCTGTATTATTTTTATTTTATGGTATTGAGACATTATTTGTTATGAGTAATCGTGTTGGATCTTGTATGATGAAATTGGCTTGGTAATGATGCCATTAGTTGTTCCTCTTAGTGGATATTGTCTAATATGGTTTGTTATGTGGTATCAATGATATATTATTGTGTATATTGCTTTATTGGCATATAAATTACTTAAATTCATGAATGGTTGGCATATTGAGTGGATTTATGGCTCACATGGTTGGTATATTAGTTGGAATTGGAAATTCTCAATTTGGTTGGTTGTGAACATTGCATTCCCATGTCATATAAACTTGTGAAACATTGGTACCACCGTGGAATTACTAGAAACACTAGCTTGTGACATTATTATAGACTCTCTACTGAGAGATATGCTGGAGAGAAGTCATAGATGGATATTGGATTGTATATGGGTTGAGGAACCCCCCATGTATCCTACCTCGGGAGTATAGCTCAATAGGTGTATATGACGGTTATGCGATAACCTCGGGAATCACATCATCATTATCTTTATTGCATTTCATATATATATATGTATATATTTTGCTCATTATGTGTTGATTTATCGTCTTGATGTGATATTTATATGTATATACATCTTTTCATACTTGCATGTGTGATATATGTGTACTCATATTTCCTTCTTGTATTTGCTTGTGGTATATGTGAATATTATAAAATAGTTAGTGGAGATAGTGTGGGATACCATTTAGGATATTTTTTTTTATTGTAGGTGACATGCCCATAGTGTGTATGCTATATATTTTATTTTCTACTTAGCTCAGTCGGCCTATGATACCTACTAAGTATAAGTGGACCATACTCATCCCTACTATGCTTTTTTAGTGTAGATCCAAGAACGAGTGCACTGTAGGGAGCTGACTCAGGCGATATCTAGAGTACATTCAAGGTAGTGGTCGAACTATGCTTTCAAAGTTGGCCTACTACCTCTTCCTATCTATTTCCTGTCTTCTTTAGTATTTTTAGATATGAATTTTGATCCTTTTGGACAATTATTGTGTCTTTGACATTTGAGATATATTTAGTATTTCTTACACTATGACACCAGGTTTTGGGATATTATATGGTATCTTTGATGTGTATTGCTTTTGCTGTGCTATATATGTGTCGTTCGACTCTATTCTAAGAGTCTTGCCTTAGGTTTTGGTATTATCTTTCATTTCACATCAGTTTGGCTAATAGGCTTAGCTGTTAAGGTTTGCCACGATAAGTGCCATCATGACCTTTGGTTTTTGGGTCGTGACAAATCAATATCAAATAATCTAGTTTTATAGGTCTCAATAGTGTAAAAATGAGGTGTCTATTAGAGTCTCATGGATTGGTACATAGATATTTGTATCTATCTGTGAGAGGATACAAGATGTCATTAGGAAACTTTCTTTATTTATTCCTTAACGTGTGGATCTTTCACACCTTGTGTTCTAAGTTATATTTCAATCTTTTTGACATATATGGTGATGACTAGATATAGTCTAGAGGGTGAGTTATGAGTTGTGGATAGACTCAAGGTAGAGGATAGGCATGAAGATCTGCCCAGTATAGAGATAGTTCTAAGAGATCTCCCTCAAACCTCAGGTTTAGCATGTTAGATTTATGGGTCCTACTTCAATCCCACCAAGTTTTTCTACCCCAGTATTTGAGGGGTTACTGGTTCTCTTGTTGACCTGTTTGGAGGATGCTCCTTTGAGCACACCCAACATTCCTCTATCTCCAAGTATTATACCTTTGTTTGTGCTAGAGTCTGATTATGTTCTCTCTCCTATCACGAGTGTGGATCCTTTAACGGTACTAATATCAACTTATGGTACCACACAGACTCCAAGTGTTGTTCCTTCTTCAACACATATATTTGAGTATGGTATTCCAAGGTTGGGATTTTAGCCTTCATCTATGTTACCTTCTCAGATGGGGTCTCAGCCAACAAAATTTACTATGCCTCCTATTATTGCGAGTACATTTATGTCTTTTGAGGATCAGACGAGGTTTTAGAGATTCACTCATTTAGGTCCTCCTAGGTTTAGTGGTGTTGTAGGTGAGGATGCCTATGCATTATAGATTGAATATCGTGATAAATTACATAACCTTGGTTCACTTGAGTTGCATGGGGTTTCTTGTACTACTTACCGATTGAGAGATGTATCCAGAGATTGGTGGAGGTCACTTGTTAGTTGCAGGACTTTTGATTCTCTAGAGATGACTTGAGGTCAGTTTGTTGAGGCCTTTTTGGAGAGGTTTATGCCTTACAGTCTGAGAGATTAGATGAGAGATGAGTTTGATTACTTGGAGAAGGGATCTATGACTTTTATAGAGTACGAGGTATGTTTCCATGCCTTGTCTAGATATCTTATACCCATTTTTCCATTGAGTTTGACAAGATTTGGAAGTTTGTGAAGGGATTGGATGTTTCTCTTCAACTAGCTACGACTAAGATGGTAGTGTATGGAGAATTGATTTGAAGTATAGTGATTCATGCTAGGATGACTGAGTGTATTCTTTGAGGGTTTCAGGGAGGTGCCATAAGGGTGCACTATTAGGGCGAGTTTAGAGGTCACACTACTAGAGGTAGAGATTCTAGAAGTTTCTATGGGTTTCATGGCAGACTAGTATAAGAAGGCTTACAGGGTTTAAGTAGTGGGTCTTCTATTTTAGTTAGAGGTGAATGGTCATTCAAGCTCAGTTGTACCTTCTTCTTTTGAGTTGGGCCATAAGTATGTGATGAGGTTGGCCATTTAACCATGGGTTGTCCCTTATATATTTTCAAGACTACTCCTATATCAGCTATCAGAGGTAGAGGTTCTACTAGAGGTATGCAGGGTAGATATAGTGGTGTCCATGGTCATGGTAGCAGGTTAATTAGACGGGTGGTAGCCGTAGGCAGTGCTATGTTTTACCCGCCATACCAGAGGCAAAGACATCCAATGTTGTTACTATAAGTATAATCCTAATTTGTTTAAGATCTACATGTGTTATTTGATTTGGGTTCGACTTTATCCTATATGTCTGCATAGTTTACTTTTGGTTTTGATTCTGTTACTGAACTTCTTGCCATGCCTATATGTGTATCTACCCCTATAGGAGACTCTTTAGTGGGGGATCAGATGAATCAATTTTGTGTTGTGACTTTTGTTGGACTTGAGACTTGGGTAGATCTGATTGTATTAGATATGATAGATTTTGATGTCATTTTCTATATGGATTGGTTTGCTCCTTATTATATCATCCTAGACTGTTATACTAAGGCTGTGACTTTAGGTTTGTAGGGTGTGCCAAGGATAGCTTGGAAGGGTGTTCTTCATTAGGGTCCAAAGAGAGTTATATCTTTCCTTCAGTCTTGTCAATTAGTAGAGAGAGGGTACTTGTCGTATTTATCCCATATTTGTGATACTAGTGTTGCTTCCCCACCTCATTTGGATTATCTATTCGTATTTATAGGATGGCCCCGATAGAGTTGAAAAAATTAAAGGATCGGTTATAGGAGTTGTTAGATAAGGGATTTATCTGAACTAGTGTATCAACTTGAGTTCATCAATCTTGTTTGTGGAGTAAAAGGATGGGTCTATGCGTATGTGTATTAATTATCGACAGTTTAATAAGGTGAAAATTAAGAACAAGTATCCTCTTTCTCGTATTGATGATTTGTTCAATTAGTTTCAAGGTGTTTTGTTGTCTTTGAAGATTGATTTGAGATTCGTGTCTCACCATTAAGGATTAGAGCTTCAGATATTCCAAAGAAAATCATTATGAGTTTTTAGTTATGCCTTTTGGGTTGACCAATGCCCCAGCCGTATTAATGGAGATGGTGAACTGAGTGTTTTGACCGTATATCACCTTTTTTGTTATTGTATTTATAAATAATATCTTGGTTCATTCCTAGAGTGAGGCCAATCATGAGGATCACTTGTAGACTGTGCTTTAGAGATTGAGGAAAAAGAAGTTGTATGCTAAGTTCTCCAAGTGTGAGTTTTGGCTAGAGTCCATTTCTCTCTTGGGCCATGTGGTAACCAAGGATGGTATTATGGTCAATACGACCAACATTACAATGGTTTATAATTAGGCTAGGCCCACTTCTCCTATTGAGATTCAGAGTTTTGTTGGTTTAGCAGGTTACTATCTGTGTTTTATTGAGGGTTTTTCATCTATTGCAGCTCCATTGAAAAAGATGATTCAAAAGAATATTTCTTTTAGTAGTTCGATGTTTGTATGGTGAACTTTCAAAGGTTCAAGGATTTGTTGACATCAGCTCCTATCTTGACTTTACCTAAGAAGGGCGTGGGTTTCACCATCTTTTAAGCTTCAGGTGTTAGGTTAGGTGTTGTGTTGATGTAGAAGAGTAAAGTGATTGTGTATATTTCTCGTCAGTTGAAGCCCCATGAGAGAAATTACCTTACCTATGATTTAGAGTTGTGTGTGGTTGTACTTGGTTTGATATTTCAACTCCTAGGTGTGTTTTGGCATTTGTGGAGGCTATGTCTTCCTTGATGGAGTAGATTCGGGTTTATCAGTTTGACGATGTTGGGTTGAGGATGATTTAAAATAAGGTGTTGAGTGATGAGGCTAAGAAAGCCTTTCTTGATTCAGATGGTGTTTTGAGGATTGGTGTCCGAGTTTGTGTACCTAGATTGGGTGATTGGATTAGATTGATTTTGAAGGAGGTTCATTGTTCCAAGTATTCCATCTATCTGGGAGTGACTAAGATTTATCGTGATTTAAGGTAGCATTACTGGTGGGGTGGTATGACAAAGAACTCAATGAATTTTGTAGCTACTCACCTATGTTGCCAATAAGTGAAGGCCGAACATTTGAGGCCTGGTGGTTTGTTTCAGAGGTTGCCCATTCTCTAGTGGAAATGGGAAAAGATCACTATAGACTTCGTGACTGGGTTGCCTTGTACATCTCATCGTTCAGAGAGTGTTTGGGTCATCATCGATCGATTTTCCACGTTTGCTCATTTCATTCTAATTTTAGTTTCTTTTAGTGCTAAATGTTGGCCCATATTTATACTCGTAAGATAGTTCATCTTCAAGGTATGACAATGTCTATTATCTCAAATCGAGGCTTAGTGTTCACATCTCACTTTTGGAAGAATTTTCAGGAAGAGTTAGGTACTCGGGTTGATCTTAGTACAACTTTTTGCCCCAGATCGATGATTAGTTAGAGCAGACTATTCATCTTTCGAAGGACATACTCCATTCTTGTGTGATAGACTTTTGTGGTCAGTGGGAGCAACATCTAGCTTTGGTAGAATTTGCATATAATAATAATTACCACTCCAGTATTGAGATGGCTTCTTTCGAGGCTTTGTATGGTAGGCATTGTCGCTCTCTAGTTGGTTGGTTTAAGGATTCTAAGATAAGACCTCGAGTACAAACTTTCTTCGTGAGTCTTTAGATAGAGTTTAGGTCATTCAAGATAGAATTCGAGTTGTTCAGAGCAGGCAAAAATGCTATGCAGATTGTAGACTTCATGCCTTGAGATTTAATGTTGGCGATTGAGTCTTTCTTTGTGTCGCCCAGGAAGGGTGTGATGTGTGAGCCTACGCTAACACATTTGAGGCTTTTAACTCTAAATAATTGTAAGGTCTTGAGCAACTTTAGTTGTTTTTGATTAGTTTACATTGATTTTTGCAGTAAATGTTGAGATGTAGGAGAACAAAAAATAATGTAAGCAAAAAGGCTAAAAAGTGAAGCAAAATAAAGGACAAGTGTGGCTGAAGACATTCATGATAAGTCGTCAGCCTAGTGATAAGCTGTCAAGGATACTGTCATCCTTAAAAAGAGAATGGGAGTTGAAGACATTTTTGTTACGACATTCGTGATAAGCCGTCAGATTAGTGATAAGGCGTCAACGTCGTCATCAGCATTAGACAACAGAAGGCGAAAGTTCAGAGGAGCTGACGACGTCCGCGATAAGCCATCAAACTCCTGATAAGCTATCACGGATATAGTTGTTTATTCCGAGAAAAAGCTGCAACTTCAATTTTATTTCCTTATTTAGGTTGAACTATTTAAAGCTTTGTTTTAGGGTTTTCTAGAAAATTCATTCATCATTATCATTATTCGAAAGAGATTTCGATACTTTGAGTCTTGGAGAATATTTTTCGATATTTCTTTCTCTATCTTTTTGGGTTCGAACAATACAACTAGTTTGGGGATTTTCCTTTGTGATCTAATCTACGATTCACTAATTATTATTCATCTCTATAAGTTAATCTTCTCAATTATGAATTCAATTATGTCTTTCATTATTTGCATCATGAGTGGCTAAACTCTGTTAACCTGAATTATGGGATCTAGGGTTAGGTCGTGATGAGGTGCTAAATACTCAAGATTTAATAGGTGTTAGGATTTCTTGATAATTCTGAGATTTTAATTAACGTCTGTTGGTTGCAAACAGTAGACACCCCTACTTTGATTTTCTTGAGAAAGAAATCATATACTATAGGAAGTGAATTTTCAACAGGGACTCGAAAATACTTTGTTTAATAATCAGCGATGTAACAAGGTTTGTTAACCTGAGGTAAAATCTGGACAGTGAATAGACATTCCCTAAGTCCGAGAGGATTAGGAAATTAGACGCTTAAATAGGTCGAGAGACATTTGAGCATATCATCGATAAAGATAGCTTGTTATCCTAATCACTGTGAGAATCATGAGTCATCTCTAGCATCTGTCATGTACCGTAAGACCTAGTGAACATAATTCTGGTTATTTCATAAAATCTTGGTTACAAACATCAAAATTAAAGTGACAAACAATCATTTGTGAAACTTAAACCCCTATTTCAGGAAATGTTAAACTATCAGTGAATTAAATCACAATCGACTTGAGTTCACACCATATTCTCTGTGGGATTTGACCCCAACCTAGTTGGGTTTTGTATTGACAATGATTGCTTACACCCATTCAAGAGTGTAGTTTGAGGGTTATCAAAAATGGCGCCGTTGCCGGGGATGGAACCCGGGTCACCCACGTGCCAGGCGGGAATACTTACCACTATACTACAACGACTATACTAAAACCATGATGATGAAGACTTGGGTGATGAGGAATTGTTGAATCCTCAAAACCCAAGGCGAGCTGAGAAAATTGCTGCACCAATGCAGCGAAATTTCGACAGAAATCATCCAGTCAGAGAAAGGTATGGTCAATAGCCTGTCCATTATGAGGTTGATGACGATGACGATGACGAAGGAATGGATGGAGCAGGTGCAACGGGTGCTATCATTCCTCCACCGTTGGAACCTGGTGCAAAATTCAGCATAACAAGTACTATGATTCAACTCCTGAATCTGAAGGGGTTGTTTGGAGGCTTTCCTGGTGATGATCCGACCATGCACGTGGTGAACTTTATAACCATTTGCGAATCTTTTGATAATCCGAGAGTGAGCCAGAATGCGATCCGATTGAGATTTTTTCCATTGTCTCTATCTGGGGAGGCAATAATATGGTTAAATCAGCTGGAGCCCGATTCTATAACCAACTGGAGACAGTTGAAAGAGGCGTTCCTAGAACGGTTCTTTCCACCCTCCAGGAGGGTACAGTTGAGGGACAAAATTAGTAACTTCAGGTATCTCCTGACTGAAGCATTGCATGAAACTTGGGAGAGATTCAAGAAGAAGATGGTACAATGTTCGAACCACAACATGATGGACTTACACTTGTTGGAGACATTGTACAGAGCTTTTAACTCTGTGACAAAGCCAATTGTAGATAATGCTGCAGGTGGTTTGTTCATTGACCTTGAATAGAATGACCAAACAAAGTCGGGCTTGGCATACCAGGGATTCTGTGGTAGCTAGCCCGACTGTTTCTGGTGGTATGGCTGCGGAGTAGCGCAGAAGGGATAAGGAGCGAGACCAAGACATGACCCATTTAAAGACTCAGATGGACTTGCTGACCAAGCACTTGCTGTCAGGCAAGACTGAAAAGGTTAAGGCTGTGGAATCTTAGTGCACTGTTGCTATTGATGCAGATGAAGAGGAAAATTATGTTAATAATCAGGGGGGTTTCCGAGGCAATAGCCAAGGGAATCAAGGTCGGAACTTTTATGACAAGCCTTATTATAAAGATAGGGAGCAAGGAAACTGGAGAAGCAATAATGATAGGAGTGGTTTGTATGTTCCTCCTGGAAGTCGGGATGTTGCACCAACTAGATCTGGCAAGATGTCCATGGGGGACATGATGGAAAAATTGTTGAAGGGAGTTGAGGCTACCAACTCGGGGGTAACCACTATGAAGAGTGAATTCTCTACCCTGAGTCAGTTGGTTAGTTCACACTCCACTTTTATCAAGCAGTTGGAGCAGCAGATGAGCCAATTTTCAGCAACACTGAACCAAACAAAAAGTGGTACTTTACCTAGTGATACAGTTCAGAATTTGTGGAATGATGGCTCATGTATGGCTATTACCACTAAGAGTGGTAAGATCTTACCTGGCCTATCTGTGGGCAAATCTTTAGATGGTGAGGTGGTTGTTGATGAATCCGAAGAAACCAAACCATTGGAGTCTGAGAAGATGGATAGTTTTATAGATGCTTCGGAGAAAGAAAAAGAGAAGGAAGAGGAAGTGGTGTTGAAATTTATCCCAATACCACCACCTCCCTTTCCTTAACGATTGAAGAAAAAGGCTGATGATGCAAAATTTAGCAAATTTATGGCCATGCTCAAGCAATTGACAATTAATGTGCCTTTGGTTGAGGCACTTGAGCAAATTCCAGGATATGCGAAGTTCTTGAAAGACCTTGTAACCAAGAAATGGAAGGTTAGCCATGAGCCGGAGGATAATTTTCTCTATTGGGGCGCTATCTCTACAAGGTCTTTAGTGCAGAAAAAGGCAGACCCGGGAGCTTTTACCATCCCGTGTACTATTGGCCCCCTAAAGTTCACAAAAGCACTATGTGATCTGGGAGCCAGTATAAATTTAATGTCACTGGCTGTGTATAAGAAATTGGGTTTGGGGGATCCTACCCCAACAAATATGCGGTTGGTAATGGCAGATAGATCTGTGAAGCGGCCTGTGGGCATACTGCACGATGTTTTGGTAAAGGTAGCCGATTTTTTTCTGCCTGCTGATTTTTTGGTCCTATGTTGCGAAGTGGATTTTGAAGTGCCCATCATCTTGGGTAGGCCATTACTTGTAACTAGGAGAGTGGTAGTAGACATGGAGTTGAACGAGCTAAAGTTCAGGTTCAATGACCAAGAAACACATTTCAAAATACACTCATCCATGACTCAACAACATGAGATGAGTGTTTTCTCAATTGTTGACTTCTTCTATGATGATGGTAAAGGGGTATCAACAGGTTGTCTTGGTGAAGTCTGAGTAGTCAAGACAACCAAGTCGTGCCGCGATAGTAAATCAGGCGCTATTGGGAGGCAACCCAAAGTTTTTATGTTTAAGCAAGTGTTTTTACTTTTATAATTAGGATTTAGTACAGAGAAGGTAAAAAATGAGGAGGTCAGCTGAAAGGCCATGACGACATCTCTGATAAGCCGTCACAACTGTGATAAGCTATCAAAAATATCGTCAGATAGGCCAAAATCGAGGCAACCTCTACTTAGGGGTGACGACATTTGTGATAGGCTGTCATACTTGTGAATATCCATCACAAATTATCGTCAGCCCAAAGCCTTAAAAGCTAAATTCTGGGCCCAGTTCAAATCAAATTGGATCCGGCCCAACACAGGAACCTTTTTAAACTTCCTCTAGTTTTAAGTCTTTTCCTTTAGATTATTTCTTTCCTTAGTTAGTTTATCTCCTACTCTTTGCAAAACACTTCAAGAAAACAAGTTCCCTTGTACGTGGGTTTGCAATTCACAATCAAGAGATTTTTCCTACTTTTTACTTCCTCTTGTGCGTGTAATCAGATTAAGGGCCCCCATCAGGTATACTCTAACTCTAACTCTTCTTTTCTTGTGGTAAGTGATTGATAGATGACAATCCAAGTACCCAAGATGCTTGAACCAATTTCAACTTGGAAAAGAGCTAAAATTGCACCTAGGGTCTGTTGTGTAGGCCAAGGGTTTAAAAAGACAGCTCACACTCGGAATTCAAGTAGATTTTGAGAAATAATAGGGACAAAAAGTTGAGTTAAAATCAAAAGTGGGTTATGATAAGATCTGATGACATTCATGATAGGCTATCACAATTGTGACGGCTTATCAGGAATTTCATCAAAGGCTAACAAGAATGGAGTGGTTTCTGTTTAGAGCTGACGACATTCATGATAGGCTATCACAATTGTGATGGCTTATCAGGAATGTCGTCAAAAGTTGTTAAAATTTTGAAGTTTCTATCTAAGGTTGACGACTATTGTGATAAGCTATCACAATCGTGACGACTTATCAAGAATTGTCGTCACACCTGGAACCTGAAGCATGAATAAACCAAAATGATTAATGTGTTTGTGTTTGTGCTCTTGTGGACTAACCAATGTTTTTTCTACTTCTACAGGAACCTTAAAATGGCACCAAAAATAAAGATCCCCAAAGCACAAAAGAAAACAACCAAAGAAAGTGTACGTCGTAAGCTCATTGATGAGGAATCTGATTATGAGGAGGAGGAACCACTGCTCAGGAAGCAAAAGGAGAAGCAAAGTCCGAAGAAACCTTCGCCACCTCCACCCATTGAAGTGAAGGATAGTGATGATATTGAGACTACAACACCACCAGAAAGTGCAGCTTCTGAACATACTGCCTCTGAGCAAGAGGGTTCTGAACAACATGAGTCTGACCATGCTGAATCTGAAGAAGAGGAACAGGAAGGGTCTGAGGAGTTTGAGTCTGAAGAAACATCATCTGGATCCCCGTCCACTGAAAAACAAGATGATGAAAAGTCTCCATCTTGGGGAACACTTATCAAATGTAATAAGCTCGAAGTTTGAGATAATGCTAGGTGGAAAATTCCTAGGGCAGAGAGCATCTTTACCGGTGGGCTCCGCAGAACTGATAGAAGAAGTGATAAGACGCCAATTCAGGAAGAAAAGATGATTATCACCAGAGAGTTGAGCAGGTACCCTGAAGTGGAATAGAAGTTCCAAGAGTAGGCTTGGGACGGACCACAAAAGGAGGAGGTTCATTTTGTCCTGAATTGGTTAGGGAGTTCTATGTGAACTACCAAGCTCAGTTGGAAAACATGTGTGGGCCAGGTGAAAGAGTAGAAGATCGGACCCTGTTGGATAGAGTGCAGGTGAGGGGCGTAAGTGTTGATGTCACAATCAAAACCATCAACAGGTTCTTGCATGGTCCCAACTTCACTCCTCAGGCCACTGCACCATTAGTCTATGCCCGGATTAGGAACCGAGAGAAACAACGTCCTTGGTTGGCCAACATCATAGCTGAAGGAGAACCATCATGGGTAACAAACCCAAATGAAAGAATCTATAAGTCCTCTTTGACTCAAGAGGCAAAGTTTTGGTGGGGTATAGTGCGTGTCTGGATGATGCCAACTGATGGAGACAACATTCTGGGTGATGACCGAGCTATTCTAGTGGCGAGCATGGTGCAGAAACTTCCCCTAAATTTTGGGGAAATCATTACTGATGAGATGAAGATTAGAATATCGAGAATCGACATTACTTACCATTTCCCTTGTCTTATCACAGAGTTGTACCGAGTTGCTAATATGCTAAAGATTTCAGGGGTTGATGATGACATTCCTGCCTAAAAGACTCACAACCCCATATGGTATGATAAAAATCAGCAAGGATTGAGACTTGATAGAGGTGCAGAGGTAGAAGCAGACCCTCCAGTTATAGATGTCGGTGCAGCACCTCATGCGGAAATGCAAGATTCTAAAACTTTACAGCCAACTTCTTCAGCATAGAAAGGATCAGTGCCTGAGATTGAAGTTAGCCCTTCATTTCCTACAGCAGCAGTAGGTTTTGCATTTCATCCGGTCGATATCCGAAATATATCTAAACAAGCCAACTGGTGTGAGGCACAGCTACATGCTTTTGCCAAATAGTTTGCTGCTGCAGTGGACAAGACAATCAAGGATGCCCTTGAGCCTTTTGTGACTTTGCCTGAGCGGGTTGCAGATTTGGAGAACCAATTTGATGCGCGGGAAAAAGAAATGTCAGGGGCTGATCTTGCTAGATTTAGGTGGCATTGGACAAGGTAAAGGCAGATATAGGGGTGTTGCAGCAACACCAATTTATGATGCCAACAGTTCAGGCCATGCATGAATCTAAGAAAGAAATTCCAATGCTTGACCTCACTGGAGACTCACCAAAGAAAGAGAAGAAAGGTAAGGGAAAGAGAGACAGACCCAACAATGATTAAGAGAAAAAAACAGAGAAGAGGGAAAGAAAGAAG
This sequence comes from Capsicum pubescens, assembly GCA_030864215.1. NCBI lineage: Eukaryota > Viridiplantae > Streptophyta > Magnoliopsida > Solanales > Solanaceae > Capsicum > Capsicum pubescens. Next base: position 103,067,298 of record CM061542.1, read on the forward strand.
AAGGAGAAAGAGGAGTTGAAAAGGACAAAAATTGAGTCCTTAGTTGATAACAAGAAATGGGAGGCAACCATCTGAGCTAGGGCTGCAGGTGCCTCATCTAGCAGGGCTCCATATACTGTAAAGACAGACTCTCCCGATGGAGAGAAGATAGCAAATGATGAAGTAGTAGGGTCGGAGACCCAGGATCCATGTGCTTGATTACCTTCAGGTATATCCTAATCCCTTAGAGCAGTTTGTTTTTTATTTTAAGTTGAGGGTGTAGGGTAGATGTTGTTGTAGCATATTTTGTAGATAATTAGGAGTAATACAAGTACTTGAGGAATTTATCTTGTTTTGTGAATTTTGAGTACCTCTCCATTGGTCTGATATATTTTCTACAGTGTGAATTGCATCCATTTGTAACCACTGTGCATCTTTTTGTGGCATTAGTCTGGTAACTTAATAACCTTTGTTAAACAAGTACATGAGCTGGATAAGTAATGATATGCAAGATACTTGTGTGACATGTGTGTGTAAGGTCTTACTCAGTTTCCGTTGCGTGTTGAATCTAGAACTTGCCTGGTTAGTCTTGCCATAGTCATAGGATAGGAGTTAGGAAAAGATCATAGGCCATTTTTGATGATTAGTCCACTTTTAGCCTAAATGACCTTCCCAATGTGAATAATATCCCTTGATCCCTGTTAGATCCTAATTAGCCTATTTCTTTCTACGACACCTCCCACCTTCCCGTTTACATCATAATAAACCTGTTTTGGACCTGATCCTCCTTAGACACTGTGGACCTTGACTTAGGTAAACAACCTAAGTTGAGGGTGGCTATCATTGGGGTGCATGATACAAAATAAGTAAGAAGAGAGAAAGAATAAAAGAAAAGAATAAAAAGTTAGGTACGATGAAAAAGGAATAAGAAATGAGAAAGTTTTGTAAAAGATGATAAAAAAAATAATGTGATAATTAAAAAGACCGCATCCATCTTGAGCATGTATGATCAATAAAAGAGAGGAAGAAAAGAAGGTTGAGAGTTGAAACCCTGAGAGTTTAGTGTAGTGTCAAGGAGTCATAGTCACTCTAAAATATCCATGAATACCATACCAGCCCCTGGACTACGTTACAAGCTTAAGAAAAACCCTATAGTGATCCTAACTGACCTGTCTGAAAACTTGGGTACTGACTATAAGGGAAAGCCTATGGCATTTGACATGCAGTGTTTGGAACTTCATTCTGAGAGTGAGTCTTCTTTTATCCCTCTGTTTATATATTTGAATTCTGATATGAGTGAAAAAGGGACTTCTTATTTGTGAGGGCACACTGTGTATGTTTCTAGTCACTGGCTAGTTCGGATAAGTGTTATCTTCGTATGTCATGGTTGTTATTGCTGAATTTTTGCTGTATATTGATTATTGTGAGTTGCATGGTTGTTTTTCAAAACAACAATAGTGAGCTTTAAAATTGACTGACCTTGGAGATAGTGAATGTATTCTGAACTAGTATGAGTAGTTAGCTACCAAATTGTATTTTGTATTCTCTTATTTATGTTATGGTTGCTTGAGGCCAAGCAATTGTTTAAGTAGAGGGTGTTGATGTGTGAGCCTACGCTAACACATTTGAGGCTTTTAACTCTAAATAATTGCAAGGTCTTGAGCAACTTTAGTTGTTTTTGATTAGTTTACTTTGATTTTTGCAGTAAATTTTGAGATGAAGGAGAACCAAAAATAATGGAAGCAAAAAGACTGAAAAGTGAAGAAAAATAAAGGACAAGTATGGCTGACGACATTTATGATAAGTCGTCAGCCTGGTGATAAGTTTACAAGGATGCCATCTGCCTTAAACAGAGAATGGGAGTTGAAGACATTTTTGTGACGACGTTCGTGATAAGCCATCAGATTGGTGATAAGGTGTCAACATCGTCGTCAGCATTAGATAGAAGAAGCCAAAAGTATAGAGAAGCTAACGACATTCATGATAAGCCGTCAGACTCCTGATAAGCTATCACAAATATCATCCTCTATTTCGAGAAAAAGCTGCAACTTTAATTTTATTTCCTTATTTAGGTTGAACTGTTTAAAGCTTTTTTTAGGGTTTTCTAGAAAATTCATTCATCATCATCATTATTCGAAAGAGATTTCGATACTTTGAGTCTTGGAGAATATTTTCCAATATTTCTTTCTCTATCTTTTTGGGTTCGAACAATACAACTAGTTTGGGGATTTTTCTTTGTGATCTAATCTACGATTCACTAATTATTATTCATCTCTGTAAGTTAATCTTCTCAATTATGAATTCAATTATGTGTTTCGTTGTTTGCATCATGAGTGGCTAAACTCTATTAACCTGAATTATGGGTTCTAGGGTTAGATCGTGATGAGGTGCTAAATACTCAAGATTTAATAGGTGTTAGGATTTCTTGATGATTATGAGATTTTAATTAACGTCTGTTGGTTGCAAATAGTAGACATCCCTACTTTGATTTTCTTGAGAAAGAAATCATATACAGTAGGAAGTGAATTATCAACAGGGACTCGGAAAAACTTCATTTAATAATCAACGTTATAACAAGGTTGGTTAACTTGAGGTAAAATCTGGACAGTGAACAGACATTCCCTAAGTCTGAGAAAATTAGGAAATTAGATGCTTAAATAGGTCGAGAGATATTTGAGAATATCATCCATAAAGATAGCTTGTTATCCTAATCACCGTGATAATCTTGAGTCATCTCTAGAATCTGTCATGTCCTGTAAGCCCGAGTGAACATAATTCTGGTTATTTCATAAAATCTTGGTTACAAACATCGAAATTAAAGTGACAAACAATCATTTGTGAAACTTAAACCCCCATTTCAAGAAACGTTAAACTATCAGTGAATTAAATCGCAATCAACTTGAGTTCACACCATATTCCCTGTGGGATTCGACTCCAACCTAGTTGGGTTTTATATTGACAATGATCGCTTACACCTATTCAAGTGTGTAGTGTGAGCGTTATTAGGGTGTGATAAGGTTTGGGAAGAGGGGCAAGTTTAGCCCCAAGTATATTGGATATTTGGTGATTCTTCGGTCTATTGGAGATGTGGCTTATGAGTTAGCGTTGCCCTTAGATTTATCGGTTGTTCATCAATTTTTTCATGTTTCAATGCTTCAACGTTACATTCTAGATGAGTCTCATGTCATTCGTTGGGATTCGGTCTAGTTAGATGAGCGGTTGAGTTTTGTTGATGAGCCTATCTTCATCATAGCTAGGGATGTTAGATGGTTGTGTTCAAGAGATATTTTAGTGGAGACATCAACTTGTATGTCATGACCCAAACCAGGACCTAGTCATGACGAGTATCTCAAGCCCACCTTGGATCGGAGACCACCCCCTTATCCTAACCTCAAGGGAACAATAATAAAAAAAATAAAGTGGTAGCTAATAAAATAAATGATGATAGTAATAGGAATAGATAAATCAAATAACTTTTCAAAGAATCCAAACAAAAATCCACCCACACTTATCCATGAAAGCCTCTAAAACCAGAATAACATCTAAGTCGGGACATGCCCCTGGCTATGACAAATAAGAATCCAAAAGTACTATAACCAAAAAGAAAGAATAATGAAATAACAAGGCCTTTCGAAGGATGGAATCTCACCACATCACAATAACTCAACTGCCATACTCAACCACCTAGTACTGCATAGGAGCAACAGATAAACCTTCGGACCCTACAACATGAAATGATATAGCATCCAGGGAAGGTCAGTGGGATAAACACTAGCATGTAACTCAGGGAAAAAGGATTAAATAATCCAATTACCAAAATCTAGTCACAAACTATATGCACCACATTCATACATATATATAGGATGCCAAGATAGGGACAAGGGTCATGAACATGAGAGTTTAAAGATTTAACCTGAACTGTGTAGCTCGATCCATCCTAAAGGAACCCACGGGCTATATGGGTCCATCTCCCCCTGCTGGAAAGGCCCCAATGCATCTTAGCCATACGAACCGAGGAAAAACTGAGGGAAAGAACTAAATTCATCAAGGAAATAGCCTTCCCAATATATATATATATATCAAATGTGAACCAAGTACACGATCATATTGACCCCTAACGCCGGAAAATGTAGTTTCCAGTGTTCGTACCCCCGGGACTTACACCTTCACGATAAGCCACACAATTCCCTTTAAGCCCAAATTAAAATAATTTGCACATAAACTAATTGATTAACCCACGAGTCATTTATTAAGGCATTTACCACTAGGTATTGTCATACCAATATGATTATATATATATATATTTATATATCAAATATGAACCAAGAACACGATCATATTGACCCCTAACGCCGGCAAATATAGTTTCCAGTGTTTGTCCCCCCGATACTTACACCTTCACGGTAAACCGTACAATTCCCTTTAAGCCCAAATTAAACAATTTGCGCATAAATGAATCCATTAACCCATGAGTAATTTATTAAGGCATTTACCACTAGGTATCGTCATACCAATATGCTTGCAAGGTAAATTAATTATGCCAAACCAAATTGAACTCCCAAGTTCCATTAAAAATCTAAAACCAAGGCTATCCAAAACCATTTTCATTCATTTATTCTTTAATGCAATGAACTGGGTTAAAAAATAAGTTAAACCATGCAACTTTCCATATTCAAAATCAAGTTTACAAGGTGGGTTGAGGTTAATGCAATTATCAAGACAAAATTTCCATCAACTTGGGGAAACCCATGCCCCCCATTCCAACCATTTATGTCATGGACCAATTCAGCTCCAAAAACATTAATTTAAAGCATGAGTAATTAATTAGAACATGGGGCAGTAATTTAATCAGTAACAACCAAAACCCCTCAAACCAATTTCAAAATCCACAATTAAATCACATCAAAATCCATTCAATTAATGCCACAATATAAAATTAAAGTTAGGGAAAGAGAAACATGCATGAAATACAAAAGGAATTGAAAAAAATTAGAGTTCAGAGCTTGAATAGTAAATACCTTGTGAAACCCTTGGAGTTTCTTGGTTTAAGTGTTAAAGAGAAAGAGAATGGTCTTTGATCCTTAAAACTGATGAAAAAAGAGTGTATTTTATATTTAAAGGTCATACAATGGGTAAAAACATCAAAATCCCCTCACCCCAAGTGAAAAAAACAAAAACTGGACAAATTTATAACAACGGCATGGCACACCAATATCGTGGAGGTTAGCCTCCATTCTACGCAATATCACAGAGGTTAACCTTCATGACACAGTCTTATCACGGAGGCTTACTATCTCGGGGTCCCAAATGACTCTGAACCCCTTTAAAAAAATCTGAAACTTTCCTAAAACACCCTTTTAACATCCCTAAACATAATTCAAGTCATAAATCAATATTATGCACGCGGAAGGGTAAAAAATAAAATGATCAAAGTTTTAAGAGGTTTTACATTATACCCCCTTAGGATCATTCATCCCCAAATGATATGTTAGTATACTTTTAGCACAAGAATAAAAAAAATACATTAGAATAAAATAACAAATTTGAATTGCGACAAGAGGGAAATGAGACTCATACTTTTTGCCCTCTCATCTAACACGGGGAACAAGAACGGATTCTTGGCCCTCATATCTTCCTCAGGTTCCTATGTAACCTCTTTTACCTTTTGATTTATCCAAAGAACCTTCACCGAGGCTACATCATTGGTCCTCAACCTATGAACTTGCCTATCCAATATTTCAATCGGGAATTTCTCATAAGACAAGGAATCCATAACACCAACATCCTCAACAGGTACTATCAAGGAAGGATCACCCACATACTTTTTCAGCATGGACACATAAAAACAAGGATGAATAGAAACTAAACTTACAGAAAAATCTAACTCATATGCGACATTCCCAATTCTTCTCAAAATCTAATATGGACCAACGTAATGAGGATTGAGCTTCCCCTTCTTCCCAAACCTCATGACTCCTTTCACAGGAGACACCTCAAGAATACCTAATTACTTACTTCAAATTCCAAATCCCTCCACCTCACATCCGCATAAGACTTTTGGCGACTTAGATCAGTCTTAAGTCTTTCTCTAATCACTTTTACCTTCTCCATGGCTTTGTTAACCAAGTTAGGACCAAATAATCTAGTCTTACCTAGCTCAAACAACCCAATAGGAGGCCTACACCTTCTACCATAAAGATCCTCAGAAAGAGTCATTTGACTGCTAGAATGGTAACTATTATTGGGTAACTATTATTGTCAGCGAACTCGATAAGAGGCAAATGATCAAATTAACTCCCTTTAAAATCAATCACACAGGCCCTTAGCATATCCTTCAAAGTTTGAATAGTACGTTTTTTTCCCTATCTATTTAAGGGTAGAGAGCGGTGGTAAGGCTTACTTGTGTACTCAAACCTTTCTGAAACGAACGCCAGAAGTAATACAAAAATTGTGTACCTCGATCTAAAATAATGGACACTGGCACACCATGCAACTTCATAATCTCCTGAATGAATAACTTAGCATAATTCTCTCCTGAGTAGTTAGTCCTTACAGGAAAGAAGTGAGCAGACTTAGTCATTTTATTCACAATGACCAAAATAGAATCATACTGATTGCAAGACCACGAAAGACTAGTAATAAAATTCATATTGATCATCTCTCACTTCCAAATGGGAAACTCCATATCTTTAGACATGCCACCAGGCCTCAAATACTCAACCTTAACTTGCTGACAAATCATACCCTTGGCAACAAAATTTTCCACATCTCTCTTTATATTTTTCCACCAGTAGATTTCCTTAAAGTCATGATACATCTAAGTTGAACCCGAATAAGTTGTATATCTGGACTCATAAGCCTTGATCAAAATCCTTTCTCATAGCATATCAATATCAGGAACACACAAACTACCTTGATATCTTATGATTCCATCTCCCCAATCTCAAAAGACATAACCTTTTGCTAACTAACATCATCCTTAATATGCATAAGTATGGGATCCAAAGCATATTTATGCTTTACCTCAACACCAAGAGATTATTTGAACACTTCCTGAACAATCACTCCCCAATCCTCAGAGTCTAAAAGATGAACTCCCAGGTTAGCTAACCTGTGAATATCCTTCACTAATCCTTTTTCTCCCCATTAACATGGGATACGTTCCCTATACACAACTTGCTAAGAGTATCAACAACAATATTAGATTTACCTGGATGGAAGTGAAGGCTTATATCATAATACTTAAATAGCTTGAGCTACACCTCTACCTGAGATTTAATTCCTTCTGCATAAATACATACTGCAAGCTCTTATCATTTGAATAAATGTCTATATGCCCTCCATACAAATAATGACACTAGATATTTATGGAAAAGACCACGACTGCCAACTCTAGATCATGAGTCAGGTAATTTCTCTCATGAACCTTAAGTTATTTGGAAGCATAGGCTACGATCTTACCATGCTGCATCAAAACATAAACCAGTCCTATATTATACAAAAAACCCTTTGTACCCTTGGGAAGGGTCAAAACCAGAGCAAAAGTAAACTTATCCTTCAACTTCTCAAAACTACCCTCACAAGCATCAAACTATAAAAATTTAACCTTTCTCTGAGTTAACTTCGTCAACAAAGTAGCAATAGATGAGAAAATCTTTATAAATCTACTATAATACCCAACCAAGCACAAAACATTCGTAATATCAGTTGGAGTCATGGGTCTAGGACATTTCTTAACTGCCTCAACTTTTTATAAATCCACCTTGATCTCCTTACTAGAAACTACATGCCCCAAAAAAGTCACAACACTTGGCCAAAATTCACACTTAGAAAATTTTGCATACAACTTCTGATCCTTAAGAGCCTACAACATTATTCGAATGTGATTGGAATGATCCTCCTCACTCTTAGAGTACACAAGGATGTCATCAATGAAAACTATCCCAAATAAACCCAAAAACTGCCTAAAAACCTGATTCATAAGATCCATGAATGCAGTCGAAGAATTAGTCAACCCAAAAGACATAACCAAAAATACATAGTGACCATACTGGGTTAGTAAAGTAGTCTTGGAAATATCAACCTCCCTAATCTTCAACTGATGATAACCCTAAGAAGATTAATCTTAGAGAAACACCTAACACTCTTAAGCTGATTAAAAAAATTATCAATCCTAGAAAGGGGGTACTTAGTTTTCATGGTAACCTTATTTTGCTGACGATAGTCTATACACATTCGAAGGGACCAATTTTTCATTTGCACAAAAAACACAGAAGTACCCCATAGAGAGACACTATGATGAATGAACCCTTTATTAAGAAGATCTTTCAATTGATCCTTTAGCTTCTTTAATTCTTCCAGAGCCATTCTATAAGGAGGAATGGAAATAGTATGAGTATCCGATAGAAGATCAATCCCAAAAATTTATGTCCCTATTAGGAGAAATTTTTGGAAGGTCATCGAGGAATACTTTAGGAAATTCATTAACCACAAGGACAGATTGTAAAGAAGGACTTTTAAAGTCAAAATCCTTAACTAAAATTAGATGGTGCCTTTTGAGTCTCTTTATAGTAGGAGGTATAGGTCATTTATTTGGTGGTTTGAGGTTGGTGAAACCAGGTTGTTTGGTCCTGACTTGGTTCACCAATCCATAGAGAAAGTGAAAGTGATTAGAGAAAGACTTAAGACTTCTTAGAGTCTCCAAAATTCTTACATGTATGTGAGGTGATGGGAGTTAGAGTTTGAAGTAAGTGATTGGGTATTCTTAAAGGCGGCTCCTATAGAAGGAGTCATGAGATTTCAGAATAAAGGGAATCTCAACCCCCGTTTTGTTTGTCTGTATCAGATTGTGAGGAGGATTGGTAATGTCGCTTATGAACTAGATTTACCTAAAAATTTGTCTTCAATTTAGATCGTGTTTTATATGTCTATGTTCAAAAAGTGTGTGGGTGATCCTTCTTTGATAGTTCTTGTTGAGAATATTGGTATTACGGATTCGTTATCTTATGAAGAGGTCCTGGTTGATATATTGGATAGAAAAGTTCGTAGATCGAGGACAAGGGATGTAGCTTCGCTAAAGGTGCTTTGGAGAAATCAAAAGGTGGAAGAATCTACATGGGAAGCTAAAAAAGAAATGAAGGCCAAGTATCCGTTCTTGCTCCCCGTGTTGGACGAAAGTGCTTGAGGTATGAATTTTATTCCCTTTTGAATTTTCCATTTAATTCTGTTATATTCTTAGTAATGTCATGCTAAAAATAGCCTAACTCCCAATTCAAGGGCAAATGATCCTGGGGGTGGGTGGTAATGTAAGACTTCTCAAAATTTTAATGATTTTATTTTTGATCCTCCCGTAGTGATAACATTAATTATTTTCTTGAATTATGTTTAGGGATGTTAAAAAGGTATTTTAGGAAGGTTTAAGACTTTTCGGAAGGAGTTCGGGGTCATTTTGGGACCCCGAGACAGTACGTCTCTACGATACTGGTGTGTCACGGAGAATAACCCTCACAATAGCATCATGGAACAAAGTTTAGCCTCTGTGATTAGCGTGCCACATTGCTGTGTTAAAAACATCTATTTTTGTTTTTATCCACTTAGGTGAGGGGATTTTGGTCCTTTTACCCATTGCACGACCTTTAAATATAAAATAAACCCATTCCCTTCAGTTTTTAAAGATCAAATCATTCTTTTTTTTTCTCTCAAACTCAAAACACAAGAACATTCAAGGGTTTTATAGCGAATTCATCATTCGGGCTCCAAACTCTGAATTATTTTTAATTTTTTATTTATTTCAGGTATCTCATTTCCTAACTTTAATTTTACATTGTGGCATTATTTACTCATTATCCATGTAGTTTAGATTGATTAGTTTGAAATTGGGATGAGGGAATTTGATTGGTATTATTTAAAGTAATTTTTCCATGTTTTAAATTTAGTATTATGCTTTAATTTATGGTTTTAGATTGAATAGGTGCATTGTTATGGGAATTGGAATGAGGAACATGAGTTTTCCCAAATTAATGACTTTTTGGCTTGGTAATTCCATTAACCTTAACCCATTTTGTATATTTAATTTTTTGAATAGGGATAATTGCATAATTCAACTTATTTATGAATCCTTTGCATTGTATTAATGGATAATTGGTTAAAATGAATTTGAAAGGCCTTGGTGGCCATGATTTGAATATTTAAATAAAATGTGGGAGTCAAATGGATACATGGATTGATTTGGCATGATTATATGACCTTGAAAGAATAATTGGTATGACGATACCAAGTGATAAATACCCTCTGAAGGTGTAGTCCCAGAGGAACTAAAACTGAAAGGCACGTTTGCCAGTGTGGGGGTCTATATGACCGTGTGCCTGGTTCACACATTATATTTTGGACTGGATAGTGCCTTGGTGAGTTTATTAATTCCTTCAAATTCCTTGGTTCATGTAGCTAACACGTACTAAGGCCCTTTCAGTAGGGGAAACTGAACCTATATAGCCCATGGGAGCCTTTAGGATGGAGCGAGCTGCACAGTTTAGGATAATGGTTTAAACTTTCTTGTTCATGACCCTTGTCCCTATCCCAATATTCTATTTATGTATATATAATTGTTGTGCATATAGTTTTGACCGATTTTGGCATTGGCATTATTTATCACTTTTCCTGAGTTATATGCCAGTGCTTATCCCACTAATCGTCCATAGATGCTACATTATTTTATGATGTAAGGTACGAAGGGTGTTCTTTTTTTCCTGTGCAATGTTAGGTTATTCAGTACATCTGTTGAGTTTCTTTGAAGTGGTGAGCCTCCATCTTTTGGAAGGCCTGGTCATTTTATCTATTTTCTTTACTTCTTAGTATTTCATTTTGGATTCTTTGATCATGGTCGGGGCGTGTCCCGATTTACATTTGTGGGCAAACGTAGGTTTGATGTTGGTTTTGATTCTTCGAGTTTTCATTTGGTTTATCTATTCTTGTTATCATCGTATTTAGTTAACTTTTGCGGTATTATTATATTATGGTTTAGATGTTAGGATAAGGAGGTGCTCTTCAGCTTGTGGTGGACTTGAGATACCCGTTATGATAAGGTCCTGGTTTGGGTCACGAGAGTATATGATTAGGTTTTGTGTAGTTTGTAAATGCATTTGGATTATTCTAATCTTGAATATGAATGACAAATGTCGGATCATGGGATATTAGATGAGCTAAATTCGTTCCACGGATAACACTTGGGGCATTCATTGAAGTTCCATGAAAAGGGGTAAAGTTTGGACACGGAGAAACTCCCAAAATAGATAGGGTTCGTATCAATGGCATTGTATTTTTCCATGTTGAGGCATTCATTAATGTAACATAGACTCTAGGCATCGCATTGGCCAAAGTTCCATGCTTCCATGGGACAAGGTAGTATGGAGGGGTGGCGATGACATTTAATTAATTCTTGGATGGGGGCACGACTTGGAGTGAAGAAAATCATCAAGAAGGCTAATATTAGGGTTCTTATTCCTCTCTTTTTTATTTTAATCCATATATGAACTACATTAGTTTTATAAGTTTGATTTAGACTATGAGTGGCTAAACACCCTTGTTTTAGAATTGAGGCTACAAACAAGATATGTATTTTGGATTTGGCTAAGTTGGTTTATCAAGTTGGTTGTTCTAACATTCTTATTTTTTACTATTTAATGATTTGAGATTATTAAAATAAATCCATAAATCTTGTGTGAATCTAAAAGGAAGATCATTTGGATAGAATGAAGAATGTCAGGGATAAGATCTTGTCTTTAGCAATTAAGGACTAGATTTATATTTAGGATAGAAATATACTTAATACACCTTGTTTTGTTTTAAAATGGAATGAAATTATATAGCAACAATATTGGATTATTGCATCACCACTTAACGAATGTAGTTGCAAGATCAATTTAGATAAAAGACAACAAGTTGAGAAGACCATAGTCTTACTATCAATCCCATAAATCAATAATCAAGGTCGACAACTTAATCGATGAAAAAGTATTGTTATATATGATTGTGAAGTATATCTTAACCCTGAAATACTCTGAATTATTGACTACAATATATTTAATTTTATTATTAATTTTAAATTTACACAAACAAACAATTTAGGTGGTTACAATTGCACTTGTTAATTTCACAGTATTAACTGAATTGGATAGTTGCTAAGTCTCAAATCCCTGTAGGTTTAATATTCAGCTTGGAAGAATCATTGGATTACATATGCGATTGCATGCACTTGAGGACGTGGTAGACTGCAACATATAACCTACCTCTACAGATTGAGTAATCTTTATTTTTGCACAAATTTTAGCCAATGTCATTTTTGGACAATTTTTGTGCATATATCATATTTATTATATACTTGTTACACACACACACAAATATATATATATATATATATATATATGCAACGGCTATGAATGGTTATAAATATACTTTCTCTGTTAAAGCCTCATTTATTTGCACTTAATAGAGTTTTGAATTTGAATGGTTCAGACCTTAGGCCATTAAGTGCATTTATTTTTATTAAGATTCAAGCATTTAATTGATGTGAACATATTTTAATCATTAAGATCTTGAACAAATGCTTTAATATCATTAAAATATATTCTTGTGTAGGATAATATTCACCACTTCTTTATCTATAATCATTAGTCATCACCATTAATAGTTTATGTCACGACAACCACCATTGGCTTAGATGAACTCCAAAGTGACTATAAATCTTTTACATTGAATCAAGCTTGAGAGCTCTAGGTGATACATAACTATTCATGAAGGGGGATACACTTGAGTGAATTATGAAGTCACTCTAAGGTGCCACGTGTTCATGATAGCATTGGGGACAAAAGTGAAGAAATGTCTACTTTATGAATTTTCAAGAGTTCAATCAAAGGAAGACCATAAAATAACTTTACTCATTAAGGATATTTGTGTAATATTATTTTTCTCTTATTTCCTATCCTCGTATTAGTGATAGGTTTTCTAACTTTGCAAGGGAGATTTGGATGAATACGAAGACTACATATTCTTTGAGAAATTTGAGTGTTTACTGAAGTCTTTCATCGTATTTTTATTTTGAAGAAGAAAAGATACTTTAGAATCTAATTCCTTTGAAATCTTTCTAATAGTTAGATACTTAATTGGATATTCAAAGAAGTCATTCTCTTTATAAAATTAGTTGCATTTGATTCCTCTGTTGCTTAACTCTTTATTTTGTTTTCTTTTCCTTTTAATTTTCTCTTGTTATTTTGATTTTGAAATTAGATTTATATTAATTGGTTTCAGAGTTAGCATTAGATTTATGTTCACAAATCTAGTCCTGGCATTTGATACATTTTAAATATAATTCATAAATTTTTCTTATATTTGACACTAAATCCTTGTTCTCTAGTGTCTTCTGCATTTAAATTCAAAATCTCATTTGATTTCAAGTTGTAGAGAAGATTCTACCATGAAGGAATTTTGAAGTTTTGAAACATTGAATAAATTCCATGTGACTCTTGTTGATTTAGATTGCAATCACGCTTGAAAGGGATTGTGGTTTATTCTCTAGGTTAAGGGTGTACTAATCCTAAAATTTGGGATCATTTGGTGAAGATTTAAAATGGGGTTTATCCTTAGAGTTCTTAAACATTATGGGGTCAAATTTCTTTCAATAAGGGGAAAACTGATGCACCTCAAGGTTCCTCAATACCCTTCATAAGGATTCAAGCCTCTGAACTCAAAGTACTATAAGGATTATTCATGAAGAGGGATGCACTTGAATGCATTATGGAGTAATTCTGAGGGTGTCATGTGTTCATGATAGAGTTGGGAGACAAAAGTGAAGAAATGGATACTTAATAAATTTTCAAGAATTCAATCAAAGGAAGACCAAGAAAGACCCCTTACTTATTAAGGATATATATGTAATAGTGTCTTTCTTTTATTTCCTATCCTAGTATAAGTAATAATTTTTCTTATTTTTCCAATGGGATTTCAGATGAATAATAAGACTAAATCCCGTTTGAGAGATTTGAGTAGTCGTTGAAGCCTTTGATTGTATTTTGATTTTGAAAATAAAGGTTGTTTGAGTATCTAATTCCCTTGAGGTTTTTGTAGTATTTCGATTCTTAATTGGATATTCAAAGGAGGTTATTCTTTTTATAAAAATGATTGCCTTTGATTCCTCTCTTCTGCCTACCTCTTTATCTTGTTTCTTTTCCTTTTAATTTCTTCTTGTTATTTTTACTTTCGTACTTAGATTTATATCAGGCTCCATTGTCAATCACTAGTATCATCATCAACCACTATCATCAATCACCTCACCATCACAACCACCACTAAAAACCAACACAACTCCCAACTTCTATTATCAGCTGCCAGCACACCTATTACCTACTTCATTGTAATTGTGCTCAGTGTTACCACCACTGCCACCTTCACCACCACTATCAACCAAGCATCATTGAAGGAAATTTCTCTTCTAGAAATCAATTGAACCATAATAACTACCACCATAGGCAACTACCGTAGCACATTATCAACCAGCACATAATCTTTAGCCACCACCATCATCGTCACCATCACCTTCAGCGTCATCGCCATCTTCACCACCATTATCAGCCACTACTGTCATTATGATCTATCCATACTACTAACCACCTCTATTATAACAAGCACTGCCACCAACTACCACCAACATACTGTCAACCACCATGCATCCTTCACTCATCACCATCAACACCTCTCACTACAAATATCAACCAACTTCACTATCACAACCACCACACAAATATCAATTGAAACCTTTATGATAGTCACCACAATATTAACCACCTCCTCCATCATAACTATCACCAACATCATTACTAGTCACCAACACCAATCATTAGCGTTATCGTCACCACTGTAAATCTTCTCCACCGTCGCTAACAAACATAAATATTTTACTTTTTATCAAATAATAATTTTATATTATTAAATTAATTATTTTTTGATATCTTGTTATTATTTTATATGAATTCTATATGTAGTTTATTATATTTAAATTGTGCACATTCAGATATTGCAAAATAAATTCTCTTAATCATTCAGTGTTTACACCTAGAGACATTATCTTAATCATTGATATGTATATTCAGATTTAGGCGTATTAATCTTAAATGAGAACGAATAAGTCTTAAATCAAACTTTAGTCATTCATCGATGACTTTAGAAACATGATGTCTATGCTACCTTTTATATTATTGTAGCAGTTCTGCAATCTCTAACCTTAAGAAAAAATTAAACCACAACAATTATTAAGAAATTCAGGAATGAAAAGAACAAAATCTATGATATCCATAATTAAAATTCAAAATTTTGAATTTTTAGTTTGGATTTTAGTATTATGGATTGATTTTTGGATTCTAACTTTGAAAATTTCAAATTTTGTATTTAGGAAATATCCAAAAATTCAAAATACTATACGTAATATTTATCTTATTAATTAGACATACGTCCATATATATACCCTATTAAGTCTGTCAATATATATTCTATTAGGTTAATGAATAGTACAAGTTGGGATGCATTTACTTGAACATATTTTTTATTGTCGTTTGAAGATTTATGACACTTTTTTTAGAAACTAATTTCCTTATTAATCATCTGCGAAAACATAACAAAACAGACAACTACCACATCTAGCTTAGTCTTTTAGAGAACTCCAACCTACCATACATTATTCCATCTACAACTACGTATCACTGCAACTTACAGCAGCCAAGACTGCACTAAGGGTCAAACATTAGGTGTAGCTCCAAAATTACAGATATACATTATCCTTCTAATGATTTGATCAATCTCCATGCTTTTCTTCTCGAAGGTTCTTTGATTTCTCTCTGTCCAAAGTGCATAAATAGTTTCTCCATATATAGATCATCTTGAAGGCCTGAGCTTGCACAGATATCCCCTTCGCATTCTTTATCACCCATTCGATATGATCATTCCAGTTTTCACATTGATGATTCTACTTCTTCATCCAGTGAAATACCTTTGTCCATAATTGACCTGTAACTTCACATAACACAAATAGGTTCTCACCTATTTCAGGCTCTTTTTGGTGTTATATTATGGTGTTCGGGTACAAGAATCTGTATACATGCAACATCAATTTGAACTCTAGTTCAAGTCTAAGACAAGAACACTTTTGAAGTTACTTAACACCTTCAACACTAGATTATGAATAATCTATCTAAGAAGTGTATTTATTTTCAAAAATTAAATGAAACAGAATTTTTAAGGCCAAGTCCTCTGACTTCACGGAGTGTCCTTAAGGAATAATTCCCCTCACTGTACCCGAGTTTATGGAATATTCCTCCCAGGATAAAATAGCCTTCAATCCAAAAAATAGCAGTACCTCAAATTGTTGGATTCAACGAACTCACTCAACAGTTTGATTTATCACACAAAATGTTTTGAAAATAAGAAGAGAGTTTGTAATTCAAAAAATTCGTGTCTAAACCTGTGGATGAAAGCAGGTTTATATAGCCTTCATATGCCTCTTCTGAAAAGTGACAATGGTTCACTTAAAAGGTGTGACCTTTCTTGAAAAATCATGTTTGTTCATCCAAAGATTGCATCTTTTCCGAATAGGCAGACCATTTCATGAATTGGTGTGTCATTTCATTGAAGAATTGCATCCTTCCGAAGCATCAGTTCGAAATAGTGCATCCTTCTAAAACATCAGTTCGAAACACTGCATGCATGCATATAACCGGAAGATCAAAACACAGAAAAAATTTACTGTATTTATATTTTTCCTTCGGATTAAATTTCTGTCAAAATGATAGATCTCATCGATCGATCATTATCCAAATATAAATCCAAATCCAAATCCGAAGCTGAAGCCTAATTCGAAGTCGAACCGAGCGATCGAAGACAACGACGATGCAAGACATCTCTTATTTCTTGCCTCACTTACCAAGTGGAATAAGTGTTTCTTAATATAAACACTTAAAAGTCACATTCTCCCACCAAGTGAGAGAAATAGTATACTTTCCATTTTAGAGTACACTTTCCAATTTCTTCTCTATTTTTCCATCCACTTGGTTTCCTTTATTTTTCATTCATACTTTTCATATACTTTGAACCCAACAATCCCCTACATGAATGGAAAATGACTATTTTTTGTAAAACTTTTTTTTTACAGACAAATATGTGATCATCAATCAAAGACTGATTGCATCTGGATAAGTGAATTTTCTGTAGTGAACATGCATCGGATGCACTCGGTCAATCGGTCGATCATTTGACAAATCCAAATATGAATCCGAAGCCGAAGCCGAGCTGAGCGAGCAACGACGATGACTGCGCTAGGCATCTATTATTTCTTGCCTCACTTACCAAGTAAAACAAGTGTTTCTTAATATAAACACTTAAAAGTCACATTCTCCCACCAATGTGGGAGAAATAGTATACTTTCCATTTTAGAGTACACGTTCCATTTTAGTGTTTTCTTCTCTATCTTTCCTTCCACTTGGTTTCCTCCATTTTTCATTCACACTTTTCATATACTTTGAACCCAACAATCCCCCACATGAATGAGAAATGACTATTTTTTGTAAATCTTTTTTTTATGGACAAGTATGTGATCATCAAGCAAAGATTGATTGCATTTGGATAAGTGGGTTTCCCTTTGAACTTTCCGTACTGAACATACATCGGATGCACTCGGTCAATTGGTAGATTTGATATTTTTGAACCGTCAAGCTTTAATGTACACCTAGACAACACATGTCACACAACTAAGCTTTTACCATTTATGGTTCCCACGGTTTTGTTCTTTTCATCCATGAACACGTCCCAGTTTCATGAGAGCTTAGAGAATAGGCCTTTACTAACATTCTCCTTGAAGAGGCTTCCACTTCGCCATCACATAGGTGATTTCTAAACGTTTAATTCTATAGATTAAGCTATTTGGTCAAATCTGCCAAATTTAGAGAATCATTAAAATACTTTTCACCTTAAGTCTTATCCTTGTTTACTAAACAATGTCTACATCATGAGAATGGGTTGGGTAATTGACAATGTTGAACCTGCCAGACACAACTTTTTTTGATCTTCTTGAACCTAGCTCTTGGGATCTTTAGTCTGCTAGGTAGAGTTACCGCCATGCTGACTTATCCTAGACCTTAAACCCATTCCCTTGGATGTACTTTCCACTCCTTCTCTAGATAGGCCTTTTATAAGTGGATCCAACATATTATCATTTAACTTTACATAGTCAATAGTGATAATTCCTCTAGAGAGAAGTTCCCTAAAGATATTATGTCTCTGTCGTATGTGACGAGATTTACCGTTGTACATCATGCTCCCTGACCTACCTATTTCCGCTTTGTTATCATAGTGTATACATACTGGTTCTACTGGTTTGGTCCAATAAGGAATATCTTCCAAGAAATTCAGGATCCATTCTGCTTCTTCACCAGCTTTATCCAATGCGATAAATTCAGATTCCATTGTAGAGCGAGCAATACAAGTCTGTTTGGATGATTTTCAAGAGAATGCTTCTCTGCCGATAGTAAATACATATCCACTTATGGATTTTACTTCGTTCGATTCGGTGATCTAATTTGCATCACTATATCTTTCGAGTACCGCAGGATATTTATTATAATGCAAGGCATAGTTTTGAGTGTATTTAAGATACCCCAAAACCCTTTTTATTGCCATCCAATGAGTTTTGTTAGGATTACACATGTACCGACTCAATTTGCTAATAGCGCATGCTATGTCTGGTCGTGTACAGTTCATTATATACATTAAACATCCCAATAGTCTTGCGTACTTCAATTGTGAGTCACTTTCACCTTCATTCTTTCAAAGTGCAAAGCTCACATCCAATGGAGTCTTGGAAATACCGAATTCCATATACTTGATTTTTTCAAGTACATTTTTGATATAATGAGACTGTGACAATAAGAACCCTTGTGGATTTCTATGGATTTTTATTCCTAAGATCACATCCACACCTCCAAGGTCTTTCATATCAAACTTACTCTCGAGCATTCATTTTGTTACATTTATGTCAGAAATGTCTCTACTAATGATCAACATATCATCCACATATAAACAAATAATGACTTGGCAATTTGGAGTGTCTTTAATATAAACACATTTATCACGTTCATTTATCTTGAACCCATTTGCCAACATGGTTTGGTCAAACTTTGCATGCCATTGTTTAGGTTCTTGCTTTAGTCCATACAATGACTTAATAAGTTTACACACCTTATTCTCCTTTCATGGAACCACAAAACCCTCAGGTTGTTCCATGTAAATTTCTTCCTCCAATTCTCCATTTAGGAATGCGGTTTTTACATCCATTTGATGGATTTCAAGATCATATACTGCCGCCAAGGCAATTAGCATTCGAATCAATGTTATCCTTGTTACTGGAGAGTATGTATCAAAGTAATCAAGGCCTTCTTTTTGTTTGAAGCTTTTTACTACAAGTCTTGCCTTGTATTTGTCAATAGTACCATCCTCCTTCATTTTCCTTTTGAAGATCTACTTAGAACCTAAAGGTTTATTTCCTGGAGGAAGATCAACCAATTCCCAGGTATGGTTGCTTAAGATTGAATCAATCTCACTGTTGACTGCCTCTTTCCAAAAGGATGAGTCTGAGGACGACATCACTTTTTTAAATGTTTGAGGATCATTTTCTAAGAGAAATGTTACAAAATCTAATTCAAACGAAGTAGACGTTCATTGACGTGTACTACATCTTGGATTGTTTTCATTATGTACATTCTCACTTGTTTCATCTCGAGGTCATTTAGATTCTCCACTAGACTCTTCATGTCTAATTTTATACGGGTAAATGTTTTCAAAGAATTCAACATTATCTGATTCAAATGCCATATTTTTATTTATATCTGTATGTTCGGATTTATGAAACAAAAATCGACATTCTTTACTTCTTTTAGCATATCCTATGAACACGCAATCCACAATTTAAGGTCCTATCTTAACACGTTTAGGCATAAGAACTTGGACCTTTGCTAGATACCCCCACACTTTGAAATATTTCATGTTGGGTTTCCTCCCTTTCTATTTTTCATACAAAATTGATTGTGTCCTACTATGGGGAACTCTATTGAGTATACGGTTGGCTGTAAGGATAGCCTCCCCCCACAAGTTTTGCGGTAAACCGAAACTTATAAGTAAGGCATTCATCTTTTTCTTCAACATTCAGTTTTTCCTTTCCGCAATTCCATTAGATTGAGGGGAATACGGGGTTGTAGTTTGATGGATGATTCCATTCTCTACACATATTTCAGTGAAGGAAGATTCATATTATACACCCCTATCACTTATTATTTTTATCTTTTTTCTCTAACTGATTTTCTACTTTAGTTTTGTATTGCCTAAATGCATCTATTGCTTCATCCTTACTATTTAGCAAGTAGACATAACAATATCTAGTGCAATCGTCAATAAAAGTTATGAAATACTTTTTCCCACCACGTGATGGTGTTGACTTGATATCACAAATGTCAGTGTGTATTAAGTCTAAGGGATTGGAATTCCTTTCAATGGACTTATAAGGATGCTTTGCATACTTTTATTCCACACACGTTTGACACTTTGATTTATTGCACTCAAAGTTTGGCAAAACCTCTAAGTTAATCAGTTTTCATAACGTTTTGTAATTAACATGTCTTAAACGTTCATGCCACAAATTATAAGAATCAAGAAAGTTAGAAGAATTTGAACTTTTATTGATTTCGCCATTCATAACATTCATCTTATAAAGGCCCTCGGTGAGATAGCCCTTTTCCTAGATACACTTCTCCTTTACTAATTACAATTTTTTCAGAAATGGTTACACATTTGAATCCGTTCTTGTCTAGAAGTGAAATAGAAATCAAGTTCCTATGTAATTCCGGAATGTACAAGACATTGTTAAGTGTCAAGACCTTCCTGAAGTCATTTTCAAGCCCACTTTTCCCGTTCCTTCAACCTTAGCCATAGCGGAGTTAGCCATGTAGATTATTTCTTTTACTTGATCCGGAGCGAATGACGAAAACAACTCCTTGTTGGCACAAACATGGTGGGTGGCACCAAAATCCATCCACCTCTCGCGAGGATTCCCTACCCAAGTTGTATTCTAAAAACATAGCATACCGATCATCGCATTCTTTGTTGGACTCAATCATATTTGCTTGGTCCTTTTTCTTGCCTTTCTTAGGGGCACGGCAATCCGTGGACTTATGGCCAATCTTTCCACAGTTGAAGCACTTTCCCTTGAATTTCTTCTTAGGTTGATTAGTTCCTTGTTCAACTTTATTTCTTTTCGTAGAATTGTTTTGGTCATCTTCTACAATATGTGCTCCATTAATTGTATAATTCCTTTTTGACCTTCTCTCAGTAACCTTATTATCCTCTTTAATATCTAGTCAGACAATAAGATCTTCGACAGTCACCTCCTTGCGTTTGTGCTTCAAGTAGGTTTTAATGTTTTTCCACATAGGTGGTAATTTCTCAATGATCGCTGCTACTTGAAATGCATCATTCATAATCAAACCTAAAAAACAATTTATTTGAGTACTAAGAACATTTTCAATTTGTTCAACTAAGGTATTTTTCAAACATATACCTTCCGCTAGGAGATCGTGGATGATTACTTTCAATTCCTGCACTTGAGAGACAACTGATTTTATATCTATCATTTTAAAGTCCAGGAACCTTGCAATAAAAAATTTCTTAATTCCTACATCCTCTATCTTGTATTTTCATTCTAGTGCCCCCCACAATTTCTTCGATGTCTTAGTTCCACTTTAAATGTTATAGAGGTCGTCTTGGAGACCACTCAAGATATAATTCCTGCAAAGAAAGTCCGAGTGTTTCCAAGCCTCTACAATTATGAAACAGGTCACCTCAGGAGCATCCTCACTAGTGAACCTTTGAAGACATAGTGTTGTGAGGTAGAAGAACATCTTCTGCTTCCATCACTTAAAGTCAATGCCTGCAAATTTTTTGGTCTTCTCCGCAGGTACCATTGGTTACAGAGCATTTGGTAGACTTGTTGAGGCAATCCTAGTTGGCCCCACAGTCGTAGCCACATCTTGCATTTGACTTTTATTAGTCATTTTTCCTGTCACCACAAGACAATAATATTTTGTATTTTCAGAATACTACTTATAAAGTTAAGCAACTTTAAACTCTTCTTCTTGTTTCTAGTTAATGATGAAGTTTTTATGACTTCCAATCATCAACCGAGTGATCTTTAAATTGTGATGAAGATTTTATGTCTTCAAATCACTAGTTAAGTTCAAACGGAGTAGAAAACTTAAAACTTTAATCTCCTAAAACAAGCAATACGGATTCTTCAAATTATTCCTTAAGATTGTTATTTTATGGTGTTCGTGTACAAAAATCTGTATACATCCAACACCAACTTCAACTTTAGTTCAAGTCTTAGAAAATAATACTTTTGAAGTTACTAAACACCTTCGACACTAGATTATGAATAATCTATCTAAAAAGTGTGTTTATTTTCAGAAAATAGATGAAATAGAATTTGCAAGGCTAAGTCCCAAGACTTCACGGAGTGTCCTTAAGGAGTAATTCTCCTCACTATACCTGAGGTTATGGAATATTCCTCCCAGGATAAAATGACCTTTAATCCGAGCAATAGCGATACCTTAAATTGTTGGATTCAACGAACTCACTCAACAGTTTGATTGATCACACAAAATGTTTTGAAAACATGAAGAGAGTTTGTAATTCAAAAAATTCGTGTCTAAACCTGTGGATGAAAACAGGTTTATATATCCTTCATATGCCTCTTCTGAAAAGTGATAATTGTTCACTTAAAAGGTGTGACCTTTCTCAAAAAATCATGTCTATTCGTCTAAAGATTGCATCTTTTCCGAACAGGCAGACCATTTCATGAATCAGTGTGTCATTTCGTTGAAGGATTGCATCCCTCTGAAGCATCATTTCGAAACTGTGCATCTTTCTGAAGCATCAGTTCAAAACAGTGCATACTTTTGAAGCATCAGTTCAAAACACTGCATAAATTCATATAACTGGAGGATCAAAACACATAAAAAATTTACTGCATTTATAATTTCCCTTTGGATTAAATTTCTGTCAAATTTCCTTATTCATCTCAATTTCCTTCTCATGTGTAAGTACTGGACCATGTTGCATTTTCAGTCTATTTATTGCTGGTAGAGACTCTGCCGCAACTCCCATTAAGCCTTTATGAAAATACAAAATTTCATTTTTTATGTCATCAGGTTCCACTAAGGCAGTACCAACTAAAGATGTGAGAGTGAGTAGTTGTTTTTAGTGTTACTTCTCTTTCATCACAATAGAAAAATATTTTGTATTAGCATCACCTAAAGAGATCCATGCCATTCTAGCCTTCTATCTCATCACACTTTTTTCTAGTAAAGACCACTTTTCTAAATTGAGTAGGGCCTCTTTCTATTTAAGGATAAGTATATCAGCCTGATCTCGATGTATCTCTTGCTGTAACACCTGTAATTCAATCCTGTACATTATAACCTTCTGACTTATGTGGTTAAATTTAGTATTATTCAGTTACATAAATTTAGGTTTTAACCTTTTCAAGTTATTCCACACCAACTTTCTTCTTCCCCTTACTGCTTGCTCACCCAATGTCTTTGCTAAATATGTAAAAATATTGCACGATCCTTCCATATTTTAAAGAACCTAAAAGGTGATTTTGGAGGTCTGGGACCTTGTGAAACTTGTAGAACCATAAGAGAGAGATCAAATATAATAGGAAGCCCATATTCAATAGAGATGTGGCCTAATTCCACATACTAGCATCATTCCCAAATAGTCTGTCAAGCCTACTATAAATTACACATCCTATAGTTTGCTTGTTAGACCAAGTATAAAATGTACCTCTCCATGACAATTCATTGAGTCCAGTAGAAGCAATACATTTTGAGAAATCATTTATCTCTATGGCAGTTACAGGATTACCACATAATCTATCCTGTGAGGTTAAGACTGCATTAAAATCACCTCCAATAACCCAAGGAATAGATGTACCTGGACTATACACTTCACCTTATCCCATAAGATCTTTATTTGATCTATAACATTAAAACCATAGAGCATTGTTAGGGCATATTCCATAGGAAACAATCTATTCTTACTTTGACAATGAATAAAGTATGCCCCTGCCTTAATAAAATGCACCTCAACCAGCCTATCATCCCAAATAATCCACACCCTACCATTGTCAGCATAATCATAATTAGTAAGATTTAGCCAATTAAGGTCTACATGTTGTATCACCTTTCTAATATTATGTCTTTTAACCTTTGTTTCAATTAAACCCGCAAGATAAATATGTTAAGAGTTTAGGATATGCCTTACCTCTTTTTTCTTATACCATTTATTGATTCCCTTGATATTCCATAATAGTAACTTTGAGATTGAACTATCCCACCTCTATTAGTGGATAAAAGATTGTAGTCTCCGAACTGCACAACATCCAATATACAAAAACAATTTCTTGCTGGTGTAGGATTTAGCATAGGAAATTCTTATAGATTGAATTCTATATTTTTAGGATGTATTTTCACCTTATCTTGTTGCATTGTGAAGTTAAAAAATTGGTAACACCAAGTTGTACAGGACTTTCTACAAAAGTATGGTGCTCAACATCGTTAGCCTCCACCTCAGTCTTAGCCAAAGGCCCTTTATAAATCCACTGGGGAACCAAATTCTTCCTTCTTCTCTTTGGTTGTTCAAAATGTTACTCCGCATCATGAACAATAGCTTTCCCAGTAGGATGTTCATGGACTGGTGGAGGGGGACAAGTATGCCCAACTTCTAAGCATTACTCATAATATAGGGGTTTCCAGTCAAACTGAACCTCTTATTTAAAAGTTCTCCCCTGTACATCCTTAAAAACATTATCTTTAGGTAGTTCCTTAGTCACATTTACTTCAATGAGGATCCTGGCAAAGGAAATCCTAGTTTGCTTGGCAATGCACTCATCTGAAAAGATAGGCTTCCTAATAATAATTGATATTCTACAAAGTGAGTCCTTTCCCCATTAATTTATTGCCAATTGGGAAAGCTAGTCCACAATGGAATGTCTGTGAGAAATTCAGCATGGAAATTAAACTCTGCAGCCCATTGCTTAAGAATGATGGGCCTATTATTGATGGTATGAGGACCAAAGTATAACACCCTTTGCATATCCTCAATAGCATGGAATCTTACTATGCATTATCCATCTTCATGTAAATAAAGTTTAAGTTTTGCTATCTCCCCCAATTTCTAGAGATGTATCTCTTCATGTAGTTATACCCGAGATAATCTCCTATCACATAGGATATTAAGGGACATCGCCATTTATTGTTTTCTCATTCAATAACATCCTTGTCTAGTTGAACTATGTTTCCCCATTCATAATGGTATATGGAATATAATTGAGAGACATACCATGTGAAAAACTATAATTCTTTGTAAATAGATCCTTCCAGGCATTCATTTGGACCTTATCTGCATCAGTATGGTCACTTCTCGCATCGAGTGCATCATGGAGACGTTGTTGGATATTAGGACCACTGTGCTGAGGATCGACCATACCTGATTGAGAACCTTGTTCAAGTACCAATTTAGCAGAGCTAGTACCATGTCTTCAATTACTGGACTGCTAGTTCACAATTACCCGTTCACTGTCACTTACTTGTAACCTAGGGTCTATGTCTATTCCCATAAAATTTCCTTTAGATTCAACTTTGCAACTCAAATTCTGAGAACTTGGGAGTATCTTATGCAGAATTGGTTTACAAATCTCCCTAATTAGCATAATCGATGTAGATTGAACATTCTCAGCTACCTTATATATCACCCTAACTCCAGCTAGTTGTGTGCCTACCATTGATACAATTTAAATGGACTTTAAACCATTAGAAAAGATGCTTATGGGTCAAGAGATACTTGGAGACTCCTTGTTTCTATCCAAAGGGTGCCAATTTGATGATTATGATAATGAAGGAGAGACGAGAGATGTTAAGAAGCCATGGGAAGGCAAGACGGGGCTAGAAGGCCCCCAAAAGAGGACATGCGCCCCATCCGCTTTGGAGGTGATCCCAACCTGCTCTATATCTACTAGAGTGGGTTAAAACAACCCACTATACCCTTGGGATGCACCCCATGTGCGCCTCATATGCTCTACAAATGCTCAAGCATGTGCTTAATGGGCTTCTATGTTTAGTCTTTCCTAAATAAGTCACTTTTGGGCCCATATGATGTAGTAACTTAGCCTAGACTATAAATAAAACTTCTTTTTAAGTTGGTACATAGTTTTTGAAGAATTATGAATGTATACTCTATTGAGAGTGTGGAATTGCTTGTGTTGAAACTTTTTTTAGAAACGTGGCTTGCTTGAGAATCCAAGTCCCTTGCGGTTTACATAGGAGATTGGTGCTTTGTTTGACGCTGAATAAAGGTTAGGGGTTTGATAAACCCTTAGTTTACTATTCATTCATTCCTTTTTTCTATCTATTACTTGCTTTTTATCTATCCCTTTATCTTTTATATACGTATCTTAGTTCAGTTTTTGATTTCGTACTTTGTTCGTATATCATTTGGTATTAGAGCTGAGCTTGATTCCATTCCTACGAAGTCAATCTTGGGGTTTTTATCTTGAAAATTAACAAAAAAAGAAGTGCCAAAATAAAAAATCCCAAAAAACAAAGTCACTATCACAATTTAGGTCTTAGGTCAAAATTTAAGTCTTAGATTTTGTGTTTTTTTCTTGGGTTTCTAGTGTTTGATTTGTGTTCCCTAATACTATTAGAGTCTAGATTTCAAATTTGAGCTTAATCGGAGTTATATTGAGTGAGCTACCATTGTTGAAAGCTTAAACTTTAAGAGAAGAGAAGAAGGTCATAAATATGGAAAACTTGGTTGAGAATTTGAGTAAAACGACGTTTGGAATGAGTTTAGAATGTTGAAAAGTGCTTACGTTCAAAATTTCAACTCATTCCGAGCTCCAGAGAGGAAGTTAGTATTCTTGGAGAAATTCAAATCTTCTAGTTGAAAGTTTCATCAAAAGAGGGTGTTTGATCCAAAAAAAGGAAGAAAAGTATTGAAAAATTGTTTGTCCTAAAGCATCTACAAGGATTCCAAAGGATATTCCACAAAAGAGTACAAGGGGGTACTATTTAAGGGCAAAATTGGTCATTCACTAAGGAAGAGATGAACCACTTGCTTTGTTTCTACGTCCAAGGTGTGCCTGGTATGCCCTTGACCTGTGGCCACACCTAAAAATAGTAAGGAAACGCTTCTTTTGCATCCAAGGTGCGTTGTACCTATGCCCTACCTACTGAAGCAGTCTGGCCAACGCAGACAACCCTTCCAAATACAGCCCTAACGCTGACAGCTCCAATACAGATCAACCCCAAACGCATGCCAACACTTCTCCAACATCAATTCTAGTTCCCAAACACATATCAACACCTCTCCAATACCAAATTCAAGTTCCCAAATTCATGTCAACACTTTAAAAACTCCATTTCTCAAGGTTTGATTCTTGGTTTCAATTTCTTGATTCATAATCTCTTCTTTTGCTTCTTAAACTACTCATCAACTAGTAATTCATCTACTAAGTTGATTGATTAGTTCTTGAGTCCTATTTCTTCATTGTCCTACTTCTTTCAAGATTTTCTCTTTTTAATTTGTTGTTATTTCTTGACTCAAGTTCGTACAAAATTTTTTTTAATTGAGTCATTTCAAATAAGAATCTATTCCAACCTCAAGCCATATTTGGTAGCAAGCATTCTCATTGGAGTATAAACGATCTGTCAATGATTTCGGCGCCAATTGAGTGAACAACCAAAAGTGTGCACTTTGAGATCTTGGGAGGTTGATTTTCTTAACTTTAACTTGTTTATTGTTTTTGTTTTTGTTTAATATTTCTTTTGGTACGTACAATGGCTCTGGATGATGACATCCCACAAGCTATGGGTAACAATGCTTCGAACTCAATCTTAGCCGCAATTGAATCCTTGAGTCAAGCGATGAAATAAAGAATGGACTTGGTGGATCAAAGGATGGACTCCATGACTTAAAAAATGGAAAACATGGAAGGATCACACTCAAAGAGGATGGATACTTTGGAAATTCTTCTAGATTCCATCCACTTAACTCCTCAAAACTATCACGCTTTCTCTAGTGGACATGCTCTCAGCACCTCTACTACTATAACTCTAGAAAAACTTCACCAAATGCTCAATCCATCGAGGCAAATACACGAGCCCATCACCCAAGTCACTACTTACCCAAATAACTAAAATCCCTTTCGTCTAATACAACCCCAATTCAATCAGGCCCATTAGGAAGCTCTACAAAACCAAAAACCCCACTTCAAAATACACTAAGAACTACCTAAATCCCCAATTAATCAAACCCAACTACCTCAAATCCCGACCAGCAATAATCAACCAATCCAAATTAAGGATGAGAGAGGTAAGGAACCTTATGAAATAGGTGAATAGATAAATAAAGTGGCTCTCTTTACAAAATTTGTACAAACTAGAAGAGGAGTTCAAGAGAGAGGATATAGAAGACGAGGAGAAATATTTGGTACGGTTCCACATGGAAAAGAAAACTTGGGAAACCATCCCCAAGTTTAAGAAGATTATCAATGGGATCAAGGAGATAATATGGGTCGAGAAACGGGTCTTAACTCATTCAAGATCACTCTTCCTACATTCAAAGGTACCAGTTATCCATCAATATACCTTGATTAGAAAATACAATGCAATAGGATTTTCCAACTCAATGAGTTACCGAACGCAATAAAGCCGTCCATACAATTGCTCACCTGAAGGGTATGCTTCTACTTAGTAGAAGAGTAAAGGGGTGAAAAGAGAAAGAAATGGTAATAACAACCTTCCAGATTGGGATGAATTAAAGGTACTCATGAGAGAGAAGATGTAATGGACAGGTTCAAGCAAAAGAAATTAACAACGCTCTACAATTTGAGATAAGGAGGTAGAGGTATAGAACACTATTATGAGGATTTTCAATATTTGATCCTTCGTCTTGAGATTGTCAAACCCTAAAATTATTGTATGGCTCAATTAAAAGGTGGGTTAGATTATGAAGTTTCTTCTCAACTAGTTGTCCATAAGTTTGACCGAATAGAATATCTTGTTAAAGTGGCCATTGATGTTGAAAGGAACAACAATGCCAAGAAGTCCTTTAATAAAGGTTACAATTCTTCTACTTCCTCTGTATGGAACAAGAAAAAGGATTTTAATAATTCCTTAAAGAAGAAGCCCATTGGAAAGACAATGGATGAGTGGTAATTTTACCACTCATTCACACTCATTATTAGTGCACATTACCTTGTTTTACATGAGTAAATGAGTCATGATTGTGATTAAATGCACTATTATCCACTCTTTGTATGTATAAGAGTTGAAAAGACTACGAGATGTGGAGTGGAGCTTAAAATGTTCAAAAAAGAGCAGAAAAAGTAAAGCTAAAGACCTGTAGTAGAAGAGCCTCAGTTACCGCTGTCATGGACCAGTGGTCGTGGTTAGTTAAGAAGGTCAATCAACAGTGATCATGGAAGTGAATCACGGTCGCGTAGCCGTGGTCACAGCCAGACCTGCGCGATCGCAGCTTGGCAGAAATGTTCAGCCCAAGGGAAAAACTGTAATTACATATGCTGAACCCTATTTGAACAAAAAGACTCAAACCATAATTCCATGTATCATTCATTCCATCACATCCCTTCTTCCCTAATTTTTTAGGTTTTATCTTGAGACTTTATAGCTTTCATTTTTTAAGAAGAAAATATTATGTAAATTTTGGGTGAAGAATACATTGAAGACTTTTTAAGTGGAAGATTTGCTCACTTCCATTGTTGATATTTTGGGAGATTCAAGTTTGAAATAACATTCGCTTAGATCTTTTATAACTTTGATTCAATGGAGACTATGGGTCTATCTATGCTTATTTATCTTATGTGTATCTAAATCTCCCTCTTGGGGTTATATGTGAATAAGGGTTAAAGTATGCGTGTGTGTTGTTATTGTTAGCATCTATTTGGTAGTTCATGTTTATGGATTCTATTATTGCTATGCTTTTTTGGTTGGGATTTGATAGGTGAAATCTCCAAACACCCACATGGGTTTGATGAGTGAAAGCTCCAAGCTCTAGAAAGTTCAATGCCATCTTCGAAAGAAGGGTTTTAGGTGAACTTTAGGAATCCATATCATCCTCAAAATAGAGATATGGCGACCAAAGAAATGATAGACAATTATGTGTGTAGTTTGATATACTTTCACTATCTTAGACATAAGGGTGGATGTGAGGTTAACTATGCCATGGGTGTCTTCCTAGAAATATGAATGGCTTTATTGAGGTTATCGTAGCAAATTATTGAACATACCATTAGGTATTCGAAAGGATAAATGGGTGAAAGTTTGGTGTTTTGTTGAAAGTCTAACATCAAAGTCTATAACCAAGCCTACCCATATTTGACTTACTAAATCAATGTTGATGACTAACTCCCACATGTCCCTCCCTTAGTAATGCATAATTCCAAGATCCATACATAATTGTTAAAACTCTAATTATTCATATCCAGGAATTTATACTAGAAAATTCCAAAAAGAAACATTAGTGTAGGAACTCACCTATCCAATATTATCTTTTTCTACCACTTGTTTGAATTTAACTTGTAACTATTATTTTGAATTGATTCGCCACTCACATTGTACTCGTGGATTTGACCCCGACTCCAAAGTTAGGTAAATATATTGACGATGAACGCCTTGCACTTAAATTGACGTGTAAGTTGAGAGTTATCAAGAATGGTTCCATTGACGGGGAATAATTTCGCGTATTAAGTTAGTTTGGAATTTTAGCTTACTTGTTTGAATTCAAGCTTGCACATACGTGTTCGTGATTTTTATTTGTAAGTAGACTTTGTTTTATTTCTACTTTTCTTGATGTCATGTTCTAACAAATATGATTTGAATGATTGGAAGTCATATCATGACCCCCCATGTTCGTATTGCTACGGACCACACTTCAGGAGAGATTGTAAGTATGCTTCTCGGGGAGAGATTTCACCATCTTAATCCGATTGGGAGTATGGTTTCCCCATGTGTGGACGTATACAAAAACATTAGGATAAGTTTCCCAACAACCCCTCCCCCTATTATACTAACTAAATTGCTAGTTATTGTTATGAGTTTAATAGGTCATATAATGAGAAGACAGAAGAGCAATGCACCAAATCCAGTAGCTCTGACCCAAAGTTGCTAGCCATCTTGGGTCGGGTAGATACAATGAAGGAGGATATCAAATACATGTATAAGGAATGGACAAGTGTCAAGGAAGAGCTAATGGGCAAAGAAGAAAAGCTTGAAACTGTCACTACCTTTCCCATTGCTTAAGAAGAGTTTTATCATAAAGAAAAACCAAGCTATGATGATGAGATTGGTAGCAAATACCCCTCAATAACATCCTAATCACCCAACTCATATGATGGAGGAGAAATTCAAATAAAGGAAATGAGTACAGCACTAGCAGGTCACCCGACTCAGCACGATGCCACTTCTAGTGCAACCAGTGGCTAGTGCCAGAATCGAATTTAAACCCTTCAGACTCGATAGGATTAGTAGGATTGTCTTGATGTGGTAATTGGTACGTTACATATCTTTAATCCTCATGCGTATGCCTTTTTATATCTCGGAGCCACACTTTTCTTCGTGACTTCTTATATAGCAATAGATTTTAGCGTCAGTCCTAAAATCCTAGTAGGGCCCTTCTCAGTGTCTACTCCAGTCTATAGTTTTATCATATCCAGACAATTGTACATAAATTTCCCAGCCACAGTATCTCAAAAAGTTACTTAGTAAACCTAGTAGAGTCAGAGATGACTGATTTCGATTTCATTCTTGACATGGATTGGCTCCACTCTTTCTATGCCTTAGTTGTTTATAGAAACAAAATCATCTAATTTTAGTTCCCTAATGTGCCAAACATGGAATAAAGGGGCAGTACCTTAGTGCCTATAGGTTGATTCGTCTCCTACCTTAAGGCAAGTAAGATGATGTCTAAGGGTTGTATTTATGATCTTATCTGAGTCAAAGACTCAAATTCCAAAATCTCAATTGTTAAATCAGTTCCAGTAGTAAATAAGTTCCTAAAAATGTTTCATGAAGACCTTCCTAGAGTTCCTCCCGAGTGGGAAATCGACTTTAGAATATATCTTCTTACAAGTACCCAGTCTATTTCAATTCCACATTACAAAATTGCTCTTGCCAAGCTTAAGTAATTGAAAGAGCAGTTGAAAGATCTCTTAGATAAGGTTTCATCAGGCCTAGTGTCTCTCTATAGGACACTCAAGTTTTATTCGTGCATAAGAAAGACGGTTCTCTCAGAATATGCATTGACCACCGTCAGTTGAACAAAGTCACAATCAAGAATAAGTACCCTCTCCCAAGGATTGGTGACTTGTTCGACCAGCTTCAAGGTGCACATTGCTTCTCTAAGATAGACCATAGATCCGGCTATAATTAGCTCAAAGTCAGAAATTATGACATCCCAAAGATAGCCTTCAAGACTTGATATGATCACTTTGAGTTTGTAGTTATGTATTTTAGACTAACAAATACACCTGCATATTTTATTGACTTGATGAAAAGAGTGTTCAAGCAGTACCTGGACATATTTGTCATAGTCTTCATAGATGACATTCTCTTCCATTCCCATAGTGAGGGTAAACATGCAGACCATTTGAGGATTGTTTTGCAGACCCTTAAGAAGCACTAGTTGTTCACTTAGTTTAGCAAATATGAATTCTATTTGAAAGAAATATCTTTTCTTATTCATATTATTTTCAGTGAAGGCATTCGAGTTGATCCTTAAAAGATCAAAGAATTAAAGAATTGGCCTAGACCCATCTATCTGTCAGATATCAGAAGTTTCCAAGGTTTAGCTAGTTACTATAGATGGTTTGTTGAAGAATTATCTTCTATTTCCTCATCCATTTATAGACTAACTCAGAAGAAAGTCAAATTTTTGTTGTCCAATTCTTGTGAGATGAGTTTTTCGGAGTTGAAAACTCAACTCACTTCTGCTCCAGTTTCGGGGTATGAAACCGTAGTAGCTTACCCATCTCAGTGCTAAATACTTCTCCCAATCTCATGCTCAAAATCTTAAGAAATTCACTTTAGAACTTATACAAAGGTTTACAAAAAACCAACTATGCTTTTCTTTTTCTTTAAATGTCAAATATTCTGAAACAAAGTGGATTCTTTATCTAAAATCTGAAAATAATATAGTCATGGGGTGCTTATAGCACAAACAATCTAAAAAAATCAATCTTTAAATGAGGTCCCATTACCCAAGAATCAATCTCATGTTAAAATATCTCAAAATTCATACTTGTTAATATAGACATTCATAAATTATCTTTAAGTCTGGAAATTACTGCACAAGGCATAGAAATATGAATAAAGTCATGTAATTCAACTTCTAAATCATGGGAAATCTCATAATCTTACAAATAATGATAATGGGTATAAACCCTAACTTGAAATTCATGGGAAATCATATAAATTGCAGTAAATTTGTAACAGAAGTAAAGTTTTGAGCATAAGAATGAACGATTTATCCTTGTTCAAACCCCACATACCTCGGATGATGAACTTAGATGAACAACTTTCTCTTGAGACTCTATTCATGTTTTTGAAAGTAGACTCTTGAAGTTCTTTGTCTAGGAATCTTGAATCAATTTGAAAAGGTAATGGCGGAATCTTTGGATTTCTTGAAGATGAATGTGGAAGTCTAGGGTTTTGGATGAGAGAAATTTTGATGAATAATAGAATATAATGCTTCTAAGAGGCTTAAATATTGTGTTTGGACGGATAGGGGGTTGGGTAATTTACCAAAATACCCTTTTTAAACTCTTAGATAAACTGGAAAAATGACCAAAAATCTCAATTTGTTAGGCCACTGCGATGAGCCACTATTTTGGTGGCTCACTGGAAAAAGGATGAGTGGGAATTGGTCTCACTCCGTGATGCGCCACCATTTCGATGCCCTATAGTTTTGTCATTTTGGACATTGACGCGACGCACCAACATCGCGTTGGGCCACCAAAAATTCACGAATGGGAAATTGGCTCTCTCTGTGATGCGCCCATATCACGGAGGACCACTGGAAAGTGGAAATTGGGAATAAACACTTCGTTGCGATGCGCTAATGGTCCAAATGATGGTGCTTTGCGACTGGAACTTAAAATAGCCATAACTTCTTATTCGGATATAGGATTTAAGCGAATCTTATATCGTTGGAAAGCTTATTCAATTTCCTACAACATGAAAAGTTCAAATCTATGGAATTACACACGAACTAAACATCATTCATTCTAGAAAATAATCCTTGAATTTTTTTAGATGAGTTTAAGCTAGGAAAATAGTGGGGTATTACAGGTATGAAAAAGGATATTGCAGAATTTATGGCTAAGTGTCCAAATTGTCAAAAAGTTAAGATTAAGCATTAGAGACCTTGTGGTACTCTTTATGAATTCAGCATCCCTACTTGGAAGTGGGAAGTAGTGAATACGGATTTTTTACAAGGTTACCTCATATGCATCGTCAACATGATTTGATTTGGGTCATTGTGGATAGATTGACCAATTCAACCTATTTATTTCTAGTCCATAATTCATATTCAACGAAGGATTATGCTAAATTCTATCTCAGGGAGTTAGTAAAATTACATAGAGTCCCATTGACCATTATTTAAGATAGAGGTACCTAGTTTACATTTTATTTTTGGAAGGCTTTTCAGATGGGACTTGGTACTCAAGTTTATATTAGTACAAATTTTCATACGTAGATCGATGATTAGGTAGAGATAATGATTCAGACCCTAGAGGACATGTTGAGGGCTTGAGTTATTAATTTCAAAGGTAATTGGGATAATCACTTACCTATAATTGAGTTTGCCTACAAATAAAAGCTATCACTCCAGCATTCAGATGGCTCTATTTGAGCTCTCTATAGTAGGAGGTGTAGGTCTCCTATTGGTCTATTTGAGGTTGGCAAAGCTGCTTTGATAGGGCCAGATATAGTGTATGAAGTGATGGAAATGGTTCAGTTGATTTGAGAAAGATGAAACTAGTTCAAAGTCATCAGAAATCCTATGCAGATGTGAGAAAAAAGAAGCTTAAATTCAATATTGGTGAACTTATGTATTTAAAAGTTTTACCTATGAAAGGGGTGAAGATATTTTGTTACAAAGGGATGCTTAGTCCCCACTATGTTGGCCCATATAGAATTTTAAGATGCTTTGGGATGGTAGCCTATGAGTTAGAGTTGCCTACTGAGTTAAAGAGCATCAGTGCATCCAGTGTTCCACATCTCTTTGTTAAAGAAATTCATTGGTGATCCAGCATCAGTTGTCCCTCTAGAGAGTATGGGCGTGGAAGATAGTCTCTTTTATAAAGAAGTCCCAACTGAGATCCTTGACCTCCAAATTCGTAGGTTGATGAATAAAAAAGTTTCCTTAGTAAATATTTTATGGAAGAATCAGTCCGTTGAGGGAGCTACTTGAGAAGCGAAAGCAGATATGTGAGCCAAGTATCCCAATCTTTTCTCTATGAATTCAGAATCAGTTTGAGGTAATGGTTTCCCTAATTAATTAATTCTCTCATTTTCTATCTCAACTATCCATCCATCCTCATGTCAAAGCATGAATCCATGAATTTAGTCTAGTCTATATATCATGTCTCAAATTCAGGTACTTGGTTATGTTCAGCTCTTGAGTATTCAATATATGATCTCAGTCTTCCTAGTGTTCTAGGCTTAGATAATTACATTCAAGGGCGAATAATCCCAAGGGGGAGATGTTGTAATACCCCATATTTTCAAGCTCTAGAACCCTTAAAATATAGGCTACCAAGTTAGCTTTCCAATACTTCAAGTCTCGCCTCAATCCGTTGTCGTGATGAAAAGTTGTGGGAAATTTTCCTAAGGGACTGAACATACTACCGTTACAATGACTTAGGTAATGAGTCATTACCACATGTGATGAGTCATAATGAGTGAGATGTAGTCACTCCAGTTAAGGCCCTAATTTTTGTTCAAATTACTACGACTCCTCCCTATGACCCATGACTAGTGGCTATGAGTCGTTACGAGGGACTCATAATCACAACAATGGGTAATTAAGAAATTCATTCCAGTGGTTATAAGTCAAGCATATGACTCTTAGTTGAACCTTACAATTCATTATGAAGACTGGTAACCTGACTAGTAAAGAACCCAAAAGCCACGTTTCAAACTACGACTACACCTTACTACCCGTAGTCAGTTGTAATGGTTGTGAAGTGAGTCATAACGACTGGAAATAGGTTTCTTGTGTGTTTTCCCTGGGAATTTTAAGTATTTTCCCCCTCCTTTAAAAGCCTAACCCACGTTATTTAGGCTTTCCAAACGGGGGTATAAAAGACCCAAAATCCCCAATTCCATGATTAAGAGTGATTTAACCTGAAGAGAATCAAGAGAGGTGATTTTTTCTTCTCCTAAAAAGAAATTAGGGTTATTCAAGATCTATATTTTCCATAGAATTTCCCAAGTCTGTTACTACCAGGTATGTGGGATTTCATCAATGGGTCCCTTCCACCGATTGAGTTCTAAGAATTTCCTATTTTTACAAGTATAACCCTTTTTTTTAATGGAATTTCAAGTAAAACATGAAGTACTTAACTTTATCTTAATTGCTTGAATACGAACCTTGAGAGTATGTTTCCCCATGTGAATTGTGTTTCCATACGTTTGATATTCTCAGTCACCCAGACCATGTTCATTTGATGACATGTTGAGTACTATTTATAATTTTCCATCTCATGATTACTTTATCATCACCATGATCAATTGCATTAGACCGTGTTGGTGGGTTATGAACACTCGATATCTAGGTAATCATGCATGTTACAGTTTTCAGGTTACAAGTTATTCAAATTATGCCTGTATCTTTAAAATTTAGAACATTATCATGATGAGGATTTTATCAATATTATATCAAGTTAAATGAATATCAATATTAGTATTATTAAGTAGGAGTAATACTTATCACCATGTGAATGCAGGGATGATGACTCCCCCATTAGTTAGGCATAAGTTGTTAGTAGTAGTTCTTGAGTTTCAAAACTATGTTTCCACCGTAGGTTAAAAGAGGTCCCCTATCAATTGAGGCATGGAAACCTAGTTCTTTGGGACATTAGATTAGTGAATCCACGTCAGCCAGTGTTAGTACCCTTGACAATGTACTAGCACCCATCCAACTGGTGTTACTAGTTGGACCCCGATTTAGCTCAAATTAAGGTATGTAGGTTGTAGTTAGCTCCCATAGTCTCCAATTTAATTTTAGATTCTGTTTAAATTCAGATTATGTTTTAAGTTAGTTATGTACGACCTTGTATTCATCTATTCAGTTATTTAATTAATTCAGTACATGTATATACATAGTCTTGCATTCAGTTACATGTTCATGCATTCATGCTCAGTAATATTAGTTCACCTTCCCATTCTTCATGCTCAGTATATTTAAAGTACTGATCGTATACTCTTTTGCGCAAGATTGTCATATACTATAGGTTCGAGCACTTAGTTCCACAATCCTACTTACACAGTTAGTATGCCATCCAACAATAGCAGTGGTGAGTCCTCATCTATCGAGGACTAGTTTTGAGTTGTTATTTTAGTACCTTATAATATTTAAGTCAGTTGGAGTTAGTTGGGGGTTTCTACCATCAAATCCTTATTCTAGAATCTTTCATATAATCAGACTTGTTTCCAGTTTTTATCATATGTTGAGACGTATTAAGTTTTACCTTTAGTATTATTTGTTATTCAGATTTTCAGTTTATCATTTCACATTTTTTTCTTTGATATTTTTTTTCAGTGCTCATAGTAGGTACAAGACCATGGGTGATCTTAGGGTCAATCATGATTCAAGGCACTGTGTTATGACTAGGGGGTAGCCTCGAGTCATGATAGGGTGCTTTTGGGATCTTGGATAAAGATTAATTATGCATTTTTCTTTCAAATTTGAGGTAAGATTCTTCCATTTCCATGGTTGATTTCCCTATTTTTTCTCTATAATCCATAAACCTTGGTGACTTGATTTTTGAACCAATGTAGCTCGACATTTACCCATTTGTGAGAGAGAATATTCCTTGAGCATATGGGGATATTGAGCTGGTTTGGGAAACGTGATTTCATAAATGGGCCCCTCATGGGATTTTGCATGATTTTGGAAATGAAGCACAATAGTACAATATGGGTGTCGTTGTTCTTATGTTGATGAGTAGATTCTGATTTTGATTGGGTGGAACCTTGCAGAAGCTTCTTAGAAGAGAAATATTGTGATTTAACGGATTCTTTGAGCTTTCTTCGATGTGTGGGTAGGCTAGATTTTCCTTTTTTGTAGAGTGACATAATTCATAGTATGATTATGATATCATGTTAGATTTGGGATAGGCTTTAGGTGTTGGTGATGGAATTTGAAATATTTGAATTACTTGGACCTTTTAGCCCATTCGAAGACCTTAATTCAGGTATAATTGGCTTAGTTGCTCATGGCTTAGGTAAAATATCTATCTTAGGATTGATTGTATCTTAGATAACATCTAAAAGTAGATTTAGATACCTTAGCCTAGTACGGGGTAGAGTTTGCCTTGTAATGTTTATGGGAATTTAGAAGTGGGATCTTCCGCCCACCATAGGCCAAGATTCGAGTTGATCCTTGTAACCTTTTATACTCTTGTTATACAACTTGAAAAAGCTTAGTAAGAAAATATTGAGGAGATTTTGCACTTGATATTTATGATGGGTTGGTATTGGGAGTTGAAGCTTATTGGTATTTTGATAATGATATATATATATGTGTGTGTGTGTGTGTGTGTATGTGTGTGTACCAATTTGATTCCGGCTATTGATCATAATATTAATGATATATTACAGATTTGAGTCCGGGTAATTTATGATATTGATTAGACATATATTACAGATTTTCTTGACTTAGTTATGTTATCTTTCATTTTATCATATTTATATCATGATTTAGCTCAGTCGGACGATGATGCCTACTGAGTACCCCTGGTTTTGGTACTCATACTTTCCTTTTGTAAATTTTTTGTGAAGATCTGAGTATTAGTTACCACAGTTGATTTAAGGATCATGCTGTGGTGGATTTCGGAGTAGCCCCATTTCCTTCTATTTATCTATGTCTAGTCTTTTGTTTTGAGATAAATTGTATTGACTACTCTAGAATTTATGTTGTGTTGTAGTAGATCTTGTATTGACTCTACCAGGTCATGGTATGGGTTTCTATGTTATGGCCACCTTTCAGGCTATTCTATTGCTCTTTTATTTATAAAATGTATTGTCTATTTCGCCCTTTTTGGGGGGCATTTTTCACCAAGTTAGCCCACTGCAAATAGCTCCGGGCTATGATTCAGCTTGCCTACTTTCGGGGTTTACTAGGTGCCATCATGACAGGTAAATTGGGTAATGACAAGGACCCAAAGGGGGAGGGTAATCAACCCATATACAATTCAATAACCAATATACCAATACAATATCCATAACTCCTCTCCGACACATACTTCGACAGAGGGTTCTGAAAGATATCACATTTTTTGTTTGAAAAAATAGTCACAGTGGTACCAATGTTTCATGAATGTATATGATATGAGGATGTAAATCTCAAAACCAAATAGAATGTGAATTTCCAAATCAATCCAATATACAAAGCATGTGAGCCAAAAATCCACTCAATAAGCCAACCATCCATGATCCAATATAATCCATATCCAATAAAGTATGATATATAATAATATATCATTGATAACTCATAAATC
Organism: Capsicum pubescens; assembly: GCA_030864215.1. NCBI lineage: Eukaryota > Viridiplantae > Streptophyta > Magnoliopsida > Solanales > Solanaceae > Capsicum > Capsicum pubescens. The sequence continues at coordinate 103,107,226 of CM061542.1, forward strand.
CCAACTTAAACAATTTTCACTACGAAGAACACAACCAATTACATAAATACCAGGCCAACAACACCATACAAGACCCCACACGGTCGCACATAGCAAATAATGTCTCAAAACCACCAAATAAATACAACATAGGACCCTACCGGGGTATAATATAGTAATAAAGCCATTTCCATGATTAGTTCTCACACCCATAGCATGCTGTTATATTAGTATTAACTATCCAGCTTAATCCGAAGAAAGTTAAGACATAACCTATCTCAAATGAACAAGAACTCAATCTAAAAGCCTTTACCAAGGAGATTTTTCCTCACGAACAAACTCAAAATCAACTAAAACACACCAATATAGAATCTACGTATCAAAAGAAAGCCAACGATGCCTATATTGCATATTTCTGAGTTATGGTCAAAATGGACCTCCAAAATGGGTTTTCAAAAAACAAGGGTAAAACTGACATTTTAGTTCATAAATTCATTCCCCATGACTAAAGGAAGCCATAGAAGATAACCCAAGTGAAAATGAATTACAATAAGGGTTTAATATGAAGATACACTAATTTAGGTCTTTCAGGCCAAAATCCCCAAATTCCACATTTGAAATTACATTTTAACAAGCTATAGATGACAAGAATCGAACAACAATAAAAGAAATAGAAGTTTGGAGCTTACCCAATCCTGGAAATGGAAGAAATCACCCAAATCTCTAAAACCCGAAGTTCCAAGTCTCAAAATGGTGGAAAATCAATAAAAAGGGGACATATATTGCCCAACTATCGCCTAAGCGGGCACTGGGCCACTTAAGAGACCATCACTTAAGAGGTGAAGTGCCACTTTCGAGACACCCGCCCCATGACACGCTCTCTTAAGAGGACCGAATCCAGCTTAAGTGACACTCACTTAAGCGAGCTAGTCTCGCTTAACCGACACTCACTTAAGCGAGTTGGTCTCTCTTAAGCGATACTCGCCTAGTTAAGCAAGGTTATTTATGCAATCGTCTGTCCATTAAAGAAGCCTGCCTTAAGCGACCTAAGTATCACTTAAGTGGATGCATAGCCGAGTGGTGCATCAGCTGGACATTTGAAAAAATCCAAGTCTTCATGGGCCCTTTGGGATTCATCTAGAATCCGTGAACACAAACAAACTATGCTACCTACCAAATTTGATGATTCAGACTTAATATCGACATCAGATTTTAGCAAAAATGTCATTCTCAAAAAATTGACCCCAAGACCTAATTTCACAACTTTCTGAATCGAGGGTCGATATAAGATACCAAAGCCATAAAATCACACCAACCATATTAATAACAAAAAAATGGCATTTTGGATCTGCTAGCGTAGTCCTTTCTGCCATCTAATGCAGAGAATGATAAATATTGACTGAAGTCAACTAATAAGTCTTTTTAACCACCAAAACCCACAAATTCGCACAAATTACATTGAAATTTATTGGCAACTGTGCCAATCATCCCAATACCATAGAAATACCACAAGGCAACCACGGGGAAAGGTAAAATAGTAAAATGAAATGAAAATAAAAATTCAACAAAATTAAGCCATTACATCATCCACCACTAGGAATATAGTTCATCCTTGAACTATATGTAAGGCAATAACTGATTTTGCAACTGGGGATAACTACCACGCATATCGAACTCGACCATCTAAGTAGCCTCATCTATAGGACGATATCTTCATTGCACCTTAACCACCTAAATTTCTCTAGAATGTAACCGTCTATCTTCCTTGGCTAAAATAGAGATGGAATCCTCAACAAAGAACAACCTCTCATCTAACTAAACTAAATGCCAATGAATGACATAAGACTCATCCAAAATGTAAAACTGAAGTACGAAAACATGATAAATTAGATGAACAGTTGATAAATTTTGGGGCGATGCTAACTCATAAGCCACAACCCCCAATAGTCCAAAGAATCTGAAAAGGTCTGATATACCTTGAGCTAAGTTTGCCTCTCTTTCAAAAACTCATCACTCACTTCATGGGTAAAAAATAAAGGAAGAATTAATCACCAACATCAAATCTCAAGGCACTAATTCCACGATCCATATATCACTTTTTCCTACTTTAGGCCGCTCAGAGTTTATCCTAAATGAACCAAACTCTATCCAAAGACTCACAAAGTAAGTCCAGACCTTGAGGTCTAATCTTACAAGCCTCAAACCAACTAACTGGAGAGCAACAATGCCTACCACACAAAGCATCAAAAGGATCCATTTCAATACTTGAATGGTAGCTATTATTATACACAAACTCCACTAAAGATAGATGTTGCTCCCACTAACCTCCAAAGTCTATGACACAAGCGTGGAGCATATCCTCCAAAACCTAAATAGTCTGCTCTTACTGAACCTCGGTCTGGGGGTGAAAAGTTATGCTAAGATCAACTTGGTTACCCAACTCCTCATGAAAAGTCTTCAAGAAGTGAGATGTAAATAACGAACCTCTATCTGAGATGATAGAAACTAGTACACCATGAAGGCGAACTATCACACGAATACAGACACTGACCAACCTATCAACAATAAAAGAAATCTAAATTAGAAGGAAATAAGTAGTTTTGGTCAATCGATCCATGATGAACTAAACACTATCAGAACCACGATAAGTATGAGGGAACCCAGCCACAGAGTCTATAGCGATTTGTTCTAATTTTCACTTGGGAATGGGTAACCTCTAAAGTAAACCACTAAGCCTCAAATGCTCCGCCTTCACCAGTGTCATGACCCGAGCTGAGGCCGTGACCATGACGAGCATCCCAAACCATCAAGGCCTAAGAGACCTCTATAACGGCTAAAACCACTAGTGATATTGGCCTCTTGGGGCCTAGGCCACATGATTTTAAAACACATCACTAAGGAGTAAGTCTTTCTTACTTACATACCCAATATCCCTTTGTTGTTTTGCACATGTAAGACTCCTTATCCTAAATTGGGTGTTACATACATCCCCTTATGGACTCAGCGTCCTCACTGAGGTTTGCCCCACCAAATGGGATTTGCCTAGACTCAGGACTGAGGTTTGCCTCGCCTTACCAGGATTTTCCTAAACTCAGTTTGAACTCTTGACAACATCAACAGGGCTGACACAAGAGCGAGTATGATACCATTGTTGTCATGACTCGAGCCGCGATAGGCATCCCGAACCATCAAGGCCTGAGAGACTATTATAGCGGCCTAACCCACTTGTTATACTGTTTACTTTGGGTGTAGGACCATACAACTTAAAAATGCATCACTAGGGAGTAAGGCTTGCTTAACTACATACCCAACATCTCTTCTGTATTTTACCAATGAGGGAATCGTTATCCTAAGTTGGGGTGTTGTGTGTCACATCCCGAACCTGGACCTTTATCAATAGATTTCATGGTTATGCCAAATCCTTAGTTCAAAAACATAATTCAACTTCTGATAATATCATTCTCATTAACAATTTCACAAATAGGTTGAGGGCATGCCATTATCAAAGCCAGAATTATTAAATTTAGGGTTCAACTATGACCTCTTAATTAAATCACCATTCGCATGTATTCACATGTGCAAAAACATAATTAAAACATGCATAATAACAATTTAAACCATACAAAAGAATATTAAATGATATGCATTCAAACCCCTCAACCTTGATTTCAAAACTACCATTAATGTTTCTTGAACAATACTTTAAACATATGATTTTAGTAAATAAACAATGGGGGGAGAGTCACATGCCAGAATTACGAAGATTCACAGAGAGAAATTGACTCTTGACCCCTTAGATAGCCACATTGGAGAAACCCTAGCCAATTTTTCTTAAGAGGATTTTGAGAGTGTTAAAGAGGATTTTGAGAGTGTTAAAGAGGATATTTTGATCTTGTAAAGTGTATAATAAATGCCCAAAAGTGATTTAGGAACGTGCGGCCATAAGGTTTTTATGTGGGAAATATCCAAAGTACCCCTAACTAAACATTATAAAAAGACCATCCTTGGTTATGAGTCGACTAATAGACCCGTCACCAAATCATATGACTCATATTGATGAGTCGTATCCTAAACAGTGAGTTGGACACCCATACATTGTCCATATTACGACTCCATGATCCCACAGGTGACCTGACCATATGACTCGTATGGTTTAGTCATTTTTAATATAGAACCCAAAGGGATTAGACTCTAGACAATATATGACTCAACCTTACCACTCGTAATATGGTCTTATGACTTATTGTGAGTCACTCGTACTGAGAGAAGAACTTATCCAATTACCCACTAGTTCGGTTACTACTTGGGTCCCTAGTCCCGTAACCACACCATACGACTTGTAAGATGAGTCATCAAAAGGGCAGTTAATGAGTGGTGATTTTACCACTTATTCGCACTTATTATTGGTGCACATTACCTTGTTTTAAATGAATAAATGAGTTATAATTGCAATTAAATGCACTAATATCCACTCTTTGCAGGTATAAGAGTTGAAAATATAGAAGGATGTAGATTGGAGCTTGAAATAATAAAAAAGAGTAGAAAAAGTGCAGCTGAATAGTCAGAACAGAAAGGTCCTCGGGTACCGCGGTTGCAGTCAGATCACGAGGATCGTTGTCAGCTTAGAAGAAAATTTACCTAGCCTCAGGTAACATAATCGCAGTTGGATCACGGTCGTTCAAGGTTATCCAATACAATGTGATCTCTCGCTCATAAAATAGATAACAGTTGCACGATCACAGCCAATGCTCCACAACCGCGACCTAACAGGAATGAGTAAAAAGGAATTATGGTAGATTAGAGATCTAAGGAAAAATTTATAGGGAGAAATTAAAAAACACTTAGCAAAAAGAGGAATAACCCTAGATTTTGAAGAAAAAGAATGGAATACTGAGTTTTTCTATTTTGGTAATTGTTGTTGTAAAGAAAAATTAGTGAAATTGGAGTGTGGAATTGAAGATTATTTTTCCCTCTCTTATTATAAATTCCATGGATGCATTACTTGGTAAAATTCTTTTATCCTATGTAATGAGTAGATAATTTCTTTAGTCTTGGGATTATGTTAAACTAGAGTGTAATTGTATGTGGGCATTGTTTTGTTTGCATGAACATTAATTATTAAGTATGGATTACACCATTGCTTAAGCTTATGGGTTTGAATTTGATGGGTGAAAAATCAAAATCTCCAAATGGGTTTGATGGATGAAAACCCTAAGCTCTAGAAATCCTTTGTCATCCTCAAAAAGGGATTTAAGTTAATATTAGGTAACCCATAACATCCTCAAAAGAGGGTTATAGGGGGACAAAACAATGGTGGACAACTAAGCCTATGATTTTCTACTCTTAACAATCTTAGAAATAAGTGTTTAGGGAGTGTAAATCATGTCAAGAGAATCATCCTAGACATAGGGATGCATGGTTGAGGTCATGGGGATTATGCAAATTTCACACTTGTTAGGTGCTCGGAAGAGCCAATGGGTGAAATCATTGTGGTTTTATCAAAAGATTGACTCCAATGATATTTGAACTAGCCTATCCAATATTTAACAACTAGACTTCTTGTTAAACAAGCATCACCCATATGCTTTACCTTTAGATACACATAGTCCCAAGATTCCCCAATTTCTTGAATTTAAATCAAAGATTTTGCCCAACGAGTAGTTGTAAATGGTGGTGTGAAAGTTCCAATCAAATCCCCCCATTTTTTGTTGCATGTTGCTTTATGTAGCATTCTGAGTAATCTCATAGTAATTTAAGCAACCATTGGGTTCAAAGTCAATAACATTCACTCCTCGAGTTCGACCCTAATTCAAATTGGGTTACTTGACAACGACTGCTTCAACCCTCAATTATGGGAGTGAGGTGAGCATTATCAGTAGTGAGCTCAAGGCTCACGGAATTTTTAAGGACCAAAATCCGGGGCATTTCAGTCTCCCATACTTAGGATCATTCATCCTTGAATGAAGGGACAAGGCATTGACTAGCATGATTAAACCCCAAACATCTCTACTCTCACCTTTAACTAAGTTAGAAAACAAAGATGCCAAGGAAATAAATATTTCCTTTAACAAAGACAAAAAACAAAGATGTTAAGAATACACACATACCTCAAGCATGAATTTATGAAATAGGGAATATGAATGGATACTTGGACTTCATGTCCTCCTCGACTTGCCAAGTAGCTTCTTCCAACTTTTTGTTCCACCATAGAACCTTTACTGAAGCCACGTCCTTCGTCCATAACCGATGAAATTTCCAATCCATATCCTCATTGGGACCTCCTCATAGGACAAAGAATCCAAAAAACCAATGCTCTCCAAGGGAACAACCAACGAAGGATCACCCACGTATTTCCGCAACATGGACACATGGAATACTGGATGAATGGAGCTCATGTTGGAGTGAGAATACAACTCATATGCAACATTACCAACCCTTTGTAAAACCAAGTACCGGCCAATATATTAGAGACTAAGCTTTCCCTTCTTTCCAAACCACATTACTCTCTTTATGGGAGACACCTTCAAGAACACCCAATCTCCAACCTCAAACTCCAATTCTCTTCGCCTTGCGTCCGTATAGGAACAAATCTGGGATAAACATCTCCATTTCACCACCATCAAGACACCCAATAGAAGATCTACACCTCCTACTGTTCAATGCCTCAAATAGAGCCATACCAATTCTAGAATGGTAACTATTGTTATAGGCAAGTTAAATGAGGGAAAGTGGTCATATCAACTACCACTAAAGTCGATTACACAATCTTGCAACATATCTTCCAAAGTTTGAATGGTTCTTTCTACTTGTCCATCTGCCTGTGGGTGAAAGGTGGTGCTAAGGATCACTTTAGTCTCCAAACCACACTTAAAAGAGCACTAGAAATAGGATGAAAACTGAGTACCACAATCCAAAATAATCAATATAGGCACACTCTGCAACTTTATGACCTCCTAAAGGAACAACTTTACATAGTCCTGGACAGAACAATTAGACCTCACTGGCAAGAAGTGAGCAGACTTTCTATCCACAATAACCCAAATGGATTCACACTGATTTCGCAACCACGGAAGGTCAATAACGAAATCCATAATAATTATCTCCCACTTTTACATTGAAAATTCAATTTCTTAAAGTAGCCCACTGGGCCTCATGTGCTCTACCTTTACTTGTTGACACACCATACACTTAGCCACAAAAGTTGCTATATCCCGCTTCATATTACTCCACTAATACATATCCTTGAGATCATGATACATTTTTGTTAAAACAGGATGAGCCGTATACTGCGTTTCATGGGCCTCAGCCAAAATCTTGCCTCTCAACTTATCAACATCAGGAACACACAACCTCCCTTGGTACCTCAAGATACCATTTCCACCAATCGCAAAGGCCATCACATTCTGCTCTCCCACATCATCCTTGATCTTTATTAAGAGAGGGTCGAATACCTATTTCTTCTTTATTTCAGCCCCAAGAGATAATTATGCCACCTATTACATAAACAAACCACCATTTTTAGATTTTAAAAGACGAACTCCAAGGTTAGAAAAATGGTGAATATCCTTCACCAATTCCAGCTTATCTTTATCCACATGCGAAAAAGTACACATTAACAACCTGCTAAGAGCATCAACAACCACTTTTGCTTTACCTAGACGGAAGTAAAGGCTCATGTTATAATCTTTGAGCAACTCAAGCCACTTCCTTTGCCTAATCTTAATCTCTTTTTGGGTGAACATGTACTGTAGGCTCTTATAATTAGAAAAGATATCAACATGGAACCCATACTGATTCTGATGACAAATTTTCAACGCGAACACCACGACTAACAACTCCAAGTCACGAGTCAGATAGTTCTTCTCATGAACCTTTAACTGTCTAGAGACATAAGCAACCACCTTACCATGCTGCATCAAAACACAACCCAAACCAACTTGGGATGCATCACAAAAGATGACCAAACTCTCGATGCCTTTAGCCAGAGTCAAGACCAGAGCTGAAGTCAACTTATCTTTCAGTTTCTCAAAGCTACCCTCACAAGCATTAGACCATAGGAACTTTACCTTCTTATATGTCAAATTGGTTAATAGAGCAACAATAGAAAAGAAAATTTCTACAAACCTTTTATAGTAACCGACTAAACCTAAGATGCTCTAAATATCGATTAGAGTCGTGGGTTTAGGCCACTTTTTAACCACTGCAATTTTCTAAGGTTCCACCATGATCCCATTACTAAACACAACATGACCTAGATAAGTCACAACATCCAACTAGAACTCAAATTTAGAGAACATAGTATACAACTACTGATCTCTTAAGGTCTGCAGCATAAGGCAGAGGTGATCGACATAATCCTCCTTAATCTTAGAGTAACTAAGATGTTATCAATGAAGACAATCACGAATGAATCTAGAAAATGATGGAAGACCCTATTCATCAAGTCCATGAATATTGTAGGGGCATTAGTCAAGCCAAAGAACATCACTATGAACTCAAAATGACCACACCAAGTACAGAAATCTGTCTTAGGGATATCCACCTCCCTAAACATTAAATGATGATACCTAGACCAAAGATCATTCTTAGAGAAGAATTTGGCTCCCTGAAGCTGATCAAAGAGATCAACCATTCTCGGAAGTGGATACTTATTCCTTAATGTCACGTTGTTCAATTGCGGATAATTAATACACATCCAAAGGGAATCATCCTTCTTATACACAAACAAGAAAGGTGCACCCCGCAGGGACACACTAGGATGGTTGAAACCCTTGTCTGAGAGATCCTTCAACTGCTCTTTGAGTTCTTTCAACTTAGCTGGAGCTATTCTATATGGGGCAATAAAAATAGGATGAGTGTCTGAAACAAGATCAATATCAAAATCTATTTCCTTATCAGGAGGGACACTAGGTAGATAATCAAGGGACATTTTAACAAACTCATTTAACACAGGAACTGAATGTAACAAAGAGTGCACCGAGTTAGAATCCTTAACCTAAACCAAATGATAGAAAAAACCCTTGGAAATAAATTTTTAGACTCTAAGATGTGATATGAGCCTTCCCTTAGGCATTAGGAAACTTCCCTCCTATTTAACAATTGGATCATTAGGGATTTTAAACATGACCTTACGACTTCGATGATAGCACTCAACTTACACGTCAAATTAAGTACAGGGCAATTTTTGTCAATAGAATTACCCAACAAGAGTCAGGGTTGAATCCATGAAGAACAATATGAGTGTCGATTGGGTAGGTTCAAAATGACAGTTACTAGCTAAATTCAAACCTATGATACAAAATAGTTTAGTGGTTTTCAATCTTGTTGAGTGTGAAAAAAATTCTTGAACTTCTAATAGACTAATTTAAGGGTAAAATCAATTAGAGGGTAATCAATTAGGAATGGATCTTGGGGTTATGCTTTCCTAATGGCAAGTTATGCATGGATTCATGAAGATTCGATGCAAATTCTAATTGTTGATGATGTGGTACGCTAGGTTGAAAGTCCTAGAGGTTAATTTTTCAACAAAACCTCAAAGATGTCACTCATTGACTCTTTTGAATACCTAACGAGTGTGTCAATTAAAACCACCCATTACCTCAATTGGACACCCCTATTTGTAGGATGGTACCCAAGAGATAGTCAACCTCATAATCGCCCCTTATGTCTAAAATAGAGAAAATTTGCAAACAAAACCCATTCATTATCTACTATTGCCTTTGTTCCCACATCCTTCTTTCAAGGATGATATAGGTTTTGAAAGTTCTCTTAAACCCCTTTTTCAAGAATGGTTTAAACTTTTAAGAGTTTGGGATTTTCACCCATCAAACCCATTTTGGGTGTTTGAGGCTTTCATCCACAAATTGCAACCAGTTAACCCAAGCAATAGTAAAACCCATCATCAATAAATTAAAATCTACACAAATACATCATAACTCACACACATTTGCACCCTAATAAAGCATAACCCCAAGAGGTATATCTAGTACATCATAAGGATAACAAAATCAAATGTACCAAGATATCTATCAAAGTTATTCATAATAAAAGTAAATAGAGGACAAACCATACTTTAGACTCAAATGAATCTTCAAAAGATAAAGATAAATCTACACTTTGGAGTTCCTCTAATTACTTCTTGCCTTAAATTAGTTCAAGTTTAAGCTCCAAGCTCCAAGAAATTTCAAAACCCTAAACTAAGAATATGTAATGTGTAAGGTAGAAGATGGTGTGAAAAATGAACTAAAAATCCTTATTTAAGCCCCAATTCCACATTTGCCAAATATTACAAAAATGCCCTTCAAACTTTTCCGCTCTACTGCGATCGCCATCCCTTAACTACGATCTCGGTACCACTATTTTGGTTGTCATATCGTGATCTCCCTTTGGTTGACTTATTGACTTACCGCGATCACGACCCTCAGTCCGTAATTTCGGTAATTGAGGGTCGACTCCTTGGCCTGCAATTTTAGATTTTGTTCTTTTTACTCATATTTCTTCTTTTTTTGACTTGAATAACTTGCTCATCATTTATTTTCAACTTTTCCTACACAAATAAGCATTAAGTAAGAGATTAACATTAAATTAACAGAAAAGCATGATAGTTTAAGCTTAAAAAGTGCTAGAATTTCATCAAATTGATGACTTATCAACACCCCCAAACTTAAACTATTGCTTGTGCCTAAGCAACCAAGAACAATTCAGAAAGATAGGGTATTTAATTCAAATCCACCCAAAAGAAAACTATATTAAAGGAATAAGCTAACAAAGCTCTACAAATACTTTTCAAAAATGTCATGGCAACAAGTAAACCAAAATTTTCTAATAAGCACATTTGAAGCAAGCATGAAAGTTTGTATCAAATGAAACTTCCAAATCAACAAAAGCATATTAAGAGGAAACACAAAATTTTTAATAATTTTCTCAATCTTCACAATGCGACTTACTTCACCCATTTACCCAAACTGAGAATAAGACTTCACCCTTTACTCCAAAGTATTGATGCCTCTCACAAGCAAGAGTTGACTTCACAAAGAACATTGAAATTTCTAAAGAAGCTCAAATAATGAAAGAATGCATGATCACTGTCGCAATGAAATTCAAGTATAATGAGTAGAACCATATGCTTTCCCTTTGTGTATTTCGCTACTAATGTAGACTAACCTAGTTTGGAATCACTAAGGTCTTGCGATTCAATATGAATGTTTAATGTGTGGGAAGAAATATCTATGGATCAAGTGACTAAAATACCTCTTTCAATGCAATTTCTCAACCCTTTATTACCCTAAAATTTTTAACCTCTCACCTAATTCTTCTTCAAATCATTTCCCACATTTTCCTTTTTTTTAGCACTTACAAAGTAATTCAAAGCCACCATTTTCCTTTTTTCCATTTCTTTGTCTTTATCAAAAGACTTTCTAACTTTAAGACCTTCATTCATTCAATTTCTCTTCAAGTTCTATGGGCACAACTTTATTATTAAGCACATGTCTTGACTTTTAAGAACATGAGTTGACAACCTTACATAAATATTTCTTGGCTCTTCTTAGTACATCACATTCATCCCCTAATCTTCAAGTTTGAACCACCCTCACATCATTTTTCCAATTACACAAACCCTCCCCCAAACTTAGGCTTTCCCCTATATTTCATCTCTTAGAATCATGCAATGCATCAAAGGAGGTTAAGTGGAAATAGAAAGATTTTAAAAATGGATTAAGTGTTTTAGCAAGGATATCATTATACAAAGAAAGAAAATGGGCGAAAAGGCTCAAAGGGGTTAACTAGGGAAAAATGTTAAGGTGGAAATTTGGGTATGTGACGAGTCTAAAATGGCCTTGGGTCATTCTTCAAACCAAGATTATCAAGGATTATTCTTTGAACACACCTGGGGCAAGTTCTAGACTACACATATGTAAAAGAATTATACAAAAATCTCACCACATATGGCATCGTACTCATAGAGGGAAAAGTTAATCTCCTAACCAATTAGAGCAATTTGAGCTTAATAAGTTATTCTAAGTCATGACTTGTCCATGTAAAGAGAGAGCCAAAAATTGAATTTAATGGTCTCACTTAAAAGAAATCTCAAGAACAACCTTGATCTCTCTCTCTTTTTTTTTCAAAAAGAAAACTATCATTTCATTTCTTGCCAATGATATTTTGAAAGAATTTTTGAACCATTGCCTCTTCCTAAACAATTAAAGAAAAAATCTGGTTGAACGCAAGGCAACATTATCATTATACTTCATTGGATTCTTTCCTCACAACTTTACATATCATCCATTTAGTTCATAAAATACTTGGGGCGCCAATGGAAACACAAACGTCCCTTTACCTTTAAGAATGGAGTCACCCAATCTATCATAGGGCAAGGCAAGCATTCATGTCCCTAGGCTACTTAGACATCACCCGGATAATCTATGATAAGAACACTAATCGATCATACCATGGAAACAACATTCATGAACAACTTTAACCAAAAGCCACCTGTTATCCATACAAGATGTTTCTCTCTTATTGACTTTTTAACAAACATTTGGTGTGCATGGAAAGTAAGATCTTGAATAGGTAAAATAACAACACATGTGAACAAGCCCAATGCACCAATTCATCACCAAACACACCACTTGTAAGCATAATAACCTAATTAAATTACCCACCACTCAATTAAGCATACAAACCTCAAGTGGGTGTTTCATTAAACACATAGTGTGGACTAGTGTATGGAAGCAAGAATTTTGCAATTTAGCATTTGAGACAAGGCACACATTCAAAAATCCTCATCCCAACAACAACATTCTACCAAATTAAGCTCAAATAAATTAAATTCAAACAAAAATAAACCATGAAATATGGTCATTATTCATATTTTAAAAATCATACCTGTTGCGTTCAAATGCACACACAAGTGTGTGCAATCTTACAAGTAATATAGTGACTCACAAAGTAGGATATCATACCTACGAGGAATATGTAACTAGAAATTTAACCAATTTTAGTTTTAGACATGGAGGTATTAAGTGTTTTCGAGTATCAAGATAATTTTAAAATAAATAACAAATATCAATTTGTGACAATAGAAAAGAGAGCAATGGTTGTAAACATTAATGCTGAGAATTTCAAGGTTGAGGCACTTCTAACAATCATACATATATCTATTCTTATTGTATTCTAGTTGGTCATCGGGTTGTTGATTCGCAAGGTTTATAGTACGATCTTGGTATCCCGACCTCAAATCTTCTACCTATCTGAATATTACAACTACAAGAACTAAAATAGATGTAACAATCATCTAGATGCCTATATCTATTTTCTTGCAATTGAACCAAATAATGCTTCTAGGTATACCCCTATCCTAGATGCTAATTCACACCCCTTATTTTATAAAAGGGTAAGAACTGTGCTCCTTAATTTCTTCATTCTATCTTAAGTTTTCCCTCCCTGGTTTATGTAGAAATATAGATTTATTCTAATGGAAGCCATTCAACAAAATAGTAAGTTCAAGAAATTAAGAACAACCCATATGATAATCCAACAAGAAACTATGATAATGAATATCAAAGAGTTATTAGGTTCTTGGCCTCAACCCCAGGACAAGGGTGTTTATCCAGTTATGTTTGAATTCAACATCGAAAATAAGTAATTAATCATACCTAAAATTAATCTTGAAGTGAATAAGTTCAAAAGAAAGTCTAAGAACCCTAAAAGAGAGATTTTTATATTTTTTTACCGCTGGTGTGCTTTCCAAAGTATTTTATGTTAACTCAATTTGTTCCTTTTACAGCTGGGTCATAATCCTCCTGCTTTTACTCATAATCGCAATGTGGAAACCTTACCATCGCTATTATCACCGCGATGTGGTAAAATCGTGGTGGGATTCTTTTTCTTGACAAATGCGGATTGATCATCCACCGCGATGTGGTGGCCTTCCTATCTCTAGAAATAGTGATTAATCCTTCACCTCCATGCGGTGATATACTTGAGGAGATTCTAGAGTTTTGGTTTCTTCCTTTTCCTTAATTAATTCCTTTCGAAGCCATGCTCTAATGCCTTTATTGCTTCCTTCATCACTAACATCTTATTAATACATCCGATCACATCTAAATCCATCATAATTTAGTCCTGCATACACTAATCAAGTCCATTAGATAAGAAATGTAATTAAAGCTCAATTAATAGTAGAATAGCACATTTTAGCTCTTAGAAAGAGTCCAAATATGGGTGAATGTTGGTGATTGGACATATAAATATGCGCAAGATCGCTACCCACACTTAAAACCTTGTTTGTCCTCGAACAATCTAAATCAATAATACAATCACTCAATTTATCTTCACATCACAACCTAAGAGTTATGTTTTCATTGGGCACTTACAATTTATAATAATGACTTTTTCATCTCAAACATGTCAAAAATATTTTTATGCACATGGAATTTTTTTTTCAAACCTCATTATCTCAATAGTGACATCCAATTCATTGGCAAACTTAATCAAATCACTCAACCAACAATGCAATAAGTAATTCGAATTTCATCCTCACGCACCCTTACCACAAGAAAGTTTCCCGATACCACTCACAATTTTTCAATGTATCACATGAGGGGAATATCAAAATTAAATCACTTACTCTCAACAAAAATTTATACATGATAGATAATGAACCATAAGCTTGCCCTTAGTGTACTACTTTACTAATAGTAAGATGTTATGATGAAGAATCAACTAGGTCTTCTATGGTTGCAATGTAAGCTAAGGAACGGGTAGGAACTATTTAGGAAATAGTGACTAATCTCCCTAGCGCTTTAATACATATCAATCTACAGTTAAGAGCACTCTTTCTCCATCCACTTCACCTTTTCTACCTTTACACACATTTGTTTTATTCCAATCTTATTAAGCATAATAACATATACTATGGTGGGAATATTTTTCTTTTACATTATGATTTTAATTGTCAGCCCTTCTATACACTCATTTAATTCTACACACCCATATGATAGCCACCCTCAACTAAAGCTATTTGCCTTGGTTGAGGTACACAATGTCCGAGGCATACCAATGACAAAATAGGTTCATTGTAACAAAACCGGGCTACAAAAACTGAAATTTCTTTCATATTTCTATAACTCCCAACCACCACAATTAAACACACAAATAACTATTTCTTTAGGGCTTTACTTTCACCTTTCTCCTACTTTAATTTCACACTCCCTACTCATTTAATCATCTATGCTAAAGTGCGTAGGAGCTTTGGACTGAATAAAGGTATATCAAAGAAAAGATCGGGCTACATATAAGGCTACCAAAGAAATCCAACAATAAGCTCAATGGGGGCTATTTAGGGATATTCACAAGGGTAGGTCAATAAAGTCTTAACAATTCGGCTATCAAAGAAATGTCTATATCACTCCTACACCCAACACCCTTTATTTTGCTTTGTAAAAACACCGAGCAAGTTCTAGACATTCCTATACATGTAGAACACAAACAAACACTCACACTCTCAGTGCATGCTAGGAATCAAGTTGGATCCTTAAGGTTCCCGATCCTGTTCTTTATCAAATTCACATTAAGGAAACAATTTGTATTACACCTATTAAGATTAAGAAATTTTTTTTAACTCATTTTACCTTTGTTTTAAAATAATTTCATTCGTTCAATGTCACTGTAAAAATGGCCCAACACAAAGAACTTCTCAAAAGTCGTGATTGAGTTCTCATCAATTCTCAGCTTCTAAAGACTAACTACCATTAAAAGGGTTGTCATCCATCTATCTAGGGGAGGGCAACTAACTATGATGATTTATTTCAAATTACCTTGAGGGTAAAAACAAGAATTGCCATTGGAGAAAATAATCAATACTTTAAACTAAAAGCAAACCATACTTAAATTTACTAACTATTACAGACATAGTGTTCCAAATAGTTAGAAATACTAAGTTTAACATCCCCCCACAAATAAAAACATCCCAAAGTTGAAAAAAAATTAAAATTGTCCAACCAAAATAAATTAGCATAGAGAGAAATAAGATGCAAGATACAACTGCCCCATACTTAAATGAAGCATTGTCCCTAGACCTATTAAATAAGCTCATGGAGAGTTGGCTGAATACTCTCTGCTCAGGCATCATCCATATCATCATTTGCATCCTCAGTATCATATCCATTATCATCTACCTTGTCATGATCATCTGTATTGCCTTCATTAGGATACTCATCATCACCTGACTCAATATATAAGTCACACCCTTGCCGCTCTAATCTGTGGTCACATCATCATATACAGACTCCGCAAAATCTGGCCCTATCCTCAGCAGTGTCCTAGAATGATGATCCAAGGGGTAATCAAACTCCATAACATGAATCTCTTCATTAGTGGCTGCTCTTCCCCCAACTCGCATCTACAACATCTGTAATCTATATATCCTAGCAGTTATTTCATTAGTCCAAGCTTGACATTCAGAAATAGTAAGGATCAGGCCCTGAGCCCCACCTGTGCTCTTAGCTGTAGTGACATAAATAGAGCAAGCATCTACCATCGGTTTATTGTGTAACTCCTTCTCCTCTACACGATGCCTCCTAAAAAATTGAGTCAATAAATATCCAAAGCTATATCTACGCCCCTCATGGTAGCACACCTTCTTTATAGCAGAAAAGACACCTGCGCTATATTAATATCAATATCATTGCACATTAGAGCATAAATTAAGAATACCCAGTTAGGTGTAACCTCTGACATATGTCTTCCTTGAATAAGGTAATAGTACATAATTTGCCCCTACATATGTGCCTCTCTATTTATTTGGGCATATGGGAAGGAGGAATAAAAACCCGTGCCTCACTGTCTAGTCCACCTAGAAGCTGATAAAGTACCAAATAACAAATGTCTAATATGAGCATATAGAGGAGTGACAATCAACTGGCTCAAAGGATTTGAATTAGCCTTAAGTATCCCCAGCAAGTTATTTATGTCTGCAACTGTAAAACTGAACACTTTGACATGAACTTTCACCTCATGATCTGGGTCCCATGGGTCCTAGTTGGCATAAAATTCACATACAAGGTGCAAATTGCACTCAATTGGCTGGTGAAATACAAATATCATGTTCAAATGCTCCAGTTTCCACACCATGCTAGGGTATTCTCGTTATAAGCTCTCCCTATCAATAAACACGTCAAGTATGTATTTTTTGTTGAGGTGTTTGGTGTACCACTTCTTGCTTTCTTGTCTGACTACTTTAAACTAAATTATCCTTGTCTGACCATATAGGACCGGTGGAGCACGTGGCACCCTATATATTTGCCTTTCAGGCCACCTGCTTTGCTTCTTTGATAACTCAGATGTACCAGCCTTTCCCTTCCCTATCACTTGTCTCTGATCTATAGTACCTATCATTAAATAAGTAAGTTAGGAGTGATGTATTGGACTATACTAAACTAAGTGTGCATAAGTGATGGGGTCACCCCACACTCAATTTAGGCTAAGGTGCTGACATCTAATAATAGGGTACTAAGACTTCCCCTATTCAGTACATTTTGACAAATACAACTGTATCAAAACACTTTATGAGCACATTAAATCTTTATCACAATGAACCCAAACTAAAATTTACGTGTAATTATGCCTAATATTGACATATTTACCCATATTTCAGTACAATGAACCTTATGGAATCAATTAAAGTACAACCAACAACTATCCACAATTATGCCGCTCATTGGGTTACATTATGTAAAAGCAAGGTGGATACAATTATAGACAACGCCCCAAATATGCACATAAATTAACATTACTCTTAATCAAAATGGGAAGTCGACCAACATATAGCACAAGTTTCACAGGTAGTACCCAATTATGACTCCACACACATTCTTTCAATTGAAAATCAACAACCAAATTGCCCACTCACAAGTGGGGGGAACCCCACACTTAGTCATGATGTTACAATGTGCATCATTTCTATGAGAGGTACTCACACTTCCTTTTTTTGAACAATTTAAATACTCACCCTCATAACATGGAAACAATTAGCTGGTTCTACCATTAGTAGTCTAATTACACATAGATAGTAAGCGAAACTTAAAAATGTTCATCAAACTAAGTACCATTTTTGCACCTCTCACACACTATATGAGATTCATAGATTATAAAACATACCCTCTTTAACTAAATCTAGATATCAAATTCAAAATTACCATAAATATTCAAAGAAGAAATTAAATCATGAAGTACTTACCTTAGTTGATGAGAATGTAGGAAAAGAATTTGGATCCTATTCTTGTGCTCAAAGAAAATTAGGGAGAAAAATTTATACTAAATGAGCTTGGGGTGGCGCACAATGGAAGAATAAAGGGATTTAGGATAATAAAGTGATACTTATAAAGGGGTAGGTTTAGTTCGGGTTGGGTCGGGTTGAACCTAATAAAAATAATTAATTTTTCTGAATTTGACCCTCACCGCGATGCGGTGAAATCACGGTGACGCACTAGAATTTTACAATTGTCTTTGTAACCTCACCGCAATGTGGTGACCTTAAAATTCATATAATTTTCTATTTGACTCATCACAACGACATGGTGAAATCATAATAACATTCTGGAAATTGGCAATTGCGATTTATCACCTCACCGCGATGCGGTGGCTCTTAAATCCACTTTTCCAGTGTATTTTTCAACCCCCTTTCCTTACCCGATGTTGTAACTAATTTACACACATTATTTTGTAACCCTTATTATTCCTTGGACATGTTATTATCCTTGGTTTCAATTCTCTCACACCTGCATACAAAATAAAAATAATAAAACATTGTAAGAAATAGTGGGTTGCCTCCCACTCAATGCCTTAGTTTTGGTCGTGGAACGACTCATCTTTTTACATTTTGCTTTCATTTTCTTTTCTGACAACTAAAATTGGGAAGAAATTCCTCTATTACATTACATTTGTGAGTTGCCTCCCACGTAGCACCTTAGTTTACATCGTGGCACGACTCAACTCAGTCTCACTCATCCGCAAAAGTGATAGACACATTGTTCTTATCTTCATGATTTTCCCAATAACGCTTCACACATTTTCCATTCACTATAAATTATTAGTTTTTCCTTGTTCCATAGCTCTACCACACCATGAGATGTTATACGCACTACCTTCAAAGGCCCAGACCACTTAGATCGCAACTTACTTAGAAATTTTTTTAACCTCGCATTGAACAACAAAACAAGCTGTCCAGGTTCAAAAACTCTGTCAAGTATATGCTTGTAATGCCATTTCTTAGTCTTCTCTTTGTAAAGTTTGGAATTCTCATACGCATAGAGATAAAACACATCAAGTTCAACAAGTTTCAACAATCTTTACTCACCCGCGACCTTCATATCAAGATTCAACTTTTTAACTGCCCAATAAGCTTGATATTCTAGCTCTACAAGAAAATGTAAGGCTTTCCCATAAACCAAACGATATAGAGAGGTACCTATAGACATCTTATAAGCCATCCTATAAAACCATAGTGCATCATCAAGATTTTCAGCCAAATCGTTCCACTGACCATTTACAGTCTTCTGTATAATCTGCTTTATCTCTTGATTAGATACCTCTACTTGACCACTTGCTTGTGGATAGTACGCAGTGGCTACCTTGTTCCTAACACCATATTTAGCTAAAATATTTTTAAACCAAGTGTTAATAAAATACATACCTCCATTAATGATTATAGCTCTGGGAGTGCCAAACTAGGAGAATATGTGCTTTTTCAAAAATTTCAATACCACTCTTGCATCATTTATGGGAAAAGCTGCAAATTCTACCCACTTGGATATGTAATCAAAGACCATTAGGATATACAGGTTGCTATTGGATAGTTGGAATGGTCTAATAAAATCTATCCCCTAAACATCAAATACCTCAACTTGAAGAATGTTGTTTAGGGGCATCTCAATATGCCTTTAAATTATACCTATCTACTGTCACTGATCACAACTCTTCACGAAAGACAATACATCTCTAAATAATGTTGGCCAAAAGAATCCTGATTGTAACACCTTTCTAGCTATTCGTTCACCTCTATGATGTCCACTGTAGGGAGATGAATGGCATTGTTGCAGTATTTATTGAGATTCTTCTTCAGGTACATATCTACGCACAATCCAATCAGTATTTTGTTTGTACAGCAAAGGCTTATCCCTTACGTAAGTATGCAAATCATGTAACAACTTCTTTCTCTATTGCATTGTAGCTTCTATAGGGTACACCCCATACACTAATAAATTCACGATGCCTGCATACCAAGGAACTTCGTACACATCTAGAGCCAATAATTTCTCATCCGAAAACTCTTCCTGAATGCATATTGTATCATCAACAATATGGTCATAATTCTCTAGTCTGGACAAATAGTCTGTTGCTTTTTTTCGATCATGCACCTCTAGGTCAAATTCTTTAAGTAATAGAATCCACCTGATCAACTGTGGCTTTGCATCTTTTTTGCTGAACAAGTACCTGATATCAGTATGGTTTGTGTGCATAATTACCTTGGTACCTACCAAGTATGATCAAAATTTGTCTAATGCATAAACCAACGTTAACATCTCTTTTTCTATGACTGTGTATTTCATCTGGGAATCATTCAAAAATTAACTTGCTTAATAAATATATCAAAATACCTTGTCTTTTCTTTGCCCCAAAACTACTCCCACAACCACATCACTTGCGTCACACATTAGCTCGAACGACAATGCCCAATATGGAGAAATCAAGATGGGTGCTTCTATCAGTTTCTTCTTCAACTTCTCTAAAGCTTCTTGACAAGCAGCCCCAAAATCAAATTTAGCCTCTTTTTCTACCATTTTACACATTGGACTTGCAATCATTTAAAAGTCTTGGATAATCCTTCTGCAAAATCCTGCATGCCCTAGAAAGCTCCTCACTCTCTTTACTGTTACCTGATATGACATCCTTTCAATCACTTCAACTTTGGCTCTATCTACTTCAAGTTCTCTACATGACACCTTATAGACAAGGATTGTTCCTTCTTTGACAAAAAAGTGGCATTTTTCCTAATTCAGCACAAGATTTATCTCTTCACAATGAGCTTGGACTCGATCTAAATTCTAGAAGCATACATCAAAAGAATTACCATAAACAAAGAAATTATCCATGAATACCTCATCAAATTCTTCAACCCTGACGTAGAAAATTTCTATCATGCATCTCTAAAACATTGTTGGTGCATTGCAGAGGCCCAAAGTCATGCGTCTGAACGCATATATGCTATATATGCATGTAAAAGTGGTATTTCTTGATCTTCTGGCACAATGGTGATCTTATTATACCCTTAATAACCATCCAGAAAGTAATACTATTCTTGCCCTTTTAATCTATCCAACATTTGATTAATGAATAGGATATGATAATGATCCTTTCTAGTTGCTTCATTTAGTTGTTGGTAGTCAATGCAGATTCTCCATCCTATTACCATGCGAGTGGGAATCATCTTATTAGATTCATGGTCACCACAGTCATCCAACCTTTTATTAGGATGTAGTGCATAGGGATGACCCACTTGCTGACGAAAATAGGGTAGACAATCTCAGCATCAAGCCACTTGATGACTTTTTGCTTACCACTTTTTTTATCACCGGATTCAATCTTTGTTATTGCTTCAATCTTACCTTGTAACCTTTTTCCATGTATATATTGTACATACAAGAAACTAGATTGATCTTTGTGATGTCTAACCACTGCCAGCTAATTGCCTTCTTCCTTCTTTTCAAAACTGCCATATCTTCCCTCATCAAATTACCGAAATAGAAAATCAACTCGTATCAACCAATCAAATTTGTTGAATAATTAGTATTAATCATCTAGATTCTAATATAGATTAATTAATTTAAACTAGCATGTTTTCTACGTAAGGTATGATCTTGTTTACAAACCATAAGAAATCAAAGTATTTTGGCCTCTCTCATATTTCATAAAACACTCTCGAAGGGGGTTGATTAGAAAATCATGATAACTCATTGATTCATCTGATACTCAATATATGATTCATTTCTAAGTATACTAGATCAAAAATTTATAACATCCAAAAATGTATAGACCCAATGTAATATTGAGTAAAGATTTATGATACATGTATAGGATGTGCTCAATGTGTCTGTTCCAGCTATCGCTTTTAATTGACAACGCCATTGAAAGATAGAGTGTCAAACAGTCAATCTTAGATACCTAAATTCATTCATCTAAAGGTTTTTCCATTCCTTGATCCTATAAACCTACAGATAAAATAATAGGCAAGGTATCATTATCACTAAGGTAAACATATTTCAAGTAAGTAGAAAGAACCTTAAGCTCCAATTATGGAGCTTCATCAATTGAAGCTTTGGGTGATGGGCCAATTGGATATTCAATGGATCAAAAGCCAAATTTATAGTTACAATAACCACCGAATTCATAACTTGAACCAAAGCAAGTGTCTCCATATCTCCATAAAGATCATGACCCACCAAAGCTCGCTTTAGTAGATCATCTAACAATAACTGCCTAAAATCAGACTCATGGTCTATAGTGGATATAGTAAACAACTTCTCATATACAGATGGCAGTTTCAGTGCCTTGTATACATTAAAAACCACTACTTTATCATGCACACTCATAGTCATCTTTCTTGTAGCTACATCAATAAGTGACTGCCCTATTTCTAGGAATGGTCGCCCCAAAATAAATGGAACAATTGGATCAGCTTTAAAATCAAGAATCACAAAGGCTACTAGAAAGATCAGTGACCCCACTTACACTAAGACATCTTCAATATTTCAATCCAACCAAGCAAGGGACCTATCTGCCAACTACAAAATAATGGTAGTGGGTTTGGGACTCCTAAGACCCATCTTTGAGTACCAATTTATGGGAATAATATTGAGGCTCTCCCCCAAGTCATACAATCCATGAGCACTGATTACCTTCCCAATAGTGATCTACAAAGTAAAAATACTTGGATCTTAGAGCTTCGTGGGCAACTTGTTCTCTATTTTAGATTTGAGATCCTTAGTAAGTGTAGCTATAACATACTCTGTCAACCGGTTCTTTTTTGCCACTATGTCCGTCAGATACTTTATATATTTTTTAACACTTTTTAGAATATCAACAAGAGAAAGATTTACAGGAACCTACTTTAAAAGATCCAAAAACTTGTTGTTGTAACTTGTCTCATCTTGGTTCTTTTTCTACCTTTGAGGAAAGGGTAATGGTATAGTCTTCTTCTCCACTTGAATTTCATCACTTGAAGCTTTTTCATTGACCTATTTCTATTCAGTAGCTTTAGGATCATCATCGGTGGCTATGGGACTAACCTGCTTAGGTACTGCCTCCTTTAATTGCACCCCACTCCTCATTGTAACTACATTTACCTACTTTAGATTCGCCTCTATATTTCTAGGTAAGCCTCCTTAAGATCTAGTATTTTTATCTCCCGCAATCTGATCGAGTTGTAACTCCAAATTCCTAGTAACCAACTGCTGAGTTTTTATATATGCCTGTTGACTCTTTAAATATGCTTCCATCTACACTTGATTAGCTTAATGTTTCTTCAACATCTCCTCTACATAACTTGTTTGAGTAGTAGCTTGATTATTCTGATGCTACTTTGATTTCTTGCACCGGCCCCTTGTAATGATTATTTTTTAGTGCCTGATTTCCACCCCATGAGAAATTTGGATTATTTCTCTAGTTGGGATTGTAGGTGTTACCAAAGTTCTATTATCCTTGGAAATTCACATTCCCCACATAATTAAAGGAATCTGGATTAACCGCACAAGCATCTACTGCGTTCTCACTACTTCCACAAACCTCACACCATGAATTTACCTGTTGGACTTCATTAACTATAGTTGTTGCTTGCGACCCCCCCTAACTTCATGTTGTTAAACTGAGTAAGTATCTGATTTTGCATTGATGGAAGTTGGGCTGATAAAGCAATGAACTGATCTACCTCTAATACACTTGTAACTTTCTTAGGAGCACTCCTCAATCTAGCATGCCATTCAGGATTCCCTTGTGAAATTCGATTCAGCAGTGTGTACAATTCATCATAAATCTTCTCAAGAGTTTGTCAACCTACTGCTGAATCCAAGAGAATCTTGGTATTTGGCTCCAACCACTCAATAAAAGTATGAACAAAAACATCATTAAACTAATGATGGTGATGGTAATTTCTGATCATACTTTTTAATCTATCCTAAGCTTGGTAGAGACGTGTATTCTTTCTTTATAGAAAGAATTGAATAAGGAACTTCTAAGATAGATCTTTCCTAGAAGAAATGGAGAGCGGTGGTTTAATATGTAACCACCTCTTCGCTTCCCCAATTAAAGAAAAAAAGAAGAGAGCCAGTCTAACATAATCAGTATTCACCCCTACAGGAATGTAAGTGTCGCTTATTTCCAAGAAGGTCTGAATGTGTTGCTATGGGTTTTCATGTGAAAATCCAGAAAATTGCCTAGCCGAATTCAAAAACTGCAGTATATTCTGCTTTAATTTAAATCTACCACCTAGCTCAAGCTTGTGAATACTGTTACTCATATGGTTCGTGAGTGGGATTTCCACTTCACAAATAGGTCTAGTAGCTTCTTGAGCAGGATTAGCTGGGATAACCAGAGCTGGGATATGTCTGCCATTTGGATCAACTAGATCATTTCCTTGTTCATCCATTTGAACTTGTTGAATTGGATAATGAGCTCTTATCCTCTGTTGAAATACATGTTCTGGTTCTGAAAAAAGCTTTACTAACACTCTATCTCTCACAAGTCTTGTATTTAGCAAAACCGGTAAAAAGTCAGCCGCCAAGATCAAGACATAAACGCTTAAACTTACTATCAAAAATAAAAAATTTAATAAATTACTAATTGTACTAGTCCCTGGCAACGGCGCCAAAAACTAGTTTCGTTCAAATGCACACGCAAGTAAAAGCAATATTACAAGTAATATAGTGACACAAAAAGTCAGATATTATACTACAAGGACTATAAAACTAGCAATTCAACCAACTTTAGTTTTAGTCAAGGAGGCATTAAGTGTTGCCAAGTATCAAGATGATTTTGAAAGTTTGAATAAAAATATAAATAAATAAGAAATATCAATTTGTGACAATAGCAAAGAAAACAACGATTGTTAATAGTAATGATGAGAATTCTAGGGTTGTGGCACTTCTAACAATCTTACAGATCTCAATTCTTATCGTATTCTAGTTAGTCATCGAGTTGTTGATTCATAAGGTTTATAGTATGATCTTGGTATCCCGTCCTCAAATCTTCTACCTATCTGAATATTGCAACTACATCAACCAAAAGAGATGCAACAATCATTTAGATGCCTGCGGCTATCTTCTTGTAATTGAACCAAACAAGGTTTCTAGGTATATATGCCTATCCTAGATGCTAATTCACACCCCTTATTTTAGAAAAGGGTAAGAACTTTGCTCCTTAATTTCTTTTCTCTATCCTACGAACTCCTCTAGGAATCACGTAGAAATATAGATTTATTCTAATGGTGGTCATTCATCAAAATAGTAAGTTCAAGGAATTAAGAACAACCCATATGATAATCCAATATGAAACTATGATAAAGAATATCAAAGAGTAATCATGTTCTCGGCCACAAACCCAGAACAAGGGTGTTTAGCCACTCATGTCTGAATTCAACATCCAAAATAAGTAATTAATCATACCCAAAATTAATCTTGAAGTGAAGAAGTTCCAAAGAAAGTCTAAGAATACTAAAAGAGAGATTTTGCTGTTTTTCCGCCGCTGCTGTGCTTTGAAAAGTGTTTCATGTTGACTCAATTTTTTCATTTTATAGATGGGTCATAATCCTCCCACTTTTACTCATCACCGCGATGCGACAACCTTACCATTGCTATTGTCACCGTGATGTGGTGAATCGCAGTGGGATTGTATTTCTCAACAAATGTGGATTGATCATCCACCACGATGCAGTGGCCTTCATATCTCAAGAAATGTTGATTAATACTTCATCGCGACATGATGATACACTTGAGGAGTTTCTGGAGTTTTGGTTTCTGCCTTTTCCTTCTTTAATTCCATTCAAAGCCATGCTCCAATGCCTTTATTGCTTCCTTCATCGTTAACATCTTTTTAATGCATCCAATCATATCCAAATCCATCATAATTTAATCCTATATACACTTATTATGTCCATTAGATAAGGAACGCAATTAAAGCTCAATTAATATCAGAATAACATATTTTAGCTATACAAACAAGTCAAAATATGGGCGAATGTTGGTGATTGGACATATAAATATGCCCAAGATCAGTACCTTGTATGCTTACTAAAGAGAGAAAAGTGATGAAAAGAAAGTCCAATATACTTATCTGGGGTTGCACTCTTGAGGTACCCATTCCAACTTGTGCTATCACCTACAAACACCCAAAAACAATTTAAAAAAAATGAATTAAAAATGCTAGAAAATATAGAGAAAAATTCCTTGGGTTGCCTCCCAAGAAGCGCCTTAGTTAAAGTCGCGGCATGCCATCTTTTGCCTATCAAATTTATGTCTCTATTTTGAAGACTTGAAACGGCGGCCCAACTTTAGATCAATACATCTTTGAGGCATTTTGGGTAAGGGTGAGGACACAATGAAATATTTTTTATCTCTCCACTTTGAAGATTTAAACCTTTTACCCAACTTCACATCAAACTTTCTAATAGGTTATTTTGGTATTGGTGAGAGCATCAAATATTCACTTGTTACACACTGAATTTTTCATATATTGGCCTTCAAGTGAGGGGCTTCATTTTGATCTTTCTGAATGACAAACTGCAAAATGTAAGGATTTTCCTCCTCATTTCCAAAATTCATCATTTGCTTGAGTGGTTCAACTTTCATCATATCTAGAAAGCATAATGCTGAAAAGTGGTTCAAATAAGGTCTTCTCCCTAATTCTGGAGTTGCATCCGCTTTGAAATTCTCTTTCCAAAATGGACTAGAGCCTTCATAATGGATTTGCTTGGCGTTTTCTTCCGACTCTAGTACCATTTCCTCAATCTTGGCATCATCTCTCATGTTTAGCTTGGTTGGTTATGAAATCATCGAGGATTCATCAACTTTGAGCTCATTTGGAAGACTGGGCATACCCATGGTGTTTGAAAAATTATCCTCCATACCCACTTCTTCTATCCTTTGAATTTCTTCTTTACATGCCCCCATGTCTTGATGCATGAGTTGTATGTTATACGCTGTTGTTTCTACCCAATCCAAGATAAGTTAAAGCATTGCTTCAATTCTATTATCCTTGGTACGTTGTTCTTCCTCTTTCTTATCATAAGACCTATCACTATCATAAGAAGAACTAGAAATTAGGTTAGTATAATTGGGGGAAGGGGCATTTGGATAATCGCTCCAATGTCCATCACGACCACCACATAAAGAACATTCATACTCCTAATAGGATCGATATAGTGCACACATCTCTTTCTAGAGAGCATATATACAGTCTCCCAGAAAGTAGGGTCCGTCACAATATGGACATGGATCATCAAGATATGATTTTCAACTACCAAAATCATAGTAGTGTCGAGATGCCATAGTGACAAGTAAACAAAAATAAATACCTATCTAACAAAAGGAACAAAATAAATTCACAAAAAAATATTTACAAGTTTGACTCAGTGCAAGTAAGCTAAAATTCCAAACTAACTTAATACGCCAAATTATTCCCCGACAACGGCGCCATTTTTGATAATGCTCAATTTACACATCAAATTAAGTGCAAGATAGTCGTTGTCAATATAATTACCCAACAACAGTCGGGGTCAAATCCATGAGGAACAATATGAGTTGCGATTGAGTAGGTTCGAAATGATAGTTACTAACTAAATTCAAACCTACGATACAAGATAGTTTGATGGTTTTCAATCTTGTCCAGTGTAAAATAAATTCTTGGACTTTTAAGAGACTAATTTAAGGATAAAATCAATTAGAGGGTAATCAATTAGGAATGGATCTTCAGGTTATGCTTTCCTAAGGGCAAGTTATGCATGGATTCATGAAAATTTAGTGCAAATTCTAATTGTTGATAATATGGTAGTCTAGGTTAAAATTCCTAGTGGTTAGTTTATCAACAAAACATCAAAGATGTCACTCATTGACTCTTTCAAATACTTAACGAGCCACCCACTATCTCAATTGGGCACCCCTATTTCTAAGATAGTACCCAAGGGATAGTCAACCTCATAATCGCCCCTTATGTCTAAGATAGTGAAAATTAGCAAACTATACCAATTCATTATTTACTATTGCCTTGGTTCCCACATCCGTCTTTCAAGGATGACATGGGTTCCGAAAGTTCACCTAAACCCCTCTTTCAAGGGTGGTTTGAGCTTTCAAGAGTTTGGGATTTTCACCCATCAAAACCATTTTGGGTGATTGAGGATTTCACCCATAAATCCCAACTAGTTAACCCAAGCAATAGTAAAACCCATAATCAACAAACTAAAATCTACACAAATATATCACAACCCACACACATTTGCAGCCTAATCTAGCATAACCCCAAGAGGTAGATCTATCACATCACGAGGATAACAAAATCAAATATACCAAGATATCTATCAAAGTTATTCATAAGAAAAATAAAGAGAGGAGAAACCACACTTTAGACTCAAATGAATCTTCAATAGATAAAGCCAAATCTACACTATGGAGTTCCTCTAATTACTTCTTGCCTCAAATTAGTTCAAGTTTAAGCTCTAAGCTCTAAGAAATTTCAAAACCCAAACCTAAGAATAGGTAATGTGTAAGGTAGAATATGGTGTGAAAAATGAACTAAAAATCCCTATTTATGCTCTAATTCCACATTTGCCAAATAATACAAATATGCCCTTCAAATTTTTTCGCTCTACCGCGATTGCCGTCCCTGACTGTGATCGCGGTAGTCATATCGTGATTTCCCTTTGGTAGACTTGTACACTGACCATGATCGCCACCCTTAGTCCGTGATTACAGTAACTAAGGGTCGACTCCTGGGCTTGCAATTTTAGTTTTTGTTCTTTTTGTTCATATTTCTTCTCTTTTTGTCTTGAATGACTTGCTCATCTTTCCTTTTCAAGTTTTCCTACACAAATGAGCATTAAGTAAGAGATTAACATAAAATCAATAGAAAAGCATGATAGTTTAGGATTAAAAGGTTAACGAATATCATCAAATTGACGACTTATCATCCGACAGTCTAGAGAAGCATAGCACGAGTGCAACCAATCCATTCCCAATGTGATATTAAAATTAAATATGTCTAACTCTATCAAGTCCACCAGTGTTTCTCTATTACTAATATATACCACACAAACCCTGTAGACCCTTCTAGCAATTACAAAGTCACCCACCAGGGTAGAAACAAAAAAAGGGTTCAAAATACACTCGAGATCAAAACAAAAATACACAGCCACAAATGGGGTCATATAAGAGAGAGTGGACCCCAAATAATTTAAATAGTATACATCATGGGAAAAGAGTTTCAACAAACCAGTAAGAACATCCGAAGATGCCTCGGAATCCTGGCGAGTAGTGAGGGTATAATGGAAGTTCCAACTAGTGCCAGAGCTAGAAGTGGCACCCATTAGTGCAACAACTAATGAAGAGGAACCGGGAACCTTGTTTGCCCCATAAGCAACTCTAGAGGAACAATCCCACTGCATATGTCTGATATATAAATAAAACATCGATTCGTCCATTTCTCACACTGACCGTGGTGGTGCTAACCATAGAATCTGCCGAAAGCATATGATAGTGCTAATTGGGCCGCACTAACCT
This sequence comes from Capsicum pubescens, assembly GCA_030864215.1. Classification (NCBI taxonomy): domain Eukaryota; kingdom Viridiplantae; phylum Streptophyta; class Magnoliopsida; order Solanales; family Solanaceae; genus Capsicum; species Capsicum pubescens. Next base: position 103,137,024 of record CM061542.1, read on the forward strand.
GCGATTGGGTACCCTATTGCCTAGAAGCATCACCACCCTGAAAACATCGATCAGCTGAAAACTTTAGGTATGGAGAACTAGCCATCAAATAGAATTTAGGACTCCCCTATTTCTTCATCTTAGACCACTTTCAACTATGTTTCTGGCCTCCACTCTGTTCCGAATATTGAAATTTCTTATTCTTCTCTCTAACTAATCTCAGCTTGCTTTTTTTTATCCTCTTCGACCTACTGTATATAAACCACAAGTTGAGAAATGTCCATATCCTTCTTTAAATAGAAAGCCTTACTCTCTAAAATAAAGTCTCGAGACAACCCCAAAGCAAACTTCTTCATCTGGGCCCTCATGCTAGATACCAACTAAATAGCATACCGGGACAACTGATGAAATTTCAAGGCATACTCCTTGACTGTCATTCTTTCTTATTTCAAGTCAACAATTTCTTTCGTATTCCCTACCCTCAACTCCTGAGGAATGAATTGTTCAAGAAATGCACAAGAGAAATCATCTCACATGGCAGAACAAGTATCTTTTTCTATAAACTGTTCCCACCCTTTGTACCACCGGTATTCTACATCATTTAATAGATAGAACGAAAACTCCACACCTTCAATCTCGAAATCATGTATAACCCGAAAGATCTTCTCCATCACATCAATGAAACTTTGAGGATCTTCCTTATCCTTAATACCATTAAACATTGAAACACGAACCTCATAAATTTGCCAACTCTAGTGGCATCAAATAAACCCATAGCAGCATGAGGAAAACATGAATGTTATGACTGAGATATCGCCAACAGGGTCAATAGGTTAAAGAAGAATCGTAACTCAGAATCAGTAACCCCCTTGAGGAAACTGAGTATAAGTATCGCCCCCATGATTAGGATTAGTAGGGACAGGTGGACCCCAAGAGGACAGTCAGATGCAGTTACCCATAACAGGGTCTGGACCCTAAAAGTTGGATGAGCTCCATCCACATTATGCTCAGACGGGAAAAAAGAAGTTCCACGAACATCAAATCTTCTTGGAAGCATCATCTGAAAGATAAACAGATGAAAAATAAGAGGGATCAATACCTTACACTCTATAGCCCAAAATTAAGAAAACAAGATTAGGAAATATTCCTAAATGTCTCATAGCCTCTCTCTTATAATTGTGGCATGCTACAAAACCATAAAAGAGACTCTACTAGACACGGATTTGTCAACACCCAATTGACCATGAACCTAGGTTCTGATACCACCTTTGCCACATCTCAAACCTAGGACAGGACGTGATGAGTCCCTCAAGTCACACGTGGATCGGAGATCACCCCCTTAACTAATCAAACCAAAGCAACATACTTAGATGTTGGATGAATTCCGAACATATAACAAGATAACATAAAATAAAAATAATAACAATTCATAAGAAATCTATACCAATCACCAGTAAACGGACAACCATCCATCACCAAACAACCAACCAAATGACCCAAATCCACAGTAATTCAATAAAGCCTCTACAAAACCGAAGGTTAATAAAATATCAGGACAAGACCCCGACAATAGCTAAAACCAATGTCCAAAGATAGTCAAAATATAAAAAGGAAACCAGAATAAGAATTAGGGTCTTTTGAAGGATGGAAGCTCACCACTTTAATCTGACTCACTAGCTGATCCCGAATCCAAGTCACTGAGCAGGAGATGTGGAGGAATGGCCAGCTCCTATATCATGTGGGGATACAACGTCTGATGACGGTTAGTGGTTGGAGCGCTAGAATGTAACGTAGCGATAAAGGAACAAAATAATACTATAATAACAGTTCAAAACCAATACAACATTCAATGCATAATATGATATGAAGTATATATACATATATAATACAACATGTTTGGGTAGGGAGAAAGGCTTAACATGAATTGTGAAAATCTTTACCTGGGTTGTGTAGCATAAAAATCATAAAATAAGGCACCCATGGGTTATATGGGCCTAACTTTCCCTAGTTGGAAGGGCCCCAGTACGTGTATCCTCACAAACTAAAGAATATCCATATCCGTATATGCCTTTATAGGGAATTCGAACCTCCCGGTATAATCAAGGTGACTTAAGCACCAATGATACAATATGGGGGACTCAAAACTCCATTAATTTAACCATTATAGGGGACTTAAACCTCCCAGACATTTAGACACCCACACCGTCTAGTGCGGTTTCCTATGTTAGTCCTTCAGGACCTCAAGTTTTATGACCCGGCTACACATCCCACTTTAAAGACTAATTTAAACATTTATTTAATAATCATAATCATTTATATAGTTACTTACCATAGGAATCCCATTGGTATCATCGTACCAACCCCACTTGCAAGCTAACAAAATACCATGTCAATTATTAAATCAGTTTGGGACTCGTACACAATGTTAAAAAAGAAAAATTAATCAATCTGGCACTTTGGGACTCAAACCCCTGAGTCAACCAAACCCCTAAGGTTTTAGTTCAATTTAATTTATGGCTATCAAAGCCTTTACAAAGTCCTTTATCAATCATTATCATGGTTATGCTAAAGCCTTAGTTCAAGGACACAATTCAACTTGTGACAATATCATTCTCATTAACAATTTCACAAACAGGTTGAGAGCATGCCCTTATCAAATCCAAAATCATAAAATTTGGGGTTCAACTATGTCCAATTATATCACCATTACCATGCACTCACATGTGCAAAACCATAATTAAAACATGCATAATTACAATTTAAACCATAGATAACAATAATAAATGATAACCATTCAAACCCCTCAACCTTGGTTTTAAAACTACCATTAATGTTTCATGAACAATACTTTAAACATATGATTTTAGTAAACTAACAATGAAGGAAGAGTCATATGCTTAAATTACAAAGATTTATGGAGAAAAATTGATTCTTCACCTCTTAATGGCCACTTTGGAGATACCCTAGCCAATTTTACCTAAGAGGATTTTGAGATAGTTAAAAAAGATGTTTTGATCTTTCAAAATGTAGAATGAATGCCCCAATGTGTTTTAGGGACGTGGGGGGTTAAGGGTTTTAAGTGGGAAAGGTCCAAAGTACCCCCAACTAAAACCTATATAAAGACCGTCCTTGGTTATGAGTCGACCCCTCGACCCATCACCATATCATTCGACTTATAACCATGAGTCATATCCTAAATAGTGAGTTGTATGCCCATACATCCATCTTAAAACTCCATTATCCCACCCATGACCTGACCATACGACTCGTATGGTCTCGTTGTTTCCAAGATAGAACCAAAAGTGATTAGACACTGGAAAATATACGACTCAACCCTACCACTCTTAACATGGTTTTATGACTCATAGTGTGTCACACATACTCATTGCAGAACTTAAATAATTACCAACTGGTTTGGTTACTACTTGGGTCCCAAGCCCCGTAACTACACCATACGACTCGTAAGATGATTCGTCAAAAGGGAATTGAGCTCAGGGATCAAGGAATTTTCAAGGACCAAAATCTGAGGCATTTCAGTCTCCCCTCCTTAGGATCATTCATCCTTGAATGATGGGACAAGGCATTGACTAGCACGATGAAATCCCATACATCTCTACCCCCACCTTGAACTAAGTTAGAGAACAAAGGTGCCAAGGAAATTAATATTTCCTTCAATAAAGATTAAAAACAAAGATGTTAAGAATACACACATACCTCAAGCACAAATTTCTGGAATAGGGAATAGGAACGGATACTTGGACTTCATGTCCTCCTCGGCTTCCCAAGTAGCTTTTTCCAACTTTTGGTTCCACCATAGAACCTTTAGCAAACCCACATCCTTCGTCCACAACTGATGAACTTACCAATCTAAGATCCTCAACGAGACCTCCTTATATGAAAAATAATCTGAAATACCAATGCTCTTTAAGGGAACAACCAATGAAGGATCATCCAAGCATTTCCACAATATGGATACAATGAATACTTGATGAATGGAACTCATGTTGGAGGTAAAATCAAACTAATATGCAATGTTACCAACTCTTCTCAAAACCAAATATGGGCTAACATATCAGAGACTTAGATTTTCCTTCTTTCCAAACTGTATTACTCCCTTCATAGGAGACACCTTCAAGAATACCCAATCTCCAACCTCAAACTCCAACTCGTTTCGCCTTACGTTCGTAGAGGACTTTTGGCGACTTTGGTGGTCTTAAGCCAATCCCATATTACGTTCTCCTTTCCATTGCTTGGTGAACAAAATCAAGGCCAAACATCTCTGCTTCACCAACCTCGAACCACCCAATAGGAGATCTACACCTCCTACCGTACAATGCCTCAAAGAGAGGTATACTAATGATAGAATGGTACCTATTGTTATACACAAACTCAATGAGAGGAAAGTGGTCATAAAAACTACCACCAAAGTTGATTACATAAGCTCGCAGCACATCTTCCAAAGTTTTAATGGTTTTTCCGCTTGCCCATCCGCCTGTGGGTGAAAGGCGTTGTTAAGGCTCACTTTAGTCCCTAAGCCACGCTGAAAAGTATGCCAGAAATGCAATGAGAATTGAGTACCACAATCTAAATTTATCGAGACAGGTGCACCATGCAACTTTACGACCTCTTGAAGGAACAACTTTGCATTGTCCATGGCAGAAATATTAGTCCTCACTGGCAAGAAGTGAGCAGACTTAGTCATCCTATACATGATGACCCATATAGAGTCACACTAATTCTACGACCGCGGAAGACTAGAAACAAAATCCATAATAATTATCTCCCACTTCCACACCAACAATTCAATTTCTTAAGGTAGCCTATTGGGCCTTATATGCTCCACCTTTACTTGCTGAAACACCATACACTTAGCCACAAAGTTGGCTATATCCTGCTTCATATTATTACACCAATACATATCCTTGAGATCATGATACATCTTTGTTAAACCAAGATGAACCGTATACCTCTATTCATGGGCCTTAGGCAATATCCTTTATTGCAACCTATCAACATCGAGAACACACACCTCCCTTTCTACCTCAAGATACCATCGCCACCAATCTCAAAGGCCATTACCTTCTGCTCACCTATATCATCCTTGATATTCACCAAAAGAGGGTCTAATACCTACTTCTCCGTTATTTCATCCCCAAGAGATGATTACACCACCCGTTGCACAAACATACCACCATCCATAGAGTCCAAGAGATGAAGTCCAAGGTTAGCCAAATGTTGGATATCCTTCACCGATTCCTGCTTATCCTTATCCACCTGCAACAAAATACAAATTGACAACCTGCTAACAGTATCAACAACTATATTAGCTTTACCTGGATGGTAGTGAAGGCTTATGTCATAATCCTAGAGTATCTCGAGCCACCTCCTTTGCCTAAGTTTAAGCTCTTTTAGGGTAAACATGTACTGGAGGCTCTTATGATTAGAAAAGATATCTACATGGATCCTATATAGATAATAACGTCAAATTTTAAACACGAACACCATGGCTAACAACTCCAAGTCATGAGTCGAATAGTTCTTCTCATGAACCTTTAACTATCTAGAGGCATATGCAACTACCTTACCATGATGCATCAAAACACAACCCAAACCAACCCAGGACACAACACAATAGACAACAAAACCCTTGGTGCCTTCCGCAAGAATTAAGACTAGAGCTAAAGTCAACTTATTTTTTAGCTTCTCAAAGTTTCCCTCTCAAGTATTAGACCACAAGAACTTCACCGTCTTCTGAGTCAACTTGGTTAATGGATCAACAATAGAAGAGAAACTTTTCACATACCTTCTATAGTAACTGGATAAACCCAAGAAACTCCAAATATTAGTTGTAGTCGTGGGTCTAGGCCACTTCTTAACCTCCGCAATTTTTTGAGGATCCACCATGATCCCCTCACTAGACACAACATAACCCAGATAAGTCACAACATCTAACCAGACTCACATTTAGAAAACATAACATATAACTGCGGATCTATCAAGGTCTACAACACAAGGCAGAGGTGATCAATAGGATTCTCCTTACTCTTAGAGTACACTAAGATGTCATCAATGAAGACAATCACGAACAAATCTAGAAACTAATGGAAGACCCTATTAATCAAGTCCATGAATGCTGTAGGTGAATTAGTCAAGCAAAAAGACATCACCATGAACTAATAAGCCCATACCGAGTGTTGAAAGCTGTCTTAGGGATATCCACCTCCCTAAACTTTAACTAATGATACCTGGACCGATGATCAATCTTAGGGAAGAATTTGGTACCCTAATGCGTATCAAAGAGATCATCAATTCTTGAAAGTGGATACTTATTATTTACCATCACCTTCTTCAGTTGCTGATATCTAAAGGGAACTATCTTTCTTACGCACGAACAAGACAGTTGTACCCCATTGGGACACACTAGTACAGATGAAACCCTTGTCTAAGAGATCATTCAGCTGCTTCTTAAGATCCTTTAACTAAGTTGGAGACATTCTATATGGGGGAATAGAAATAGAATGAGTGTCCGCAACAAGATCAATACCAAAATCTATTTCCCTATCGAGAGGGATACAAGGTAGATTATCAAGGAAGACTTCACAAAACTCATTTACCAAAGGTACCGAATGTAAGAAAGGGTTCTCTGAGTTACAATCCTTAACCCGGACCAAATGTTAGAGACAACCCTTTGAAATTAATTTCTGGGATCTAAGATATGATATGAACCTTTCCTTAGGGAATTTAAACATGACATTATGGGTCCAACAGTCTAGAGAAGCATAACACTTGTTCAACCAATCCATCACTAATATGATATTGAAATCAACCATTTCTAACTCTATCAAGTCCACCAGAGTTTCTCTATTACCAGTATATACCACACAACCCCTATAGACCCTTCTAGAAATTACAGTCACCTTTCGAGATAGAAATAAAAAAGGGTCCAAAATACACGCCAGACCAAAACCAAAATACACAGCCAACAAATGGGATCAAATAAGAGAGATTTAACCCCATATCAAGTAAATAGTACATATCATGAGAAAAGAGTTTCAACATACTCGTAACAACATCTGTAAATACCTCAGACTCTTAGTGAGTAGCGAGGGCATACTGGCGGTTTCGACCAGTGCCAGAGGCAGAAGTGGAACCCATTGGTTTAGGTGTTGATGAAGAGGTAATAGGAATCTTGTTTTCCTCCCTCTATATATATCCTAACTGACCATACATAAAATATCGGTGCCTAACCTTCTCACACCGACCACAGTAGTGCTAACCAAAAATCTACAATAAGTATAGGATGGTGTTGATTGGTCCCCACTGGCTAGGGATTCGACACTCTTTGCGCTAGAAGCATAACAACCCTGAAAACGTTGATCATGAGATGACATTGGGTATAAAGCACTAGTCATCGAATAGGAGTTAGGACTCCACCAACTCTTCTTCTTAGATAACTTTCTACTTTGTTGCTGGGCTCCAACCTATTCTGAATACTGAAATTTCTGACTCTACCTCTCACAAATCTCATCTTTTTTTTTATTCTCTTCGACCTGTTGCACATAAAACACAAGTTGAGAAATGTCCATATCCTTGTTTAACAAGGCAACCGTACTTTCCAGTCTTTAGACAACCCCAAAGAAAACTTCCTCATCTAGACCCTCATGTTAGATACTAACTTAGGAGCATACCTGATAACATATGAAATTTAAAGGCATAATCCTTGACTGTCATTCTTCCTTGTTTCAAGTAAACAAATTCTTTCGCCTTTGCCTCCCTCAATTCCCAAGGAATGAAGCAATCTAGAAACGCTCTAGAGAAATCATCCTACGAGGCAGAACTAGTGTTTTCGCCTCTCAACTATTCCCACTCTTCGTAGCACTGGTACGCCATATCCTTCATTTGATAGAAAGCAAACTCCACGCCTTCAATCTGTGAATCATGCATAACCCAAAAGATTTTCTCCATCTCATTAATGAAACTTTGAGGATCCTCCTCAACCTTAGTGCTAGTAATCATCGGAGGATGAACCTCATAAATTGGCCAACTCTAGGAGCCTCAGAAAAACCCATAGCAACGCCAGTAGAACACGACTATTGTGACTGATATTTCACCAACTAGGTCAATAGGTTAATAGAGCATCAGAACTCAGCATTAGTAACCTTTCCTTGAGGCAACTGAGTATGAATATCTTCATCGGGAGTAGAACCAGTGAGGACAGGTGGGACTCCTTGAAGACAGTCAGATCCAGCAACCCTTGACAGGGTCTGTACCATGGAAGTTGGATGAGATCTATCCACATTATCCTCAGACGGGACACAAGAAGTTCCACGAACATCTGATCTTCATGGAGGCATGATATGAAAGCTGAATAGTTGAAAAATAAGAGGGATCCAAGACCTTAGACTCTATAGCCCGAAATTAAGACAATAAGAAAGGAAAACATTTCTAATTGTCTCATAGCCTCTCTCTTATAAGTGTGGCATGCTATAAACCCATAAAAGAGACTCTACTTGACACTACTTTTTAGACACCAAATTGACCATGAACCTAGGCTTTGATACCACCTTTGTCATTTCTCAAACCAGGGCCGGGCCGTGGTGGGTATTTCAAGTCCTACATGGATCGGAGATCACCCTCTTCACCTAACCAAACAAATGCACCATCCTTAAATGTCGGATGAATACCAAAGATATAACAAGATAACATAAAATGAAACTAATATAAAATTCATGATAAATCTATACCAACCACTGGTAATCGAACAAACATCTATCACCAAATAACCAACCAAACTACCCAAGTCCACAGTAATCCAACAAGGCCTCTACAAAATAGAAGGTCAATAAAATATCGGGATATGCCCCCGATAATAGCTAAAACTAATGTCCAAACTGGGGTCTTCCAAAGAATGGAAGCTAACCACTTCAATAATACTCGCTAGTTGATCCCAAATCCAAGTCACTGAGCTGGAGATATGGAAGTATAAACCGTTCTTGCTTCATGTGGTGATACAACATCTAAAGACTGTTAGCGGTTAGAGCTCTAGCACGTAACTCAGGGATATACGAACAAAATAAGGACATGATAACAATTCAAACCAATAAAGGATTAAATGCATGATATTATATAAAGTATACATATGTATATAATACCACATGCTGGGGTAGGGAGCAAGGCTCAGCATGGACTTTGAAAACCTTAACCTGGGTTGTGTAGCATAACCGTCATATAATAAGGAACCCACTGGATATATAGGCCCATGTCTCCCCTACCTAGAAGGGCCCTAGTACGTGTAGTCACATTAACCAGAGAATATCCATATTTGTATATGACTTTATGGGGAACTCGAACCTCTCTCCATAATAAAGGCGACTTAAGCACCAATGTATACAATATAAGGGATGCGAACTTCTCATTCATGTAACCATTATGGTGGACTCAAACTTTCCAGTCATTAGACACCCGCACTGGCTAGCCGATTCCTAGAGTTAGTCCTTCAAGACCTCCATTTTCACTGCCCAGCTACACTTTCTGTGATAAACCTAATTTATACATTTATTTCACAATCATAATCATCAATCCAATCACTTACCAAAGGTATCTCGTTGGTATCAACCTAGCATTCCTACTTGCAAGCATACAATACACCAAGACAATTATTACATCCATTTAGGACTTAAACCCAATGTTCGAAAAGTAATTTAAATCAATTTGGCACTTTGGGACTCGAACCCCTGAGCCAAACCACTAAGGATTAAATTCAAACCAATTTATGGCCATCAAAGACTTTACAAAATCCTTCATCAATCATTATCATGGTTATGCCAAATCCTTAGTTCAAAAACACAATTCAACTTGTGACAATATCATTCTCATTAACAGTTTCACAAACTGGTTGAGGGCATGACATTATCAAAGGCAAAACCATCGAATTACACCTCAATTAAATAACCATTCCCATGCACTCATATGTGAAAAACCATAATTAAAACATGCATAGTCACAATTCTTACCAAAGAAAACAATATTCAATGATATATTCATTCAAACCCCTCAACCTTGGTTTCACAACTACCATTAATGTTTATGAAAAGTACATTAAAATATGATTTTAGTAAACTAAAAATGAGGGAAGAGTCACATGCCTAAATTATGAAGATTTGCAGAGAGAAATTGACTCTTGAACCCTTAGATGGACACTTTGGAGAAACCCTAGCAAATATTGCTTGACAAAATTTTAAGAGCACTAAAGAGGATGTTTTGATATTATAAAGTGTTGAATGAATACCCCAAAGTGTTTTAAGGATGCGGGGCCTTAAGGGTTTTAAGTAGGAAATTTCCAAAGTACCCCTAACTAAAAACTGTAAAAAGACCTTCATTGGTTACGAGTCAACCCATTAACTCGTCACCACATCATACTACTCGTAGCCATGAGTCATATCCTAAACAGTGAGTTTGACAACCATATACTGTCCATCTTACTATGCCATGATCCCAGTAGTAACCTGACCATATGACTCGTATGGTCTAGTCATTTCCAAGACAGAACCAAAAGGGATTAGACACTGGAAAACATATGACACAACCCTACCACTAATAATATGGTGTTAAGACTCGTAGTGAGTTACATATACTAAGAGTAGAACTTAGCCAATTACACACTAGTTTGGTCACGACTTGGGCCCATAGACCTGTAACTACACCATGCGACTCGCATGATTAGTCATCAACAGGGCAATGAGCTCAAGGCTCAAGGAATTTTCAAGGACCAAAATTTAGGGTGTTTCAACTTGTTAGAAACATAGGCAATGAGATAAAAAATTTGCTACATCCTTTCTCATACCACTCCACCAGTAGTGTTCTCTCAAGTCACGATACATCTTGGTATCTTATGGATGAATGAAATACCTAAAAAAATGAGTCTCCTATAATATCAATCTCACCATTAACCCACTCTCAACACACAAACTTTGCCTCAAATTCTCAAAAATCCATCAAAATCAAGTGAGGCTTCCTTAGCCTTATCAATCAACACCTTATCCTAAATCACTCTTAACTAACATCATCAAATTGATGAGCCCAAATCTTCTCCAACAAGGATGACATAGCCTCTACAATTTCCAAGACACATCCAGGTGTTGAAATATCAAGCCTAACCATTTAGTTATTAAAGGACTAAATCTCTAAGGCCATAAGACTCTCCTGGGTCAAAAGATGCACCAACCTATCCATGCTAGTCGACATTCGGCTCAAGGCATCCGCAACTATATTACCCTTGATCGGATGATAGAGAACAGTCAAGTTATAATACTTAAGCAACTCAAGTGAATGACACTGTCACATATTAAGATCTCACTGGGTGAGGAAATACTAAAGGCTACAGTGATCCAAGAAGATCTCACAACGGACTCCATACAAGTAGTGCCTTACAACTTTAAAGCAAAAACAATCACGCCCAACTCCAAATCATAGGCAAGGTAATTCTTCTCACTAGGATTCAACTGATTAGAAGTATACACAACCACCTTACCCTTCTACATCAACACAACACCTAACCCAAAACCTAAAGCATCATAGAACATGGTAAAAACCACTCCCTCCTTGGGCAAAGTTAAGATAAGAACTAAAGCCAATAAATCCTTGAGAATTTTGAAAGATTGCCTCACAAGATTTGGGCCACTAAAAGGAAATCTTCTTCTAAGTCAACTTGGTCAACAGAGACACAATAGATGAAAAACCCACAACAAAGCACTGATAGTAACCCATTAAACCTACAAATATTCAAATTTCATTAGGAGAAGTTGGCTAGACCAATAATGAACCACTGCAATCTTGTACAAATCGACCATAATACTATCCTTTGTCACCACATGACCCAAGAATGAAATAGACTCCAACCAAAACTCACACTTGGAGAACTCAACATACAACTTTTCATTCTTTAATCTCTAGAGTACAACCCACTAATATTACTCATGGTCAGTCTCAATCTTGGTTTAAACCAAGATATCATCTATAAATACAATGACAAAAGAGTTGAGATACCTAATTCATCAACTCCATGAATACAATTGGGGCATTGGTCAACCTAAAGGACATGATCAAGAATACATAATGTCTATTCCAAGATTGAAAATCTATCTAAGGAATATCCAAAGCTCTAATCCTCAACTGTTGGTACCCAAACCTCAAATAAATATTAGAAAATACCAAAGCACCCTGAAGTTGATCGATAGAATCATCAAATCAACGAAGAGGATACTTATTCTTAAATGACATCATGTTCAATATTTGATAATTAATACACATATACATAGACCCTTTTTTTCTTCATAAACAAGATAGGTGCACCCTAAGGTGGTACACTAGGTTTGATAAATCTCTTATCAAAAACTCCTACAACTAATCTTCCAATTCCTTCAACTCTGTTAGGGAAATCCTATAAGGAGAAATATAAATGGTCTTAGTTCCAGGCATAACATCAATAGCAAAGTATCATGATATAGAGGCATACTGAGAAAATCCATAGGGAAATCATCCATGAGCTCATAGAAAATATGAATCTAATCAAAATAAGACAACAAAGCAACACTAGTATCACGAATATGGGTTAAATAAGACAAATATCCCCTCTCAACCAAGCAATAAGCCTCAAGGAAAGATATAACTCTCTTAGGAATTAAATAAAGCACACCCTTCAAAGCTATACTTGGCACAACTGGTGAAGTTATGGCCATAGTCTTAGCATAACAGTCTAGAATAGTATAATAAGGAGATAATAATTCTATACCAAAGATGACATCAAGATCTACCATATCTAGGATAATCAGATTCACCCAAGTCTAAGACACCAGCAATGGTCACAACACAATATCAGTTGAACCAATCCACCACTAAAGAGTCTCCTACAGGGGTAGATACACAAATAGACACAATAAGAGGCTCACTAGAAGAATAAAACCCTAAAGCAAAATATCCAAACATATAGGAGAAAGTTAACCCCAAATCAAATAATAAAGATGCAAATCTGAAGCAAATGAGGATGATATCTCTTCTAACAGCATTAGAAGTCTCTTTCTCTAGTCTAAAAGGTATAGCATAGCACTATCTATGTCCACCACCTGATTGACTGTCCCTATGACCACCCCTACGGGGACCACTATGAACCTTTATCTCTCACTATTAATATAGGAGTAGGCCTAAAACATAGCGAGCATAGTCCTTGGGAAAATGGTCCATCTCATCACACACAAAGCATACTTTCTGGCCCGACTTAGTAGGTAGAGGTACGACTGAGCTAGAATAACCACCAAAAGATATTGAACCTAAAGATCGACTACTTGAGCTCTGCAAAGCTTCCTGCATTAATCTACCATGATTCCTACAAAATTTGTTAAAATCTCTACCTCGAGGAGTGTGACATGAGAACTCACCCTAACGACATACCCTCTTGGTGCCTCCCTAAGATGCTCGAAGAATAAACACAGTCATCTTAGCATGATCCACTATACTCTAAAATGATACCCCTGACACTACCATCTGAGCAGTAGCTAGCTGAAGTAAAATATCCAACCCTGTCTTGAACTTCTAAATCTTTTAAGACTCAGTGGCAATATTGGCATAAGAATATCTCGACAAAGAATAAAAGCATGCCTCATACTTTACAACAGTTATGGATCCCCACTTTAAGTGATCAAACTCATCTCTTTTTTAATCCCTAAAATTGTAAGGCATAAACTTTTTCAAAAATACCTCAGAAAACTCATCCTAAGTCATATCTGGTGAATCAAGAGGTCTCCAACAAACAAGTGACCTCCACCAATCCGTACTGCATCTCTCAACTGATAAGTAGTGTAAGAAAACCATGAGACTCAAGTGATCTATTATTATACAACTTTTCCCTATAATTAATCAAGAAATCATAGGCATCCTCGCCTACCGCACCATTGAACCTGGGTGGATTCAAGTGAGTAAATCTCACAAACCACTTTTGATCATCAATAGGCATAACTATACTTGCAATAATAGGGGGCATATTGAATTTTGTTAACTAAGATCCTACCTAAGTATTTAACATAGATGAAGGTTGAACCCCTGATCTTAGAATACCATACTACGATATAGGCACTAAAGAAGGAACAACAATCGAAGTCTGTGGAGAACCATAAGTTGATGTTGGTACTATTGGAGGATCCATAGTCAAAACCAGAGGAATACTATAGAAAGTATCTATAATAAACAAAGGTATAATACTCGGAGTTAGAGGAACAAAAGAAGCTCTCAAAGGAGCACCCTCCTAATGAGTCAACAAATGAATTAATAACCTCTTCAAGACTAGGGTATAAAAACTCTATGAGACCTGAGTAGGTCCTATATCTCTAGCATACTCAACTTGATGCTCATGAGAGAGCCCTTAGTATTACTCTAGAAGGGGAACATACTTAAGCTTGCCTATCCACTACCTCGGGACCATCTACAACTTGCAACTCATCCCATATACTAGGATCTCTTATTGAATAATAGCTCTTATCTCTAGCCTCACGGGATCTAGTCCTCACTTTTGCATAGAAAATAGTGAAAGACAATTTACAAAACAAGGTATGAAAGATCAACATAATAAGGAATAAAATAAGAGATATTTTCTAAAGATATCTTATACACTTTCAAAGATAGATATAGATATAGCCTTTAAAATATAGGCACAGATGTTTTTAGGATACAAACGTCTACATACCGCTCTAAGAGACAATGATAGGCACCTGATTCTTGCATTGATAAGACCAGTGAACCTGGTTGTGTTAATACCAATTTGTCATGACCCAAAAACTAAGAACAACACTTGTCACGACAAGCCTTGACAAGTAAGCCTAACATGAAAACTAACATAAAATATGAAAATAACACCAAAACCCTAGGTAAGGCTTCCAAAACAAAGCGAACCACACATAACAATAATAGCCAAAAAAATACATAATAATGATAGAATAAATCTCCTAAAAATTTGATGTCATAGTGTAAGAATCAACAAAGTACATCACAAGGTTAAAATATACAACTGATAGTCCAATAGAAACATAATCTACTCTGAATACAAAAACAACACATAAACTAAACAAGAGGAGGTAGTAGATCAACTCTTGAAGCATAGACCAACCACTACCTCAACAATATGCCAAACACCACACGAATCAACTATCATGCGGTGCACTCATACCTTGATCTTCACCAAAAAGGCGCAGTAGGATGAGTATGATCCATTTATACTCAATAGGTCTCATAGGATGGGTGAGCTAAGTACAAAATAGAATATATAACATAAACTATGGGCATGGCACCTACTATTAAACAAATTTCCCAAATGATTTCCTACACCGTCTCCCCTAACAGTCCTAAATATAAGAACATATACTAAGTACAAGGACCAAAAAAAGCAAAGGACAGATAAACACCTCATTAAAAATAAAGTACAACATAGGAAGTGCAAAATATAAAAGAAAAAGTGAGAATGATAATGATGATGATGATGTTGATAATGTAAAGCATGAGGTTGTCATATTTTCTATCAGAAAAACCAGTATTTCCATAGTGGTACAGGGTTTTATAAATATATATGATATGAGGATGTAATGCTCACAACCAACCAAAATGAGAATTTCCAAATTCAACCAATATACCAAGCACATCAGCCAAAAATCTACTCAATAAGCCAACCAACCAAAAGTAAGATATACAATAATATGCCACTGATTCCACACAAATCCCAACAAAAAATTTCCACCAAGAAGAAAACAACTAAACTAACTTATTTAAATATCATTCCAACAACATCATATAAGACCTCACACGATCACACAAAAAAAATAATATCACAAAACCACAAAATAATTATAGTATAGGATTCCACATGGGAACAAAACTATAATAAAGCCATTTTGATGATTAGTTCCCACATAAATAACATGGTTTTATATCAATATTAACTTCACAACCTAGTTTGAACAAAGTTAAGCCATAACCTACCTCAAATGAAGAAAACCTAATCCAAAACCCTTCAACATAGAGCCTCCCCCTAACAAATGGAATTAAAATAAATTAAAACACATAAATATAGAATCCATGCATTATAAGAAAGAAAATGATACCCATCTTCCCCATTTATGAGTCAGGGTCAAAACATACCCCAGAAATGGGTTTTCAAAAAATAATGGTAAAACCATAAATTTTATTGATAAATACATTCACCATGATTAAACGAAGGAGTAGAAGAAATCTCAAGTGAAAATGGATTAAAATTGGAGTTTAATTTGAAGAAACACTAATTTAGGCCTTCAAGGTCAAACTCCCCAAATTCCACAGTCGACATTAGTTCTAATAAATTATACATTGATTCCAACTTCACAATTGGAAGAGATCATAGGATCCTACTTTTACATGATGCCAAGATTGGGAAGATAGAGGTTGGGGTTAAGACCTATGCCAATAATGAGATTTGAGGTACATTTAAAACTGTTCAAACACGAGCAAATAGGATTAGGAGGTGGATAACAGCTTGAATAGATGCAATCTAGGTACCAAATTTTATGAATATTAGAGTAGACCCAACTAATCTTAAGAAAAAAATCAGAGTATTAACTTAGATGGTTCATGCTACCCATCCTCCACCACCTATGCCTTTATTAGCAGCCCTTATTATGGACGTGGACTCATTGGTTCATGGCTTATAAACTTTTTCTCCTGATCAGGTTGTGACGTATATTAAGGAGGTTGGATATTTCTTGGGGTTTTAGAAGAAGCAAAAGGTTGATGAGATAGAGAAATAAGGGAAGAGAAAAATCAGACAAGGAGAAGAAAGAAGAAAAATCTGGACAGACCTCCGAGGCAGAAATTTCAAAGAAAGCTGGGATAGCACCTACCATTGAGGTGGGTGATACTATTAGAGGGGATACACATGATAAGACTAATTTGAGTACTTTAAGTGAACCTGTTGTTACTGGTGCCAACATATTAGTAAGTTTCGTTACTACAGCCGAGGCCACTAGAGTAGAGTGGATCATTAGGGACCCATATCCATACCTACAAGACAAAAGTTTGAACGATATATAGAATGACTCAGGTATGTCCCTAACCCTATTTTTTACATTTATATGATGTCATGCAATGGAGAAATTCCATGATTTCGAAGTTAGGGGTAAGAGTGTTCCACAATTGAGGGTTTTTGTTGTTGTATTTCTTTTCCCTCAGTTGTGCTATCATAGTTAGAGCCAAAATGTTTTATTTTTAAATTTTGTTTTATTATTGTTTTATGTTTTTGAGTAATTTTGAGTAATTTTATAAAACTTGATGCAATCATATTTAATAAAGCATGCAAACCTATTTCTAAATGTTTTTTTAAATGATACCCTCTAACATTTACATTGTAGTGTTGTATGATGCATGTACTATATTGTTACCAATTTTAGGATCTAGATATGGCATTAGTATTGTTAGTAGGATAAATTGGCCAACCTATCATGAACTGAATAGGTAGTAATTTAGATGAAATCCCTAAGACGGGAGTGAGTAAGATGTCTATCTAGTTAGTGTGTGTATGTGATCAAGAATTTACCCAATTAGACTCATTGAAAGCTATAGGATAGGAGGTTTGAAAAGTATCAATGGTTGTGTTTGAAATAGTCCACTTTAGCCTAAGAAGATGTATTAAATAATCATATATCCCTTGAACCTAAAATTTGAGCCTTATTAGACATGTTCTTTGAACTACCTGATTCACTATTCCAACTTTTACAACTCTCTTTAAACCTTATCCCTTCTTGGACACTAGGTGTGTAGACCATGAAGGATAAAGGATTAGTAGTGACAATAAAAACAATTAGGGTGTGGTATCAACAATAGAAACAAAGAAAGAAATAATAATAATAATAATAGTAGTGATTTGATATGAAAATAAAACCACACCCAGAGTCCAAAAGGAAATAAAATAGTGAAAAAGGGAGAATAATGCAAGGCATTAGGATATCAGAGCCAAAATTAGTGAAGTTCCAAGGAGTAATAAGTCACTATATGAAAATAAAAACACAACCGGAGTCCAAAAAGAACTAAAATAGTGGAAATGGAGAATAATGTAGAAAAATAGGATAGTGGAGCCAAAAGTAGTGTAGTGACAAAGATTAATCGGTCATTGTACCCACATGTAATATACCATCCCCATTCCTACATTATAAGCCTATAAAAGACATATAGTGATCCTAACTTAACTTTCTGAAATCTGAAGTTTAGTAAATAAGGGCAAACATATGGTATCAAGTCGACACAATCGGACTTTTTTGTGAGTGAGAGATATTTGATTCAGTCCCAGTAGAAGATTTTATTGCATATAAACTACTTCTTTAATGTGAAGGCATAAGGGATATAGTCTAGTTAATGCTTGGTTATATAGTGTATTGGTCTATCTATTAGGTTGTCTATTCATAAGGTAATTCCATATCCTGATCCCGTTGTGTTAGAATACTCATATTGCATACCCACTACATTGGTTGATTTTGATAAAATTTGAAGGTGTTGGTAATACTTAAGTAGTTTGCATGTGTGAAAACTAGTTTTGTAAAAGTGACTGCTGTAGTGGTCTTAATTTTTTTCTACGATTCTTAGTGAGTCTAGTTAATTCATTTTCTTAAGGAAATACAAATATTCTAAATTAAGGGTATTGATGTGTTGTGAATTTACGCCACTTACGATTCTTAAAACAAAGAATAACTATAAGTTTAAAAGTATGTTTATATGGATATGCTGGTTTTTAGTATGATTTCAGTGTAAACAAGCTTGGGAAAAGAAACTAATAAAATAAGAGCTTTAAAGGATCAGAAAAAAGAATGAGGACCGTAGGATATGACCATAATAATACCAAGGATATCATGACTTAAATGAGAGAGTATGCTTAGGAGTTGATCAGACTAGAACATCCCACAATCATAACATGAAGTCACACTCGTAAGTTGCCATTATGGGATAAAGTCTTAGAATAAGGATGTTGACCTTAAGTGTGATATTATCAGATGATAACAAATCATGGTCGTGCTTTGATATGATGATCATACTATGAGATCATAAGATGAGGGCCAAGATATAAAGGTTATAAATAATCAAATTAAAGATGATTAGACGACAATATCAGATGATGGTATGTTGATTCCATGGAGATGTAAAGATCATAATACCATTGAGGATATGAAGATGAAAATCCATGATCCAAACCATGAGCACCAATGGATGATCGTGGGTTCTAACTATGATAATACCTTATTGTCGTTCGATGCCACCGACCTAGATTTCCTATTTTTTAGGATAGTATTTATTTTCCCTATAAATATTATTTTAGGGTTATTTTATGTATTACAAACTACTTTGATTTAGTAACATTATGTTGTGATTTTCTAAGGCATACTTTTGAATTTTATGAACAGTTTTTCTAGGTTTTCAATTAAAGTTTAAATTTCAGAGTTTAATTCTCATTGTATGTTCATAACACTGCCTTAATCTATGAATTCTTCTTGTGTTATTGCAATTATGAGTAGTTAAACATCATAACTAGGGTTATGGAAACCCTGATAAATTAATGAAATAAGTTATGTACGAGGCAATTCTAGATCGATGTGCTTGCATGTATTGGTGTTACCTTTATTAGGATTGTTTTACTAATGGATGCATACATATATTTGAAAGTTGTATGTATTATAAAATTTCTTGGGAGAGAGGTTCATGTTAGGAAAAGGGAATAACAATAGACAATTGAAGTTATCAATCTCTATCCAATAACTTGAGCTATAATAGTGATAGTTAATCTAAGATCAAGAATGGGGGTTAGTAGTGTGACACTCTGAGTCCAAGAGAAAATGTGTGAAATTCTTCTAACCATGGTTGAAAGACGTTTAGATAAAACTATCTTGTTAGATTCTAAATAAAATACATCAAGATAGTTTTCTAGCATGAGTAACATGTGGAGTTATGAAATCTTTGGGATCATAATCCTACTGCTCCTGTCATATTGATTACAAATCTAAAAACCAACAACTATTATTGTTACTCTTTTGTTTCACCATATTCCCCCTACTTATTTTCCAATTACCTAAACAAATATGTGATCAAATTTTATTCTATCCCTTGTGGCTTCAATCCCCGCATTGTTGGGTTATATGCTTCATTCAGTGATCACTTTATACTTTTTGGGAGGTGTAATTTGGGCGACATCAGCACCGTTACCAATCTCTCAAGATGAAGGTGTCTAATTTTGAAATAGATGATTTCAAGGGACCTGGTCCCTAGGGAAATCATCTCATAAGAAGAAGCTTTAGCAGTGTGAACAAAGTCAAGTTTGGGACCTGATCCTGAAACATACATTAAGAACAAAGTATAGAATATAAGGGTGTGTAGAGGCAAAATGATAAAGCAAGATTGATCTAATCAACATGACCTATCTTGTTATTTAGTGTTTTCACTAAAAATTAGCTATGCTTTTGAGACTGGTATCCTTGGTAGAATAGGTTCATGTGAGTCTAACTCAATACTATACCCTTAGAGGTATGCACACATAGGAATAACTTAGAAAGTGGACAAAGGTGACAAGCACAAACATGAAGTTTCACTCAAATGATAGGGAATTTTTCCAATCTCTTAGGTTAGTACCTATACATGATACTGTAATAATAATAATAAAATGTTGTATAAATAGGCCATATATAGTTCATACTCAGGAAAAGCAGTCAGTTCCTCTTTACAAAATTAAGGGTCATACATAGTAAGTTCAGATATGTCATTTCAAAAATGACCTCTTTTATTAACAATTGACATTTCCCTAAGCCACCATATTATATCTTTACTTATCCTTATTCAACAAATTTAACTTATTATCAAAAATCAGACTGAACATTCTTAAAACTATGATCTTTAGACAACAAAAGTCATAGAAAGTATCATCATGAGTCTCTAACTAGAAACCGAGTCAATTTCACCCACCGAGGTATCATTATAAAATTTGAAATCTCTAAATAAGTTATTGCTCACCCAATCATACTAATGGATTCCAATTTTGTCCTTCAAGGCCAAACACATAGTGATCATCTCATACTGATAACAACCCTATTTTCCATTATTGTTAATATTGCTATTATTCGTACAAAATCATCGATTTACTTTCTACACTTTCAAGCTATATCAAATATCTACTTACTAATTTTTGTCCCACTCCCTATGGATTTGGACCCAACCTAACTAGGTTCTACATTTGACAAACAATTTTGTTATAATTTTTAGGAGGTGTAATTTGGAAGACATCAAATTGATGCACCGTTGCTAAGAATATGGTTATAGATTGATTGAAGTTGTTGGTTTTATGTTTTATGTAATTTTCGATAAATAAACCAGTGTATACCCAATACTAAAGTCAAGGTAATCCCTTAATTTTTTTGATCTTGAGATTGAATGGACCTTACAATAGAATTATAAGATGGAAGAGTATGAGCATAAAGCCCGGAATGGGGGGGATTCAGGATGATCCAAATGCATCAAATTTGAAACCTCTGTCTAGTGTTCATCAAATTCTTTATGAAACTACTAGATGAGTGTTAGAAAAAGATAATGCAAGGTAAGCACACGATCAATGTGCTGAGGTAAGGGATAGATAAGAAAAATCAGCTCATTGAGCAATACTTGATAGGGACCAACTTAGAAGATATAGAGTTCAACCACCCTCATATCATTACTTGCTAGTGTATGATAAGTCCAAAGAAGATTTGGGATATGTTTCAATAATTGTGATAGGAGCTATCATTCCTCCAGTGTGACCCCAAGGAATAAAATTTGGCATTATGAGTGTAATGATTAAGTTAATTTTATAAAAGGGTATGCTCTAGTTTATGAGTGATGATGCCAACATGCATATTGTGAATTTTATTGGGATTTGCACTTTGTATAATCTACCGAGTGTGAGTTAAGAATCCTTGTAATGCATGTTGTTTCCATTCTTTCTTATAGACAAAACATTGGTATGGATAAAGGAACTACTTCATGGGTCTATTACCACTTAGAATGAGTTGCAAAAATAATTCTTGAATAGATTCTTAACCTTTCAATAATGTTGTAGTTAAAGGATAATATTTATAATTTCGGAAAATTACATACAGAGGCACTGTACGAGACATGGTTGATATTTAAGATGAATTTGATGAATATGCCAAATAACAGAATTTCAGGAAAGAACTTACCTGAGATATTCTATAAAAACTTGAGTGCAAGTACCAAGGTTGTTGTTGATACTATTACTAGTGGGGATTTCATGAGTCCTTTTGGGTGTCAAGCTTAAAAAATCTTAGACCAGATCACTAAAACCAACCGAGGATGGCATACTCGGGTGGAAAATAAGAGAGCAAACAATTATTCTATATATTCTTCTAGTGAGAAGAGATCTATAGATGGGATAGTTGCTCAAGAGGTAGCTTAAATAAGGACTAAATTGGGTTGCTTACAAAATATTTTGCAATAATGGGAGCAAAAAAGGTGTATGCAGTGGACACACAAGGTAAATCTATTAGACATGACATATTAAATTATAAGGAGAAAGAAATGTGCTTAGATAGAGAGGTAGTGGGTTTCCAAGACAAGGGCCAAGGGTCTAATGAGAACACTTGCAACTCGAGGAATAGGAATTAAGGTCAGAACTTTTATGGGACAGTTATAGGGATAGGAGCAAAGAGCGAGATGGTAACTAGAAAAAAATGATTATTATAAAGAGATGAGAGGTCTATATGTTCCACTCGAGAATTGTGATGCTGAATCGAGAATGAATGTATTTCTTTCTATGTTGGTTAAGGGACAACAGAGCAAACAGAGTTTACTCAAGGAGATTAAAGAAGATATTTTAGGGCTGAGTGAGAAAGTAGAATTGCATGTTATCATGATTAAGAAGCTTGAGCTACAATTTGGTATGATGTCAGCTACATTAAATCGATGTCAATCAGTATCTATTTTGAGCAATACCCTTAAGAATCCTAAGAATGATAGTCGTTTCCAAGCCATTCCTATTTGGAGTGATAAGGCTACTATTAATTCACCTATGCTTTTTTTATTTAATATAAGGAATAAGATAGTAGTTAATGATGCAAATAAAGATAAAACTAAAAAGTTAATGAATGATAAGGGTTCTCCGAAGCCTACAGTTGTAGAGAAAAGAGCTGAAAATAAGGGAAAGGGTAAGGAGGTCACACCACCAATAAAACCCATTACGCGACCTCCCTCTACTTTTACTTAAAGGTTGAAGGAGAAGGCCAAAGAAGGGAAGTATAAAAATTTTATTTCTATACTGAAGGAGTTGATTGTGAATATCCCTCTTTTTGAAGCCCTTGAGCAGATGCCTGGTATGCAATATTTATGAAGGATTTGGTGTCAAAGAAGTGAATTGCTAGTTAAGAGGATGTAGGTAGATTGCATCACTGTATCATGATTACATTTTGTTCTCTTGTGCAAAATAAAGGTGACCTTAGTGCCTTTACAATTCCTTATATCATTGGGTCCTATAGATTTTCTAGGGCTTTTATGTGTCTTAGGTGTAAGGATTAACTTAATGCCGCTGGCAGTGATTAATGAATTGGGTTTGAGACCCCTTAAATTCATGACAATGCGGTTATTAATGGTAGATCGTACAATTAAGAAGCCTGTGGGCATATAATTTTATGTGTTGGTCAAAGTAAAAAACTTCATGTTTTCAATCAACTATGTTGTCTCAAATTATGAGGTTGATTTTGAGATGCCTATAATTTTGTAGAGACTAGTTTTAGCCATGGGTAGGGAATTAAAGGAGATGGATAGAGGTGAGACTAAGTTCAGGCTGATTAATAAGGAAGTCATATTAAATGTGCATAGATCTATGAAGCAACCAATTAATACGAGGGTGGTTTTAGTAATAAATAGTCTTAACGACCTTGGAGGCGAACCCTGTGGCTACCTTGATGAATTTTGAGTAATCAAGGTCCCCACTTCATGCCACAACGTTAAATCAGGCATTGCTTGGGAGTCAAGCCAGGGTATTTTGTTATTTCTCAATTAGTTATAACTTGTATTATTTGTGAATGATATCAGATATACACACTTAAGGTGACATAAGAATGTTCCTAACTCTCTTTATTTGTAGTGGTCTAATGCATTAGGGACTATGCATGATTACTTGATGTGTGTAGGACTACTTGTAGGTCAAGATGTACTCTTGGTATTTTTGTTTCTAGTCCTCTTTTACTCGTAGTGTGTTCATCATAGAGATGACATGTTTAGGTTTTGTGTTGTGAAGTACAATGTGTGATGTTTTTTTTATGTTTAGTTAGAATAAAACAAGGAACCTAAGTGTAGTTAACATGCTTTTTTCTATTTTAATGTGTTAAAAGGAAATGATATCCCTAAAAAATAAAATGTGAACTATGTGATGTAATTATATGTGTGACCATTGTGTGAATTTTGTTTGGGCGTCAGTATTAGGGATAAAATAATCAAATCTTAGCACTGCAAGAATTGGATAGGTAGTAGATTTTAATATAATCTTGTACCATGTTTGTATGAGGTATTTACCTTGTTCACGTAGTAAATTTAATCCAAAACTTTCTCGGTTATTCTAGCCCACATTGTAGAATAGTTGGTTAGGACATGATATAGGCCTATTTTGAATTAGTCCACTCTTAGCCTAAAATACCTACCAAATGTGACTAAGTATCCCTTTATCCGTAATTTGAGCCTAACTTGACCTATTTTTTTTTACTTTCTCACCTTCCTAATTAATTATAATAAACTTGTTTTGGCCCTGGTACCTCCTTGAACAATGTGAACATCAACACAAGCAAATCTTTTAAGTTGAAGGTGGCTATCATAAGGATGCATAGTTAAAAATTTGGTATGCATAAGGATATTGAATAAAATCAAATTAAAGTACAATTGGGTGCGGTATAAAAGTGTGAAAAATAAAAAATATGGAAAAGAAAATGAAAAAGGGAAGTGAATAAATGAAAGTAAGTAGAAAATCGCACCCAATGCTAATAATAAATAGATGAAAAAAATGAGAGTACAAAGAAGAATGGTTGATAAGTGGAGCGTAAAAAGTTAGTATTGTGTAAAGAGGGGTAAGTCACTATATCCCAAATACATCATACCTATCCCCAAGCCTGTGTTACAAGCATAGTAAAGTGCAATTGTAATCCTAGTCCAACATCCCAAGAAACTAAGTTATATAAAATAAGTGTAATTCTGTGGTATTTTATACACATTATTGGAACTTCTTTTATGAGTGTGAGTATCTTGATATAGTTCTTTTCATTGACACACATGATGATACTGTGAGAGTTGGGACTTCTTTGCTATGAGGTACATGGATTGTGTTGTTAACTATTTCTGTATTTGGGTTTTGTAAATTTCATATACACTTGGTTGTTTGTTGCTAATGTAATTCCATTACTTAATTACTTTGTGTTATCCTATTGTGCTACATGCATCCACATAGTGGTTTGGAAACGTTTGAAATAGAAGAGGGTAAGTACATTATGACAAATTGAGTTCACTGCCATGGGTGCCTTTGGTTTATTTTAGTTAAGCATCATGTTTATTTTTAATGTGTTAGTGGCCTAAGGACATGAAAATTATCCAAGTTAAGAGTTTTGATGTGCCATGGTTTGATGGAACTTTTGATTCTTAAAAAAAGGTAATATTTTAAGTACCTAGGACTTTTTTTAAATATGTTGTGTTTTTATGTTGGATTTGCAGGAAAATAGGGTTTGAAGCAGAAAAGGAGATAAAAGTGATGAAATAAAGAAAGAGGACTACCTACAAAACCTACCTACGAGTTGTAGGTGGCTCATGTCTGTAGGGGAGTTTAAGTTCTGCAAATTGATTTTCAAGATTGATTTATATGGACCCTACCTTTATGTCATAGGTAGTACCTACAACCCAGTAGGCACCCTCCTAGATAGGGAATGTAAAAGATAATCCTCCTCTAATTCCTATGAACCCACCTTGGGCTTGTAGGTGGTACCTATAACCTATAAGTGGGGTCGTAGTTTGGTGCCAACATTATTTTCATATTTTTTTTAATAGTTTTCAGGATTTCTGGTGTATCTATAAATACCCAGGATATGTTTCACTATTTGTTTACACTTTTTACATATTTATTACATTATTTTGAGTTCTAAGACACACTTTTGATCTTGGTATTCTTGCTCTTGAATTTTAGTGTTTGGTATTACTTTGATATTTCATTTTCAATCTTAATTATTTGTGAGATCATTCCTATGCTTTCAACTATGACTATATATATGTGTTCTTATGATCATGAGAAGCTAAACCCTATAACTAGGGTTGTGGAAACCCTAAAAAAATAACATAGAAGAGTAAGAGCAAAGTCATTATTTATTGGTGTTCATGCATGCATTGTTATTTTCTTTGTATTGATTGATTTTGTGATGACTACACACGTTAGAAACAACGTATCTAATGTGAGGTTGAAATTAGGAAAAAAAGATCACAACAGTAAATTAAAGATACCAACCTTCATCTAATTAACTTGAGATCGAGAGAAGATAGTTAATCTGGGATCCAGGATAAGGTTTAGCAATGCGAAACTCTGAGACTGAGAGGATATAAGTGGGCTTCACCTAAATTGATATCAAAAGATGGTTAAGTTTTACATAACTTGTTAGATTCTTCATCCAAGAAACCAAAATAGTTTGTAAAGCACGATAAGTTTACAACATTAAGAAGTCAGGGGAACACAACCTGAGTGATCGTCTCTTACTGATAACAACCCTATTTGCCAACATTATTACTATTACTACTGTTGTTATAAAAGCCCCCTATTTTCTTTCTGCATATTACAACTACATCAACAATCTTCTAACTAATTTTTCTCCAACTACATATGGTTCGACCCCAACCTTGGTGGGTTCTGTATTTGACACGCGACAGCATTATACTTTTTAGGATTTGTAATTTGGGTGACATAAAATTTTGGCTTCGTTCCTAGGGAATATGGTTACAGATAGATTGAACAAGGTTGTTGAGGTTGTTGGTTTTCTATTTTATACTATTTTGGCACATGCTCTGGTGTATGCCCCACACTTGAAGTCAAGGCAATCCACTGATTCCTTTTGATCCTGATCTTGAATAAACATTATGATAGAATCATAAGATGGGAGAGTATGATCCTTGACCTACCACGATGGGCTTTAGTATAATTCAAATGCACTAAATCAGCCACCACCGGAAAGAGTTTATAAAACTTTTCAGAAAACTATGAACCAATTGTTATCCGATGATGATGCAAAGTTATCACTAGCCCGATGTTCTAAGAAAAAAACTAGAAAGAGGGAAACATATCATCAAGTAGCACTCAATATGGACAGACATAGTTGAGATAGAGTTCAACCACCCACTTATCATTACTTCCAGTGTATGATAATATGGAAAAAGATTTTGGGTATGTTGATCCAATTACAATAAGAGCTATCATTCCTCAAAATTTGTCAAAATTTGCCCTAAGGAACAAAATTTTACATTACGAGTGCAATGATTCAGTTTCTTAATAATGACAAAATACACATTATGTATTTTATTTTTATTTGAACTTCTTATAATCTATCGAGGGAGAGTTAGGAAGCCTTGAGATTCACATTGTTCACATTCTCTCTTAAAGAAAAAGAAACGTTATTGTTAGTGGAACTACTCATGGGTCGATTACTACTTGGAATGAGTTGTAAAACAAATTCTTGGATAGGTTCTTCCCTCCTTATAGAATGTTATAGTTGAAGGATGATATTAATAATTTTAAAAAATTGCATTAATAGGAATTGCATGAGACATGGTTGAGATTTAAGAAAAAGTTGATGAATGTGCCTAATTACAGAATTTTAGGGAGGAATTTGTTTGAGCTATGTAAAGCCCTTAATGCAAAGACCAAGGTTATTGTAAAATACTCTTAATGGTGAGGCTTTCATGAGTCATCATTTGGATCATGTTGCATAAATCATAGACCAGATCACACAAACCAATCGAGAATGACATTCTCTAGAGTCAAATAAGGGACTCGATACTTATGCTATTAGTGGATATAGTAAGTAGAGAGCCCTAAATGAGATATTGGATCGAGAGGTAGAACAATTAAGGACTGATATTGGGTTGCTTACGAAGCATTTTACAACTATAGGAGAAGAAAAAGGTGAGTCCAATTGGCACATGAGGTAAATCTTTTAGACATAACGAGTTAGACTCTAAGGAAGAAGCAAAGTTTTTGGATAGAGAGATGGTGAGTTTCAGAGCCAAGAGCCATAGGTCTAATCAGGACTCTTGGAACTTGAGTCAAAATAATCAAGGTTAGAATTATTATGAGACAGGTACAGGGATAAGAGAAGAGAGTGAGATGGTGACTAGAGAAGAAAGGATGATTATAAGGAGAAGAGTGGTTTGTATATTCCACTAGGAAACCATGATGCTAACTTTAGAATGGATGCATTAATTTTTAAGTTGGTTAAGGGTATAGAGAGCCAAGTGAGTTTTATGTAGATATCTCTAGGTTAATCCAACAAGTAGAATCGCTTGCTACCGTGATTAAGAAACTTGAGCAGTAGTTTGGTCATATGTCAGCTACATTAAATTAGCATCAACCTGGGCACTCTTTTGATTAATACTATTTAGAATCCTATGAACTACAGTCACTACCTACCTACCACTCTTTAGAGCATTAAGGCTACTATTTATCTACCTATAATTGTAGTTGATAATGTGAGGAATGAGATTGTGTTTGGTGATGTGGATGAAGCTAAAAGGTAAAAGTTGATAAATTATGAGGCATCTTCAAAGCCTACAGTTTTAGAGAAAGAAGCTAAAAATAAGGGAGTGGTTAAGGAGGTCATACTACCATTAAACCCTATATCTAGACCTCCCCCTTTTTTTTCTCAAAAGTTGAAGTAGAAAGGCAAAAAAGTGAAGTATAAGAAGTTTATTGCTATGCCGAAGGAATTGAGTCTGAACATTCATCTTCTTAAATTCCTTGATCATATGTCAGTCATAAGGATATATGTGGCTTACATCCTTGTAGAGTGATTACATCTTGATCTCTTGTAACAAATAAAGGTGACCCTGGTGCCTTCATAATACCTTGTACGATTGGGTCATCTAGATTTTCCAGGGCTATATGTGACTTGGGTGCAAACATTAACTTAATGCCACTAGAAGTATTCAATCAATTAGGTTTAAGACCCATTAAACCCATGAATATAAGGTTATTGATGGTACATTATACAAATAAGATACTTGTAGGAATATTATCTATGTGTTGTCAAAGTAAAAAAATATCATCTTTTGGCCCAATTTTGTTGTCTTATTGATTTTGAGATTCCCATAATTTTGGGGAAACCAAATTTATCCATGGGTAGAGCATTGGAGGATATTGAAGGAGGTGGGCTTAAGTTTAGACTAAATAATGAGTAAGTCACGATCAATATGCCTAGATCTATAAAGAAAATAACTGACGTAAGGGTGGTTTCAGTAATTAATAGTGTTGATAACCTTAGAGGCAAACCGTATGTCGATCTTGTTGAATTCTGAGTATTCAAAGTCTCCACGTTGTGCTGCAATGTTAAATCAGGTACTTTGTGGAAGGCAAACCGAGATGTTTTGTTATTTATGTAGTTGTGATAACATATATTATTTGTAAATGATATTAGAACTGTGCACCCAAGGTGCCAAAGGTATGTTCCTATGTCTCCTGCTTTGTAGCAGCCTAATGTATTAGGGTCTATGCATGCTTATTTGATCGGGGTAGGACTAATTTTTGGTCTACATGTTCTTTTAGGACTTTTTTTCATGCCTATTCTCCCAAGAGTATGTTCATAGTAGAGCCAACATGTTTATGTCTTCTGTGGTTTTGTACAATGTGTTATGTGTTATTTATGTTTAATTAGGAGAAAAATAAGGAACCTAAGTGCAGTTGACATATTTTGTTTTGACTATTAAAGTGTTTGAAAAAAATTATATCCCACCAAAAATGATTGTGTGAACTGTGTGATTTAAATGTATGTGTTACCACTGTGTAAATCTTTGTAACGCGCCACATTTTGGTCCTTGAAAATTTTCTGAGTCCTGAGATTTCTTCCCTAGCAATAACTCACATAATGAGTCATAATGTGTCTTTATGCATCATAGGACCAAATCATAATGAGACCAAAAGAATTTGCCTAAGTCATTGCCTTGATAATGACTATACTTAATAAGTTGTATAGAATCCTAACATGTAGTAAGAATGATATTATGTAATATGCCCATTGTAATGCCCCTATTGAAACTGTCAAGACTACGACTTGGCCCAATGACTCATAGTGTCTTATTATAAGTTGTAGGGTTCCCGGTATAGGGTTCACAGAGAAGATCCTAAGGTGGTTTTGGTTTTGCTATGAGTCGATGATCTGAGTCATAAGATGAGCCTACAATCGTAAGGTCACCCTTAGCGACTAACGAGTTATTTTTCCAACTTTTAATAAGGGTATTTTAGATATTTCCCCCATCCCACTGACAACCCATGAATTATAAGCTGATTTGGGACCTTATTCTCAAAAATAACTAAACATAATAACAATCTTCTCCCTCTTAAATTCTCTCAAGAAACCTTACTTAGGGTTTTCACAAAGTAGGCCCCCTAAAGGGTTAAGGGATGCGTTCCTTCTATGAAACTTGGTATTTTAGGCATGATACTCATCTGTCATTGTTAATAATTAAAAAGTATATGTTTTGAAGTATTGTTCATGAGATGTTGATGTTGGTTTTGAAATAAGGGTTGAGGTTTTTGATAGCTTAATGATTTAACAATGTTTTCCTATGGTTCACATATGATTACTAATGCTTTAATTATTTTTTGGAACTTATGGGTACGTGGGTATAATGAATGAACTAGGGAATTGTCGTTTTCTCCGAAACTTATGACTTTTGAAGTGGTTTTGAGACTAACCCCATATTGTGTAATTGGTATTAATGATGAGAAATGTGCGAAATTAATCATCCTTGAACTATTGCCTAATTGTTTTGAATTGAACCTTGTGGTTTTTTGTTTCCACAAGCTATGGCATATTTGAACCAAGGGTGTTGTGAATCCTCCTTTGTGATGTATTTGTTTTGGCATGTTGTTGTTACCTTACAAGTTTAGTTGGTATGACCATTCCAATAATTTATGACTTAAGGTGAAATATGGTTCAATGAATGGAAATGTGTGATAAATATTTTAAATAGGGCTTGAAAGAGGATTGTCTAGATAGTCGTGAAAGTGGCGGTCCGAAGGGACTAACACTAGAAACTGTGTTATCTGGTGCAGGGGTTGGAATGACTTAGGGTTAGAGTTCTTTTTTTGTATATTTCCAGGTGGTTAGGGTCCAACTTACTATTAGTATTACAGTATTAGAAAGTTAGAGTCCCCCATACTAAATTACATGATTGGGTACTTAAGTTACCTTAGTATGTGATTGGGAGGTTAGATTCCCTCATGCATATATATAATCTTTCTCTGGTTCATACGACTCTATGCACTGGGACCAATGAGGGGATGAGATCTGGGGGCCATATAGCCCATGGATACTATTATACTATAACGGTTAAGCTACACAGTCCAGTTGAAAGTTTCAAAGTGTATGTTAAGTCTTATTTCCTATCCCGACATGTGATATATATATGTATATGCATTGGTTTTGAATGATTTTAAAATGTTGATCACGACATTGTGCTATCATTATCCCTGAGTTTCATGCTAGTATTCACCCCACTAACTGTATTTGAACTCTGTAGCCCCACGCGATGCAGGGACAAAAGGCAAGTGTACTTATTCTTCCTAGAGTTAGGTGGATCATCTCGGTTCATCGGTTTGCTTTTACGAAGTGGTGATCTTCAATACTTTGGAATACTAAGACATTTCATTAGTTCTTATTATAGACTAGAACTGAGAGTTTCATTATCATTAACATTATTATTTTCATTCTGATTGTCATCTAACAGAGTCAAGGACTTGTCCCGACCAAGACTGGTTTTTGGTTCTTATGTTAGAAGGATTTGTTGGATTACTGTGGACTTGGGTTATGTTGGTCGATTTCTTTGGCCGAACAATGGTTATCAGTTATAAACATCCTCTTTATTCTTTGAACTTATCTTATTATATGTTAAAAATTCATCCAACATTCGAGATATTGTATTGTTTTGTTTGGTGCACAGGGCTTGTCTCAGATCAACGTGGGTCTTGAGATACCCATCATGGCTAGGCCCTGGTATGGTTTGTGACAGAGATGGTATTAAGGACTATTTTTGGTGTCATTGGGTTTCCGACAAAGTCATGTCAAATAGATTCTTATTTGTGGGTGTGTAACGCACCACACTTAAAAGGGAGAGTCCACGAGAAATTTTGGAATTTTCCCTTTATTATTATTTTATTTTCGAGCTATAAAGTCTAAGGTCTTTAATCTACTCTAATTCCGGTATGTTTGCTTCTCAGATCATGCCTACTAGAAGATTTGATGCTCGTTAAAACTTCTCTATTTGCGTCCCACTTAAGGACAATATAGATGGAGTTCATCCTATATTTGGGTACAGACTCAGCCAAGGGTCGCTGGTTTTGATTACTCTCATGTAGTTCAACCTCCACTGATCCTTATCTAACTGGTAAACTTCATGTCATGTTTAGAATAACAAGATGTAGGGTTCAATTCATAGGGTTCACATTGAGATATTATTATGGGATAGGTATAAGGATAAGAGAAGAGAGAGAAATGGTGACTAGAGAAGAAATTATGATTATAAGGAGAAGAGTGGTATGTATATTCCATCAGGGAACCGTGATGCTGACTCTAGAAAAGATTCTTTGATTTCTAAGTTATTTAAAGGTATAGAGAGACAAGGTATATTAATGTAGATATCTTATGGTTGATCAAAAAGTAGAATCACTTGCTACCATGATTAATAAACTCGAGCAGTAGTTTGGTCATATGTCAGCAATATTAAATCAGCATAAACCCAGGCACTCTTTTGAGCAATACCATTTAGAATTCTATGAACTACAGTTACTACCTACCTATCACTCTTTAGAGCGATAAGACTACTATTTATCTACCTAAACTTCTGGTTGATAATGTGAGGAATGAGATTATGTTTGATGATGTGGATGAAGCTAAAATGTAAAACTTGATAAATTATGAGGCATCTTCGAAGCCTACAGTTGTAGAGAAAGAAGAAAAAAACAAGGGAAAGGTTAAGGAGGTCATACCACCACTAAACCCTATTTTGTTACCTCCCTATCCTTTTCCTTAAAGGTTGAAGTATAAAGGCAAAAAAGTGAAGTATAAGAAGCTTATTGCTATGCTGAAGGAGTTGAGTGTGAATATTCGTCTTTTTGAATCACTTTATCAGATGCTTGGCTATAAGAAATTTAAAAAGGTTTTATTATCAAAGAAGAAAATTGTCAATCATAAGAAAGTAGGTGGCTTCCATCCTTGTAGCGTGATTACATCATGATCTCTTGTAAAATATAAAGGTGATCCTGGTGCCTTCACAATTCCTTGTACGATTGGGTCATCTAGATTTTCCAGGGCTTTATGTGATTGGGTGCAAACATTAACTTGATGCCGCTAGCAGTATTCAATCAATTAGGTTTGAGACCCCTAAAACCCATGATCATAAGGTTATTGATGGTAGATCATGTAGATAAAAAAATTTTAGGCATATTATTTATGTGTTGGTCAAAGTGAAAAACATTATCTTTTGGGCCGATTTTGTTGTCTTGGATTGTGTTGTTGATTTTGAGATTCCCATAATTTTGGGGAGACCATTTTTATCCATGGGTAGAGAATTGGTGGATATTGAAGGAGGTGAGCTTAATTTTAGACTGAATAATGAGCAAGTCACGTTCAATATGCCCAGATCTACGAAGCAACCAACTGATGTAAGGGTGGGTTAAGTATTAAACAATGTTGATAACCTTGGAGGAAAACCCTATGTCTATCTTGTTGAAGTCTTAGTAGTCAAAGTCTGCACGTCGTGCTGTAATGTTAAATTAGGTGGTTCGTAGGAGGTAAGCCAAGATGTTTTGTTATTTATGTAGCTGTGATAACTTATATTATATGTAAAGGATATAAGAACTATGCACCCAAGGTGCCAAAACTATGTTCCTATATTTCCTGCTTTGTAGTGGCTTAATGCATTAAGGTCTGTGCATCGTTATTTGATCGGGGTAGCACTACTTTTTGGTCTACATGTTCTCTTAGGGATTTTATTGTCATTCCTATTCTCCCCCGAGTTTGTTCATAGTAGAGATAACATGTTTATATTTTGTGTAATGTTGTACAATGTATTATTTGTTATTTATGTTTAATTAGAAGAAAAATAAGGAACCAAAGTACAATTAACATGTTTTATATAATTTTTGTGAACTGTGTGATGTAAACGTATGTGTTACCATTGTGTGAATCTTTGTAATGCCACGCAGTTTTGGTCTTTGAAAATTTTCTGAGTTCTGAGCTTTCTTTCTAGACAATAACTCACATGATGAGTCGTAATATGTCTTTATAGGTCATAGGACCAAATCGTACTGAGCCCAGAAGAATTTGCCTAAGTCACTACTTTGATAACAACTATACTTAATGAGTTGTATAGAATCCTAACGAGTCGTAAGAATGGTATTTTGTAATATGCCCAACATAGTGCCCTTATTGAAACTGTCAAAACTATGACTTGACCCAATAAGTTATAATGTCTCATTACAAGATGTAGCGTTCCAGTCATAGGGTTCACAGTGAAGATCCTAAGGTGGTTCAGGTTTGCTATGACTGGATGATTGATTCGTAAGATGAGCCTACTGTGGTACGGTCACCCGTAGCGACTGACGGGTTATTTTTCCAACATTTAATGAGGGTATTTTAGATATTTCCCTCTGTCCCACTGACAATCCATGAATTATAATTTGATTTTGGACACTATTCTCAATAATAACACAACATAATCACACTCTAATCTCTCTTAAATTCTATTAAGGAACCATACTTAGGGTTTCCAAGAAGTAGGTCATCTAAAGGCTCAAGGGTTGAGTTCCGTTGGTAAAACTTGCTATTTCAGGCATGATACTCTCCCTCATTGTTAAATTCTTAAAAGCATGTGTTTTAAAGTATTGTTCATGAGATGTTCATGTTGGTTTTGAAGCAAGGGTTGAGGGTTTTGAAAGCTTATCGATTTAACAATATTTTCCCATGGTTCACATGTGATTACTAATGCTTTAATTATGGTTTGAAACTTATTGGTGCATAGGTATGATGAATGAACTAGGGAATTGTGGTTTTCCCCAAAACTTGTGACTTTTATAGTAATTTTGAGCCTAACCCCATATTGTGTAATTGGTATTAATTATGAGAAATTAAAAACCATTAACTATTGCATAATGCTTTTGAATTGAACCTTGTGGTTTTGTGTTTCCACAAGCTATGGCATATTTGAACCAAGGGGGTTGTGAATTCCCCTAAGTGATGTAATTGTTTTGGCATGTTGTTGTTAACTTGCAAGTTTTGTTGGTATGATGATACCAACAATGCATGACTTAATGTGAAATATGGTTCAATGAATAGAAATATGTGATAAATATTTTAAATTGGGCCTAAAAGAGGATTGTCTAGCTGGTCGTAAAAATGGAAGTCCTAAGGGACTAACAATGGAAACTGCGCTAGCTGGTGCAGGGGTCAAAATGTCTTAGGGTTAGAGTCCCTTTTTTTTATATATCCAAGTGGTTAGATTCCAACTTACTATCACTATTACATTATTAGGAGGTTAGACTCCCCCTTACTAAATTAAATAATTGTGTGTTTAAGTTACCTTAGTATGTGATTAGGAGGTTAGATTCCCCCTTTCATATATATGATCTTTCCCCAGTTAATGGAGCTCCATGAAATGGGGCCAATGAGGAGCTGAGATATAGGGCCCATATAACCCATGGGTACTATTATACTATGACTGTTAAGCTACATAGTCTAGTTTAAAGTTTCAAAGTATATGTTAATTCTTGTTTCCTATCCCAAAATATGATATATATATGTATATACATTGGTTTTGAATGACTTTGAAATGTCTATCATGGCATTATGCTATCATTATCCCTGAGTTTCATGCCAGTGTCCACCCTACTAACCGTATTTAAATTTTGTTTTCCCTCACGATGTAGGGACAGAAGGCAAGTGTACTTATCCTGCCTAAAGTTAGGTGGTTCAGCTCGGTTCATTGATTTGTTGTGGTGAAGTGGTGATCTTCAATACTTCGAAAGACTTAGACATTTCATTTGTTCTTATTATAGATTAGAACTGAGAGTTTCATTATCATTAACATTATTATTTTTATTCTGATTGTCATCTGTCAGAGTCGATGACATGTCCAGATCAAGACTGGTTTTTGGTTCTTATTTTGGAAGGCTTTGTTGGATTACTGTGGACTTGGGTGATGTTGGTCGGTTTCTTTGGTCCATTAATTGTTATTGGCTATAGATATACCCTTTATTCTTTAAACTTATCTTGTTATACGTTCAAAATTCATCCAACATTTGAGATATTGTGTTGTTTGGTTAGGTGCATAGCGGTGGTCTCTGCTTTCCGTGGGTCTTGAGATACCCGTCATGGAAAAGTCCTGGTTCGGGTTATGACAGAGATGGTATTAAAGACTATGTTTGGTGTCATTGGGTGTCCAACAAATCCATGTTAAGTGGATTCTTATTTGTGGGTGTGTAGCTCACCACACTTATAAGGGAGAGGCCATGAGACATTTAGGAATTTTCTCCTTTATTATTATTATTTTATTTTCAAGCTATAGAGTCTAAGGTCTTGAATCACCACTAATTTTTGTATGTTCGCTTCTTAGATCATGCCTCCTTAAAAATTTGATGCTCGTGGAAACTTCTCTATTTCTGTCCCACTTGAGGACATTATAAATGGAGTTCATCCTATTTTTGGGGTACAGACTCAGCCAAGGGTCGCTACTTTTGATTTCTCTCATGTAGTTAAAGCACCACCGATCCTTATCCAGCTGGTAACACTCATGTCGAGTTCAAACTAGACAAAAATAGTCATCCCTATGTTATCCACCTTGTTGGTTTTGTGTTCTGTTTCATCATGAATAGTATGACAATAGGAGGAATCGGTGTTTCAGTTATGGTCAGATTGGTCACATGCAGTGGGAAAGTCCTTCTAGGGTTGGTACTGAGTCTAACAAGGTTTTTTCCACCATGTCTTAATATCCTGCACTAAAGGGTGCTACTTCTACTTTTAGCTCTGGTGCTGGATAGAATTATATGTATATTTTTTCCACTCGCCCAGATTCTGAGGCTTCCCTAATATTGTTA
This sequence comes from Capsicum pubescens, assembly GCA_030864215.1. Taxonomy (NCBI): domain Eukaryota; kingdom Viridiplantae; phylum Streptophyta; class Magnoliopsida; order Solanales; family Solanaceae; genus Capsicum; species Capsicum pubescens. The sequence goes on from CM061542.1 coordinate 103,174,417, forward strand.
CTGATACTCTTAAACTTTTCTCTCGAGATGTATATTGTCTACTTGATCCTGATTCTACTCTTTCTTGTGTGAAACCTTATATGGATATCCATTTTGGCTTTAATCCTGAATATATTTCATGTCTCTTCTCTTTGTCCACCCCATTAGGTGACTCTATTCTAGCTAAATGTGTCTATTGGGGTTGTGTAATATTGGTCTATGGCATAGAGACCTTGGTAGATCTGATAGAATTTGTAATGTATGACTTTGAAGTGATTTTGGGGATAATTTGGTTGCTTTCGTGCTATCTCTCTTGATTGTCAAACCCGAAGGGTCATTTTTCATTTTTTCAAATGAGCCGGTGATTAAATGGGATGGTAGTTCCCTAGTATATAAGGAAAGGTTCATTTCGTATCTTAGATCATAGAAATTGGTTTCTAAAGGGTAACTTTATCACTTAGTTCATGTTAAGGATTCTAGATCTGCAGCTCCTTACTTGCAGATTGTCCCTGTGGTCTATTAATTTTCTGAGGTGTTCCCTGATGATCATCCTGGTATTCATCTTGATAGGGAAATCGATTTTGGCATTGTTCTTTTTTCGAACACTCATCATATTTCTATCCCTCCTTACAGAATAGCTCCGACCGTGTTTAAGGAACTCAAGGAGAAGTGGAATGATATTATTGACAAGGGTTTTATCCACCCTATTATGTCTCCGTGGGGTGCTCATGTTCTTTTCATGCATAAGAAGGATGGTTCCCTTCGAATGTGTATTGATTTCCACTAATTAAATAAGGTGATTGTGAAGAATAAGTACCCGCTTTCGAGAATTGATGATCTATTCGATCAAATTTCGGGTGCTAAGTTCATTTCTAGGATTGATCTTTGGTCGAGTTACCATCAGTTTAAGATTAGGGAGGCGGATATCCCTAAGACTACCTTCCGAACCTAGTAGGGTCATTTTGAGTTTTTTTGTGATATCCTTTGTTTTGACCAATGCCCCAGAAGTATTTATAAACCTTGGATTTGTTTGTGATTGTCTTTATTGATAATATTTTTCTATATTCTGAGCGAGGCAGATAATGGCGATTACCTCCTCCTTGTGTTGCATACCCAGGAGGATCAATGATTGTATGCAAAGTTTTCTAAGTGTGAGTTCTAATTAAATATTGTGACTTACCTGGGTCACGTTGTTTGTAATGAAGGGTTCATCGTGGATCCAAAGAAGATTGTAATGGTTAAGAAGTGTCCTAGTCCTATGACTGCATCCGACATTTGGAGTTTCTTGGATTTAGACTATTAATATAAAAGGTTTGTGGAGTGTTTCTCTGCTATTGCTGCCCCAACGATTAAGTTGACTCAGAAGAAGGTAAAGTTCACGCTTGTGAGGGTAGTTTTGAGTAACAGAAAGATAAGTTGACTTTGGCTCTAATTTTGACTCTGCCTAAGGGCACTAATGGTTTTGTTTTCTATTATGATACATCCTAGGTGGGACTGGATTGTGTGTTGATGCAACATGGCAATGTGGTTGCTTATTCCTTTAGACAATTAAAGTTCATGATAAGAATTATCCGACTTATGATTTGGATTGGTTAGTTATGGTGTTTGCATTAAAAAACCTAGAAAAATTATTTGTATGGGGTCCACATTGATATCTACTCTTATTATAAGAGCCTACAATAAGTGTTCACTCAGAATGAGCTTAATCTTAGGCAAAGGAGATGGCTAGAGTCTCTCTAGGAGTATGACATGAGGCTCCACTATCATCCAGGTAAAGGTAATAAAGTTACTGATGCTCTTAGCAGGTTATCCATATGAAGCTTGTCTGATGTAGATAAGGAGAAACGTAATTTGGTGAGGGACAGTTACCCTTTTTCTAATCTTGGTGTCTATCTTTTGGACTCCAAAAATGGTAGTGCAATTGTTCAAGAGGTTGCAAAGTCATCTCTTGGTATTGAAGTGAATGAGAAGAAGATATTGGATCCTATCTTGATGCAAATCAAGAAAGATGTAGGTAGGCATAAGGTGATGATTTTTCGGATTAGTCGTGATGGTATCTTGAGGTATCAAGGTAGATTATGTGTTTCCAATATTGATGGGTTGCGAGTGAGAATTTTGGTCAAAGATCATGTGTCGCGTTACATGATACTTCCTGGTTTAATAAAACTGTATCATGCTCTTAAGTATTTTTTTTGTTGGAATAATATGAAGAGAGATATGGCCAATTTTCTAACTAAGTGCATGGAGTTTCTGCAAGTGAAGGTAGAGAACTTGAGGCCCAGTGGGTTGATTGAAATGATTGAGACTCAGGTGTGTAAATAGGAGATAATTAACAAAGATTTTGCTACAGGTCTTCTATGGTCTCACTAGCAGTTTGATTCAGTTTGGGTCATTGTGGATAGGATGACTAAGTTTGCTCACTTCTTGCCAGTGAGGACTAATTACTCTTTTGAGGATTATACCAAGATATCCATAGAAGAGATCATGAAGTTGCATAGTTCTCCAGTCTCCAACATATCTAATTAGGGTACCCAGTTCTTATCTCACTTTTGAAGGTTGTTCCAGCAAAGTTTGGGAACTAAGGTAGACCTTATTATTTCCTTTCCACCAAAGACAAATGGGCAAGCAGAAAGGATAATACATGTCCCTAAAGATATGCTTTGGGCTTGTGTTTTTTATTTTGGTTGTAGTTAGGTTTACCACTTGCTTCTCATAGAATTTTCTTACACCAACAGTTATCATACTAGCTCCACTTGTGCATGTCATAGCTTATGTATGGCTTTGTTTTATACCTTATATGGTAGGAGGTATAGATCTCTTTTTAGGTGGTTTAAGGTTGGTGAAAATAAGTTGATTGGCCTGAATTTTGTTCACCAATCCATGGAGAAGGTAAAGGTGATTTGGCATAGACTTAAGGATGCCTAAAGTAACTAAAAGTCCTACATGGATATGAGGTGAAAGGAGTTTTAGTTCAGTGTTTGTATCTCCTATGAAGGGAGTTATGCGGTTTGGTAAGAAGGGGAATCTCAGTCCCCGTCATGTTGGTCCATACTTTGTTTTGAAAAGTGTTGCTAATGTTTCATATAAATTATAGTTGCCTTCTAGTTTCAGCTCCATTCATCCATTATTTCATGTTTCGATGTTGAGAAAATACATGGACGATCCTTCAGACGATTGTCCCTTTGGAGGAGTTGGGTATTTTAGATTCCTTGTCTTATGAGGAAGTCCCGATTGAGATTTTAGATTGGAAAGTCCATAGGTTGCGGTCTAAGTTTGAATCTGAGGTAAAGGTTCTTTGGTGGAACCTAAAGAAGGTTGAGGATTCTACCTGGGCAGCTACGGAGGACATGAAGTCCAATTATATGTTCTTGTTCCCCATTCAAGATAATGGTGCATGAGGTATGAATATTCCTTAATATTCTTATTTTATATGTTTGTTAAAGGTAAGTGTGGTTGTGTTTGGAGTCAAATTCTTCCAATAAGTCCCTAGTCCTATCATTCGATGAAGAATGATCCTAACGGGGGAGTATGTAACACCCTGGGTTTTTGGTCCTTGAAACCTTTTTTGAGTTTTGAGCTTTCTACTTTTGCAACGACTCACCTAACAAGTCGTAATGTGTTTTTATGTGTCATAGGACCTAATTGTAATGATCCTAGAAGGATTTGCCTAAATAACTTCATTGATAACGACTAGACTTAACGAGTCGTATAGACTCCTAACGAGTAGTAAGGAAGGAATTTCTCAATATGCCCTATGTAGTGAACCTATTGAAACAATCAAGACTATGACTTGACCCTATGAATCATAATGTCTCATGACAAGACGTAGGGTTATAGTCGTAGGGTTAATAGTTAAGAGCCCGGGGAGTTTTTATTTGGCTACGACTGGATGGTTCGAGTCATAGGATGACCCTACAAGTCGTAAGGTATCTCATAGTGATTAACGGGTTATTTTTCCAACTTTTAATGAGGGTAGTTAAGACATTTTCCTCCTATCCCAGTGATAACCCACGAATTATAATCTTATTTTGGACCCTATTCTCAACTATAACTTAACATAATCACACTCTTTTCTCTCTCAAATTCTCTCAAACAACCATGCTTAGGGTTTCCAAGAAGTAGGCCATCCAAAGTCTCATGGGTTGAATTCCTTCAGTGAAACATGGTATTTCAGGCATGTTACTCTACTTTCATTGTTAATTTGTTAAATGAATATGTTTTAAAGTATTGTTCATGAGATGTTGATGTTGTTTTTTAAACAACGGTTGAGGGTTTTGAATGCTTATAGACCAAAAAATGTTTTCTCATGGTCTACATGTGATTACTCATGCTTTAGCTATGGTTTTAGGCTTTTTTCGTGCATGGGTATGTTAAATGAACTAGGGAATTGTAGTTTTCCCCAACTTGTGACTTTTGAAGTGTTTATGACCTTAACCCTATATTGTGAAATAGGTTTTATCTATGAGAAATATAGGAATAGAATTATCCTTGAACTATTGCATAATGGTTTAGAATTGAACCTTTTGGGTTTGTGTTTTCACAAGCTATAACATATTTTAACCTAGAGGGTTGTGAATTCCCCCAAGTGCTGTAATTGTTTTGGCATGTTGTTGTTACCTTGAAAGTATAGTTGGTATGACGATACCAACAATGTATGCCGTAATGTTAAATATGGTTCAATGAAAGGGAATGCGTGATAAATTTTAAATTGGGCATAAAAACGGTATATAGTTGGTCATGAAAGTGGCGATCCTAAGATACTAACATTGGAAACCGCGTTAGCCGGTGTGGGAGTCAAAATTGCTTGGGGTTAGAGTCCCTTATTTTGCATGTGGCCAGATTGTTAGAGTCCAACTTACTATCACTATTACATGTTTGGAAGGTTAGAGTCCCCTATACTACATTATATGAACGGGTGCTTAAGTCACCTTAGTACGTAATTGGGAGGATAGAGGCCCCCTCGCATACATGTATACATACACTGGGGCAGTAACAAGGGGTATGAGTTGGGGCCCATATAGTCCGTGGATACTATTATACTATGACGGTTAGGCTACACAGTCCAGGCTAGAGTTTCAAAGTGCATCTTAAGCCTTGTTTCCTATCCTGGAATGTCATATATATATGTATATATATTGGTTTTGAATGATTTTGGACTATTGATCACATCATTTTGTTATCTTTATCCCTGAGTTTCATGTTAGTGTTCACCCCACTAACCGTCTCTGGATTTTGTATCATCACACAATGCAATATTCGAAGGCAAATGTAGTTTTCTATGTAGAGTTAGGTGGATTGGCTCGGTTCATTGGTTCATTATTGTGGAGTGGTGAGATTTCATACTTTGAAAGGCGTAGACATTTTTTGTGTTCTTATTATAGACTAACTGAGCGTTTCATTATCATTTACATTATAAATTTTATACTCATTGTCATTTGTAAGAGTCGGGGATATGTCCTGACCAAGACTGGATTTTGATTATTGTGTTAGAAGGCTTTGTTGGATTATGTGCACTTGGGTAATGTTGGTCAGTTGCTTTTTTCGGTCAATGGTTATCCGTTATAGCCATAACCTTTATTCTTTTAACTTGTCTTGTTATATGTTCGAAATTAATCCAACATTGGAGATATTGTGTTGTTTGGTTAGGTGTATAGGGGTGGTCTTTGGTCCATGTGGGACTTGAGATACCCGTCATGGTCAGGCCCTAGTTTGGTTCGTGACAATTTGGTTATTGCATTCGTATTAGGGATAAAATTTTCAAAGTTTAGCATCACATGAACTAGATATGTAGTATTTGATAATAAAACCCTATACCATGTGAGTGTGAGGTATTTATCTACTTCACTTTGTTCATTAAATCCATAATTTGCCTATATAATCTTGTCTAGGTTGTACGATAGTTAGTTTTGACATGATCATAGATCTTTTTGAAATAGTCCACTCTTAGCCTAAAAGAACTACCAAATGTGATTAAGTATCCCAATCCATGATTTGAGCCTAAGTTGACCTATTTTCATATTTTCACCTTTTTACCTTACCAATAAATTACAATGAACCTATTTTTTATGGTCTCTTCTTCAATAATATGAAACTCAACTCAGGCAAATCGCTTAAGTTGAGGATGACTATCTTACAGGTGCATAGTTAAAAATTTGGTATGCTGAAGTGTGTTGAATAAAAAAAAAAGCAAGTAGGGTTGGGTGTGGTAGAAAAGTGTGAAATAAGAAAAAATATGAATAAAATTTGGAAAAGAAAAAGAAATAGAAAAGTGAATAAATGAAAAATAAGAAGAAAACCTCACACAATGCGAACAATCAATAAAGGAGAAAAAAGGAGAATCAAAAGAAGAATGGTCGAAAAGTGGAGACTAAAATTTAAGAATAGTGTCAAGGAGGGTTAGTCACTACATCCCAAATGTACCATACCTGCCCCCAAACCTATGTTACAAGATAACGAAAGTCATATAGTGATCCTAGTCCAACTGTCCGAAAAACTAAGGTATAAAAAATAAGGTCAAGTCTATGGTATTTTATGCATATTGTTGGAACTTTTTCTTTGAGAGTGCGTGTATTGATATATCCCTTGAATTGACATACGTGATGATACGTTGAGAGTTGGGACTTATTTGCTTTTCGGATACATGTGTTATGTTTATAACTACTTATCTATTACGGTAGTGTAAATTACATAAACACTTGGTTATTTGTTGCTAATGTAATGAATTAATTGATTCCTTTAAGTCATACTATTGTTATATATGTATCCATGCAGTGGTTTTAAAAAGTTGGATTTAGAAGGGGGTAAGTACTTTGAGCCAAATTGATTTGACTATCGTAGGTGCCTTAGGTTTCTTTTAGTTAAGAATCGTGTGCCTTAGTTATGTGTTAGTTGCCTGAGGACATGCAAAATTTTAAGTTGTGGATGTTGATGTGGCACTTTCGATACTTAAAATAAGGATAATGTAATTACTTAGGTCTTTTTGTAAGAGGTGATGTGTTTTTATGTTGGTTTTGTAGGAAAATATGGTTTAGGGCCGATAAAGAGCAAAAAGTGATAAAGTGAAGATGGATGACTATCTACGAACTGTACCTAAGGTCCGTAGGTACTATTTATGGGCTCGTAGGTGGACTACGTAGATAGCAGAGTTCAAACCCTGAAAGTTGATTTTCAAGACTGATTCCTACAAATTGTACATATGAGGTATTGGTAGTACCTACAACCCCATAGATACAACTTTTAAGTAGGGGATCTGAACGTTGTATCATCCTCCAATTCCTACAAACCCACCTCAGGCCGATAGGTAGTACCAATGGCCCGTAAGAGAGATCTTAGGTCTGTGTCGACCTTATTTTCATACCTTTTTGGATAGGTTTTATAAGGATTTCAAATATATCCATAAATATCCATGAGATCTTTCTGCTATATGTAGTTTTGATGATGAGCAACTGAACTGCAAAGGACCTGGTCCATGGACGTGTAAGGTATAGTACAGTTGGCACACAGTATTTGCATAGTTTTGTCCTCTTGTGTAACAAACTTAGAGGTGTTATTTTGTACTAACTTGGATGGCTGGTCCAATGATATTTCATATCTAATCATCACTCATCTATAAAAGGGAAGAGACGCCACTTCATCAAATGATTTCTGCAAATTTTAAAGTGAAAAGAGAGGCGGAAAAAACCCATTTCAATACTGCTCAAGTTCTTAGCTGTTTATATGAGCTTAAAGAGAAATTGTTCTAGAGTGATCTTTGATTTGTAACCGAACTGCTCCATCTATAAGAGTAGTGTTTGTTTCTTTTAATGGAGAGTGCTTAGGTAGATTTGCCAAAGCATGTTACTTATTAGGGTTATTAAGTAGAGAGGGTCCTTGGTAGAGTTACCAAGATGAGCTTGTAATAGAGTTGTTACAAGCAAAAGGAACCTAGAGTTAGGTTCATTACCGGGTTTCTAATCAAGAGGTTGGTTATAGTGGACTGTTTGGTTCTTGTGATGTCAAGCCATGGTCTTTCCCTTCTTGGGGTTCCACGTAAAAATCTTCTGTTCTTACTTTCCTGCACTTTCTTTGTCTTTCCAGCACCTTATAGTTTCTTTACTATTCTATAGCTTTTGATTGACTTTAAAGGACCTAGTCCCTTACTATTTGGTGCAAACCCCTATGGGTTCAAATAGTTCCATTATTAGCTTACAAACTTTACACACTTATTATATTATTTTGATTTCTAAGATACACTTTTGATCTTGGAATTCTTGTTCTTCACCTTTAGGGATTGATATTAATTTGAGATTTTGGTTTCATTCTTAATTATTTGTGATATCATTCATATGTTTTTAATTATGAACTATATGTATGTTCTTATGAACATAAGCAGTTAAATCCCATAACTAGGGTTGTGGGAACCCTAATGGAATCCAAAGTAAAGGAAGTTCAAAGTCATTCTTTGTTGGTATTTGTGCATGTATTATGGTTTTCTTCATATTGATTGTTTTCTCGATGATTGAAGACATTAAACCTAGTTGTATTCGATACTAATTCGGGAGACAAGTTTAGATTAGGAATCAAATATCATCATAGTGATTTGAAGCTACCAAACTTTATCTAATTAACTTGAGATAAAGAGGAGAAAGTTAATCTTGTATCTAGGAAAAAGGTTATTAGTTCCACACTCTGAGACCAAGAGAAGATGAGTGAAATTAACCCAAACCAAGGTCGAGATATGGTTAGGTGATACATAACTTGTTAGATTATACATGCAATACACTAAGATAATTTGACAACCACGATAAGTATGCAGATTGAAGAAGTCAAGGAGAACAAAATCCTAGTGATCGTCTCATGCTGATAACAACCCCATTTCAAAGTATTGTTACTATTACTATTATTCTTGAAATAACCCCATTTACTTTATGCACATTCAACCTTCATCAACAATTTTCTGAGTAATTTTCGTCCTTATCCCCTTAGGTTTGACCCTAACCTTTTTGGGTTTTATATTTGACAGGAGGCTATGTTATACTTTTTAGGAGCTATAATTTGGATGACTTGAAATTTAGGCATCATTATTAAGGAATATAGTTGGAGATTGATTGATCAAGGTTGTTGGTTTTCTATTTTCAACTATTTTGGCGCATATGTTGGTGTATGTCAAGCACTAGTAGTCATGTCAATCCCCTAATTTCTTTTGATCTTAAGCTTGAATAGGCCATATGATAGAATCGGAAGATGGAAGAGTATGAGCATGAATCCTTGCACTATAGGATTCAAGATGATCCAAATGTATTAAATTGGCCACCTCCAACTTATTATTATGAAACTACTATAGAAACTACTAACTTATTATTTGCTGAAGAGAATATGAGGATAAAAATAGCCTGATGTGATGAGGATAGGGCTAGACAGAAGGTAAAATATAATCGAGCATCACTCTACATGGGAAATCTTAGAATTTATAGAGTTAAACGACCTACTTATCTTTAGTTTCCTATTATGATCCTCCAGAATAAGATTTGGGGTAAGTTGAACCCTTGAGATAGGTGCTAGATCTCCTCCATTGTTCCATGGAATGATATTTGACATTATGAGTGCATTAATTCAATTGCTTAATCTGAAGGGTGTGTTTGCTGGTTTGCTGGTTTGCTGACTGATGATGCCAACATTAACGTTATGAATTTCATTGGGATTTTCACTTCGTATAATCTACCGGGGGTGATTCAGGAATCCTTGAAAATCAGGTTGTTCCTATTCTCTCTTATGAGCAAAGAGATGTTAGGGTTAGGGGAACTACCTTGTTTCTCCATTACTCTTGGAATGATTTGCAGACAATTTTTGGATAGATTCTTATAGCCTTCTAAATGTTTCAGTTAAAAGATAAAATTTACAATTTCAGACAATTGCATTAAGAGGCACTCTACTTGACTTGGTTGAGATTTAAGAAGTTGTTGAATATTCCCAATCATAGAATTTCATGGAGGAAATAGCTCGAGATATTCTATAGTGCCCTGAATTCAAGCACCAAGGTTGTTGGCGATACAATTACTAGTGGGACTTTCATGCGACTTCATTAAGAACAAGTTGCTAAAATCATATATTGGATCACAAAAACTAACCGAGGATGGCATACTCGGGCGGCACATAGGGGGCCAACACTTATGATATTAGTGCTTATATTAAGCAAAGAGACCTAGATGAGACAATGGCCCAAGAGATAGCATAACTAATGACTGATATTGGGTTACTTATGAAGTAGTTTGAAACTATGGGAGAAGAAATAGTAAATGTAGTAGGAGTACGAGGTAAATCTATTTGACATGACAAGTAAAGTTCTAAGGAGGAAGAAAAGCACTTGGACAAAGAGATATCGTATTTTCAAGACGAGGTCCAAGGGTCCTATTAGGACTAAAGGAAAGAGAAGCTAGGTCGGAACTATTATTGGAACATATAGAGCTATAGGAGTAGAGAGGAAGATGGTGACCAGAGAAGAAAGGATAAATATTTGGAGAAGAGTGGTATGTATTTTTCACCAGGGAACCGTAATGCTTAATCTATATTGGAAGAATTTCTTTCTAAGATAGTTAATGGTCAAGAGATCTAATAGAGTTGCTTTAAGAAGATTAAAATAGATATCTCTTGGCTGAGCCAAAAGTAGAATCGCATGCTACCATAATTAAGCAGTTTGAGTAGCAATTGGTTAGATATAGGGTGTATTGAATAAATATCAATTGAGTACACTTCCAAAAAATACCATTCAAAATCCTAAGAACGATAGTCACTACCTAGCCATCACTACTAAGAGCAATAAGGCTATGATTGATCCATCTATTCTTGTGGTTGATAATATGAGAAATTAGATAGTGGTTGATGATGTGGGTGACCTTAAAACTAGAGAGTTAATTAATGATCAGGCATCTCTGAAGCCTATAGATGAAGTGAAATGAGCTAAATAAAAGGGAAAGATAAGGAGGTCACTGATATTGGGTGTATTTATGCACTTTAGGGTCGTTATTATTGCCTATCTAGCCTTATTTTGAGGACAATAGGTGTGATTTATGTTTTTGTGATGCTATAAATCATCATTTAAGAATTAAAGAATATAATTATAATGTTTAGAAGTGTTTTCAAACAAGTTTAGACTTAAATGGATCATTTAGAGGCTAGGCAAGCAAACTAGTTTAACTAGCTTTAGCTAGGTGTTTTTTTAGTCTATCGTGATGGATTCTAATGTGTATAATGAGTTATGAATGGTTTGAATGTGCAATATTGTGTGGAAAAACTTCTTTAAAATATTAAAAGTTCAATTGAAATGATCCAAGAGACAATACAATAAGTTAAAGATCAACGTGGGAAAGCCTAGTCTTAGCACAACTTTCTAGCTTGTTGTTGTTGATGTTTTGTTGTGTTGAACTCTAATGTGTGGTTTTTGATCAATTAGGATTCTTGATGATTTGACTTGGATGATATTTTTATGATATAAAATCTGAAAACCAAGTCAAAATAATAACATAAAGCAAGAGGAGAAGAAGTAGAACACTTAGATAAATATTGGAGCAATTGACCAAATTCCAGTGTGTGCTTGCGATATACCTGCGTATCCCCAGCCATAAATCGATATGTATACCTTGAATACCCCACTAGTGTAGTGAACCAAAGATCATTATGCCCCCATTAGTGCGGTGCACAACAACCAGTGATGCCCCCTCTTCCTACACGACTTAGGCTTGGTCTATTATAAATACATAATATTTTACACTTTGATAAACATCTTTTGACATATTGGAGCATTGTGATGGGCTTCTAAACACTTTATTTAAGGATTTTATTCTTAAAAATTAGATTTTTAATAAATTTCATTTTGTATTAAAGTATTTGGATCATGATTATGTTGATTAGTGGCTAAATGCCCCCTTTTTTGGGGTTAAAGCCAAGAACATGACTACTATCATTTAGAATTGAGTTTGTTGATCTGCATATCATATTTGGTTGTTTGTTTACCATTTTTAAAATTATTTTAAGTAGTAGATAACCTTAGAATGCACATATTGTCGACCATTTGATCTCGGGTGGGGGAATAGGAAGATAGTACGTGGGGATAAACAAAGTAAGGTTCTTATTCCTTTATGAAATAAGGAATTTGAATTAGCATCTAGGACAGGGATGTACCTAGAATCCATGATTGGTTCACATGTAGGATGATATCTTTAAGCACCTTATTAGATTATTACATCCCTGCTCAACGATGTAGTTATAATGTTGAAGTTAGGTAGACGATTAGAGGTCAAGAGACCATGATCATGTGATAAACCCTATGAATAAACAACCAATATAAGAGACTTAAAGAATGAATTTCAATAACTTTATATGATTGTTCGATGTGCTTTAAACTTGGGCCTTACTCTATTTATTGTCTCAAGTCTTTTATTTTACGCATTGTTTACTTTACGTTTAGTTTTACAAATCTCCAAACTATTTTTGGTTACTTCTCATCAATTTAATCTTAATAAGTGAACTAAAATTTTATAGTTGCTGGAACAAGTCTCTGTGGGATTGATACTTGGCTTTCTTTCAGGCCACTATATTACTTGGTAGCCTATATACACTTGCGTGTGCGCTTTCAAGTTCTTGGCGCCATTTCTGGGGACTTTTAAATTGGGAACTATCTTATTTTTTGTTGTGCAATATTGAGTTGTAAATTGATTAGATTTTCTTGTTTTTATTAGTTTCTTTTATTTCTCTTTTTTATCACACTTCTTAATATGTCAACCTTAGATAGATGGTTTTCGAGTGATGACGATTCTTGTTGTTTTTTAAGGGCCCCATCATAAAGCTTATTGTCAAGATTTTTATGGAAGTGTGTCGATAAGACCTTCAAAATATGAGGTAGATACTGTTCAATCTATGGAGAAGACTATAATTTGGTGTATGGTTTATTGTAATAGTGGTCATTCTGTAGCTATGTGTGCTATTAATCCCGATTCATAATTGTTTGAGGGCTATGCTAAAAGGTAATATTATGTGAACACGTACAATCAAACATTTCAGAATCAACCACAAATTCAATCATTGAAAAACCAGCAGCAACAGTTTCAATGGCAACAACCAAACATGTAGGCCACAACTCAAAGTAGCAATGTTGAAGAGATGCTGAAACAACTTTTAGCATCTCACAAATAGTTGTTGGAAGACCTGAAGAACCATTAATAAAATACAAAGAAGTTGTAGGATAAGTTGGAGGTAGATGCAGAGTTGACTCCCCAATAGGTTACAGATAAGGTTATTGGTAATTCGAGGAAGTCTGAGTACTCAAAAACTACAGTTGTTGAACGGGTTAAGGAGATACCACCATTACCATGTCCATAGATGCTAAGAAAATAAAAATATGAGGATGATACTAGCTAATCTGTGGAACAAACACAAAAATAGTAGCCATTCAACTATCATCTCTCTTTTGAGACTACAATTGAGAAGGTAAATATGAGTTAGAGTGTTGTGGATTGTGTTAATTTTGAAGTGGGATTGATTGGTCCTCATTCAGAGTACTTTTCTACATTATGTTTAGATGATGTATTATCTGTAGAATCATCTTAAATAGTGGGAGAGTGTAAAGATGAGGAACATGAATCCTATATTTTTTATTTTAAACCTGTTAAGCAACATAGAACCATACCTCACTTCAAGGACAAGTGGTTTACCATGCACATTGTATTACTCGGTTCCTTAATATTTGTACCACCACCCTATGAGAAAAGTAAAAATATTGATGTGAAGTTGGTGGTGAAATTCATATCCCCAATATAGAGGAAAAGGCTGATATGGGTCGTTCCGCGATGCTAAATCAGTTATTTCTTGGGAGGAGACCAAAGTTAAGTAGGTATGTTGTATTTTTAGTATTTTAGTTATTACTTCACGTAGTTTTTTATTTTATTGAGTCACAGGTAAATGGGAAGTCTGAGTACCTGATAAGCTGAGCTAAGGAACATGGCAAAGACTATGTGTCGGGTTCTTGAACCCTTAATGATAAAAGATTCTACTTTCTAGACCTACAAGATGCAAGGAGTATTTCTATATCTACTTTTAAAGTAGACTTTTAATTGTGGAATGGGGAAATTCCCAGTTTTAGGGTAATTTTAAATTTTTTTGTTAGGAATAAATGAGATATTCTTGTTGGTGCTATAATAGACTGCATGGTGCAAGGGTTTTGTTTGTAAAAGCATGTTGATTGTGTGGATTAATACTTTTTAGACTCCTAGGCTCATGTTTATGACTCTTGTACATGTTGGCTTAAAGTTGAATTCATGTGATTATTTAGTTAAGAGTCTATAGTGATCCAACATGAGTCAAGCATATTCCATGTTGATGTTGGGTGTATTTACACGCCTAAACACCATAATTTACCCATGTTATAGCTAAGTTTTGAGGATAAAATATATAATTCCTGCACTTTTAGTCCATTTTCCTGTAAGTGAGCTAACCTACGTGATTAGCATGTTTTCAGGTATTAATGATGAAGATTTCAGCACTTTGTGGACCTTTGGGCAGCAAAGGAAAACTTCACAGAAGAGGGAAGGCAGCTTTTGGAAGCTTATGGACTGAATGTGATGCATAAGAGAAATTATCCCGGGCAAAAGCAGTATTTTTAAATACTTAGGGGTGCAGCAGTAACTTAATAGGACTAGGACAAGGATGTTATAAAAACCTTATTTGCTGAATTTTTCAGCATTCATTGATGCATTCATTATTGTTTTTCATAATTGAGACGCCACTTTTTGATTATTCACGTTGCTTTCTGACAGAGAAAGCACGGCTCTTGTAAGCAACGGAGAAGGGAAAACATCAAACCCCAGTTGACGCCTAAACCATCTCCATCGCCAATTTTATTCTAGGTTGTGGTATGATGATTATATCTATTGTGATCTCCGTTGTAATCATGAGTAGCTAAACTTCTCTGTTGGGGTTATGGAAGCCTTATGAGACTCTATCTATTACTATGAGTTTGTGAATTCTTGATGTGTATGCTACTTATATCATTACTCTCTTCGTTTTAATTTAATTCTCGTGGTTGCAAACATAGAGAATAGGCCATTATAGCATTAACTTGTTCGAGATAAAAGTTACATGTTTGGAAAAGAGAGGGTGACAAGGAAATAGGGCTACCAACCCCTATTTATACGTTAGTGCCGTAACTGGGTTAACTTCTTGGAGAATTTGTGCCGTTAGTTATATACTTTAAGCTCGAGAGAGTTAAAGTGAAATAATCTTTGATGGTTGAGAAACACTAGGATTTACCATTAGAATACGAATCTCTATAAGTGCATGCATGTCTGAATTCCGCATTACTCATAGTTAATCGATACGTAGAACTCATAAGGTGGACATAACCCTAACTTATTATTCTCTATCATTAAATCTTACTAAATCAAGCATTTCGTTTTTACTTCCATAGTATTAATTCACGCCAAACTCAAATTTCCCCCTTTCCGTAGAATTTTCGACCAACAGTCTACTAATAGTAGCAACACTTAGTGACCAAGTATTCCCTGTGGGATTAGACACCCAACCCAGTTGGGTTCTATATTTGACAGCGACCGATTACACTCTTACAAGAGCTGTAGTTTGGGCGTTATCAAATTTTGGCGCCGCTGCCGGGGAATACAGTTGTCAACTAAGTTTGTGATAGTTACTAGACCCTTTGGTAAAAAATTCTCAGATTTTACTTTTAGTTGTTGTTTTTGTTTTACTCAGGTTCTGTTGAGTGCATGCCAAATACTCGTAGTTCTGGTCAACCATTATTACCCATAAATCCTGAACCACAACTTATTGGCAGAATGGATGCACAGCGTGACATTGAAAGAAAGGCGTCTCAACAGGAGCAGGCTAGATTAGATGCACTGGCAGCTGCTCAAGTACATCAACAAAATATTGATAACCCAGGGCGAGCAACAAATCCTGATGATAAGGACCTGGTTGATGATGATTTACTGAACCCTAGGTGTACTGATGAGGTGGCGACACCTATGCATAGGAGGGAACGTCAATCTAGAATGAGACCTGACCGCCGAGCTGTGCAGGCTCCTTTTGATGATGATGATGACGATCTAGATGGAGCTGGTGCCATAGGGGCTATTATTCCTCCACCCTTGGCACCTGAAGCAAAGTTCAATATCACTATCACCATGATTCAGCTATTGCAGCTCAAAGGTTTATTTGGTGGACTTGCAGGCGATGATCCGAATATGTATCTGGTCAATTTTATTTCAACATGCAAGTCGTTTGACAATCCAGGAGTTGGGCAGAATGGAATTCGGCTGCGCTTATTTCCATTGTCTCTGTCTGGGGAGGCAACTCTATGGCTGAACGGGCTAACTCCTGATTCTATTACTAATTGGAGGCAACTGAAAGACGCTTTCCTATAAAGATTCTTTCTGCCATCCAAGAGGGCACAATTAAGAGATGAGATCAACAATTTCCGACAGCTTCCAACTGAAGCTCTCCACGAAACATGGGAGAGGTTCAAGAAGAAGCTTAAGCGGTGCCTAAATCATCAGATGACCAACATCCACTTGATGGAGATATTATATAGGGCTTTGAACTCAGTGACAAAGCCAGTGGTTGATAATGCTGCAGGTGGGTCATTCATGGACCTTACTTTCATTGAGGCACGTGATATACTGGACCGTATGACAAAGCAGAGTAGAGCCTAGCATACCAGGGATGCTGAGGTAGCAAGCTCTACTTTATCTGTTGGCATGACTGCAGAGAAGAGGCGTAGACAAGAGGAACGTGACCAAGATATGGCTCACATGAAAACGCAGATGGATCTTCTTACCAAGCATCTATTATCAGGGAAGACCAAAAAGGTTAAAGATGTTGTATCACAGGGAAGATATGATTCCGATTTTGAGGGGGAAGAAAATTACTTGAATAATCATGGGGGTTTCCGAGGCAATGCCCAAGGAAACCAAGGTCGGAACTATTATGATAAATCTGGATACAAGGACCGCGATCAAGGTGGTTGGAAGAATAAGACTGACAAAAGTGGTTTTAATGTTCCTCCTAGAAACCGTGAGACTGTGGCGTCTGGCTCTGGAAAGATGTCTATGGATAATATGATGGCTAAGCTATTGAAAGGGGTGGAGGCAACCAATATGGGCGTTACTGAGGTAAATAATGATTTGACATCAATAAATCAATTGGTTGACTCGCATTCTACTGTAATAAAACAGCTGGAGCAACAATTGAGTCAATTATTAGCGGTATTCAACCAAAGAAAGGCTGGCACGCTACCCAGTGACACTGTGCAAAACCCAAGGAATGACGGATCGTGTATGTCTATTACTACCCGGAGTGGTAAAGTGTTGGAAAATCCATCCAAAGGCAAGCAGGTGGTTGATGATATAGCAGAGAATGTTGATGAAACAGAGTTTGAAGATGCCGTAGAAGCTGAAGTGAGTGCTCATGATGTTACACCTAGACGTCACCAGCCTGAAAAGAGTGATAATCGGAAGCAAGATAAAAAGAAAGTAGTGGAGAAAATGATTCTTCTTCCACCACTACCTTTTCCTCAGAGACTTAAGAAGAAGGCTGATGATACTCCTGAAAAGGTTGATAATCGGAAGAAAGATAAAGATGAAGTGGTGGAGAAAATGATTCCCCTTCTACCACCACCTTTTTCGCAGAGACTGAAGAAGAAAGCTGATGACACCAGGTTCAGTAAATTTATGACCATGTTGAAGCAGTTGACTATTAATGTTCCTTTGGTGGAGGTGCTAGAGAAGATGCCCGGATACGCTAAATTCATGAAGGACATTTTGAAAAAGAAGCGGGCAGCAAGCTATGAGCTGGCAGATAATGTTCATCATTACAGTGCAATCGCTACAAGATCGCTAGTTCAGAAGAATGCAAATCCTGGTGCTTTCACTATTCCTTGAACGGTTGGATCTTTGGATTTTGCTAAGGCATTGTGAGATTCGGGAGCTAGCATTAGTTTAATGCCACTATCTATTTACAGAAAGTTGGGGTTGGGTGATCCTACACCAACCAATATGCGGCTCGTGATGGCAGATAGGTCGGTAAAATGACCTGTAGGTATCTTATATGATGTATTGGTGAAGGTTTCCACCTTCATTTTTCCTGCAGACTTTGTTATTTTGGATTGCGAGGTGGATTCTGAAGTTCCCATAATCTTGGGGAGTCCTTTCCTCGCAACTGGAAGTGTGCTGATTGATTTAAGAGCTAATGAGCTTTTATTTCGGCTGAATGACGAAGTGGTCCATTTTGATGTATATAAATCCATGAAGCATTCTAGAGATATGGATGTGTTCTCTGTAGCTGATGTTTACTATGAGGATGAGAAAGGATTATCTATGGAGAAACAGCTTACTGTTGAGCCATTGTCTGTTGTGCTATTGAATTTTGAGCATGAGGATGTTGAAGAATATGACGAAACTGTTTGTGCTCTAACAGGAATAAAATCCTATTCTCATGCTACTAAGAAGCTGGACCTTGATCTTAGGAATAGACCTTCACCAACAGCGAAGACTTCCATTGAAGAGCCACCAGTGCTAGAATCGAAAGAGCTCCCCAGTCACCTAAGGTATGCGTTCTTGGGAAGTGGAAATACACTTTCGGTGAGTGTTGCGGATGATTTAGGTGAACAACACGTAGAGGCTCTCATCTCTTCTCTGAAGAGGTACAAGAGAGCTATGGGTTGGACTATTGATGATATAATTGGTATCCCTCCTGGGATATGTATGCACAAGAGTCATCTCGAAGAAGATTGCATGCCTACAAGTAAGCATCAGCGTCGTCTGAATCCATTCAGAAAATGATGCACCTTCTATCTCGATAAAGTCTAAGTAATCGAGATAGCTATGTCATGCAACGACAATAAATCAAGCGCTAAATGAGAGGCAACCCATCATTTTTAGTCGTTTTGTTTTCCTAGGAGTTTGTTTTGTTAAATAAAAATCCAAAAAGAAGAGTCGAGCCACGACCAAAACTAAGGCGCTTGGTGGGAGGCAACCCATCTTTCTAATCATTTTTGTTATTTTTGATTAAGTGTAGGGGAAGACGTATAAAGGAGGAGCTTGGTCTCAAATTTTGATTTGAAAGTGAGCAATGTTAAAGGTGGTAGAATGGCCCCAAAAGGACGACAAGGAAAAGAAAAAGTGTCCACCTCACAGAAAGGGCAAGAAAGGTCAGAAAAGGGGAAGAAACCAGATGATGACGACTCTAATGATAATTCTGACGCAGGGGGCATGACCCCAGACATAGAAGAGGAGTTCGACTAATCATGTTTTCCTTATTTATTTCCTCTGAGGGCAGTGTGTCCCGTCTAAGTGTGGGGTGCTGGTATTTGTATGCTTCTTGTACTTCTTTGCCTACATTTATTCTAGTTCTTGTTTGTTTTAATTAGTCATAATTAGTTAGTTTAATTTTAGATTTTTTAGATTTTGCATGAAATTGTTCTGATAGGCGGCATGGTATTATGACAAGAGTTTGTGCCAAAATCATTACTATTGAGACGTTTAGGCTCTAAGTGTGACTCACTATGTGATAAGTGTGTGGTTTAATTCATTCATCTGTTGGGTCAAGAGTCTATACTTCTCCCAATAAAGTTGACCATGTGCCTTGTGTGTGTGAGGTTATAGTATATTCTGTGTTTTGACTAATGCTAGAACTTGCCTGGTGTGTGTGTAAAGCGAAATAAAGAGTGTGAGTTTAGGAGATGATTTAGGCATTTCTTTGGCACCCTGTGATTGTTTACCTTCTCTTTACCTACCCGTGGACATTATCCTAGTTAACCCCCTTTGAGCCTTTAGCTATTTTCTTTGACAACCTCATATGTAGCCTAATCCATTTTTTTCAAGACTATAATTTGATCCAAATTTCTAAGCGCTTTAAATTGTAGAGTCATGTGACAAAATAAGAGGAAATTGGGTGAGAGTGATGCCTCAGAGTGTATTGGTACTTGAAATTGTTGTGAAAAGGAGTGGCTATCATAGAGGTGTTTTATAAAAAAAAAGAGAAAAGAAAAGAAAAAAAAAAAAAGAAATAGAAAAAAAAAAAGATAGTTGTGTTTATAATTGTATAACAAAATAGGTGAGAAGGGGTGGTAGATGAAAGGAAAGTAGAGGGGTTGTTTAGAAGAGAGTGTTAATGACATAACGTAGTGTATTAAAGCGCTTAGGGAACATAGTCACTATTTCTGGCCAAAATAGTCCTACCTGTCCCTTAGCCTACATTACAACCTGTAAAGACCTACTTGATCCTAAGCTTAGCATTTTGATATTAGTGGAGCATTACACTAAGGGCAAGCCTATGGTCATCAGTTGCAACATATGAATTCTTTGTAAGAGTGAGACCAAGGAGAATCTTATACCCATGTTCCGAAAAATGCAAAACTTGTGAGTGATTATGGGTGATATCTTGTGTGAGACACACATGGTTGACGAGTTTTGGGTAGTTTTGTATGATTCTTTGTTCCTTAACTTGTGGATACAAATTAGCTATCATTAAGAGTCTAAGTTAGAGGTTGAATTGTTTCTAGTAGTAATCTAGAAAACTACTCTTTGTTAATAATTGTCGTTCCTATCTTGATGAATATTTTGTGTTACTGCTGTGAAATCCTAGTTAGATGTTTGAATGGACGTAATATTTTGTTCGAGGACGAACAAAGCTTTAAGTATGGGGTGTTGATGTTGGGTGTATTTACACGCCTAAACACCATAATTTACCCATGTTATAGCTAAGTTTTGAGGATAAAATATATAATTCCTGCACTTTTAGTCCATTTTCCTGTAAGTGAGCTAACCTACGTGATTAGCATGTTTTCAGGTATTAATGATGAAGATTTCAGCACTTTGTGGACCTTTGGGCAGCAAAGAAAAACTTCACAGAAGAGGGAAGGCAGCTTTTGGAAGCTTATGGACTAAATGTGACGCATGGAGAAATTGTCCTGGGTAAAAGAAGTATTTTTAAATACTTAGGGGTGCAACAGTAACTTAATAGGACTAGGACAAGGATGTTATAAAAACCTTATTTGCTGAATTTTTCAGCATTCATTGATGCATTCATTATTTTTTTTCATAATTGAGACGCCACTTTTGGATTATTCACGTTACTTTCTGACAGAGAAAGCACGACTCTTGTAAGCAACGGAGAAGGGAAAACGTCAAACCCCAGTTGACGCCTAAACCATCTCCATCGCCAATTTTATTCTAGGTTGTGGTATGATGATTATATCTATTGTGATCTCCGTTGTAATCATGAGTAGCTAAACTTCTCTGTTAGGGTTATGGAAGCCTTATGAGACTCTATCTATTACTATGAGTTTGTGAATTCTTGATGTGTATGCTACTTATATCATTACTCTCTTCGTTATAATTTAATTCTCGTGGTTGCAAACATAGAGAATAGGCCATTATAGCATTAACTTGTTCGAGAGAAAAGTTACATGTTTGGAAAAGAGAGTGTGACAAGGAAATAGGGCTACCAACCCCTATTTATACATTAGTGCCGTAACTGGGTTAAGTTCCTGGAGAATTTGTACCGTTAGTTATACACTTTAAGCTCGAGACAGTTAAAGTGAAATAATCCTTGATGGTTGAGAAACACTAGGATTTACCATTAGAATACGAATCTCTATAAGTGCATGCATGTCTAAATTCCGCATTACTCATAGTTAATCGAAACGTAGAACTCATAAGGTGGACATAACCCTAACTTATTATTCTCTATGATTAAATCTTACTAAATCAAGCATTCCGTTTTTACTTCCATAGTATTAATTCACGCCAAACTCAAATTTCCCCCTTTCCGTAGAATTTTCGACCAACAGTCTACTAATAGTAGCAACACTTAGTGACCAAGTATTCCCTGTGGGATTCGACACCCAACCCAGTTGGGTTCTATATTTGACAGCGACCGCTTACACTCTTACGAGAGCTGTAGTTTGGGCGTTATCATTTGTGTGGGAGGTTTTTGTATATTCCATTTTACATTTGATATCTAGAACTTGCCTGGTGTATGTTCAAAGTGAAATAAAGAGTATGAGTTTAGAAGATGATATAGGCATTTCTTTAATAGCCTTGTTTTATACCTTATATTTGACCTACCCTTATACATAATCCTAATAAGCCCCATTGAGCCTTTAGATTTTTCTTTAGAACCCTTATGTGTAGCTTAATCCCTTATTTGATAGACCTTAATTGGATCCAAATCTCCTAAGCGCTTTAGTGTAAAATTATTGAGTTAAAGAGTGTGAAATTAAAGAAGAAAAAGGTGAAATTGAAGTCCCAATGTGACAATTATTGGTGTGTGCAATCATTATATATTGTGGTTGGGAGTTAAAGACATTTGTTCTAAAGAAATTCCCAATTTTATCCTGTTGGTGTTACAATGAACTTATTTTGGCCCTGGTCCTCCTTGGACATTATGCACCTCAATTAAGGCAAATAACTTAATTTAAGAGTGGCTATTATAGGGGTACATAAATTGGGTGCAAAAAGGGTAATATTGTATGATATGTACATAGCACATTCCTACGATATTATTTTTAAATGAGCTTAATGAGATGGGGCAAAACAAAAGATATGGGTAGATTGAAGTGGTGTAATTTGGTTGTTAAAGATGTGTTGAGTGAATAAAATGTGATGTTTTAAAGCACATAGGGATGTTAGTCACTATTCTAGCCAAAATAGTTCCTACCCGTCCCTTAGCGTGTATTACAACCATTAAAGACGTATTTGATCTTAAGCTTCATCTTTATGATATTAGTGGAGTACTACACTAAGGGAAAGCCTATGGTTCATCGTGTGTAACTTGTGAATTCTTTGAAAGAGTGAGTGAAACTTGATTATCATTATGTTATGCATTGCATTTATGTGCGTGATTATGGGTAACTCTCTTGTTGCGAGGGAACATGTTTGATCAATGTGGGCTATTTGTAAGATGTCTTTTATTAAGAAATATGTTGTAATGCCCCGAGATCCCATCCCGAGATGTCACACAGTGCTTATGGACCCGAAGGACCACAATCTAACCCTTTGTAGATATTTGTACCTGTACACTGCATAATATCTGAAATAAATGCGAAAACCGGCCATAAGGTTCAATACATCTGCACATACTAAAAACTGAATACTAATACATCAACATCCGTTTAAAAAGCTACTAAATTGTCTGAACTGTAGAGTTGATGGGACATGTCCCCAACTGACTCTGTCAACTGAAAATATAAAAAAAATCTGGTGCAATAATAGTAAACTGATATTCGTCCTCGAAAGAAAAGGACTCACTGCTACTGCTGCTGACAGGGACTGAACTGATGGGGATACTCTAGATCCTGTTCCTCTGAACCTATGGTGTCAAATAAAACACCATAGCGCAAATGCGTCAATACAAATATATACCGAGTATGTAAATGAGGAAAGGCTAAATGCAAGGGCTTATGCATGAACATAACTTAACTGAATAATATACAAGAGCTGGATTAGCATACATAAAGAATCTGTAATTACTAAACATACTGCGCATACTGTCACTGAGCATACTCGGAATAACTCTGTTAACTGATACTAAATATACTAAAATTCTGAAATTTCTGGACATACTGAGACTACGAGTATCTGAAGCTTCTGAAAATGATAGCAACCCTATCTAACAGGTTGTCTTCAAATTTGCAGATAATAATACTACTTAATAACTGATTTTGAAATCGGCCTATCTAGCAGCGGATCTTCGAATTTGTAGATAATCATAGTTGATGTCCTTTATCTAACAGCCTTGCATTCTGTACACTGAACTGAGATCTTTCTTGAAGTCTGAGACTGATTCTGAAACTGAGACTGTGAGAAGTAGTCTTCTAACCAACATGCCCTTCCTAGCTAAGTCGGGGTCCAACCTGTGCCCCAGTTGGAAGGGTGTCAATACTGCACCACTGGTAAAGACAACTTTATTTGACCCTTATCTATCAGGTACTTAAACGAGAATGGTGGAGCCCTCATCTACCAGGTCAAGCCACCTCATCTACCCTCAAATAGCAGGTATGATTTCTCAACCTACTCTGTCTACGTAGTTCGGGAGCACAAGAATTGCTTATAAGAATCACACCCTTTACTAGTAGGTGAGTTTCCATCCTTGAGCTCACTCGGTAATGAATCCTACTCCCAACTGAAAGACACTGATCTGATTCTTAACTGAACTTAGCCTAAGATGAATCTAATACTGATTATGTTTCTCAAGAGATATGACTGTGTTACGCTGAGAATACGTAGTTTCGTATTTGATGAAAAAAGGTATCGAATCATGGAATCTGACTAACGATACAAAGATTGAATAGATTACTCAAATCATATCTCAGATTAGAATTGAATCATTTGAATACTATTAGATCTGAGATAATTTATAGGACTGAGGCAAGATTACTACCGATATAATAATTACAGATAATTCTGAGATTATAGAGTTTTTTGATGTTCTGCACTCGTCTGAGGATACAGAGTTCTATAGTTCACTGAGTTCTGAGAATCGTTGCTCGATTGGAATTATCGCGAAACTAACACCGGCTCTAGACAACAACTCTATTGTCAGGTATAAATACCCCCAAGACTTGATAACATAAAAGTGAAACATAATCATGCTTGCATCATCACGATCATTCATTCATCATCACAATCATTCATTC
This sequence comes from Capsicum pubescens, assembly GCA_030864215.1. Classification (NCBI taxonomy): domain Eukaryota; kingdom Viridiplantae; phylum Streptophyta; class Magnoliopsida; order Solanales; family Solanaceae; genus Capsicum; species Capsicum pubescens. Next base: position 103,199,075 of record CM061542.1, read on the forward strand.
ATCAACACAAGCATTCAAGCATTTCTCCAAGTAATTAGGAGTCATAACATCCTTTCCGCCTCAAAAATCCTTAAGGTATCACATCAAGCATTTAGGAAACATAGGCCTCTATTAATTGTCACAATCACCAAAGGGTCGCTTTAAGCATCGCGTAATAATAATCATATAATAACATAGGGAAAACATGCTATTAGATCGTACTCCATTCAATAAGGCTTTTGCCTCAACTATTTCATACCCATATCAGTCTTGATATATGTTTGGGTATCACATTGCTTAGGGAAACTTCATACTATCATGTCATAACTTACTTTCTAACCTCTTGGCATGTATTAAAAACTTAGCATATGTCAAAGGGCACATAATTGGGGAATTTACTACTATCACATCTCCACTTGTTCACTAAGGTCCTTCAACAAATACTAGACATGCATAGGTTCACACTTATTTGGGGATTTCACACTATCATGGTATAATTTATTAACTAGGGCATTTCATGACACTCATAGTTCTCAAAGTCTAATACATGGAGGGGAGTGCATATAACAACATGCCCTACGTCCATTGAACTAGCTTCACAAACATTTCATCAAAAACCATAACACATAACAATATCTTAGAAGTCATTATTTTCATAAGGGTGTAGCATGCATTTGTCATTTTATCACAATTTAACTACAATGCTTGATTTCTAGTCTCTTAGACATTTTATCGAACACCTCACATGAACAAATTAGGCATAAGTATAATAACCCAACTACTCATCATGAACAATCAAATTTACATGTTTCCAACTCATATATTGTCATAGATTCATAAAAACCACATAAATATCCCATATTGGATATCATTCAACATCAACAACAAGTACATAATCCATTTACCACACAAATACCACATACTAAGTCCAAGACTTGATTTTTGTATACAAACATGAATCACAACTCACAAAAATCATTAACAAATCATAACCATAAATCTTGGATATTTATAAAAGGGTACTCGAGATTCTTGGATGAAACGGACCCAAGAATCAACATCTACATACCTTGAGGAAACTTTATTCTTGTCGGTTGTTGGAGAGATTCTTGATATCTTGACTTCTCTTGATTTTTGTTGAAAAAGAAATAAGGGTTTTTATTTTTAAAATGAACCCTAATTTGATGTTTTGGATGAAGGAGAATTTATGATATTTGATTTGGGGTGATTGGGTATTAAATAGGGTGAAAAATGACCTAAAAATCCCTTTAAAACGGTGCTTCAGCGCTGTCTCGGACAATTTTGACGGTCAGAGTGATGGACCGTCACTCTGGTGACTAACCATCACTCCCACCATTAGTTTTGGTACAGGAAAGGCCCTCACTTCTTCATTTTTGACGTCCAAAGTGGTGCGCCATCACTAAATTGATGGTCCGTCAGCTTGTCTGTCACTACTGGACAACTCGGACAACTCTCAGTAAAACGGCTAGAACTTCTTACTACAATATCATATTTTGGTGAAATTGGTATAGTTGGAAATATAATTCAATTATATATTTGTTGGTAGGTCATGAGATCAAAAATTCTTTGTAGAATGGGAGATATGCTCATTTGAAGTTGACTATGGCAATGTCCTTCTCAAGACTTCAATCGGTAAGGGATGTTTTGATTCATCAAATAGCGAGGATGTATTTAAGGCCTTAATACACATCAAACATGATAATAAAACTAAAAACTCACTATGATTTATTTAACATGATCTTGAATCATGGTTTTACTATCGGTTGGGATTCTTGGGGTATTATAATATCTCCCCTTTATGAATATTTGTCCTCGAATGTTGCTTGATAGACTGAGAATATGGATCAAAAGAACTTTCTCAAGACACGAAAACATCTCAACGGATGACTACCCAACTGGAATGACTGACATACTGAGTTCTCACACTGGGCATGCATATCTGATGCATGGAATAGTCAACTGAATCTACTCATCGCTGAATTCTCATAACACAATGCATATCTGATGCATGGATGTCCAGCTAAACTGATTTTTGAAAGCACGACTTGACAATGCAATAATGACTGATGGTAACTTCATAAAGAAAATCTGAACATGCATCTACATGAATCTAATGACATGCAACATGATAATACCATGGTGGTATCTCTACTTTAGGACTCTATGTACCTCTAAACACACTTTCCTAAAATAATGGGGCGATACGCGGGGCACCTACAGACTAGATCGTAATTAACTGAATGAGATCTAAAACTCATGCATGACTCATGCTAACATATAAGCTCAAAATGGAAGAAAGGGATCTAACAATTCATATCATAAAGATGAAAGGCTCATAACCTACCCGGGTCTATGTCAGGGAAATCATTATGATCTTCGTTAGTCTGAAGTGCATAAAATTTGTTATGAGTTGAGGAACGACTTTTATGACTTTGGGGACCTGGATTAGGACAGTCTCAAACTTTGTGACCTAGCTCGCCACATACAAAACACACATCACTACCTGCTCTACATACACCCTTATGATTCTTACAATATTCTTCACACAATGAGTAGGTAAAAACCCTACTCTCACTACTTTGGATCTTAGAGCGTCATGTACTAGCTGAGAATGGAGCTGGGACTAAAAACTTCTAACTATGGTGAGAACGGTTACCACTCTATGACCCGCTTGGGAGAAACTATGACTATATGTTCTGGCTCTTTTACTCGCTCTCTTTTATTCTTTCATTTTATCTTCCTCAATTTGTTGTGCATGCATCATTAGACTAGAAAGATCCATGTCTCTATTGAGCATAGAAACTCTACACTCTTTCAACACATCACTCGATACCCCAGTCAAAAACTTACTCATACTCATTCTAGGGTCAGCTATCAAGTCGGGAACATATTTAGATAAATGGCTGAACTTAAGACAATACTCTCTCATGGTCATAGAAACTTGCCTTAGGTTTATAAACTCTTCTACATTAGACTCTATCATCTGTAGCAGGAAAAATCTATATAGAAAGGCACTCTGAAACTCTGACCAAGTCACAGGAGCTGCATTCTCCCCTTTACTCTTCTCCCACATCACTACCTAATCATGAGAAACATCTTTCAACCTATAAGATTCTAATTCCACACTCTCATCCTAAAAAAAATACATAACCTGGGTGATCTTCTTTACCTCTTCAAGATAATACCGCGGGTCCTCACCTACTACTGAACCAAAGAATTCTGGCGGGTTTATTTTCATAAACTTTCTAACCCTAGCTGTGGCAGAATTCCCATCATACTGAGGTGGGTATGTAGCCTGACGATTACTCTAAACATTAGTCACAGCTTGGGCTAGCGCCTGGAAAGCTGCCCAAAACTCTGCATATGACACACTCTCATTCTCAGGATCTACTGGTTATAGGGGATGGTCATCCACCCTATGGACAAAATCTCTGTGAGGAGGCATACTCTGTAATCAAAAGAAAGAAGTGGATTAGACTGAGAATCAACTTGAGATCATGCTTAATCGCACGACATGATCACTAAAAGAAGGGAAACTGTTCCTAAGAACAGTTTGTAGCCTCTTGTACATAAATATGGCGTGCTACACACCCATGCAGAAGACTCTACTAGATTCGGCTTTTCAAACTCCCTAGGATACTGTTGAACCTCAGGCTCTGATACTAAGTTTTTAATGCCCCAAGATCCCATATCGAGACGTCACACGGTGCTTATGGACCCGAAGGACCACAAGCTAACCCTTTACTGATATCTGTACCTGTACACTGCATAATATCTAAAATAAATATGGAAATTAGACATAAGGGTCAATACATCTGCACATACTCAAAACTGAAAACTGAATACTAATACATCAACATCAGTCTGAAAAGCCTCTAAATTGTCTGAACTGTGGAGTTGATAGGACATTTCCCCAACTAACTTCGTCAACTAAAAATATAAACAAAAGCTGATGCAATAATAGTAAACTGATATTTGTCCTCGAAAGAAGAGGACTCACTGCTACTGCTGCTGAATGGGACTAAACTGATGGGGATACTCTGGATCCTGTGCCTCTGAACCTATGGTGTCAAATAAAACACCATAGCACAAATGCGTCAGTACAAAAATGTACTGAGTATGTAGACAAGGTAAGGCTAAATGCAAGGGCTTATGCATGAGGGCTTATGCATGAACACAACTTAACTAAATAATATGCAAGAGCTGGATTAGCATACATAAAGAATCTTTAATTACTGAACATACCACGCATACTGTCACTGAGCATACTCAGAATAACTCTGGTAACTGATACTCAATCTATTAAAATTCTAAAATTTCTAGACATACTGAGACTATGAGTATCTAAAGCTTAAGAAACTGATAGTAACCCTATATAATAGCTTGTATCTGAATCAACGGATACTACTACTACTTAATAACTAGTTTAGAGATCGGCCTATCTAGCAGCGGATCTTCGAATTTGTAGATAATCATAGTTGATGGCCTTTATCTAATAGCCTTGTATTTGTACACTGAACTGAGCTCTTTCTTGAAGTATGAGATTGATTCTGAAACTGAGACTATGAGAAGTAGTATTCTAACCGACATGCCTCGCCTAGCTAAGTCGGGGTCCAACTTGTGCCTCAGTTGGAAGGGTGTCAATACCGCGCCACTGGTAAAGACAACTTTATTTGACCCTCATCTATCAGGTACTCAAATGAGAATAGTGGAGCCATTATCTGACAGGTCAATCCACCTCATCTACCCTCAACTAGCAGGTATGATGTCTCAACCTACTTTGGCTACTTAGTTTGGGAGAACAAGGATTGCTTCTAAGAATCACACCCTATACTAGTAGGTGAGTTACCATCCATGAGCTCACTCGGTGCTGAATCCTACTCCCAGCTGAAAGACACTGATGTGATTCTAAACTGAACTTAGACTAAGCTGAATCTGATAATGATCATGTTTCTCAAGAGATCTGACTGAGTTACGCTGAGATTACTTAGTTCCGTATCTGACGGAAAAAGGTATCGAATCATGGTATATGACTGGCGATACAGATCTTGAATAGATTACTTAAATCACTTCTGAGATTAGAATTGAATTATTTGAATACTATTAGATCTGAGATAATTTACAGGACTGAGGCTAAATTACTAGCGATACAGTGATTATAGAGATTTTTGATATTATAGAGTTTTCTAATGTTCTGCACTTGTCTGAGGATATAGAGTTCTGTAGTTCACTGAGTTCTGATAATCGTGGCTCCATTGGAATTATCGTGAAACTGACACCGGCTCTAGAAAACATCTCTATTGTCAGGTATAAATACCCCCAGAACTCAATAACATAAAAGTGAAACATAATCATGCTTCCATCATCACGATCATCCATTCATCATCACAATCATTCATTCATCAACACAAGCATTCAAGAATTTCCCCAAGTAATTAGGAGTCATAATATCCTTTCCCCCTAAAAAATCCTTAAGGAATCTCATTAAGCGTTTAGGAAACATAGGCCTCTATTCATCATCACAATCACCAAAGGGCCTCTTTAAGCATCTAGGAATAGTAATCATATAATAGGATAGGGAAAATATGCTATTAGATCGTACTCCATTCAACAAGGTTTTTACCTCAACTATTTCACCTATATCAGTCTTGACATATGTTTGGGTATCACATGGATTAGGGAAACTTCATACTATCATGTTATAACTTACTTCCTAACCATTTGGCATGTATTAAAAACATAGCACATGTCAAAGGGCACATAATTGGGGAATTTACTACTATCACTTCTCTACTTGTTCACTAAGGTCCTCCAACAAACGCTAGGCATACATAGGTTCACACTTATTTGGGAATTTCACACTATCATGGTACAATTCATTAACTAGGGAATTTCGTGACACTCATAGTTCTTGAAGTCTTATACGTGGATGGGAGTGCATATAACAACATACCATACGTCCATCGACCTAGCTTCATGAACATTTCATCAACAAACATAACACATAACAATATCATAGAACTCATTATTTTCATAAGGGTGTAGTATGAATTTGTCATTAGATCACAATTTAACTACAATGCTTGATTTCTAGTCTCTTAGACATTTTATCGAACACCTCACATACACAACTTAGGCATAAGTATAATAACCTAACTACTCATCATGAACAACCAAATTTACATGTTTCCAACTCATATATTATCATAGATTCATACAAACCACATAAATATCCCATCTTGGAGATCATTCAACATCAACAACAAGTACATAATCCATTTACCACATAAATACCACATACTAAGGACAAGACTTGATTCTTGTAGACAAACATGAATCACAACTCACAAGAATCATTAAAAATTCATAAACAAAAATCTTGGAGATTTAGGAAAGGGTACTTGAGCTTCTTGGATAAAAGGAACCCAAGAATCAACATCTACATACCTTGGGGAAACTTCTTTCTTGATGGTACTTGGAGAGATTCTTGATTTCTTGGCTTCTCTTAATTTTTCTTGAAGAAGAAATAAGGGTTTTGATCTTAGGAATAAATATTAATTTGATGTTTTTGATGAAGTATAAGTTATGATCTTTGATTTGTGGTGATTGGGTATTAAATAGGGTGAAAAAGACCCCAAAATCCCTTTAAAACAGTGCTTCAGCGCTGTCTCGGACAATTCTGACGGTCAAAGTGATGGACCATCACTATGGTGACTAACCATCACTCCCACTATAAATTTAGGTACATAAAAGGCCCTAACTTCTTCAATTTTGACGTCCAAAGTGGCGGGACGTCTCTAACTTGACGGTCCATCAGCTTGTCCATCACTCTTGGACATCTCGGACATCTCTTAGTAAAACAACCATAACTTCTTACTCCAATATAAAATTTTGGTGAAATTGGTATCGTTGGAAAGATAATTAAATTATATATATATTTTTTAGGTCATGAGATCAAAAATTATTTGTAGAATGGGAGATATACTTTTTTGAAGTTGACTATGGCAATGTCCTTCTCAAGAATTCAATCGGTAAGGGATGTTTTGATTCGTCTAATAGCTAGGATGTATTTAAGGCCTTAATACACATCAAAATTGATTGTATTACTACCAAATCACTAAAATTTATTTAACATGAGCTTGAATCATGGTTCTACCATCGGTTGGGATTCTCGGGGTATTACTTATGCATGAGTTTTCCTACTAGGAGAGTCAATTCTTGAGGCTACAATATTTTGAAGTAACGTTCCTAAAATTTCAATTGTTTACATAACATACTCAGTGTAGAAATTTGCATTCTGTGTCGTCATTGTAGTAATAGATTAAGTGTCTTGCATGTAGTATAAGTGTGGAGTCACCTCATCTTATGATTCATAGATTAAAGAGTTATTCGAGGATGAACAAGGTTTTAAGTGTGGGGTGGTGATGTTGGGTGTATTTATGCACTTTATTGTCGTTATTCTGACCTATTTAGCCTTGTTTTGAGTACAATGCGGGTGATTTATGTGCTAATAATGATATAAATAATCATTTAAGTGTTTGAGTCTGTAATTATAATGTTTAGAAATTTTTTCAAACAAGTTTGGACTTAAATTGATCATTTAGAGACTAGACAAAAAAATTAGTTTTACTAGCTTGAGCTAGGTGTTGTTCTAGTCTATCGTGATGGATTCTAAGGTGTCTAATGATTTCCTAATGGTTTGAATGTGTAATATTGTATGGAAAAACTTGTTTAAAATGTGTAAATTTCAATTTAAATGAGCTAATATTCAATACAATAAGTTAAAGATCAAGGTGAGGAAGCCTAGTCTTAGCTCGAGTTTCTAGCTCTTTGTTCTTAATGTTTTGTTGTGTTGAAATCTTATGTGTGGTGTTTTATCACGTTGTATTTTTGATGAGATTACATGTATGTTGTTTTGATAATATACAAGATGAAAATAAAGTTAAAACAACACAACAAGGGAAGAGGAGAAGTGGTGGAACACTTAGATAAATATTAGAGCAATTGGCCAATTCTAGTGTGTGCGTGAAATATTCCCGCGTCGCCCAAGCCACAGACCGCTATGGAACCCATACATCCTCTACTATTTCATTGAACAAATGCCTACAACTCCCCCATTAGTACGGTGCACAACAGCTCGCGACGCCCCCTCTTCCTACACGACTTAGGCTTGCTCTATTATAAATACACGATGTTGTACAATTTGTTAAAGATATTTGGATGTCTTGGAGAATTTTGAGGGGCCTATAAACACTTTATTTAAGGTTTTTATTATGAAGCTTTAGATTTTTAATAGATTTGATTATGTATTCAAGTATTTGGATCATTATTATGTCGATTAGTGGCTAAACTCCCCCTTTCTGGGGTTAAATCCAAGAACATGCCTACATCGTTTTGAATGGAGTTCATTGATTTTCTTATTATACCTGATTGATTGTTTATCCTTTTTTTAATTATTTTAAGGAGTATCTAACTTTAGAATACATATATTGTCGACCTTTTGCTCTCGGAAGGGGGAATAAGAAGATAGAACAAGGGGATGAACGAAGTAAGGTTCTTATTCCTTTATGAAATAAGAAATTTGAATTAGCGTCTAGGAAAAGGATATACCTAGAAGCCTTGATTGGATCACATGTAGGATGATATCTTTAAGCACCTAATTGGATTATTATATTCCTACTCAACGATGTAGTTGTAATGTTCAAGTTAGGTAGACGATTAGAGGTCGGAAGATCATGATCATGATATAAACCCTACAAATAAACAACCAAGATAAGTGACTTAAATAATCAAGTTCAATAACTTAGTATAATTGTGTGAGGTGCTTTAGCCCTGGCCTTTACTCTATTGATCGTCTAAAGTCTTTTGTTTTACGCATTGTTTACTTTAGGTCTAGTTTTACAAATCTCCAAAATCTTTTTGGTTACTTGTCCTCAATTTAATCTTAGTAAGTGAACAAGAATTTGATACTTGTTGGAACAAGTCTCTGTAGGATTGATACTTGGCTTTCTTTAAGGCTACTATATTACTTGGTAGATCACGTACACTTGAGTTGAACTTAGGCGCTATAAGTCACACCACTATTGAAGCCCCTTCCGCAACCTCCTTTTTTTTCTCAAAGTTTGAAGCAAAATGCTGAAGAAAGAAAGTATAAGAAGTTTATTTCTACAATGAAGGAGTTGAGTATGAACATTCATCTTGTTGAAGCCCTTGAGAAGATGCTTGGCTTAGAATAATTTATGAAAGATTTGGTGTTGAAGAAGAAAACTGTTAGTCATGAGTATGTAGGTTGCTTAAATCATTGTAGTATGATTACATCTCGATCTATTGTACAATACAAAGATAACCCAGTGCTTTCAGAATTTCTTGTACTATTGGATCATTTAGATTTGTCAAAGCTTTGGGTAACTTAGGTGCAAGAATTAGATTTATGTCACTATCAGTGTTTAATCAATTGGGTTTGAGACCCTATAAACCCAAGATAATGTAGTTATTGATGGCATATTATACATTTAAGAAGCACGTGGGCATATCATTTGATGTGTTGAATTAGCATCTAGGACAGGGATGTACCCAGAAGCCATGTTTGGTTCACATATAGGATGATAGCTTTAAGGACCTTATTGGAATATTGTATTCCCACTCAATAATGAAGTTGTAATGTTCAAGTTAGGTATACGATTATAGGTTGGGAGACCATGATCATGCGATAAACCCTACGAATAAACAAAAAAGATAAGTGACTTAAAGAATAAAGTTCAATAACTTAGTATGATTGTTTGAAGTTCTTTAACCCTGGGCTTTACTCTATTAATTGTCTCAAGTCTTTTATTTCATGCATTGTTTAATTTACGTTTTGATTTACAAATCTCCAAAATTATTTTTGTTACTTCGCATCAAGTTAATCTTAATAAGTGAACTAGAATTTGATAGTTGTTGGAACAAGTCTCTGTGAGATTGATACTTGGCTTTCTTTAAGGCCAGTGTATTACTTGGTAGACGACGTACATTTGAGTTGATTTTAGGCACTATCAGTCACACAACTATTGAAGCTTATTCTGCAACCTCCCCCTCTTTTTTTCTCAAAGTTTGAAGCAGAAGGTTGAAAGAAATTATAAAAAGTTCATTTCTACACTGAAGGAGTTGAGTGTGAACATTTTTCTTCTTAAAGTCCTTGAGCAGTAATTTATGAAAGATTTGGTGTCGAAAAAGCAAACTGTTAGTCATGAGTATCTATGAGGCTTGAATTATTATATTATTATTACATCTCAATCTCTTGTACAATATAAAGATAACCCCGGTGCTTTCAGAATTTTTTGTTCTATTGGGTCATCTAGATTTGTCAGAGCTTTGGCTCACTTAGGTGCAAGCATAAAATTGATTTCACTTGCAACGTTTAATCAATTGGGTCGAGACCCCATAAACCTAAGATGATATAGTTATTGATGGTAGATCATACAATTAAGTAACACGTTGGAATATTGTTTGATGTGTTGAATTAGTTTCTATGAAAGGGATGTACCTAGAAGACTTGCTTGGTTCACATGTAGGATGATAACTTTAATCACCTAATTAGATTATTATCTCCCCACTCAATGATGTAGTTGTAATGTTCAAGTTAGGTAAACAATTAGAGGTCGGGAGACCATGATCATGTGATAAACCCTATGAATCAACAACCAAGATAAGCGACTTAAAGAATGAATTTCAATAATTTTATATGATTGTTCAATGTTCTTTAAACTTGGGCCTTACTCTATTGATTGTATCAAGGCTTTTATTTTACGCATTGTTTACTTTACTTTTAGTTTATACAACTCTCCAAAATCTTTTTGGTTACTTCTCATCTAATTAATCTTAATAAGTGAACTAGAATTTGATATTTTTTGGAACAAGTCACTGTGGTTTCGATACTTGGCTTTCTTTGAGGCCACTATATTACTTGGTAGACCACGTACACTTGCGTGTGCACTTGGGCGCTGTCAAGTTTTTGGCACCACTGCCGGGGACTTTTAAATTGGCAACTATCTTATTTTAAGTTTAGCTATATTGAGTTGTAAATAGTTTGAATTTTTTCTTTTTTTTTTAGTTTTTTTTTATTTTTCTTTTTATCATACTTCTTGATATGTCAGCCTGGGATAGATGGTTTTTGAGTGATGATGATTCTTGTTGTTTTTATGGGGGCCCCCATCATGAGGCTTATTTTCCAGATTTTGATGAGGTACGTGGATGGTACCTTCCCAATATGAGGTGGATACTATTCTATCTATGGGGAAGACTACAAGTTGGTGTATGATTTATGGTAACAATAGTCATTCTGCATCTATGTGTGCTATCAAACCCGATTCATAATTGATTATGGGTCATGCTCAAAGTTAATATTATGTGAACACCTATAATCAAACGTTGTAGAATCAACCACAAATTCAATCATGGAATAACTAGCAGTAGCATTTTCAACGACAATAACCAAACATGCAGGACATAACTCAAAGTAGCAGTGTGGAAGAGATGTTGAAACAACTTTTAGTATCTCACGAATAGTTGTTGGCAGACATGAAAAACCAGCAGGAGAATACAAAGCAGTTATATAATCAGCTGTAGGTAGATGTAGAGATGACTCCCCAATAGGTTGCAGATAAAGTTGTTGATAATTTGAGAAAGTCTGAGTACTCAAAAAATACAGTTGTTGAACAGGTTAAGGAGATACCACCACCGCTATTTCCATAGATGCTAAGAAAATAAAAATATTAGGAGGATACTAGCCAATATATAAAACAAAAAAAATAGTAGCCATTCAACTATCATCTCTCTTTTGAGACTACAATTGAGAAGGTGAATATGAGAGAGGGTGTTCCGAATTGTGTAAATTTTGAAGTGGGATTGGTTACGACTCATTCAGAGTACTTTTCTACATTATATTTAGATGATGTATTGTCTGTGGAATCATATAAAATAGTGGAAAAGTGTAAAGATGAGGAACAAGAATCCTATATTCTTAATTTTCTACCAGTTAAGCAACATAAAACCACACGAAACTTCAAGGAAGAGTGGTTTACCATGCACATTCTATTACTCGGTTCTTTATTATTTGTATCACTACCCTATGAGTAAAGAAAATAGATGTATGTTAAGTTAGGGTAGAAATTCAAATCCTCAAGGTGGAGTAAAAAGTTGATATGGGTCGTTCCGCGATGCTAAATCAGGTGTTTCTTGGGAGTTAACCCAAGTGAAGTAGGTATCTTTTATTTTAAGTATTTTAGTTGTTACTTAACGTAGTTTTTTCTTTTGTTGAGTCACAGGTTGATGGGAAGTCTGAGTACCTGATAACCTTCGCTAACGAGCATGGCAAAGACTTTGTCGGGTTCCCAGAGCCTGTTAATGATAAAATATTCTACCAGATAGTCCTTTAGGCCACAAAGAGTATTTTTATCTTTACTTTTTAAGTATCTCTTGGGGATAAAGTAGACTTTTAATTGTGGAATGGGGAATACGTGAGATATTCTAGTTGGTGCTATAAGTGACAGCATGATGCAAGTGTTTTGTTTGTAAAAGCATGTTGATTGTGTGAATAAATACTTTTTAGACTCGTAGGCTCATGTTTATGACTCTTGTACTTGTTGGCTTAATGTTGAATTCATGTGATTGTTTAGCTAAGAGTCTATAGTGATCCTACATAAGTCAAACATGTGCCATGTGTGTGGGAGGTTTTTGTATATTCCTTGTTGTATTTTATGCCTAGAACTTTCCTGGTGTGTATGTAAAGTGAAATAAATACTATAGGTTTAGGAGATGGTATAGGCATTTCCTTGATAGACTTTTTATACCTTCTATTTGACCTACCTTTGTGCATAATCCTAGTAATACCTATTGAGCTTTTATCTTTTTCTTTGGAACACTCATGTGTAGCTTAATCCCTTCTTTGATAGACCTTAATTGGATCTAAAGATCCTAAGCGTTTTAGTATAAAATTATTGAGTTAAAGAGTGTGAAATTGAAGAAGAAAAAGGTGAAATTCAAGTCCCAAAGTGATAGTTATTGGTTTGTACAATTATTATGTATTTTGGTTAGGAATTAGATAAATTTATTCTAAAGAAATTTCCATTTTTATCTGGTTGGTGTTACAATGAACCTGTTTGGGCCCTGGTTCTCCTTGGACATTGTGCATCTCAATTAAGGCATATCGCTTAATTTGAGAATGGCTATCATAGGGGTGCATAAATTAGGTGTAAAAAAGGGTAAAATTGTATGATATGTACATAGCATATTCCCACCATATTATTTTTGAATGAACTTAATGAAATAGGGGAAAAAAAGATATGGGTAGATTGAAGTGGTGTAATTTGGTTGTTGAAAGTGAGTTGATTGAAAAAAATGTGATGTTTTAAAGCGCTTTGGGAAGTTAGTCACTACTCTAGCCAAAATAGTTCCTACCCATCCCTTAGCCTACATTACAACCATTAAAGACGTATTTGTTCTTAAGTTTCATCATTTTGATATTAGTGGAGTACTAGACTAAGTGAAGGCCATGGTTCTTTATGTGTAACTTGTTAATTCTTTGTGAGAGTGAGTGTAACTTGATTCTTGTATCCATTGTTTTAGGCATTGCATTTATGTGAGTAATTCTAAGTAACTCTCTTGTTCCGAGGGCACATGTTTGATGAATGTGTGTTTTTTGTACGATGTATTTTATTGAGCAATATGCAAGAGTTTGACTACTAGGAGAGTCAATTCTTGAGGCTTGGATGTTTTAAAGTAATGCTCTTGAAATTTCAATTGTGTACATAACATGCTTAGTGTAGAAATTTTCATTATGTGTAGTCATTGTAGTACTAGATTGGGTGTCTTGCATGTAGTAGAAGTGTGGAGTCACCTTAGCTTAAGATTCTTAGAGTAAAGAGTTGTTCGAGGACGAACAAGGGTTTAAGTGTGGTGTAGTGATGTTGGGTGTATTTATGCAACGTATTGTCATTATTCTGGCCTATTTGGCCTTGTTTTAAGGACAATGCATGTGATTTATGTGTTGATGACCTTGAAAGTTTTATCAAACAAGTTTGTACTTAAATTGATCATTTAGAGGCTAGGAGAGAAATCTAGTTTTACTAGCTTAAGCTAGGTGTTATTCTAGTCTATCATGATGGATTCTAAGGTGTCTAATGATTTATTAATTGTTTTAATGTTTAATGTTGTGTGTAAAAACTTGTTTAAAATGGTCAAAGTTCAATTTAAATGAGCCAATAGTCAATACAATAAGTTAAAGATCAAGGTAGGGAATCCTAGTCTTAGCTCGAGTTTGTAGCTTATTGTTCTTAAGGTTTTGTTGTGTTGAACTCTAATGTGTGGTGTTTGGTCATGTAGTATTATTGATGAGCTGACATGTATGATATGTTAATGACATACAAGCTTAAAAGCAAGACAAAAAAATACCATAAGGTAAGAGGTGAAGCGATGGAACGCTTTGATAAGGATTGAAGCAATTAGCCAATTCCAGTGTGTACGTGCAATATGCCCACGTCGCCCCAACCACATACCTCTATAGAGACCACATATCCCCCACTAGTGCAGTGCACAAAAGCCTGCAACATCCCCATTAGTGTGGTGCACAACAGCCCGTGATGTCCCCTCTTCCTACACGGCTTAGGCTTGGTCTATTATAAATACATGATGTTGTACACTTTGTTAAACATCTTTAGACGTCTTGAAGAATTGTGAGAGTATTGTAAATAATTTATTTAGGGTTTTTATTCTTAAACTTTAGAGTTTAATAGATTTGATTATGTATTCAAGTATTTGGATCATGATTATGTTTATTAGTCGCTAAACGCCCTCTTTCCGGGGTTAAATCCAAGAACATGACTACTATTATTTTGAATGGAGTTCATTGATATTCTTATTATATTTGGTTATTTGTTTATCCTTGTTTTAATTATCTTAAGGAGTAGATAATCTTAGAATACACATATTGTTGACCTTTTGATCTCGAGAAAGGGAATAAAAAGATAGAACATGGGGAAGAACGATTTAAGGTTCTTATTCCTTTATGAAATAAGGAATTTCAATTAGCGTCTAGGACATGGATGTACCTAGAAGCTTTGATTGGTTCACATGTAGAATGATAGTTTTAAGTACCTAATTGGATTATTATATTCCCGCTCAATGATGTAGTTGTAATTTTCATGTTAGGTAGACGATTAGAGGTCGGGATACCAAGATTATGCGATAAACCCTACAAATAAACAACCAAGATAAGTGAATTAAAGAATGAAGTTCAATAACTTAGTATGATTGTTTGAAGTTCTTTAACCCTGGGCTTTACTCTATTGATTGTCTCAAGTCTTTTATTTTATGAATTGTTTACCTTACATTTAGTTTTACAAATCTCCAAAATCTTTTTGGTTACTTTGTATCAAGTAAATCTTAATAAGTGAACTAGAATTAAATAGTTGTTGAAATAAGTCTCTGTGGGATTGATACTTGGCTTTCTTTAAGGATACTATATTACTTGATAGACCACGTACACTTGTGTTGCGCTTAGGCGCTGTCAGTCACACCACTATTGAAGCCCATTCTTTGACCTTCCCTTTTTTTTCTCAAAGTTTAAAGCAAAAAGATAAAGAAATAAAGTATAAGAAATTAATTTCTATACTGAAGGAGTTGAGTGTGAACATTCCTCTTCTTGAAGACCTTGAGCAGATGCTTGGCTATGAATAATATATCAAAGATTTGGTGTAGACGAAGCAAACCGTTAAACATGAGTATGTCGGTTTCTAGAATCATTGTAGTATGATTACATCTCGATATATTGTACAATATAAAGATAACCCCGATGCTTTGAGAATTTTTTGTACTATTGGGTCATCTAGATTTGTCAGGGCTTTGGGTAACATAGGTGCAAGCATTAAAATGATATCACTTGAAGTGTTTAATCAATTGGTTTTGAGACCCCATAAACCCAAGATGATAGTTATTGATGGTAGATCATACAATTAAGAAGCACGTGGGCATATCGTTTGATGTGTTGGTCAAAGTAGACAACTTTATATTTCTAGACGACTTTGTTGTCTTAGATTTTTAGGTTAATTGTTAGATAGTCATAATTTTGGGTAGAGATTTTTTATCCATGGGTAAATCGGTATGGATATGCAAAGAGGTGAGCTTAATTTTAGGTTGAATAATAAGGAAATTGCATTCAATGAGTGTAGAACTATGAAGAAGGCAACTGGCATGAGGTTTGTTTTATTAATAAAAAGTGTTGATGACCCTAGAGGATAACCCTATGGCTATCATTACAAAGTTTAAGTAATCAAGATCCCCACGTTGTGTTACAGTTGATAAATTAGGGTCTGCTTGAGAGGCAAGCCAAGGTGTTTTGTTATTTATACATTTCCGATTACTTGTGTTATTTATTATTAATATCAGATCTATGCACCTAAGGTTCCATAGGTATAGTCGTAACTCTCTTGATTTGTAGTGTCCTAATGCATTACAGACAGTGCATGCTTCTTTGATGGGGGTAGGACTACTTGTGGGTCTAGATGTTCTCTTGGGATTTTTTTGTTGTGCCTCTTTTCTCTGGAGAGTGTTTGTAGTAGAGCCAACATGTTTATTTTTCTTGTTGTGTTGCATAATGTGTTATGTATTTTTATATTTAATTAGAAGAAATAAAATGAACTTAATTGCACTTAATCCTTTTATGTGTTTTTAAATATTTAAAAAAATGATACCCTTCAATTTTTTTTAAATATGTGATGTAAATATATGTGAGGTCATTGTGTGAATCTTATTATGGCATTAATATTAGTGATAAAATAATCAAAATTTAGCATTGCATGAATATGATAAGTTGTAGTTGATAATATAATCATGTACCAAATATATGGGAGGCATTTACCTAGTTTACTTTGTATATTTAATAAAGAACATGTCTAGTTAGTCTTGCCTAGATCGTAGGATAGTTGGTTTGGACATGAACATAGGATATTTTTTAATTAGTCTCCTCTTAGCCTAAAACACCTACCTAATGTGAATAAGTATCCCTTGATCCGTAATTTGAGCCCAAGTTAACCTATTTTTTTCACCTTCTCAACTAATTACAATAAACCTATTTTGGCCCTAGTAACTCCTTGGAAACTATGTTCCTCAACTTAGGAAAACTGCTTAAGTTGAGGGTGTCTATCATAGTTGTGAGTAGTATAAAATTGGGTATGCAAAATGGTGTAGAAAAAAGAATATAAAAGTAGGGTTGGGTGTGGTATCCAATTGTGGAAAAAGAAAAATTATGAAAAAATATAGAAAATAAAAAGAAATAGAGAAGTGAATAATTAAAAAGGAAGAAGAATGCCATTCCCAATTAGAATAATCAATATAGGATAAAAGAGAGAAATAAAAAAAGAATGGTTTAGAAGTGGAGCTTAAAATGTAAGTGTAATGTCAAGGAGGGTGATTCACTAAAACTTAAATATACTATACCTTCCCTCAAGGCTACTTTACAATACTAGCAAAGTCTTATAGTGATCCTAAATCAACTGTTCAAAGAACTAAGGTATAAAATATTAGGGCAAGACTATGGTATTTTATGCATATTGTTGGAACTTCTTTTGTAAGTGTTGGTGTCTTTATATAGTCTCTGGCATTGACTTGCATGATGATACCTCTATAGATGGGACTTTTTTGTTGTGAAAGTACATTGGTTATGTTGTTAACTGCTTATCTATTCGGGTAATGTAAATTGAATATATACTTCGTCATTCATTGCTAATGTAATGTGGTTACTTGTTTCATTTATGTCATACTATTGTTCTACAAAATCAACATTGCGGTTTTGAAAAGTTGGAAATAGTAGGGGTAAGAACTTTGAGCAAAATTGAGTTGATTGTCGTAGGTGCCTTAGGTTTCTTTAATGTAAACATCCTTTATTTTTGTTATGTAATAGTTTCCCGAGTACAAGAAAATCTTCTATATGGAGGGTATTTATGCTATGTGGTTTTAGGGCTCTTTTGATGCTTAAGAAAATGAAACTATGCAACTACTTAGGTCATTTTATTATATGTGGTGTCTTTTTATATTTGTTTTACAGAAAAAAATGGTTCAAAGTAGAGAAGGAGCAAATATTGATGAAGTAAAGTAGGAGGACTACCTATGGAACCTACCTATGGGACATAGGTACTACCTAAGGGTCTGTACGTTGCCTATGTCGGTAGCAGAGTTCAAGTTTTGCAAGTAGATTTTCAAAACTTATTTCGACGAACCCTAAATAAAAATCATAGGTAGAACCTACAGTCCCATAGGTACCCCTCATAGGTAGAGCATGTGAAAGATGAACCCTTCTCTAATTTCTAAAATCCTACTTGGGTCCATGGTTACTACCTACGGCTCGTAAGTAGGGTCGTAGATTGGTGCTGACTTGATTTTCCTACTTTTCTTTGGGTGTTTTTTTAGAATTTTTGATGTACCTATAAATACCCATGAGATATTATATTATTCATTTACACACATTATATTCTTATTACATTATTTTGAGTTCTAAGAGACACTTTTGATCTTAGAATTCTTGTTATTTACTTTTAGGGTTTGATATTTATTTGAAATTTTGGTTTTCATCCGTAATTATGTGGGAGATCATTCATATGCTTTAAATTGTGAATTATATGCATGTTCTAACTATCATGATCAACTAAACCGCTTAACTAGGGTTGTGGGAACCATAATGGAATAATAAAGTAGTGGAATTGAAAAGTCATTCTTGATTTATGTTCATGTATGTGTTGTGTTTTTTTCATATTAATTGTTTTCTTGACAATTACAGACGTTAAGAACATGCCTGTATTCAATATTAACTTGAGAAAGACGTTGAGATAAGGAAAAGAAGATCACAAGAGTAATTTGAGGTTGCCAACCTTTATCTAATTAACACGAGACTAGGAGGAGATAGTTAATTTGGGATCTAGAAGAAGAGTTAGTAATGGATGATCTGATATTTATAAGAGATTAGTAAAATTCGCCCAAACCAAGGTCTTGAGATGGTTAGGTGATATATGACATATTAAATGCTTAATACAAGGCACCAATATAGTTTTACAAGTACGATAAGTCTTGTAGTTATGATGTTTAGGGGATCATAATCCTGATGATCATCTCATACTGATAGTGACTCTATTTTCCAGCATTTTTACTATTACTATTGTTCTTAAAAAAACATTTACTTTCTGTATTTTACAACTATATCAATAATCTTCTGGCTGATTTACATCATATTCCCTATGGTCTCTTGTTTTTCTATTTTTACCCCGGTAGGTGACTCTGGAATTGCTAAAAGAGTCTGTGGGAGTGTGTGTTATCTATTGGCAATAAAAGGGTTCTTGGTGAAATTGTTTGACTCGAATGAGGTGCATTTCAATGTCATTTGGGTGACAGATTGGTTGCACTCATGCTTTCTATTATTAAATTATCACTCTAGTTAGGCTCCATGGTGAGTCGTTCATGGAATGGGAGGATGACTTTGTTCAAAAATTATCAAGGGGAAAGGTTATATCATGTCTTACAACTCAGAGATTTGTGTCCAAAAATGGGTGTCTTTATTACTTGGTCAGGGTTAAAGATTCTAACCCGGAAGGTCTTTCCTTACATTCAGCTTTAGTGGTGCATAAATTTCCTGAGGTTATTATGAAGAACCTCATCACGTCTTTCTAATTGGGATTTTGGTTTGGGATTGGTCTTGCTTTAGACACTTGTTCAATTTCTATCCTTTCATTATAGAATGGTTCCGTTTGGGTTAAAAGAGTCTTGAACGTAAATGGAGGGATCTTTTAGATAGAGGTTCCATCTGTCTTTGTGTTACTCCATGAGGTTCTTTTGTGCATTCATAACTAAGGGGATGGTTTCCTAGGGAGTAAATAGGTTGTCATTGGGTGACTAAGGAATTTAAGGTGTCCTTATAGTAGAGGAGGACCTTCTAGTTGTATTCCAATTTATATGGGGTACTTTACTAGTAGTTCATGGTGATTGATTGACCCTAAGTGTTGATCTTAGATGTAAATTTTGATAATAGGGAGTATTTTATCTCGGGTATAGCAATACAGGAATTGTGGAGGTAAATGGGTAGGTTCGATAATGTTGAAGACTTTGGGATTACAATAGTTGAAAGGTTGTGACTTGGGCCAAAAAATGTAGGGGGAATGGAGGGACTGGGGATCTAGTCATTTGACAGGTTAGATCATGGGGCTTGCACGTATCTTTGTCCCTATATTTGTCATTTGTTGTGGGCATGAAATTGTTTTCTAAATTCATGATTTTGAATATGGATTTTTGCATAACTAAGGATTTTAACATGATTAGTCATTTAATTAATTCTCCATGGATTATGATGCATTGTTCATGTTTTACTAATGTTTATAATTATTGAGGGATACATGGGAATGGTAAATGAATTTAGGGGTACTATGGATTCCCCAATTACTTGGTTTTGGTCCTTGAAATTTATATGCCCTCAAATTGTTTTTGAAATTACCATTGAATATAATTTTGTCATATGGTTTGACTACTCTTAAATATTTGTGTTGCATAAATGGTTAAAGGAATTATGAATTGGTTTTTGTTAGATTCAAATGATTTTGAAAAGGCCTTGGTGGCCATGGTTTGATTTTGAAATTGGTTTTGTTTTAATTAGAAACCTTGGATTTAATTGGGTCATATGGTTTTTACATGTCTATGTTGGTCTCTATATAACATTTAGTTGAATGAGGTTTTGGGCATAAGAAAATCAAGTGTCTCTAGCGTACGCCCTCGGTGACACCCATTAGGGTGGAGTGTTGTGCTTGTATAGGTAATTGGGTGAAGGTTGATGATTATCTTGAAATTTCCTTTAGTGGTGGACTTCAAAGGAAGGTCAGGTTGCATATTATACTGATCCTCTTCTATCTCAATTAAGAATGAACCCTGCTAGTGTGGAGTACATTCTTATAGCGTTTATGCATAAGGTTCTTATTTTGCATTCGCCTTGTTCCCCGAATATGAGTCTTGACTCTACATTGTTTTATTTATGGTATAGGTGGTTATGTTTCTTTCGGTGTCCATTCTTAAGGACTCCTTTTTGTGGTATGGTTTTGTTGGGATAGTTCCTCATTATGGTCTAGGTAGTTGTTATTAAGCACTTCATCCCTTTGGTTTTGTGTTTTGCTTTGGGGTCTTGCCTTGGGAGGCATGGATAATTCTTGTATTTCGGTTACTTAATATCTCTCCTTATGTTAGGATGCTAGTGGCTTGGAGAGAATGGTGATGTTTTCTAAAGGGGATTGTAGAAGTCCCTAAGTGGGGGATAGTCTAGGGTTGCTACTAGAGTTAAGGTTTGAAGGTAAGGTAGTTGTAATGAGAATTGGTTAAGAAAGGAATCGATGGTGAAAATCCTTGTGTAATAATAGAGGGTGCTAGATCTTTTGATGGATAAATCATACCGCAGGCATGGAAGTGGTAGGCTTGAATTGTTGTGGTTGGTAGATGTTTCAATGATTGTGTTGGATTTGGTGAGGCATAGTTTTATTAATGTTTCATGGTTTTATTGTTGCATGATTTTGGTGTTCAATCGTAGGTTGGGGTTTTTGGATATAAATGGTAGGATATTGGTTTGGTCATGTCCTTTACTCATAGTTTCCATATTACAAAGGTGATGAAAGTAGAATAGTGTTTTGGGATAAATGTAAGAAGTATAGTCCGGTGGCCAAAGTTAACTCCTCTTAACTTTGGAAAGGCTTGAACATGGAAGTGGTGGTGAATAGTTAGACTCAAGCTCTCATAGTGAGATGTCTCGATAAATTCTAAATCGATTCGGACTTTCTCTCTAGCATGAGTCCATTCATCGGGTAATCTATGTTTTGTCGGGGTGTTGATGTTGCTTGGTTGGTTAGGTTACTTTAGGTGGTGTTAGTATCTTAAATTCCTCCTTCTTTTAGGTAGGTCACGATGAGGATGTTAGATCGGTAAGTTCGCTAGTTGCGAATAAAGGTACAAATTTGGTAAAGGTTCCATGGTGGAACTAAATATCTGAGAAAGTAATTTGTGTTGCGGAGGTAGAGATGGAGTCAAAGGATCCACATTGGTTTCTTGTTCAAATTTTTTTTGCGTAAGTTGCATATTCTTTAACACATCCGTATTTTTTAACTTTCTTAAAGGTGAGGAATGGTTCCACTTATATCTTTGTTTTCTAACTTAGTTAGAGGTTGGAATGAAGGTGTTGGGGTGTAAATAGTGTTTGGGATACGTGATGCTCTTCTCATCTTTGTTTTTGTTCTTCTCCTCTACTTTGGTTGGGGGAAATTTTGATGTGTATTAATGTATTAACTCGTGCTTGTTCTTACCCTTACCTGTCATTCGAGGATGAATGATCCTAGTGGGCAAGATAGAAACATCCTAAGTCTTGGGCCCTTGCAAACTTTCTTTGGCTTTAGACCTCTTTGGTTTGGTATGACTCAATGGAGTAACTCGTACCCTTGGGTACAACTCATGAGCTGCCTTGAGGGTCCAATTGTACACTAGGAAGTAAGATTTGCTTAGGTACTACTAAAGGTATAACTCATATGGGTAAGAGTCATAGGAGAATATGAGTGGCATATGGTGCATGTGTGTGTGTCTTGGGGAATCTCTCCACTATACAGTTATTGGGTGTGGTTAGGGGGTGTTAGTCGTACCCCTATGTATGAGTTAAGGGAGATGAGTCGTATAGAAACTAGATGGTAAGGTCATGGCAAGGCTGGGTACGAGTTGAGGTACCACTTGTACCCTTGGATACAAGTGGTAAGGGTGAGTCGTACCCCTGGACATGACTTGTTTTATTTTTAAGTCAAGGGTAGTTTAGACATTTCTTACTCCTAAACCCTTATGTACTAACATTATATAACTCTATCTGGACTACCATAAAACTTATGAACGGATCATAACACATCAAATACTCTCTCAAACTCACTCTAAGAGGATTGAAGGCTAGGGTTTCTCCTATGTTCTTCAAAGTGTCTCAAGAGTCATGTTTCTCTTCGAATTCTTCTTGTATAAGGCGTATAATCCTTCCCTCATTGTTATTGCAGCATAAAGGCATGTGTATTTTGATTTAAACATTGGTTTATGGATCATGAATCGTGGATTTTCAAATATTGTTGATTATCTTGATACATATGGTTCGGTATTGGTTTAAATCGTGTTTTTACATATTTTTGGTAATGGTTTCCATATATGGTTATTGGTTCGTTATGGTTTAACAAAGGGGTCTTGATTAACCCTAATTATAGTAGTTTATGCATTCGTTTTAGTCTTAGTAAGGGTGTGCCCTCAACATGTTTGATAAAATGCCTCAAAGAATGTTTTTACTCAATTATTGAACTTTTATTGGAACTCTTGCATGATTTAGTTTGTTAATGGAACTGTAATTGGTTTTGGTTAGTTTAAATGGTTTAAATGATATAAATGTTTTAAATGTTTGGCATGGTCTAAAATGGTTAGGAATAGTTTAAAGGGTAAAGGTTTTGGTGGTCATGGTTGGTCTATTTTGAAAAACTTGCGATATACATAGAAATTCCTAAAGTGAATGCATTAACGGAATTGGTTTAAATGGTTTGGAAAGGCTAAAGGCTGAATAGTTATGCTTATGGGGAACATGAAAGTCTCCCAAGTGGTTTAATATGGTATATAGAAAGGGAACTTGAAAGTTCCCTTAACCTAAATTGTTTGGCTATGGAAATTACTTACAAGTAAGGGTTGGTATGACGACCTATATCAATTTACTTGGTTATTAAATGTATAATGGTTTGGTTATTTCAAAACATGTTTTAATTGGCCATTAATGGTGGGGTATGTAGCAAAGCTGTGGAAGGTGGCTTTCCCAGGGCGACCAAAACTGGAAACTCGTATTTGTCAGTATGATGATTGGTATTATTAGACCATGAGCATGATGTCATAGTATTGGGGGATGTACTAGTCATCCCATGGGATACTTCCCTGTTTGTACGGCTACATCCATTGGGTCACTTTCAGTAGGGGAATTGAATCCTTATAGCCCATGGGTAGTTTAGGATGGCCAAGATACACAACCTAGATAATGGTTTCAAGGCATGCTAGACCCGATCCCTTTTCCCGACATAGTTATATATATATATATGTATGGTTGTGTACATTCGATGGTTTTACTTGGTTTTATAACCAGTATTATTGTATCCCCATCCTTAGTGCATGCTAGTGTTCTCCCACTAACCCATCTACTACAGCTGTATACCTATGTTATTTAGGAACCGTCCATTCTACTCCTCTCTCTTAGTGATTGAATTCGGGTACAATTCATGCTGGTTTAAAATGGTGAGCTTTCATAGTTCGAAAGGCATCTATTTTATGTCATGGCTTACATTACATAATTCTCGTCTTTTATAGATTGTGGTTTTTGTCTATGGTCGGGGAATGTCCCGACTAGGTACTTTTTTGTTAGTCTAGAGGCTTTGTATGGACAATTCTGGACTTGGGTATGATATGGATTGTTTATGCTATTATTAATACATTAGCTTATCATTATGGTATTGGTTTATGAGTTCCACATTTATTGGTTGGTTATTAGGTGGTTGGACTTGATTGGGTTGGTCTCGGTTATAGACTAATCCCAAAGTCATCCCATAGTTGGTTACACTATCTTTTTATATGCTCGGACTTCAGCTAACTCAAGGTATTCATTTTGGTGGTTGGGTAATAGCAGTGGTTCCCCATCTTGGTTGGTCTTGGGATTATCCATTACGACAAGGCCGTTGTTTGGATCGTGTCAGTTAGTGGGAGGCCTAGTGGTTCACTTGTACACTAGGCAGTGTATTTGGTATAACTATTTCCCAACATATGACTCATCTTGGTATGAGTCATATAGGAACATACAAGTGGTGCAAGGCAAGTCGTATAGTGTTTGATTGAATTAGCTTGTGGATTATACCCGTAGTATAGCCGGTGGGTGCGACTGAATGTACCACCTGTACCCTTAGGTATGAGTTAGGGAGGTATGAGTCATATAGGTACAATTGTGTAAGGTCTTGGCATAGTCTTGGGTATGAGTTGGGTACCATTAGTACCCTAGGATACGGCGGTATAGGTGAGTCGTACCCCTGGATGTGGCATGTTTTAATTTTAAGTCAAGGATAGTCCAGACATTTCCTACGTAAAATCCCTTATGTTCTCACATTATATAACCCTTGGTGTCCTTCCATAACACTTGTTAAAAGATTAAAATACTCCAAATAATCTCTCAAACTTACTCTTGAAAAATTGGAGTCTAGGGTTTTGCAATTGTTCATCAAAGGGGCTCAAGAGTCATGTTTCTCTTCAAAATCTTCTTGTATAAGGCATGTAATCCTTCCCTCATTGTTTGTTCTAGCTAAGAGCATGTGTATTGTGTATTTAAAAATTGATTTATGAATAATGAATAGTGGTTTCTAAAATATATGTTAGGTGTCATAATGCATATGGTTTGGTATTAGTGTAAACTATGTTTATACATATTTTTGGTGATGGTTTGCATGTGTTGGGTATTGAGTAACCCTAATTATGGTGGTATATTCATTGCTTTTGGCCTTGTTGAAGATATGCCCTCAACATGTTAGATAAAATGCTTTAAAAAATGTTTTTACTTTATTGTATAAATTTCATTGGAACTCTTACAGGGTTTGGTTTGGCAATGAAACCCTAAATTGATTTGGATGGCTTGGCATGGTTTAAATAGTTAAAATAATATAAATACTTTTAATGGTTGGCATGGTCATAAATGATTTTGAATGGTTTTAAATCATATAAATGGCATGGTTTGGAAGGATTATATGGTAATGCCTTTGTGGATATGGAGTTTGTTATTCTTGTGGGGTATATGGGAATCCCCATAGTGGTTTAATATGGTTAATGGAAGGGTTCGTGGAAACCCTTAAACCTATACATGGTTGGCTATGGATAGTGATTATAAGTATAGTTGGAATGACGATATTGCTACTAACTGCCTTACTTAATAAATGGTTAATGGATTGGTTTGTTGCTTGTTAATGGTTTTAGATGGGAAATAATGACAGGGTGTGTAGCAAAACTGTGGAAGGTGGAGGCCCCAAGGAGACCAAAACTAGAAACTTATATTTGCTGATGTGAGGTTTTATCCTTGTGACCGTGTGCATGTTGTCACACTTTATATTTGGGGGATGTTATAGTCATACCAGGTTTTCTTCCCTGGTCATGGGGATACATGCACTGGGTCCCTTTAAGTAGGGGGAGCTGAACCCATATAGCCCATGGGTGGTTTAGGACAAAAAAGCTATACAACCTAAGTAAAGGTTTTAATGGCATGCAAAACCCGATTCCCTTTACCAGCATGGTTATATATGTATGGTTGTATGTATTATAGATTGTTTTACTTGGTTTTATAAATGGAATTATTCTATAATTTTCTTAATTTCAGGCTAGTGTTCACCCACTAACCCATCTTCGAGCAGTTATATACCGATGCTACATAGGAACCATCCATTTTACTTCACCAGCTTAGTGATCAGATTTGAGGACAGCTGATGATTGATTAAATTGGTGAGATTCCATAATTTGGAATGCATCTATTTTATATCATGGTTTATTTTACATATTTTTTGTCTTTCGTAAACTTTAGTTCTTTTGCTATGTCGGGGGCATATCCCGACTAGGTACTCTTTGGTTGGTATAAAGGCTTTCTATGGATAACTGTGGACTTGGGTATGGTATGGACTGGTTATGTTTCATCTCTCTATATATACATTGGATTATTATAATTTGTTTTGGTTTATGGGTTTCATCATTGGTTTGGTTGGTCATTGGGTAGTTCGACTTGAGTGGGTTGGTCTCAGATATAGAATTATCCTCGAGTCACCACATAGTTGGATATGCTATCTTATTATATGTTCGGACTTTAGCAGACTCAAGGTATGCATTTGGTTATGGGGTTGGGTAATAGGGGTAGTTCTTGTTCTTCGTTGGGCTTGGGATTACCTATTACGATAAGGCCCTAGTTTGAGTCATGACTAGTTTGTATTAGAGCTTTAGGTTTTGGTGTCATCAGGTGTCCATAAAGTCGTGTTGAGTAAAGTCTTGCTTATGGTTGTCTCATGGCCCACACTTATAATCAGGAGGCTACGAGGCACATAAAATGTTTCACGTTCTTTGTTTTTCTATTTTCGGGCTATGAATTCTAAGGTCTTGAACTATTTAATGAATTTTCCTTTGTTCACTCTTCGGATCATGTCTTCTCAATGATCAAAAGTTTGTGGAAATAGGCACAGACTCGATCAAGGGTCACAACTTATTGTTTTACCAGTTGAGTCCCATCGGTCTTTATTGACCCTACCTCGGATGGTGGTATTCATACTCAATTACCTAAAGAAAAAGTTACCAAT
The DNA here is from genome assembly GCA_030864215.1 of Capsicum pubescens. Lineage (NCBI taxonomy): Eukaryota > Viridiplantae > Streptophyta > Magnoliopsida > Solanales > Solanaceae > Capsicum > Capsicum pubescens. Next base: position 103,226,482 of record CM061542.1, read on the forward strand.
GCTGCATTTTTAAATTCTATTAATTTATTAACCTAGATAGTAACAACTCTATCACGCCATTTCTGTCTTATTGGTATATTGAGTAATGAGGCAAGGCTGGTAAATGGGTAAGGAAAGAGGGTCTCGATTTCCCATACCAAAGGGGAGTCTAACGGTATAGTGGTAAATGGTCCAAAAGAAAGAGTTGGGTGAGTCCTAATTTCAATTTTATAGTTGTTCCTCCTTACCTGGATTTATTAGGAGGTAGGTATTGTTGGATTGGTAATGTCTCTAGGGCAAAAGGTGCCCATCTCAGGCCAATAGGGCCCATTCCATATTATCTAATTTTTTAATAAATTTTATGGTTGGTCGCACAATGGTTGTTGCGACGGGTGGAAGAAATCAGTATTTGGGTTGTGGTTAGTTGGGTCTTATGTGATAGTGATGTCCCATAAGGGTTGTCGCTTTGGCAAATACAATATTGGTTTCTAATTTTGGTTCAGACACTGGTCGGAATCATCTTAATGTTCTTACTATTCCTCAAAAGTATGGGGAATCTTCTAATGCCGACATTAGTGTGTTGAAAATTCTTTTCCAAATGTTGTGTGTGGTTCACTTGGTTTGGGGTTCCTTTTATTTTGTGACCCCATTTTTGGTTGTGTATTTTGGTCTCAAGGTTTACTCAGACTCTTTTCTTCCTCTATTTCTACCTTGGTAGGTGACGATGCAATTGTCAAAAGAGTCTATGGGGGTATGTGGTGTCTGGTTATAGTAAAATAGTCTTGGTGGATTTGTTTGACTCGGATGTGGTGAATTTCAATGTCATTTGGGGGATGGGTTGGCTACACTCATACTTTTTATTATTATATTATCGGACATGTTAGGATCCCTAGTGAGTTATTTTTGGAATAGGATAATAGTTTAGTTCGATAGATATTAAGGGAAAGGTTTTATTATATCTTAGAGTTCAAAGATTGGTCTCCAAAGGGATGTCTTTATTATTTTGTTTGAGTTAAAGATTCAAACATGGAAGGTTTTTCTGGCATTCAATTTTGGTTGTGAATGAATTTCCTAGGGTCCTTTATGATGACCCTTATAGTGTCTTTCTAATTGGGAGGTTGGTTTGGGGTTGGTCTTATTTCGGGCGTTTCTCCAAATTTCTACTCCTTCTTTATAAAATGATTTTGGTGGAGGTAAAGGATCTTAAGGAAAAATTAAGGGATCTCTTGGATGAAGGTCTCATCAATCTTAATATTTCCCTGTGGAGTGTTTTGTTTTTGCATGCATGAGAGGAATCGTTTTCCTTAGAAATGGATAGGTTTTCGGTGGGTGGCTAAGGAATGTGAAGTTTCCTCCTTGAGCGGTGGACCATGTTTATGAATATTCTTTAAGGGTTCTTTGCTAGTAGTATATGGTGGTTGGTAGATCCTAGGCTTGAATCAAGATGATAGATTTGGATAAAAGGGACTATGTTATCTCAGAAATTATGGAGGTAAATTAGATTTTAGGGGTCTAGTCATTAGTTAGGTTAGATCATTGAGCTTGCACATATCTTTGTCCTCGTACTTGAATTTTATTGTTGGCATGAAACTGATTATTTAATTCATGATTTTAAATGTGGGTTTTGGCACAACTGAGGGCTTTGACATGATTACTTATTTAATATATTTTCCATGGATTATGATGTATTATTCATGCTCTAATTATGTTTATGAACATTGTTGGATGTATGAGCATGATAAATGGATTTTGGGGTACTAAGAATTCTCCAATTACATGCTTTTGGTCGTGAAAATTATATACCTTCAATATATTAGTGAAAATGGCCATTGAATGTAATTTTGTAATGTGGTTTGACTTTTCTTAAATATTTGCAATGTATAAATGGTTAGAGGAACACAAATTGGTTATGGTTGGATTCAAATAATTTTTGAAAGGACTTGGTGTACATTTTTTATTTTAAATGGTTTGGTTTAATTGGAGACCTTAGAGTCCATTTGGTCTCATGGTTTTTGCATGTGCATATCTATGCTAGGCTCTAGGTAGCATTTGGTTGAATAAGGTTTTGGGTATAGGAGAACCAAGTGTCCCTGGTGTACATCTTTTGTGATACCCATTAGAATAGAAAATTATGTTTGTGGATGTGATGGGATTAGGGTTAGTGGTTGTTATTAAATTAGTGGACTTCAAGGGAAGGTCGGGAGGCTTATTCTAGTAATACTCTTCTCTATCGGTTAAGAGATTACCATACTATTCTTATAGCACTTATGAGTAAGGCTCATATTTTGCATTTGCCTTATTCCCTGGATATAAGACATGACCTTGTGTAAAGTATCTCATGGTATGTATGGTTGTGTTCCTTTCAGTGTCCAGTTTAAGGACTACTTTTATGGTCTGGTTTGGTGGGGATGCTTCTTCATTTATGGTCTAATGGTGACTATGAAATACTTTGTGCCAATGGTGCATTGTCTTGTTTGAGGGGTCTTTATCTTGCGTTGGGTGACATGGATAGTTCTTCTAACTTTGTCCCTTAAATGACTCTTCTTGTTGTTCTAGTGTGGTAGTGGCTTGGAAAGCAATGTGATGTTTCGAATCAATAAGTGTAGAAGCCCCTAAGTAGGGGAGAGTCTAGGTTGACTACTAAATGTTAGGGTTTTGGAAAGTGAGGTAAGGTCATTGTTATGAGAATTTTTTAGGAAAGTAATAAAAGGTGAAAATGTTATGAAGGTTGTAAAGGGTGAATGATCTTTTGATGGAAAGATCACACCGCAGGTATATAAACAGTAGGCTTGAATGTTGTGATTGGTAGATAAACCAATAGTTGTGATGGGTACTTGAGAGGTTTGTTAAAGCTGGTATTTATGAGTTATTTTCATGGCATAGTAGTTGTATGGTTTTTGGTGTTCAATTATAGGTTAGAGGTTTCGATTATAGTGGTTAGATATGGTTTTCTTATGTCTTTTACTCATGGTTTCCATATTATAATTGTGATGGAAGTGGAGTAGTATTTGGGGATAGATGTAGCTAGTAGATCCTGATGGCTTAAGTTAACTCCTTTTAGATTTGGTTAGGATTGAAAAGTGATGTGGTGGTGTATAGTTAGACTAAAGCTCTTGTAATGATGTGTCTCGGATTCTAAGTTGAATTGGACTTTCTTTCTAGCACATATTCCATTCATCCTGAATTCTATGTGATTGTCTTGGGGTAAGGTATGGTTGATCCTTGGTTGAATTTTTCCCTTGGCTTGTATTGATATCTTGGATCCTTTATTCCTTAAGGGGCTCCTAATGTTGAGGATCTTGAGTTGGTAAGTTTGCAAGTTGCGAAAAAAAGGTGTGTCTTCGGTAAAGGTCCTATGGTGAAAATAAAAGTCCAAATAAGTCATTTGGAATGCAGAAGGGGATATGGAGTCCAAGTGTCCGCATTGCTTCTTTGTCCTGGAAATTTGTGCGTGAGATGTGTAATCTTCAACGCGTCTTTTTATTTTATAACATTGGTAAAGTTGAGGAATGGTTCCTCTTGTATCATTGTTTTCTAGCTTAGTTACAGGTCTGAATGAAAGTGTTAGGGTTTAAATCATTTTTGGGATAGTGATGATCTTCTCATCTGGGCTTATGTTCTTTTCTTCTATTTTTGTTTGAGATAAAATTTGATAGGTGTTAATATTATATCTCGTGCTTGTTTGTATCCTTACCCATCATTCAAGGATGAATGATCCTAGTGGGGAGAATGAAACATCCAAAGTCTTGGACCCTTGCAAAATTTGCTTGGTTTTGGACTTACTAGGCTTGGTACGACTCAAGGGTACCAATAGTACCCTTCGATATGAGTTAGGGGGAAGATTGGTTGTTCGTTCGTACCCTAGGAAGTATGTTTAGTATAGCTGCTACCCAAGATATGACTCATAATGGTACGAGTCATATAGAAACATATGAATGGTGCAAGGCAGGTTGTACAGTGTTTGATTGAGTTATCATGTGTAGTCTGTCCATGGTAAGATTGACGGATATGATTTAGTGTACCACTCATACCCTTAGGTACGAGTTAGGGAGGTATAAGTCATATAGGAACTAGTGCGTAGGGTCTTGTCATGGTTTTGGGTATGAGTTGGGGTACCACTCGTACCCTTCGATACGAATGGTATAGATGAGTCGTACCCCTGGACGTGGCTTGTATTTATTTTAAGTCAAGGGTAGTTCGAAAATATCCTACTTCAAAGACCTTATGTTCTCATGTTATATAACCCTTGGTGACCTTCCATAATAATTGTTAAAGCATTAAAACACTCTAAGTAATCTCTCAAACTTACTCTTGAAGATTGGAGGCTAGGGTTTCTCAAGTGTTCTTCAAAGGGGCTCAAGAGTCATGTTTCTCTTCAGAATCTTCTTGTATAAGGCATGTACTCCTTCCCTCGTTGTTTGTTCCAGCTAAAGGCATGTGTATTATGTTTTTAAACATTGATTTATGAATCATGAATGGTGGTTTTCTAAATATATGTTGAGGGTCTTAATTCATATGTTTTGGTATTGGTTTCAACTATGTTTATACATATTTTTAGTAATGGTTTGCATATGTTGGTACTTGTTAGTTATGGTTTAACAAATGGGTCTTGAGTAACCCTAATTATAGTGGTTTATGCATTGGTTTAGGTCTTGGTATAGGTATGCCCTCAACATTTTTGATAAAATGCTTAAAAGAATGTTTTTACTCTTGCATGGTTTGGTTTGGTAATGGAATTCTAAATTGATTATGATGATTTGGAATGGTTTAAATGGTTCAAATAATATAAATTCTTTTAATGTTTGGCATGGTCATAAATGGTTTTGAATGGTTTTAAATTGTATAAATGGTGTGTATGGTTTGGAAGTATTATATGGTAAAGCCTTTGTGGATATAGAATTTGTTATACTTATGGGGTACATTGGAATCCCCATAGTGTTTTAATATGGTTAATGGAAAGGTATCTTGAAACCCTTAAACCTATACATGGTTGGCTATGGATAGTGCTTACAAGTATTGTTGGTATGACGATACCGCTACTAACCTCCTTGGTTAATAAATAGTTAATGGATTGGTTGGTTGCTTGGTAATGGTTTTAATTGGGCAATAATGGCAGGGTATGTTTCAAACCCGTGGACGGTGGAGGTCCTGGGGGGACAAAACCTGGAAACTCATATTTTTCGATGTTAGGTTTAGTCTTGGAGACTGTGTACATGATGTCAAACGTTATATTTGGGGATGTACTAGTCGTCCTAGGTTTTCTTCCCTGGTCGTGCGGCTACACGCACTGGGGCCCTTTCAGCAGGGGAAACTTAACCCATATAGCCTGTGGGTGGTTTAGGACGGCAAAGCTACATAGCTCAGGTAAAGGTTTTAATGGCTTGCTAAACTTTGTTCCCTTTCCCGATATGTTTATAATAAAAGTATGGTGCTATGCATTATGGATGGTTTTACTTGGTTTTATATATGGCATTATTCTATCATTATCCTAAGTACATACTAGTGTTCACCCACTAACCAATCTTTGAGTGGTTGTATACCTCTCTATACAGGGAGTGGCAATTCGGCTTCTCCTTCTTAGTGATTATATTCGGGGACAGTCGATGTTGGGTTGAAGGGGTGAGCTTCCATGATTTGGAAGGCATATATTTCATGTCATGGTTTACTTTACATATTTCTTTTCTTTCATGGACTTTGGTTCTTTTCTATGGTTGAGGGCATGTCCCGACTATGTACTCATTGGTTGGTCTAGAGGCTTTGTATGGACAACTGCGGACTTTGGTATGGTATGGAATGGTTATGTTTTATCTATTCATATAAACATACATTGGATTATTATAATTGGTTTTGGTTTATGGATTTTTGGCATTGGTTTGGTTGGTCATTGGGTGGTTGGACTTGGTTGGGTTGGTCTCAAATATAAACTTATACTAGAGTCACCTCATGGTTGGATACACTCTCTTGTTATATGTTAGGACTTTAGCCAATACAAGGTATGGATTTGGTGATAAGGTTGGGTAACGCGGGCGGTTCCCGGTCCTGTTGGGCTTGGGATTACCCATTATGACAAGACCCTTGTTCAGGTTATGTTAATATTGCTGAGATTGAGTAGGCGAGGTGTTGCTATCTTTCTAGGCTATTTTATTTTACAAGTAAATAGATCTGTAATAACAAACACATTAATGCATAACCAGAATAAGGTAACCAGGTTAAGTGTTACAGAATAGTCTGAAATCATAAGTATTTAGGGTATAAGACTTTGGGCTAGGTGTGGTTGAATTTGTATTTAGTTATGGGATGGGGGTAACTTTATTATGTTGTGAGAGGATGGTGTCTAGGGTTAAATTTAATAAGGGAAAGTTGATTCTTACTTATAAAGGCTAGAAACAGTTAAATGTGTTATGGGGTTAAAAGATGGAGGATATATCACTAATGAAACTCTTAATTTGTATGTTTCCTTGAAGATATTTATGTGATGTTTGTGTGATTTAATTTGTATCGATCGGTGATGGTTACTAGTACATGTTATTTATACTGATATTATTCGTGCGATACCTTTTTTGTGGCATAATCTGGTCGCAGGATCAAGAAATTTTTTCTGCTTAACACGATAAAGATATTCTATAGCTTTATTAATTATTCCTATAGTGGATTCTGGGTCATGTGTACAATTTGTGTCATTCCTTAGAAGATTTTGTACCCATAGACTTGATACTTGGGGAAAATTATTCGTTTATGTATTTCAATTATTGGAAACAAGTTGTAATAAATAAGGTAGTTAATTGTTCTTTTAAACTCCCATATCTATTTTGAATAGGTGGTAAGGGTCCTCCTATTTAGGTAAATTATAGTAGGTGTCCTCATTATCTGGGTATTTATGTTATGGATAATAAATTAAGCATTTTGTTATTTTGATTGTGTTATACCTCTATCTTGAAAGGGGTTGCAACGGCTCTCCTGTTTATATGAGTTAGAGTAGGTGTCCGCAGGGTTTAGGTTGTTGGCCTTGACATGTTATTTCATCAAAAGTTTGAACATATATCTTCACCTATCAATGCATCAGATGGAGTTTTCTAGTATGAATTTTTATGAAGTGGTCGACTATGTAAAGAAGATGGAAGGGGTGAAACAGGATGGGTTTTTTTTCTTATGTGTCTACCTATTTTGCTATGGGATTGGATCTAAGGTACAAAATTCTTGATGTCCCTATATATGTTTCTACATCTATTAGTGATTCTATGATTGATGATAGAGTTTACCATTCTTGTCTTGTTACATTCATGGGGTATAAAACCTTGGTAGACATAGTGATTCTTGACATGGTTGACTTTAATGTTTTTTTGGAATGTTAAGACATTAAATCTAGCTTTTTTTGGTATTTGTAGGCTTGATTGGAAGGGTGATTATAATCATGCTCCTATTCGGTCAGTTCATGTGTTATGTGATTTCGTATATGTGTTTCTTTCAGATTTGCCAAGAATGCAACCAAATCATGATTTTAATTTCATCATTGATTTAGAGCCTTGAACTTGTAATATTTTTAATCCTCAAAATAGGATGGCAATGGCTAAGTTGATAGAGTTTAAAGTTAAGTTGTAGGACCTTCTTAGTAAGGGATTTATTCATTTGACTTGCTCCCTATAGTGTGCTCCTATTTTATTTTGAAAAAAGAAAGATATGATTATGCATATGTGAATTGACTATCCTTACCTAAACAAGGTTACTATCCGAAATAAATATCCCTTTCCCTACATAGATGAATTATTCGACCTACTTTAGGGTGCGTCATTCTTCTCTAAGATTGACTTGAGGCGAGGGTATCATCAACTTAAAACTTGTGTTGAAGATATTCCTAAGATTTCTTTTCAAACCAAGTATGGGCGTTTAGAGTTTTTTGTGATGTCTGTTGGTCTTACTAATATGCCAACTACTTTTATGAGTTTTTTTTGTATAAACTTTCTAAGTCCTATTTGGATTTTCTTAATTGTATTTGTTGATGACATTCGTGCATTCAATGAGTAAGGAAGAGTGTGAGAACAACTTGAGAATTGTGTTGGGGTTGTTTAAGGAGAAGCATTGTATGCAAAATATTCTAAGTGTGTGGTTTGGATGGCTTGTTGTCCATCAGAGATGTGGTTTGAAAAAGGAGAATTATGGTCGATCCTCAGAATAAAGGCAATTAAGAGTTGTCTAGGCCTACTTCAGTGATTGAAATTTGCAATATTATGGGGTTGGATAGATATTACCACCGATTTGTTAAAGTTTTTTCCTCTGTTGCATCCAACTAAGTTGTTTTACTCAGATTGATATTCAATTTCAGTGGTCTGACGAGTATGAGGCGAACTTTTAAAGAGCTTAAGAATTTGTTGACTATATCTCCCATCCTTCCATTGCTTATATAGGCTAACGACTTTGTTGTTTATTGTAATGCCCCTCATATTGGTTAAGGTATTGTTTTTGTTAAGTATAATAACACATGTGAGTCATCATATAATTTGTCAATCACCTTAAGTTCAGCAAGAATATCAATTCTCATAATGTAAATATCATTTAAATCTTTCGAAAGAATAACTTTCACAATTCCACTTTCAAATCACTTCACCGTTTACCATAGACACAAGGAAACACACACAAACTTTGGGAGATCCTATAACCGACATAAACCATGTGAGCTACATGGAGTCCAACGTACAACCCACGTTGTGGAGAGCCGTCCTATCCTTGCCATCGGAGTAGGACTTCAAATATCAATCCAAAAACACTAGTGATCACTATATAAATCAGCCTCAGGCTCACATCCTATGGGGGCACGTAGTTCTAGGAAAGTAAGGTCACTTTATACCTCCCACTCGGTGCTAAATATTACTCCCGGACTTAGCTCAGAAATTTAAATCAGCCTCAGGCTCACATTAAAGAAAATCCACAATAAATACTTCAACAATTTTCATCGGGAGCCAATTTGCTACCCCTTTATCATAATCAATAAAAATGTGGATTTCTTTCACAGTCGAGTTCAAAATAACTCATTCACAACCAAAAGGTCAAATCATTTAAAACATCTGGAATATTCAACATCAACATGTATGTAGCGCACATTTTCTCAAAGACACAATTTAAAATAGGGTTCAAGACCCAAATATCAAAATCAGAGTAAATTTCTTTCAAGCATCATGCTTTAAGTCATAATTTCATATAAATTCGACTTTTCAATGTCATAATCATCATAATCTCAAGATAACCAAGATAGAATATAAGTTCATGCTCCAAAATCATAATAAACATATAAAAATCATATCTTCGTAAAGAAAATTACTTTTGGGCACAAGAGCAAAAGATTGTTCTTGTTGAAAACCCCCACATATCTTAAATGATGAACTTTAGATCGATACTCGTTTTTGGGATGTTAATCGTGCCTTTGAATGATGGTTCTTGAAGTTCTTGAACTTGGAACTTGGAATCTTGAATAAATTTGCAGAATTAATGGTGAACTTTGGAGGTTCTTGAAGTTGGATGTAGGAGCTTAGGGTTTTTTCTTGAGGGGATTTAATGAAATATGACATAAGATGCTTCTAATAGGCTTTAATATAGGGTTTGGATGGATTTTGGGTGAGGGGGAATGACCAAAACGCCCCTAAAAATCAAATAATTCTCGAATCTGTCCTTTGGTGGACTGTTTTGATAGTCTGAAGTAGATCAACCATAACGTTTTACTCCGATATCCAAATTGGATGAAACCAATTTCATTAGAAATATGACTCTCATATATTTCTGTTGATATGTAGTATCTTACCCAGATCATTTTTATGAGGAGTTATGATCATTTGAAGTTGACCCAAAAATTAACTTTTGATAGGCTGAAGTAGATCGACCATAACTTTTTGCTCTGATAGACAAACTGGATGAAAATAATTTCATCGTAAAGATGACTCACATAGATTACCGTTGATATATAATAGATCATTCATATCATTATGTACAAGGAGTTATGATCGTTTAATGTTGGACCAAAAATACACCAGGCCTCAGTACTCTTTTTCCTGCACGTTTTACTGTTCACTACTATTCACGGTTCGATCGGAATGTTCATAACTCGTCGCTCGAGTGTCCATTTTTGATGATCCACATATCGTTGGAAAGATTATTAAATACTCTATGCAATGGTGGGTAATAATCTAAGACATTCCACACGGAAAATTTATAATTCATTCTAGAAGATAGAACCCAACATGTTTACGCACAAAATTTCCACAAAAAATTTCCCGGGGTATTACATCATCTCCCCCTTGGAAACATTCATCCTCGAATGTCGATGAATAAGTACACAATACCATGGAAATGAGGATAAAATGCTGGCATGACGAAGTCAATCCACTTACTTCACTCCAAACTTTCGAATACTTCATAGAACATGCGATTCATAATGAGAATGGTCACATAGTTGGATATTAAACAAAGGAGACTGATTTTGAGGAATCGATATCTTTGGTTTATTCAGAGACCGAGAATCAAAGGTCTCCAAGGGGATCTCATCAAAAGAAGGACCACTTGCGCCCAAATAAAACTTCCCTCAACACTCCCTCCAAAAGATTCAAATGACATTGTTCGGGGAGAAAATAAACCATAATTTGATACAATCCTATCGTATGGGAACAAGGACCCATATGGCATCAATTAAGATAGGAATTTCTAGGTCTTGGGAAACATAACTCCTTTCTTCCAAACTTAGCAACACTTCCCAACTACTCTCTCGACTATGTTCAAGCCTAACTCCAAGTACTCATGAGATACACCACATAACACTATAACATTAATCTATATCATGAACCTCAATACACACTGAGCCTCACAACTCCTCACTTCAAGAATAACTCTTATTGCTACTCCAACAACCACATACAATCTTATACTACGGATCCGCTAAATTGCGGTGCAATCTTTTAGATATACAACCATAACATTCAAGCCTATACTCATAACCACATACGCACTTTGCACATGCACTTCTAAACGAACACTCATAAAGTATCTTCCTCGCTTTCTCTAAGATTCCATCAACTACATCATCCATCGTCTAACTAGTATTTATCCATCTAACAATCCCATGGCACGACTCATTACACCACATACACTAATACTTGAAATTAAAGCAGTCCCATAATATCTTGGGTGAACTTTCTCTTCATAATATAATATTAAACTTAATTACAAGTCAACTACACTTAAACTCTTGTGTACACTGTTCAAGCCTATTAGAACACTTCCGACAACTAATACCATTAATTTGGAAACTGTCACATTTGGCTTCATGATCACCAATCGTTCAAACTTAAGGTCTCACACTTCACATAATTTACAACTCCATCTCACGCATAACTCCCACATAAAGATTATAAAACAACACATCCATGAACACTAGCCCATTTAAACTTCATAACAATAATAATTGGTCCTAATCATATAGCCTATCTTATTCACAATCCATTAACACATCCTTCTTTCACCCGTCACTACTATCTATCCTTCATACACAACATAACATAGTTCATAGCTCTCTAAATCTTAACTTAACTTCCTCTTGCAATCTGGATAGAGCCTACATTAACAACACTTACCCACAGAGTACTTCCATCACTAACCTATACTTTCTGTCATACAAATACCGTCAATACCCGTTTCATACCTCCAACAAACTGTATCACTTCCTATTAACCCAATTGCATGCAAAAAGGGATTTTGCTATACTTATGCTCAACAAATCACACTTACCATCCTTCTTACTACTACACCTCCACATCCCACATTTTCAGCCAACACAAGGAACAAGATGAACTACAAGTTGCTAGTGGATCGAAATAGGCCTCAAATGGCTTCACTAGACTTTGGTTTTGTATTTTGAACAAGAAAATAAGATGAATAACAAAGAAGCTATGCTAGTGAATCGAAAGAGCCTCACACGGCTTCACTAGACTTTGATTTTTCACAAACATAATGATAACAAGATTACATAATACAAGAGATAGAAACATGACACACAACATTCAACGATCTAAGAATACACCTTACTCTGTCTTAATTAAATAACTCATAAGAATGAGGGCATAACTGTCAACGGAAGGAACTTAACATACTAGAGAGCTCTTCTCAAGCCCTTTGTGTAACTTTTGAAATTTCTTCTAGAAAATATAAAAGCATTACCTGGGAAAGAACTGGAGCTTGCGAATCACATTATCTCAAAAATAATATATAGAGGGAGAAGTATAGATTAACATTGTATATTCTGAGGAGGAATCTGAAAGCACACCTAACCTAGGCTTAGTTAACGACTTTTATGAACATGAATAAAGTACTTCAATCTTTGGAACACAAAAGCACTGACAGGATACTTTCAAGCTCTCTTACTATCCCATAACTATCTACGGAGAATTAGGATTAACTGTTTCTGATACCTTGAAAGTGAAGAAGAGTTGGCCAGAATAGAGTTAGATGAGAATCTATATAAGCTTCTTGGAGAACATTTTTATAGCACGATATTAGACTTGAAAGAAGGGAAACATTTCTTAAATGCCCTATATCCTCTCAAAGAAGAGTACAGACGTCTTCGTACCGCTCCACAAGAATCTACTAGACACGACTAAATAGACACCCTAGGACACTTGAACTCTGTGCTCTGATACCAAGTTTATAATGCCCCGAAATCGGGTTCCGACAAGTCACACGGTGCTTAAGGTCACAAGTGACCCCAAGCTAACCCTTCTACTGGCATAACTCATAAGCAACAGAATAAAAATAAAAATCCATACAAATCAGCCGAAATTAAATCTTTTTTGAATTTGATCGATACAAAAATGGAATTTTACAGGATTACAATTCTGCCTTTACAACCAAAATTGAAATAAACTACATTAACTTCTACTGATTGTCTATGAAGTCTCTACTAGTACTGACTGTAGGTAGCCGGGTCGTCCCGACTACCCCAACTCAATACGATTGAAAAAAGAAAATACAACACTATAAACTCTGCATAACTAACCCAAGCCCTTGAATCAAAAGGAATCATCACCTGCTGACTGGATACCACGAACTGACTGTATCTAAAGGTGCAAGTATACCTTGTACCTACATTCCGAGAAAATGTAGCCCACATACGAATATGTGGGTAAGTACCATGGAAAGATACCGAGCATATGAGGGTGTATGCAGTTGTATAAACATCATCATCATAAATATTTATAAGAAATATGCAGGATGTATGAAATACTCACATAGCCCGAAGAAAATCATCATAATCATGAGAAGATGAAATAAGTATAATAACACATGTGAGTCATCATATAATTTTTCAATCACCTTCAGTTCATCAAGAATATCAATTCTCATAATGTAAATATCATTTAAATCATTCAAAAGAATAACTTTCACAATTCCACTTTCAAATCACTTCACTGTTTACCATGGACACAAGGAAACACACACACACTTTGGGAGATCCTATAACGTACATAAACCATGTGAGCTACATGGAGTCCAACGTACAACTCATGATGGGGAGAGTCGTCCTATCCATGCCATCAGAGTAGGACTTCCAATATCAATCCAAAAACACTAGTGATCACTATATAAATCAGCCTCAGGCTCACATCCTATGGGGGAACGTAATTCTAGGGAAGTAAGGTCACTTTATACCTCCCACTCAGTGCTAAAGATTACTCCTGGACTTAGCTCAAAAATTTAAATCAGCTTCAGGCTCACATTAAAGAAAATCCACAATAAACACTTTAACAATTTTCATCGGGAGCCAATTTGCTACCCCTTTATCATAATCAATAATAACGTGGATATCTTTCTCAGTCGAGTTTAAAATAACTCATTCATGACCAAAACGTCAAATCATTCAAAACATCTCAAATATTTAATATCAACGTGCATATAGCACACATTTTCTCAAAGACAATTTCAAATGGGGTTCAAGACCCAAATATCAAAATCATAGTAAATTTCTTTCAAGCATCATGCTTTAAGTCATAATTTCATATAAATTCGACTTTTCAAAGTCATAAACATCATAATCTCAAGATAACCAAGATAGAATATAAGTTCATGCTCCAAAATCATAATAAACATATAAAAATCATATCTTCGTAAAGAAAATTACTTTTGGGCACAAGAACGAAAGATTGTTCTTGTTGAAAAACCCCACATACCTTAAATGATGAACTTTAGATCGATACTCATTTTTTAGATGTTAATTGTGCCTTTGAATGATGGTTCATAGATTTCTTGAACTAGGAACTTGGAATCTTGAATAAATTTGTAGAATTAATGGTGAACTTTGGAGGTTCTTGAAGTTGGATGTAGGAGCTTAGGGTTTTCTTTTTGAGGGAATTTGATGAAATATAACTTATAATGCTTCTAATATTCTTTAATATAGGGTCTGGACGGATTTTGGGTGAGGGGGAATGACCAAAACGCCACTAAAAATTAAATAATTCTCGAATCTGTCCATTGGTGGACTGTTTTGATAATCTGAAGTAGATTATCCATAACGGTTTACTCCGATATCCAAATTGGATGAAACCAATTTCATTAGAAAGAGGACTCTCATATCTTTCTGTTGATATATAGTATATCACCCAGATTATTGTGTACGAGGAGTTATGATCATTTGAAGTTGACCTTAAAATACACCAGGCCTCAGTACTTTTTTTCCTGCACATTTTACTTTTCACTACTATTCACGGTTCGATCGGAATGTTCATAACTCGTCGCTCGGGTATCCATTTTGGATGATCCACATATTGTTGGAAATCTTATTCGATACTCTACGCAATGATGGGTCATAATCTTAGATATTCCGCACGAAAAATTTATAATTCATTCTAGAAGATAGAACCCAACACGTTTACACATAAAATTTCAACGAAAAATTTCCTAGGGTATTACATCTAGGCAATTAAGGGTGCATGAAAAGAACTATCTGACACATCACTTGGATTTGGGAGTGGTATTGTTTTCTCTAAAGTTTTAGAGGCACTATCTTTGTGGTGTCCATTATAAGGTGTTTTCTGATCACTATAGTCTGCAAAAAGGGTTCACGCAGATGGATCTAAACTTATGACAACATACATAGATGGAGCTTCTTAAGGACTATGATGTTACTATCTTATATCATCTGGGAAAAGAGTATATAGTAAAAAATGCTTTGAGTACTAAGCCATAGAGTATGGGTGGCCTGGCTTATTTAGTGGTTACAAGATGTTCATTGGCTAGAAAGGTTAATCTAGGCTAAAAACTTTATATGAATTCAGGTGTCCAAAATGGATAGAGTGTTACCTTTTGTAGAGGCAAGGTCTTTATATCTAAAGTAGACAAAAACTAGGTAATTTGAGGATGCTGAGTTAAGCAATATTTAGGATAATGGTCTTGTAGAGAGAACCAAGGAAGCACAAATTAATGATGAGGGTGTCTTGTGAATTAAGAGGCATATATGTGTTCCCCATGTTAATGATATAATTTAACTATTCTTATAGAGTCTCATAGTTTGAGGTACTCTATACATCTTGGTGTGACAAAGATGTATCATGCTCTCAGATGGAATTATTAGTTAGGTAGGATGAAATGAGATATTGTTAATTTTTTTCTAGTTTTCAAAGTGTTAGTAAGTAAAGTATGAGTGCCAGAGATTGGGAGGTACACTTTTGAGAATTCCCATTCTTGAATGAATGTCAAAAAGAATTTCCATGGATTTTATAGCTGGTCTTTCAAATACTATGGAAAAGTTTGATTTAATATGGATGATTGTTGATAGGTTGACCAAGTCTATACACTTTAATCTTATTAAGGTATTTTATAATATAGAGAAGTTAGCCATGATGTATATTCAGGAGGTTGTTCAATTGCATAGAGTTCTAATCTGCATCATTTCATATAAAAATAAGTAGTTTTCTTCTAAATTCTAGAATAAATTGCATGGTGAGTTGGGTACATTACTACAAAATTTCATCCTTATACCAATGGGTAGTCAGAGATAATGATTAATGTTTTGTAAGATAAGCTAAATGCATTTGTGATATACTGTAGTAGTCATTTTTGCTAGTTTTTCCCTTTAGTAGAGTTTGTATACAATAATAGTTGTTACTCGAGAAGTTATTTGGCTCCATTTGAGGCATTATATGGGAAGAGATATAGATCTTCTATCAGTTGTTTTGATTCTTTAGAGGTGAGACCATGGGGTACCAATCTATTGAGGAGTCGCTAGATAAGGTAAAGTTCATTCAAGAAAATATACTAGAAGCCAAAAGTAGGAAAAATAAGTATGTAGATTTGAATTTTAGGGATATTTAATTCATGATAGAAGAGTAAGTGTTTATCTAGGTTTCACCCATAAAGGTTGTGATGAGGTTTGGTAAGTGAGGAAATCTCAACCCAAGGTTCATTGTGCCATTTTGATATTCTTGATCGTTTGGGAAGCTAGCCTATGAATTGTCTTTACCTCTACATTTTTGGGAGTTCACCCCATTTTATATGTGTCCACATTGAAGTAATATTATGGTGGGAATTATACTATTTTCTGGGATTCTATTATATTTAATTAGAATATGTCATAGAAAGAAGAACCTACAGTTATCATCGATAGAGAGGTCCACAATTTAAGGTCAAGAGACAATGCATTTGTGAATACCTAGTGAGAGAACCATCCAATTGAGGAGGCCAATTGAGAGACAAAAATAGAAATCCATAGAAAGGTATCTTAACTTTTTGCAAAAGTCAGAAAATCTTCCCTTATTTCCTTTTTGTTCATTCTAAGACTGACTGTTGTTTAATTGGTATCTTATGTAACATCCCTCTAAGTCATTATAAAGTGTTTAGTGCCCAAGTACTATGCAAGAGTTCTCCTAGTAACTGGAGTTAATAAAATCTCAAAAGTGAGTCGATTTAATATAAAAAATTATGTTCGACTTAATTATAGGGAATAATGATTCATGATGTGATATTTTGTGATGTTGCTTTATGTTAGAGGATGACCTAGTGATCTAGATATCTGTAGGTAATTATGAGGTTAAAATTAAAGTTAAAACATATTATTTTTGTGGCTTCCATGTTGGGATTGCTTTATGATAACTGAAGGTTATATATTTTATTAGGAAATGAGGTTAGAATGTAATTCTTCATGATCTACTGGTTAATGATCATTAGGCAACACGAGATCAGTGTAATGGTTGGTTTTCCACTATATTTTTCCTTGGAAAATAATTAGGGCAACCATAGTAGGTCTTTTTTCCATAGGTCTTTAATGGTGGATGGCCGGAGGCAGAGTGCCCCTATAAGTCACTTATTCTGTGTTTTATTTTGCTAACTCAAAAACATCATTTGAGAGCTCTAGAGAGGTAATTTTCCTAAGATAACGGTGAAATTTCTTCTTGAGGTAAGTTATTCCATCATTCTGTTTATCAACTTATCAATTGGAATTATAGGATTTTTAGGGAGAATGTAATGGTGAAATTGTGGATTAGAACCCTATATTCATGAATTTTATTTAAAACCTAGTGGGTAGATGTAAAATCATATAAAATGGCTTCTATGTTATAAATTAAAACTTCCTTCCATGAAATTATTGTTCATAAATATGAATTATGGTAATTGGGTACCTTGAGTTCTATAAAAATGGGACCTTTAGTGAAATAAACTACTCTAAAGGGGGTAATTAAATTAGAAATTCCATAAAGAGAGAAAATATGAATATTGTAGAATGAGTTGATGGTTGAATGATCTTTGGTTGATGTATTGGACGGTGAGTAAAGGTATGAGTAGTGGGTTTGAATTTTCAAGTATTTATTTGAAGAGTAAATGATAAATTACTCTTATAATTGTTTATTTTAGGACATGAACATTCGGGGACGTAACTGAAAAGAAAAACTCTTGTGATTTAGCTGCATGATTGGGGTTCTTAAGGTTGAGTTATGTTATAGTTTATGTGGACTTTACTTGGAATTATCCCTTGTATGTATTCAGAATATATAAGCATGTTCAATGGTCTTTGGACATAATTTATGGTTAATTGATTTGTTTGGCTTGACATTTCGTATATGAATGAACTAATAATTGTTTAATCCTATCTATAAATTACTTATAAGAATAGTGTACAGTTGTCATATTTTCTGTACATGTTATAATATCCAAAGAGATAGTTGAATATGAGAGCATATTAAGATATGTTGAAAATTTTTGATAATATACATACTATTAGGTGTTTTAGTAGATCAAGTCTAATGTGAATTTATGGATAAGCAATTACGATATGAAGAAGGTACCCCATTGGTACAATACATGGATCCTTGCAAGTCATGTCATGTTGGAAATAAATAAGAGCCTTTAGCATGTGTGTATATGTCACGACCCAAAAACCAAGGGTCACGATGGAACTTGTTGCGGCAAGCCATGATAAGTAAGCTTATCCCCTAAATTGATATGGGAAAGGAAACAACACTAATTCCAAAGGCAAGGCTTCCAAGAAAAAGCCGAACCACACATATACAATAAAAGCAGAAAAATACATAACAACGATACCATATATCTCCCAAAATCTAGTGTCACAGTGTAAGAACCATCTAAATACATCTTGAATTCAACATATACAATTGATAGTTCAAATGGTACATAATATATATCGTAATACAAAAAATACATAAACTAAACAAGAGGAGATAGTAGATCAACTCTTGAAGAATATACCGACCGCTACCTCAAAAATACTACTAACACTGCCTGAATCAGCTACTTATGGGGTACTCATACTTGGATCTGTATTGAAAGGGTACAGTAGAGGTGAGTACGGTCTACTTGTACTCAGTAGAAATCATAGGCCAACTGAGCTGTAATACCGCATATTTATCTTAGCTCAATTCAGCCCATAGTGCATGTAAAAGGGGCTTAGAACCTGAAAATTTAGCTAAGTGTAGGAGACTTAGATTTATTTTTGTCCTCATAACTTCGATGATTTTTAAAGTGACCTTCTCAACCCTGAGACGTATGTTGTTGAGTGGATTCATGTTCAGGGGTCTAAGTAGCATGTCTCAGGTAAGTTTCGGATTTTTCGAACGAGGTTTAGACCACGCTTAGATTTCCAAAATAGCAAGTGACCACGGTTGTGGTGTGTCGCAGTGGAATAGAGATGGAGGCCTTGTCACAACATAGTGAGGGCTCAATCGGTGTTTCAGTTATAAATTTTAATTTTAGAGGGGCAATCTGGTCTTTTCCCATGGCCCCAATCCTTAAAAACATCAGATTTATCATCAAATAAGGCCTTATATGCCCTATTTCCACAATTCTTCATTAAAATAAACCCTATGCATCATTCAAATTCATCAATTTCAACCATTATTTCTTGAAGAAAAATAAAAAATTCAAGCTTCACCACCTAAGAATGATCAAGAACGTCAACTCTCTTGCAATATTAAAGACGTAAGGTATGTTAAAGGTTCATCCATGGGCCTTTTTAACCCATGGAGTCCAAGTACCTATTTTTTGTTCTAAATCATGAATTAACATATTTATAATGAGTTAATTTCATGAAGTATCTAGAATTTTTATTATGCATGATGTTTACAAGTGTTTTTACCTGGAAAGTAGCCTTTACATGTTTGAAGCATGAAATTCCATATTAAATCCTCCTATGTATTGTTTTAGTGTTATGATATATTATTCCCACATGTTTCAATAATTCCCATGCCTAAGTTCATGAATTTCAAGTGTTTGATGAAATGCCTAAAAGATGAATTTTTTGCAATGACTACTTTTTATGCTCTTGAAGCTTTGGTATGCTTTTACTAATAATATTATCGAGTCTTGGGGGTTATGAATACCCAAAATTTAGATGTTTACTTAGTCTTAGTACTTTTAAAATGGTTTTCATGCATATATGAGTATTTTTTAGTTTAGTCAATTATCCTATCAGTATAGTGTAGATCAATTTAGTATTCTGAGTCAGTTCAGTTGGTAGTGGAATTTAGCACCGAGAGAACCTAGGGATGGGGGCTTACCTTCTAGTTGAGGTTGTGACCTTTAGTAGCAGTCCCTGCATTCCAGCACTACGTAGCCAGTCTAGGTTAGAAAGGTTAACCTGCCAGTTGAGGGTGTACACATATCTCACTAGAGAACCTACCAGTAGAGGGTGACTCTTTAGTCCTTTAGGACTATATTTCAGTTGATCCACTCAACTAGTGTTAGTACACATGGCATGGTACTAAAACCCTTCCAACTAGGGTCATAGGTTGGACCCTAATTAGTTTTATTAGGGCATGTTGGTAGATTATAGCTCCCACAATTTCCGTCCAGTATTTAGTTCAGAGTTCAATTTTAGGCTTGCATTACCATGGCATACAATTATTAGTTGTTCAATATCAGTATTTTAGTGTTTCAATTTACAGACCATCCAAGTATCATGTCATATGATTGGTCATGCATACTCAAATTTTATATCTTCTTCGCATATTATACATTAGTTATCTCATTCTATTTTTAAGGTAGTTATTATTCATGCATATGAGCCATGCATATCAGCCTAACCTCATTTAACATACTTGTACATTCAAAGTACTAACTGCATGATCGTTTCTTATGCTATGATGTCTTATATCATAGGTTTGGATGCTAAGGTTCCTAACCACACCTAGACATCCCAATGCACCACTAGCAGCAGCAATGGTGAGTCCTCATATTTCAAGGACCGTTTATGTTTATTTCAGTGTTTCAGTTCAGTAGTCAGCAAGAGTTAGTTGGGAACTTATCCCATTAACTTCGCAGTCAGTCAGTTAGAGTCTTTCAGACACTTCTAGTTAGTTAGACAGTTATCATTTGTTATTGGCAATCTTTACTGTATTATTTTATGACATTGGTTTTAAAGGCATATTAGTTCTAAGAATTTTTAAATGTATAAACATTGTGCCATATCCATATTTGTTTTTCCACACATGTGTATCCTTTATTATAAGTTTGTTCAGTTCTTACAACAGGTACCAGCTCATAGGTTAGCTTGTGGTCACTTGTGACTGTAAGCACAATGTAGCATCCAGGGTGTACTCCTGGGGCATTACCAACTTGGTATATGAGACTAATGTCTTAAAATTTCCTAGGCTGTCTGAAAGCCGCATTGAGTAGAGTCTTATGCATGGGTGTGAAGCGTGCCACACTTATAGACAAGAGCCTACAAGACGTTTTAGTAAAATTTTCCCTTCTTTCAGTATTCATGTCATGCGAGTAAGCATGAGCTTAATTAAAACCCTCTTTCTAATTGAATCTTCTTTCTATTTTTAGAACATGCCTCCTATAAAGAGTAACAAAAGGAGAAATAGGAATCAGCCCACACCTCTCCCTGTTCAGGAAGATTCCCTAAATGAGCATGCCTTTCAAGCCAAATTCAGAGCTACATTCACTACTTTAGCTAACTCAGTAGCAGCCCAGAATAATCAGGTGACTGTTGTCCCAACTATTTTGGTGGGTAATATTACCGAAGCTAGGATTCAGGACTTCACCGAATGAACCCTTCTCTGCTTTTTAGATCCAAGTATGATGAGGATCTACAGGAGTTCCTTTACATGGTTCATAAGTTAACTGATTTTATGGGTGTGACTTTTAATGAGAGTTCAGAGTTGGGTGCTTACTAGTTGTAGGATGTTGCTCACACTTGGTATAATCAATGGAAGGGAGATAGAGGGGAAGGTGTAGGGCCTATTGAATGGGAGGAGTTTGATACAACCTTTTGAGATAGGTATTTCCCTTGGAGTTAAGGGAAGTTAAGGGGCAAGGGTTTATCAATTTTAGGTAGGGAAACATGAGTATGAAGAGTATTCTCTTAAGATTACTTGGCTAGCCAAGTATTTAATGAATGTGGTGTCTGATGATAGGTCTAGGATAAGTAAGTTTGTCTCTGGTATAGATTATAGCGTGGTCAAGCAGTGCAGGACCAGGATATTTATTAAGGATATAGACTTGTCTAGGTTGATGGTCCATGCTCAACAGATTAAGGAGCAAAAGTTTAAGGAGAAAGAATAGGAGAATAAAAGGACAGAACATGTAGCTTTAACTTTACTCTGCTGAGGTCGGAGGGTGGTAATTGTCCTCAATTCTGTCTGAAATTTTCAGCCCTATCTCCATCTTCAGCTAGTGAGTCTACACCAAAGTTCAGAAATGATAATCAGGATAGGGAGAAATGCCTTAAGCCCCAAGGAAGTGAGAACTGTGGTTGCACAAATCCTCTTTTCTAAAAATACGGTAGAAACTATCAGGATGTGTGTAGAGCTAGCAGTGATGTATTCTTTGTGTGTGGAAATCTAGGACATAGGGTTTGGGATTTCCCACAGAGTGGTCAGTAGGGTCAGTCCATTCATCCCCCAGTTCCATCCGATCGCCCGACTTAGTAGGGTGCCGCTTCAAGTGCTCCCAGCGGTCAGCGCCCAAATAGATTGTATGCACTTCAGTCTTGGAAGGATCAGGACAATTCTTCTAATGTGTTTACTGGTACGTTGCAGGTTTTTCATTTTCATATTTATAGTTTTTTAGACCCCAGAGTATCTGTTTCTTTTGTAACCCTTATATATATATTAATTTTGGTGTCAATCTTGAGACTTTAGCAGAACCTTTTTTAGTATCTACCCCAGTAGGTGTCTCTATTGTAGTCAAGAAGGTAAATAGGAACTGTCTGGTCACAATATCCAAAAATTTAATTCAATTGATCTTGTGGAGTTAGAGATGACGAATTTTGATGTCATTTTCGGCATGGATTAGATCCACTCATGCAAGGCTTTAGTTGATTGTAGGAATAGAGTTGTTCATTTTCAGTTTTTGAATAAACTAGTCCTAGATTGAAGGGGTAGTACTTCAACACTTAAGGGTCAACATTTTTTGTACTGTAGAGTGAGAAAAAAGATATCCAAAGGGTATGTCTACCATCTTGTTCGAGTTAATGACTCTAGTTCAGAGACTCTCAATCTCGAGTTAGTTTTATTACTGAGGGAATTTCTAAATGTCTTTCTCGAAGATCTTCTCAGAGTTTCTCCTGATAGGGAAATTGAATTTGGAATAGATCTTCTTCCAGATACCCATCGTATCTCTATTCCACCCTATAGAATTCCTTCAGTAGAGCTTAGGGAGTTAAAAAAATAGTTGAAGGATCTCTTAGATAAGGGATTCATCAGGCCCAGTATTTCCCCATGGGGCTCTCTTTTCCTTTTCATGCAAAAAAATGATGATTCTATTCGTTGGTGCATCGATTACCATCAGTTGAGGAATGTCATAATAAAAAATAAGTACCTACTCCCCAGAATTGATGACTTGTACAACAAACTTCAGCGTGCCAGTTACTTCTCTAAGAATGACCTCAGATCTGACTATCATCAGCCTAGATCCAGAGAATGAGACATTCCTAAAACAACTTTCAAAACTCGGTATGGTCACTTCGAATTCCTAGTCATGTCTTTTGGTCTTACAAATGCCCCAACAGCTTTCATGGACTTGATGAACAGAGTGTTCAAGCAGTATTTGGACATGTTCATCATAGTCTACATAGATGACATTCTTGTCTACTCCCGTGATAAAAATGATCATGCAAACCTGTAACGCCCCGATTCCCGAGAACCAAAATGCCACACAGTGCTTTTGATCATGAATGACCACAAGCTAACCCTTTTCTGATATTTGTACCTGTTCACTGCATAATATAATAAAATACATGCGTAAACTTTCCATAAGGTTCAAACATCTAAAAAATGTGCAATACTGGAAACCACACACTAATACATCTGTCTGAAAAGCCTCTAACTGTCTAAACTATGGAATTGAAGGGACAATCCCCCAACTAACTCCATCTACTAAAATCAACAAAACATTGAAATGGAATATCCTCGGATAATGAGGACTCACTGCTGCACCCACTGCTATAAGATCTGAAAGCTAAATATACTCTAGATAACTCTCTTCAGAACCTATGGTGTAACATAAGAGAAAGCACCAAAGCACAAGTGCGTCAGAACAAAAATGTACCGAGTATGCAAGGATAGGGTAAGATTAAATTTATAAAGCTTATGCATGAACATAACAATCTGTACCACATGCCTTCGCGGGAGTAAACATGTATAGAAATTATGCAGTATTTAAACATGAACATGTCTGATCAATAATGCATGCATAAATGCATAACGTATAACCGAAATCATGCCAATATGTGACACCGGCCACCATGACCTTAATACCATACTTCTATCATCGATAACCGAATTCGTACACACAAGTCTTTATGATAATCTGAGAAACTGATACCGATTTTTGAGATCGAGTCCACTGACCCTGAAACACTGAATAACTGAACTTGAGATCAACCCTCATCTAGCAGCAAGTCTCAATTCTCATTGATATGGATTAAATACATTCGAGAGCTACCCTCATCTAGCAGGAAGTCTCAATTCTCACTAATACGTATTAAATACATTCGAGAGCTGCCCTCATCTAGAAGAAAGTCTCAATTCTCACTGATACGGATTAAATACATTCGATAGCTACCCTTATCTAGCAGAAAGTCTCTCCATAATGATAATAAATAAGTTCGAGAGTGATTTTCGAGATTACTGAGTTTTCCCCAAGTTTTAAAACTAACCGGGAGTTCATTGTTTATTGCTCGATAGAGATTACCGTGAAACTGACTCGGTATTTCAATAAACATGACTCTTATGGACAGGGGAGTTTCCTATAACCGACAACCCCACGTGAGCCGCGTGGAATACCAATGTTTTCCCTCCTAGGGAGAGCACTCCCATTGGCGGGAGTGTTGTACTCTTGCCAGGGTGTACATCCTTAAAGCTTTCATAATCACAATTCGACTCTCTGGCCAACAATATCATCATCAACAACCCTACGGTGGCACATAGGTTTGAGAAAATACCAAATTTCCCTCTCGGTGCTATGTAATACTCCACGACTAGCTCAGAACGCATTAGGAAATCCAGCACAACATCACAAGGGTCTATCATAAGACCAAATCAAATCTCTTTCTTATTTATCAAATCATATCAATTTGTGGATTCCTAACTCAACACATTTTAGCTCAAAATGTTTTCCAACATCGAAAAGTATCACCTTTTTTTTAAACGACCACAACATCAATAACACCAAAACAATGCCAAGGCTCATCATATCCCTCAAACTCCAACATCAACAACTTCAACATCAACACGCCTCAATTCACAATCCAACTCAAATTTTAAAGACACTTGAAATAATAATCAATAGGAACATAAGGTTTTCAATACCACTTATCACATCATAACGTGGAAATAATGGAATACTTGTATAAATCAAGGCTTAACAATTCAAATCATCATATATTCAAAATCAAGGAATTTTGGACATAAATCCATTTCAAAATCATATAT
The DNA here is from genome assembly GCA_030864215.1 of Capsicum pubescens. Taxonomy (NCBI): domain Eukaryota; kingdom Viridiplantae; phylum Streptophyta; class Magnoliopsida; order Solanales; family Solanaceae; genus Capsicum; species Capsicum pubescens. The sequence continues at coordinate 103,251,879 of CM061542.1, forward strand.
GTATCGAATTTCATAATTTCATACCTCATTAATAACATTATCCAATGTAAAATCATCTTTCCAATTCATGATACAACTTTATTTGCATAATTATTTGAACAAACACATAGCATGGAAATCACGTTGGACATAAGCATCAAACATCGACTAGTCATTTAGGACCTATTATATTGTAAAAACATAATCTCTACTCTCTTAGGTATTTTCACAAACACCTTGCATGCATCTCTTAAGCATAGGTGGATTCGTCTAGTTTACAATTATTCAACTACCCAATTCACATATTTATACACCATATACCACCATAATGTCACACAACCATACCAAGATTCCATCCACCCTTTTCATGCTTAGATTTATGTACCATAGGGATTTAATGACAACATCTCGTAATGATACAACCTCATTCACATCGACATTTCGACGAACACATAATATGCATAGCTTAGCACATAATTGGGAATTTCATACTTAAGATGTCAACGTGGCACCAAATCATATCACAATATTAATATTCTACTCTCCTAATATTTCCTTAGGTTTCCACACTACACCACAATGTCTTACAAGTCATTTCCTTACTACACCTTCTATTGGCCCTTACATGATTAGGTTCATAAACCATAGGAGTTTCACGACATCTTATGTTAGTACCACCCCAATTCACATAAATAACTCGACAAGACTCATAACACGTATAACATAATCTCCCAATACTTACTACTACCAAGAATCATAACTCTATTAACCAATTCTCCACACGCGGATACATCATGGTATAAACATAGTACAACACATGGAAAACACAATTACCTCAATATCACTCATCTTGGCGTCACAACAATTCGCTACTCTAATTAGCATGATCTCATAAATTCAACACAATTCCTCCAATCAATAAACAAGCATGCTCCAATCATCCTTCTACATCATGCACATCGAATTAAATCCACAACACGTGCTATCAATATTCAAGACCTTAACTGGAAGGTCACAACACATATTCACATCATGAACATAATTTCTATTAAACCATGTGACAATATTAACATCAACTTAATTCTACACAAAGCATGGAAATCACAAACTTATATATATTTTTGAATCACTCAACACAATCTCTCCATTTCACAAACAACATACTCAACATTTCATTCACATCATACGCATCAACTTCCCTATTTTATAACAGTTATGTCCCAATATCTCATCCACAATAAGAACATAAATTCCAATCACACACACCACAATAATATTCATGCTATCAATTTAGAAGTCACAATACAATATTATCATCAATTAAATTCAATCAACACATAGAAACCACAAGTTCATATTTTGAAAAATATGATTCTTGTGCTTTATGGACGGAATAGATCCATAAATAAAATGGACGGAAGGGATCCATAAATAAACACTTGCATACCTTAGACTCCATAGCCGGAAGAGATTGATGAAAGGAATTCTTGAATCAAAGCCTCCAATTAATTTCCCCCAATTCAAAACCCTAACCCTAACTTCTCTTCTTCTCTCTCTCTATATATATGCATATATTTTGGGAGAGAGATATAAGAGAAATGAGAGAAAATGAATGTCAATTCTCAGCTCAAAGGGGGTATATATAGAGGGTTACAATAATGAGAAATGACCAAAATACCTTTAAAAATCAATCAATGTCTAATTTGGCCTTCAGTGATCTATCTGATATGCTGAAGTAAAGTGGCCATAACTTTTTACTCTGATGTTCAAATCGGATGAAACCAATTTCATTGGAAAGAAGACTCTCAGGGATTTTCGTTGATATATAAAAGCTCACACAGTTCATTATGTACAAGGAGTTATGATCGTTTAAAGTTAGAGAAAAAATACGTTTGGCCTCAGTACTTTTTCCTGCACGTTTTACTGTTTATCACTATTCACCGTTCGATCGGAATGTTCGTAACTCATCGCTCGGGTGTCCATTTTGGATGATGCACATATCGTTGGAAAGCTTATTCGATGATCTACGAAATAGTGGGTCGAAATCCAAGAAATGACACACAAAAAAAATTATAAATCATTCTCAAAGATAGGATCCCGACATGTTTACTCATAAAATATCAACGAAAAAACTTTCCGGGGTATTACATCATCTCCCCGTTGGAAATATTCGTCCTCGAATGTAGCTTGATAGGATAAGAGTACTAATCGACTGAACTTATTCAAGACAACAACACATCTCAAAACATAACCACACGACTGAAGCAACCAATAATCTATGTACTTTCACTAGTCATGCACATCTATCGCATAAAACATTCAACAACCCACTCATGGGTAAATTTTCACAACACACATGCATCTCAGATGCACAGAATCATAACCCAACCAATCTCTTTAATACATATTCAAACATGCCCACAATTTGAGTTCCTTTCTATTGAACGTGCATATTAAATACGAATATACCTAATATACTAAATTCTCGAAAGCATAACTAGAAATGCAACGAACGATGAGGTTAACATCATAGAAAGAGCATGGACATGAAATTAATATAACATTATGGGGTATCTCCCCCTGGGACCCAAGGTCCCTCTAGACATATTTCACTGAAATAAGAATGGGTCAGGAACTGTCTCCCTTTACTGCTTTTCCATACCTACTGGCACAACTACCAAATTCTGAGGGCCTGACTTGTCACTTTCTCTATCATCCTTCTCTCAGCTTTAAGTCATCGCCAGACACTTTTGAACACTTGGCTAAACCCCGAAATGAACTACAACTAATGTACTCTAGAGTCTGAGGCAAAACGATGCACTAAATGATAACTTAATTCATCCAGAAAGACTACACCTGAAAACATAAATTTAATACCAATGCTACTTCTTGGAATACAACTCTTATCTTTCCTTAGTCTCTATAATCATCGACACATATATACACTCTTTTCAATACTTGCTTGTCTCACTAAACACATCATCTGTTTTGATTTCTTCATAGGCTACTAATACCACATTTACATCTTACTACTTAGTTTGGAGTCCACAAAGTTACATTCTTCAAAGATTCAAGCTTAGTTTCTAAAACATAACATGAATATCCACAAATCTTTAATAAACAAACTATTCTTATTTCAGCCTTCAAATATCACATCTCTTAAACTTATACTTCTCCACACCATGAGAATCACAACTATATCTCTATCAATCAACACATATAATTCCCAACTTCCACACTAGATTCTTACATATATAATTACAATCCTATTCATTCACCATGTACACAGCTAACCCCATAAGGCATACTCTGCTCACTTTGGAGAACACTATCCCGAAACTATCTGTGGGGACCGTCAGAGAAAGTTCTAGCTAAAAGACTTTGGCTTCACTACTTCTGTTACCTTAAGAGTAAGGTAAATCTGACATAAGTAGATCATTACAAGAGTCTACATAACTCTCTTGGAAAATCTTGCTAGAGCACGATATGGATCAGGAAAGAAAGGAAACTCTTCAAAACATCCCATAGCCTCCCGTACATGAATGTGGCGCGCAACACACTTTTGTACAAGACTCTACTAGATGCGGCTTTTAAGACTCCCTAGGAAATTGTTGAACCTTAGGCTCTGATACCAAGATTGTAGCGCCCCAATTCCCAAGAACCGGAATGCCACACGGTGGTTATGATCACAAAGGACTACAAGCTAACCCTTTTCTGATATTTGTACCTGTTCACTGCATAATATAATAAAATACATGCGTAAACTTTCCATAAGGTTCAAAAATCTAAAAAATATGCAATACTGGAAACCACACACTAATACATCTGTCTGAAAAGCCTCTAACTATCTAAACTGTGTAGTTGAAGGGACAATTCCCCAACTAACTCCATCAACTAAAATCAACAAAATAGTAAAATGGAATATCCTCGGATGATGAGGACTCACTACTGCACCCACTACTACAAGATCTGATAGCTAAATATACTCTGGATCACGCTCTTCTAAAACTATGGTGTAACATAAGAGAAAGCACCACAGCGTAAATGCGTCAGTACAAAAATGTACCGAGTATGCAAGGATAGGGTAAGGTTAAATATATAAAGCTTATGCATGAACATAACAATCTGTACCACATACCTTCGTGGGAGTAAACATGTATAGAAATTATGCAGTATTTAAACATGAACATGTCTGATCAATAATGCATGCATAAATGCATAACGTATTATCAAAATTATGCCAATATGTGACACCGACCACCATGACCTTAACACCATACTTCTATCATCGATAACCAAATTCGTACACACAAGTCTTTATGATAATCTGAGAAACTGATACCGATATTTGAGATCGAGTCCACTAACCCTGAAACACTGAATAACTGAACTTGAGATCAACCCTCATCTAGCAGAAAGTCACAATTCTCACTGATACGGATTAAATAAATTCGAGAGCTACCCTTATCTAGTAGGAAGTCTTAATTCTCACTGATATGGAGTAAATACATTCGAGAGCTACCCTCATGTAGCAGGAAGTCTCAATTCTCACTGATACAGATTAAATACATTCAAGATCTACCCTCATCTAGCAGGAAGTCTCTCCATAATTATTATAAATAAGTTCGAGAGTGATTTTTGAGATTACTGAGTTTTCCCCAAGTTTTGAAACTAATCGGGAGTTCATTGTTCATCGCTCGATTGAGATTACTGTGAAACTGACTCGGTATTTCAATAAACATGACTTTTATGGACAGGGGAGTTTCCTATAACCGACAACCCCACGTGAGCCGCGTGGAATACCAACGTTTGCCCTCCTAGGCGAAGCACTCCCATTGGCGGGAGTGTTGTCCTCTTACCAGGGAGTACAACCTTAGAGCTTTCATAATCACCATTCGGCTCTCTGGCCAACAATATCATCATCAACAACCCTACGGTGGCAGATAGGTTTGAGGAAATACCAAATTTCCCTCTCGGTACTAAGTAATACTCCCCGACTAGCTCAGAACGTGTTAGGAAATCCACAACATCACAAGGGTCTATCATAAGACCAAATCAAATCTCTTTCTCATTTATCTAATCATATCAATTTGTGGATTCCTATCTCAACATATTTTAGCTCAAAATATTTTCCAATATCGGAACTTATCACCTTTTTTTTAAAACCACCACAACATCAATAAAACTAAAATAATGCCAAGGCTCATCATAGCCCTCCAACTTCAACGTCAACAACTTCAACGTTAACACACCTTAATTCACAATCCAACTCATATTTTAAAGACACTTGAAACAATAATCAATAGGGACATAAGGTTTTCAATACCACTTATCACATCATAATGTGGAAATAATGGAATACTTGTATAAATCAAGGCTTAACAATTCAAATCATCATATATTCAAAATCAAGGAATTTTGGACATAAATCCATTTCAAAATCATATATGTATCGAATTTCATAATTTCATACCTCATTAATAACATTATCCAATGTAAAATCATCTTTCCAATTCATTATACAACTTTATTCGCATAATTATTTCAACAAACACATAGCATGGAAATCACGTTGGACATAAGCATCAAACATCGACTAGTCATTTAGAACCTATTATATTGTAAAAACATAATCTCTTAGGCATTTTCACAAACACCTTGCATGAATCTCTTAAGCATAGGTGGATTCGTCTAGTTTACAATTATTCAACTACCCAATTAACATATTTATACACCATATACCATCATAATGTCACACAACCATATCAAGATTCCATCCACCATTTTCATGCTTAGATCTATGTACCATAGGGATTTCATGACAACATCTCGTAATGATACAACCTCATTCACATCGACATTTCGACGAACACATATCATGCATAACTTAGCACATTATTTGGAATTTCACACTTAACATGTCAACGTGGCACCAAATCATATCACAATATTAATATTCTACTCTCCTAATATTTCCTTAGGTTTCCACACTACACCACAATGTCTTACAAGTCATTTCCTTATTATACCTTCTATTGTCCCTTACATGATTAGGTTCATAAACCATAGGAGTTTCACGACATCTTATATTAATACCACCTCAATTCACATAAATACCTCGACAAGACTCATAACATGTATAACATAATCTCCCAATACTTACTATTACCAAGAATCATAACTCTATTAACCAATTCTCCACACGCGGATACATCATGGTATAAACATAGTACAACACATGGAAAACACAATTACCTCAATATCACTAATCTTGGCGTCACAACAATTCGCTACTCTAATTAGCATGATCTCATAAATTCAACACAATTCCTCCAATCCATAAACAATCATTCTCCAATAATCCTTCTACATCATGCATATTGATATAAATCCACAACACGTGCTAACAATATTCAAGACCTTAACTTGAAGGTCACAACACATATTCACATCATGAACAAAATTTCTATTCAACCATGCCACAATATTAACATCAACTTAATTCTACACAAAGCATGGAAATCACAAACTTATATATATTTTCGAATTACTCACCACAATCTCTCCATTTTATAAACAACATACTCAACATTTCATTCACATCATATGAATCAACTTCCCCATTTTATAACAATTATGTCCCAATATCTCATCCACAATAAGAACATAAATTTCAATCACACACACCATAATAATAGTCATGCTAGCAATTTAGAAGTCACTATACAATATTATCATCAATTAAATTCAGTCAACACATAGAAACCACAAGTTCATATTTTGAAAAATAGGATTCTTGGGCTTGATGGACAGAAGGGATTCATAAATAAACACTTGCATACCTTTGACTCCGTAGCAGAAAGAGATTGACGGAAGGAATTCTTGAATCAAAGCCTCCAATTAATTTCCCCCAATTCAAAAATCTAACCCTAACTCCTCTTCTTCTATATATATATATATATATGCATATATTTTGAGAGAGAGAGATATAAGAGAAATGAGAGAAAATGAATGACAATTCTCAGCTCAAAGGGGGTATATATAGAGGATTACAATAATGTGAAATGACCAAAATACCTTTAAAAATCAATAAATGTCAAATCTGCCCTTCAGTGATTTATCTGATATGCTGAAGTAAAGTGGCCATAAATTTTTACTCTGATGTTTAAATCGGATGAAACCAATTTCATTGGAAAGAAGACTCTCAGGGATTTTCGTTGATATATAGAAGCTCACACAGTTCATTATGTACAAGGAGTTATGATCGTTTAAAGTTGGAACAAAAATATGCCTGGCCTCAGTACTTTTTCCTGCACGTTTTACTGTTTATCACTATTCACCATTCGATCAGAATGTTCGTAACTCATCGCTCGGGTGTCTGTTTTGGATGATCCACATATTGTTGGAAAGCTTATTAGATGATCTACGAACTGGTGGGTCTAAATACAAGAAATGACACAAAAAAAATTATAAATCATTCTCGAATATAGGATCCCGACACGTTTACGCACAAAATTTCAACGAAAACATTTTTCGGGGTATTACAAAACCACCTCAGAATAGTATTGCAGACTCTTAGAGACCATAAGTTATTAGCCAAATTAAGTAAGTTCATGTTTTGGAAAAGATTAGTAGACTTCTTTGGCCACATTATTTTCGGTGATGGCATTAAAGTTGACCCTCAAAAGATCAAAGCAGTGAGAAACTAGACCGGACCCATTTTTTTGACAAATGTTAGGAGTTTAATGTGTTTGGATGGCTATTAAAGATGATTTGTCAAAGGGTTTTCATCTATTGCATCTCCCATGTCTAGAGTAACTTAGAAGAAATTCAAGTTTTAGTGGTTAGATTCCTGTGAGAAGAGTTTTTAGGAGTTAAAGAATCGACTCACCCAAGCCCTAGTTTTGACATTGCCAGATGGTTCAGATGGGTTTGTGTTTTACTATGATACTTCTAGAGTTGGTTTGGGTTGTGTTTTGATGTAGAGAGGTAAGGTTATGCCTCTAGATAGCTTAAGCCCCATGAGAAGAATTATCCTACCCATGATCTTGAGTTAGCAGCTATTGTGTTTTCCATGAAAATTTTGAGGCATTAATTGTATGGGGTGCATGTTGATACGTTCATGGATCACAAAAGTTTGTAGTATGTGTTTTCACAGAGAGACTTAAATCTTTATTAGAGAAGGTGGTTAAAATTGTTGAAATATTATGATATGAGTATTTTATATCATTCGATCAAGACTAATGTAGTGGCAGATGCCCTCAGTAGATTATCTATGTGTAGTATGGCTCATGTTGATAATGATACGAAGAAGTTGGTTAGGAGGTTCATCAATTGTCTAGATTAGGCATTTGTTTGGTTGGTTTAAGGTAGGTTTCACTACGTTAATAGGGTTAGATTCAGTGTTTGACGCTTTGGAGAAAGTTTAATTGATCAGGGAGAATATTAAGACAGTGAAAAGCCATAAAAAATCCTATGCATAAGTGAGGAAAAGATATCTTAAGTTTGAGGTTGTAGATTTGGTATATTTTAAGATCTCTCCCATGAAGAGAGCGAAGAGATTTGGCAAAAAAAGGGAAACTCAGTCCCTGATATGTGGGCCGTTATAGGATCTTGAGTCGATTTTGAAATGTAGTTTATGAGCTAGAGCTGCCCACAGATTTTGCTTCAGTGCATCCAGTAAATATGTCCTTGTTAAAGAACTGTATTGGGGACCCCCAGTTGTGGTTGTTCATTTAGAAAGTACAAATGTTCAGGACAACCTTTCTTACGAAGAACTCCCTGTAAAAATCATAGATTGCTAGATTTACAGACTAAGGAACAAAGAAGTTCCCTTGGTTAAAGTTCTTCGGCTAAATCAGTCCGTTGAGGGAGATACTTGGGAAGTAGAAGAAGACATGCATACCAAGTACCCGCACCTTTTTTCCATGAACTTAGACTTAGCTAAAGGTAATAGTTTTCCCTAGATTATCTCCTTTCCATTCTCAGTTCAAGCCATGAAGTCATCTTCATGTCATTAAGTACGTTCATGAATAAGTTCAGTCAGTCACCATGTTTTAGACTCAGTCATGTAATCATGTATCAGTTATGCATATTCAACATGAAATCTCAGTAACTATGTATTTTCTCAGCTTAATCAGTCTCATTCGAGGAAAAATATTCCCAAGGGGGAGATATTGCAATACCCCATATTTTTCTTAACTCAATTCGGCCTATAGTGCATGTACAAGGGGCTAAGAATATGAAAATTTAGCTAAGTATAGGAGACTTAGTTTTATTTTTTGCCTCTTAGCTTTGATGATTTTTTAAGTAACCTTCTCGACCCTGAGACATAAGTTTTTTAGTTGATTCATATTCAGGGGTGTAAGTAGCATGGCTTAGGTAAGTTTTGGATTTGTTAAATTAGGTTTGGACCACGTTTGGATTTCCAAAAGAGAAAGTCACTGTGATTGTGGGACGTTGCGGTGAAATAGCGATAGAGGCATTGGTGCATCGCGATGAAGGCTCAATCAACATTCTAGTTACAAATTATAATTTCAGAAGGGCTGTCTAGTCTTTTCCCATTTCACCAATCCATAAAAACATGAGATTTATCATCAAATAAGGCATTATATGCCCTATTTCCTAAATTCTTCTTTAAAATAAACCCTACCCATCACCCGAATTCATAAAATTCAACCATTATTTGTTTAATAAAAATCTAGAATTAAAGATTCACCAATCAGGAATGATCAAGAACGTCAATTCTCTTGCAAGATTAAAGTCTTAAGGTATGTTAAATGTTCATCCGTAGACCCTTTCACTCATGTAGTCCAAGTACCTATTTTGTGTTCTTAATCATGAATTAAAATGTTTACAAAGATTTAATTTCATGAAGCATTTGTGAATTTTGATTATGCATGATGTTTATAAGTGTTTTTAGTTGGAAAGTAGCCTTTACACGTTTGAAGCATGAAATTCCATGTTAAATACACCAATGTCTTGTTTTAGTTTTATGGTTATGTTATTACCACATGTTTCAATCATTCCCATTCCTAATTTAATGAATTTGAAGTGCTTGATGAAATGCCTAAGAGATGAATTTTGAGCAATGACTACTTATTATGCTTTTGAAGCTTTGGTATGCTTTTACTATTAATGTTATCGAGTCCTGGGGGCTATAAATACCCAAAATTTAGTTGTTTAATTTATCTTAGTACTTTTAGAATGGTTTTCGGCATATATGAGCATTATTAGTTAAGTGAATTATCATATCAGTCAAGTTAAGATTAGTTTAGTATTCTAAGACAGTTCAGTTGGGAGTAGGATTTAGCATCGAGCGAACCCAGGGATGGGGGCTTACATGCTCGTTGAGGGTATGACCTTTAGTAGCAGTCCCTGTATTCCAGAACTATGTATCAAGCGTAGGTTAGATAAGTTAAGTTGCTAGTTGAGGGTTGGCATATATCTCACTAGAGCACCTTCCAAGTGTGGGTGTCTTCTTAGTCCTTCGGGACTTCATTTTAGTGGATTCACGCAACCATTGTTAGTACTCGTGGGATGGTACTGACACCTTTCAAATTGGGGTAACAGGTTGAACCCCAATTAGTTCTTATTGGGGCAAGTTCGTTAGATGATAGATCTCATTGCCTCAGTCCAGTATACAATTATTAGTTGTTTAGTATCAATATTTCAGTGTTTATGTTTACAGACCATCCCAGTATCATTTTATATTCTTGTTCATGCATTCGCAAATTTTATAGCTTTCTCGTATACTATATATCCATTATCTCATGCTATTTATTCAGTCAGTTATTATTAATGCATATGAGCCATGCATATCAGCCTAACATTATTTAGCATACTAGTATATTTAAAGTACTGAACGTATACTCATTTCTTGTGCTATGATGTTTCATATCATAGGTTCGGACAATCAGGTTTCCGACCGCACCTAGATACCCCAGCACAACAACAACAGTAGTAGTGGTGAGTCTTCATATTCCGAGGAATATTTATGTTTATTTCAGTTTTTCAGTTCAGTAGTGATCCGAACTTAGTTGGGGATATGTCCCATCAACTCCACAGTCAATCAGTCAGAGACTTTCAGACACTTACAAATAGTTAGTCAGTTATAAGTTGTTATTGGCATTCTTTACAATATTGTTTTCAGACATTATTTTTTCAAGCATATTAGTTCAAATATATTTTTAAATGTTTAAACCTTATGGCGTATCGAGCTTTTTTTCCACATATGTGTATCCTTTATTATTTGTTTGTTTAGGGCTCATAGTAGGTATGAACTCATAGGTTAGCTTGTGGTCACTAGTGATTGTAACCATAGTACGGGGTCCAAGGTGTACTATTGTGGAGTTATGTGAAAAAAGTAGAAAATAAAGAATATCAAATACACACTATGGGCACGTCAGTTGCGATAAAAAATATCCCACACTATAGCCAACACTATCCCCACTAAAATTTCTATAATCTAAACATATACCAACACACAAGTATAAGAAAGAGAAAAAAATAGATAGATATCAAATCAAGAACAAAAATCCAACACAAAATATCCACAATGTTTAATACATAATAAAGTTGTTGTTGTTGTTGTTGATGGTGATGTGATGCACAAGGATGTCACACAACCTCCATATACACCTACACAACTGTGCTCCCAAGGTAGAAACCATGAGGGGTTCATCAACCTGTATATAATCCAATAAGCAATACAGATCTAATATCAATAACTACTCTCTGGTACATTGAAACACCCTGGGTTTGGGACCCTTAGAATTTTTTTTAGATTTATGGGTTTTGGGCAACATACGACTGGTTGGTACAAGTTGTATAATGGGGTACAAAAGGTATTCCTTGTTCGTATGTTTACCACTGATGGTTGGTTGGTGGATTAGTTTCTGGAGTGGGTACGACTTGGGTTGATACTAGTCGTATGGTTGGAAATGGCTTATTTGTTTTGGGATTTTCCTTCACTTGATTTGATACTTAGTAAAATAACATAGATCTGAGTTTGAGTGGATCACCTTGAGTTTTAATTCCAAGGTCAACTCGTACCATGGACTCGTATAGTATGCAGTGTTCAAACCTCTTATGATTCTATTCTTCCAGGGATATGGGTCAAGGGTACTAGTTGCATTCTTTAGTGCGACTTGGTTTAGGTAAATCATCTGTGTGACAGTGTTAGGTCCAAGAAGGAGGCCTAGGGTACGAGTGGTGGGTACCACTCATATAGGAGGGTACGACTAGTATGGTATAGTCGTACCCTATGACGAAAATTCTTATGCAGTTTAAGTAAGGGAAATCTAGATATTTCCCAATGTAACCTATTAAATCCCCACAACTTCTAAACAACTTGGGAGGTTATTTTCTATATTATTCTATCATTAAACACTTACAAAACTCTATTAAACACTCTACAATTCTCTCTAAAGCTCTTGGGTAAAGAAAGTCTAGGGTTTCACTAAAGAGGTCTATTTGGGGCTTGTGTTGGTGATTTATCTCCATTATTTTGATAATCTAAGGCAAGATACTTCTTCCCTCATTTTTAGTTCTAACTAAAGAAATGATTTATACAATGTTTTCATGGCATGATTATTGTATGCTTTGTGGTTTTTAAATATATGTTGTGGTTTTAGTATTGAAATTCTTGGTTATGGTTTCCCCATGATTTAATCATGCTTTTACATGCTTTAATGGTGGTTTGGATAATTTGTTACATGGGAATGGTTAATTGGTAATTGGTCAGTGAAATTGGTTTTGGAAATAGTATGTCCCCAACACATTTGATAAAAGGCCTATGATAATGATTTTACTATATCATTGGACTTTTAATGTAACTATTGCATGATATGGTTTGGTAATGGAACCCTAAATGAAATAAATGGTTTAAATGGTTAAATAAAATGCCTTGGTTGTCATGGTTATGGTTGAATAAACTCCTTGTGGGGTATAATAGAATCCCCTATTAAACATGTTAATGAACAACTTATGGGGTACATGGGATTCCCCCAAGTTAACTTGATAATGTAATCTATGGGTACATGGAAATCCCTTTACATAAAAAAGTTGGATAAGGACATTACCTGCAAGCTATAGTTGGTACGATAATATCAGTTCTTATAGCCCTGGTTAACAATAATGGAATAATGTTTGGTTGGTTGAAAATGGTTTTAATTGGGCAATAATGATGGGGTGTGATAGCTAACCATGAAGGTGCGAGTCTAATAGATGGAAACTGTAAACTCATATTTGACGACATGAGAGGTTGGTTATAGTGACCATATATGATACTATGAGGTACATAGGAATCCTCTAAGTACATTTTACATATGCATCATTAAGAGAAAAGGGTACTTAGGAATCCCCTACTCTTATGTTATCTTTAGTTCGTGCGGCTACATGCATTGGGGCTCATTCAAGGGGTTACATTTTACCCATATAGCTCATGGATAGTTTTAGGATAGCTAAGCTACACATACCCTGGTTAATGATTTCAAATACATGCTAAACCCAATTCCCTTTCCTGATATAGTTATATATATATGGTTTATATGCATATGGTTGGTTTACGTGGTTTTCCTAAATGGTGTTATTCTATCCTTATACTGAGTACTTACTAGTGTTCACCCACTAACCCATCCACGAGCAGTTGTATCCTCATGTAATGCAGGAATCATCCAATGTACTTTTCGTACTTAGTGATGGGATTTTGGAATCAGGTCGGTAGGATTACCGTGGTGATCTTACATATTTTGAAATGCTCCATTTCATGTTCATGGATGTTATACATACTTTTGTTTATTTATGGATATTGGTTTTGGCTATGGTTGGGGGAGAATATGTCCAACCCGGATATTGGTTTTCTTTTAGTTAGAGACTTTTGTGGAACTACTATGGGGTTGTATGGGTAGGATTAATATTAGTGTCAGCCCTAGTATTGGCATTGGTATTGGGGATGATATCGTTGGACTAATTTTTTCATAGTTCCATCCTTTTATGTTATGTTATGGAACTTGGTTGGGTTATTCTTTTGGTTTTGGCTTATATTTTTTTTGTTATGGTTGTTCGTTGGTATTTGATGGTTGGACTCATTAGGGGTGTTTACGGTCGTAGGAATATCCTAGAGCCTTGGGTTACACAATAACTCTCTCTAGTTATACGTTCAGAATGCATCCAACTCAGTATATGCATAGATTGGTTGGGTTAGGTATCGGGGGTGGTCTCCAATCTTGATTAGACTTTGGATGTCTACAACGATAAGGTCCCTGGTTGGGTCATATTATCTTGGTATCAGAAATTTAGGTTCATGGTCAATTGGGAGTCCACAAAGTCGTGTCAAGTAGAGTCTCTTTTAATGGTGTGTAGTGTGCCACACTCATAAGGGAGAGGCTACTAGGCATTTTTGAATGTTGCACTTTCTTGGTATTCTATTTTCAAGATTGTAGTTTAAGTCCTGGAATTTTCTCTAATCCTTATTTGTTCGCTTTTAATATCATGCCTCAATGATCTGAGATGAAAGGTAACTCTTCTATTCCAAATGGGGGGCAATGTGGAAGGGACACAAGGGATGCATACTAGCTTAGGGGTCCCATCCTTGATATTTCTAGATTTCCATCGGTTTCTACTAGTCCTCCTCAGGGTGAGGTGACTAGTGGAATTTTGCCAATTGATATATTTTATTGCTTAGTTGGTTGTTGCTCAGGCTGATTGGGATACCTCTGGTATTTCATCTTCTAAGGCCATTTGGGTTGGACAGTTTATAAAGATGAATCCTACTATATTTATTGGTGAGAAGGTGAAGGAGGATTTTTAGGGTTTTTTGGATGAAATAGAGAAAATATTTGGGGTGATACAGGCAAGGAATATGGAAGGAATGAATTTTACTTCTTACCGACTTAAAGATGTGGCATACAAATGGTATAAGGAATGGGAGAGGGTGAGAGGTGATGCTGAGGAGTTGACTTTGTGGGAGACTTTATCTAATACTTTCCTAGACTACTTATTTTCTCAAGAGTTAAGGGAAGTGAAAGCGGAGAAGTTTGTCAACCTGAGGAAATAGAAGTTGTTTGTCTAGGAATAGGCCTTGAAGTTTCATTAGTCATTAAGGTATGCTCTAGACTTAGCTTGCGATATGAGGGCGTAGATGAGAAAGTTCACTTCTGGGCTATCTCGAGATCTGATCCTTAAAAGCAAGACTGTATTGTTGATCAAGGATATGAATATTTTGACGTTGGTGGTTCATATGCAGCAAGTGGAGAAGCAAAAGAGAAAACATGCGGAGTTTGAGAAAAGGCTGGGTAAAAGAAACATGTTCTCTAAATAGGGTGGTGCTCAGCAGTAGGGTGGTTGGGATGATGTTAAATGGTAAAATAAGAAGTAAGGTAGTTCTGGTTCCTTATCTATTTCTAGAGCTTCTTACCTGAAATAGTCTATCAATAAGTGTCAATAGGGTGGTACTAATTTCTAGGCATAGTGTGCCCAATCTGGGGTGATTGGGACTCAGTAACCTTCTTCATGCCCCCTTGCTGGTTTGGTGGTCATCTTTATCGGGGATTCAGTGATGAAGGGATGTAATAATGTATTAAATATGGCTAGCCAGGCCATATGCTCAGAAATTATCCGGTTGGTAAAGGTGCTTTGGGAGCAGTCAAGGATCTAATTGCTTTATCTTCATCTCTTGTACCAAAGGGTTCTGCTTCTGCATCTGTTTTTACTTCTTGTACTAGCATAGGTCAGAATAGGTTATATGCTCTTGCTATTCGACAGGAATCTGAGGCATCATGTGATGTCGTGACTGGTACGTTATAGCTCTTTTCTCATGACGTGTACTGCTTGCTTTATCTAAGGTCCACTCTCTCATATGTGACCCTATTTATGGTTGTCCATTTTTGTTTTAATCCTATGGTTATTTTGGATCCTTTTTCTATTTCTACCCTAGTGACTCTGTGGTTGCTAAAAGAGTCTATAGGGGATGTGTGGTATGTGTTGGTGGTAGGCAGACTTTGGTGGATTTGTTTGAACTTGATATGGTAGATTTTGATGTTATTCTAGGGATGGATTGGTTATACTTTTGTTATGCATCCTTACATTTTCAGACTAGTAATGTTGTCTTTAGGTTCCTCGGTGAACCGGTTACAGAGTGGGAGGATAGTTCCCTAGCTCCTAGGGGGAGGTTTATTTCTTATTTTAGAGCTTAAAGGTTAATCTCTAATGGGTTTATCTATCATCTAGTTTGGGTTAAAGATTCAAACTCGAAAGGTCCTTATTTTTATTTTGTTCTAGTGGTGAATGAGTTTCCTGAGGTATTTCTGGATGATCTTCCTAGGGTTTCTCCAGATAGGGAGATTGAGTTTGATATTGATATAGTTTTGAACACTCGTCCAATTTTTATTCCTCCTTATAGAATGGCTCCGACTTATTTGAGGGAACTCAAGAAGCAACTTAAGGATTTTTTTGATAAGGGTTTCATCTGTCCTAGTTTATCCCCTTGGGATGCAACGATTTTAATCATGCGTAAGAAAGATGGTTCCCTAAGGATATGCATTGACTATAGGAAGTTGAATAAGGTAATAGTTAAGAACAACTATCCTCTTTCAAGAATATATGACTTGTTTGTTCAGTTTTAAGCTGCCAAATTCTTTTTAAAGATAGATCTTCGGTCTGGGTATCATTAGATTATGATTTGGGAGGAGGATATCCTTAAGTCGTCTTATTATTATCGATATGGGTACTTTGAGTTCCTAGTTATGTTGTTTCATTTGACTAATGCCCCGATGGTATTTATAGATTCGATGAATAGTGTTTTCAGGGTGTATTTAGATTTGTTTGTCATTGTGTTCATTGATGACATATTGGTGTATTCTATGAGTGAGGTGGATAATGCTAATCACCTCTATGTGGTGTTGCAGACCTTGAAAGAGCAATAGTTGTAAGCCAAGTTCTCCAAGTGTGAATTTTGGTTGAACGTTGTTACTTTTCTTGGTCATATTATTTCTAGTGCGGGGATCATGGTGTATCCATAAAAGGTGGATGTGGTCAAAAGGTGGCCTAGACCCACGACTCTTACCGACATTAAGAGCTTCTTAGGTTTGGCATGGTATTATAGGCGGTTTATGAAAGGTATCTCGACGATAGCTGCCCCATTGACTCAAAAAATGGTAATGTTTTCTTGGTCGGATTATTGCATGGGGAGTTTTGAGAAGTTGAAGGATAAGGTAACTTTGGCTCCAGTTTTGACATTGCATAAAGGTAATGAGGGGTTTTTGGTTTATTGTAATGCATCCTGGGTGGTGCTTAGTTGTATTTTGATGTAACATGTAAAGGTGATTGCCTATGCTTCTAGGCAGTTGAAGGTGCATGAGAAGAATTATCCAGCTCATGATTTGGAGCTTTAAGCGGTGGTTTTTACTTTAAAAATCTGGCGGTGTTTTTTATATAGTGTGCACATGCACATCTTTTCTGATCATAAGAGTCTACAATATGTGTTCACTCAAAAAGAGTTAAATCTCAGGCAAAATAGATGGTTGGAGCTTCTTAAGTACTATTATATGAATCTTTACTACCACCCAGGTAAAGTTGACATAGTTGTTGATGCTCTTAGCAGGTTGTCCATATGGAGTTTAGCTTATAGCTTATGTTGATAAAGAGAAGTGCAAATTGGTGAAGGATATTCACTGCTTGTCTAATCTTGGAGTTCCACTCTTGGACACCAATGATGGTGGTGTGATGGATCAAGAAGTGGTTCAGACATCTCTTGGTGCAGAGATCAAGGAGAAACAAATGCTAGATCCTATCTTGATGAATATCCAGAGTGATGTTGGTGGCAAAAGGGTGATGGTGTTTTTAATCTGTGGTGGTAGTACCTTTAGGTAACAAGGGCGGTTATGTGTTCCTGAAGTCGATGGGTTACAACAAAGGATTTTGTCTGAGGCATATGAATCGTGCTATGTTGTTCATCCCGGTTCAAAAAAAATGTATCGTAATCTCAAGGAGATGTATTGGTGGAGTAGTATGAAATGGGATGTGGCTGATTTTGTGGCCAAATGCTTGGTGTGACAATAAGTTAAAGTTGAGCACATAAGGCCGGGTGGGTGTATTAGGACATTGAATTTCCTAAATGGAAATGGGAGGTAATCACTATGGATTTCGTTACTGGTCTTCCTCGGTCTCGAAACCAATGTGATTCAATTTGGATCAACGTGGATAGGATGTCAGAGTATGCTCACTTTCAGTCGGTGCGGACTAAATTTTGGGATGAGGAATATGAGCAATTGTATCTTCATGAGATCGTAAAGCTACTTGGGGTACCTATTTCGATTATCTCTAATGGTGGTACACAATTTTCATCTTATTTCTGGCGGTCTTTTTAAGAAAGGGTTGGGGACCAAGGTCAGTCCAGTACTTCTTTTCATCCGCAAATAGATGGGAAAGCAGAGAGGACTATTTATACATTCTAGGACATGCTTCGTGCATGTGTGATTTACCATGGTGGCAATTGGATTTAGCATTTACCTTTGGTAGACTTTGCCTACAATAATAGTTACCATTCTATTAATGGAATGGATCCTTTTATGGCATTTTATGGTGGGAGGTGTTGATCTTCTATTGGGTGGTTCGAGCTTTGTGAGGCAGATATGTTTTGTCCGAATCTGGTTTATCAGGCTATATAAAAGGTAAATGTAATTTTGGATAGGCTTAAGGCTGTCCAAAGTAGCCAAAAGTTATATGCGGATGTAAGGCGTAGAGACTTGGAGTTTAAGGTTGGGGATAAAGTGTTCCTAAAGGTTTCTCCTATGAAGGGGGTGCTGTGATTTGGTAAAAATAGAAAGCTCAGTCCCCGATATATTGGTTCTTATGTTGTTTTGCGAAGTGTTGGTAATGTGGATTATCTATTGGAGTTTCCTAGTAGTTTGAGCTTCATTCATCCGGTATTTTATGTCTTTGTATTTAGAAAGTGTCATGGTGATCCTTCTTCAGTGATTCCTTTGAAAAGATTAGATATATTTTATTCTCTGTCATATAAAGAGGTCCTGATTGATCTATTGGATCAGTAGGTTTGTCGGTTACCGAACAAGGGTGTGGTCTCGGTTAAGGTTATATGGCAGAACCACGAGGTGGAAGAAGCTACATAGAAAACAGAGGCAGACATGAAGTCCAAATATTCGCATTAGTTTTCTGCCTCAGATATTTCTCTGGAAGGTATATGTTCTTGATCACATCTTTATTTTCTAACATAGTTATGGGTTAGAATAGATCTTTTCATATTTATTTTCTAATTTGGTTAAAGATTTGATTGATATTTGATGATGCAAATGAATCGTGCTTATGTTTCACCTACCTTTTCCGTCATTCAGGGATTAATAATCTTAGTGGAAGAGATTGAAATACCCTGGGTTTGGGATATTTAGAAAATTTATAGAATTACTGGGATCTAGACAACATATGACTGGTGGATACTATTTGTATAATGGGGTACGAATAGTATGCCTAGGTCGTATACTGACCAATGCAGGTTTGTGAGTGGGATTGGTTTCTGGAATTGGTATGACATGGGTTGGTACGATTCATATGGTTTGATACTGGTCATTTGGTTTGGGTTTTACCTTAATTTGACATAAGACTTAGTAAAATAACTTGGATCTGAGTACGAGTGGATAACCATAAGATGTAAAGCCAGGGTACGAGTCATACCATGGACTCGTATAGTGGAAAATATTCTAACCTCGTGTGATTCAATTCTATAAGGGATACGGGTCAAGGGTACTAGCCGTATTCTTTGGTACGACTTGGTTTTGTGAAATATTATGTTGGAAAGTGTTAGGTCCAAAGAAAAGGCCTAGGGTACGAGTTATGGGTACCACTCGTATTAGAGGGTACGACAGGTATGGTATAGTCGTACCCTATGACGGGATTTTTATGTAGTTTAAGTGAGGGCAATCTGGACATTTCCCAACTTAAATTATTAAGGACCCACGACTTCAAAACCACTTGGGAGTTTATTTATCATATTATTCTATCACTAAACACTTAGAAAACTCTCTTAAACACTCTACAATTCTCTCTAAGTCTCTTAGTTAAAGGAAGGCTACGGTTTCACTAAGGAGGTCTATTTGGGGCTTATGTTGGTGATTTCTCTCCATTATTTTCATCATCTAAGGCATGATATTTCTTCCCTCATTGTTAGTTTCAACTAAAGGCAT
Source organism: Capsicum pubescens (assembly GCA_030864215.1). Classification (NCBI taxonomy): domain Eukaryota; kingdom Viridiplantae; phylum Streptophyta; class Magnoliopsida; order Solanales; family Solanaceae; genus Capsicum; species Capsicum pubescens. Next base: position 103,272,056 of record CM061542.1, read on the forward strand.
GATTTATATAATGTTTTCATGGCATCATTATTGTATAGTTTTGGGGTTTTCAAATATATGTTGGGGTTTTTGTATTACATGCTTGGTTATGGTTTTACGATGTTTTAATCATGTTTTTACATGATTTAATGGTTGTTTGGATAATTGGTTGCATGGGAATGGTTAATTCGTACTTTGAATTGGTTTTGGAAACACTATGTCCCCAACATGTTTGATATAATTCCTATGATAATGATTTTACTATATTATTTGACTTTTAATGGAACTATTGCATGGTATGGTTTGGTTAATGGAACCCTAAATGGCATAAATGGTTTAAATAGTAAAATGGAACGGTTTTGTGGTCATGGTTATGGTTAAATAAACTCCTTGTGGTGTACAATGGAATCCCCCAAGTAAACATGTTAATGAACAACTTGTGGGGTACATGGGATTCCCCCAAGAAAACCTAATAAGGGAACACTTGTGGGGTACATGGGATTCCCCCAAGTTAATTTGATCGTGAAATCTATGGGTACATGGGAACCCCTTTACAGAAAGAGGTTGGCTAAGGACATTGCTTGCAATCTATAATCGGTATGACGTTATCACTTCTTATAGACTTTTTTTAATAATAATGGAATAATGGTTTGGTTGGTGGAAATAGTTTTAATTGGGAAATAATGGCGGGGCGTGATAGCGAACAATGAAGGAGAGAGTCCAATGGACAGAAATTGGAAAATCATGTTTGCCGACATGAGGGTTTGGTCATAGTTATCATATATGATACTACGAGGTACATAGGAATCCTCTAAGTACATTGTACATATGTATCATGGAGAGCGAAAGGTACTTGGGAATTCTCTACTCTTATGGTATCTCCAGTTCATGTGATAACACGCATCGAGGCCCGTTTAGGTGGTTATATTGGACCCATGTAGCCCGTGGGTGGTTTTTGAATAATTAAACTTCACATACCCAGGTTAATGATTTGAAATGTATGTTAAACCCGATTACCTTTCCTGGAATGGTTATAAATATATGTATAGTTTGTATGCTGATAACACTCAACTTACACTTCAATTTAGTGTAAGGCGGTCATCGTCAATATATTTACCCAACTTTTATAGTCGGGGTCAAATCCACCGGGAACAATGTGAGTGGCGATTAAACTAATTTGAGACTATAGCTACAAGTTGAATTCAATCAGATGATACGAAAAGATAAAATGGGGGTTTTGGAGATTAGAAAATAAATTGTTGGTAACTTTAACTTAAGTGTTCGTAATCAAGAGTTTATGAAAAACTAGAATTATGTTCGTTAGGGATTTTGGTACTTGACAGATGCTACTAGAGGTTCAGGATTCTCACGGTAGGTAGGACAACAAGTTATCTTTATCGAAGTTAATCTTAAATGTCTCTCGACCTACTTAAGCATTTAATTACCTAATCCTCTCGGACTTAAGGAATTTATATTTACTATCCAGATTTTACCTTAGGTTAACCAACCTTGTTACAACGCTGATTATTAAATGGAGTATTTCCAAGTCCCTGTTGATAATTCACGTCCTACTATATTTGATTTCTTTCTCAAGAAAATCAAAGAAGGTTTTATCTATTGTTTGCAACCAACATACGTTAATTAAAACCTCAGAATTATCAAGAAATTCTACCACCTTTTGAATCTTGAACATTTAGCACCTTATCAAGTCCTAACCCTAGATCCCATAATTCAGGTTAAAGAAAATTTAGCCACTCATAATGCTAAAATCAAAACAACAAGTTGTATTCATGCTTTGAATGTTAAACTTACCACAAAAAGAGTAATAACTAGTAAATCGCACATTAGATCACAAAGAAGAATCCCAGAATAATGATAATAATCTCTTCAAATTATTTTCTTTTTCAAGCCAAGAAATCAGATAGAAAATATCAAAAGTATTCTCAAAACTCAATGTGCGGGCCTCCTAAGAAAACCCTAAACAAGGTTTTAAATAGTTCACCCTAATTATGGAAACAAAATAATAGAATTCAGAAATGCCTCGAATTATATGACGACATTTGTGATAGCCTATCAGGAGGCTGACGACTTATTACAAACATCGTCAACTCCTTCTTCAGTTTTGGCTCTTCTTGCTTAAGGCTGACGACAATATTGATGACTTATCAGCTCCTTGACGACCTATCACAAACTGTCGTCAAGGATCTTCTTCAGTTATCCTGCGCTGCATTAGGCTGACGACATTCTTGACAGCTTATCAGAACCTTGACGACCTATTACAAAATGTCGTTACAACTTTCAACTTAGGCCAATTCTTTGTCTACTGCTGACGATGAAATTGATATCTTATCACGGGGCCGATGACTTATCACAAATGTCGTCAGCCACACTTTTCTTCAGATTTCTTAAGATTTTAATTTCTTTGCTTTCATTCTTGTTGGTTCTCTATCATATCAGCTTCTACTGCAAAATCAAACATAAAACAATCAAAAACGACAAAAATTGCTTAAGACTTTGCAATTATTCTTAGTTAAAAGCCTCAAATGTGTTAGCACCTGCTCACACATCAACACCCTCAACTTAAAACAATTTCTTTTCCTCAAGCAACTAAAACACAACATTACGATGCTTAACAAGAGACACATAAGATACCTATGACAGTTGATCCTCAATTTTAGTTCAAAACACATTACCCTCTCCATTGTCAATCACTATAAACCCATCTATGTATATCCATGAAGATCAATAATGTGACAGAAAGCAATTGAGATATGGCATCAACTTAGCAACAATAACAATGCCTATATACAAATTACACTACCCAAACAAGTAGGCAATTATCAATGCAACCGATGTGCCCTTACAACAAAGAAGTCCTTCCTCACTCATATATGAAATCAAGCATGTAAATGAAGGGACGGTCAAGAGACACTCACTCTCAGTAAGAAGTTCTAGTCAATGTATGCCAAATACCATAAGATTTCCCTTATTTTCATTACCAAAACTTTCAGACAGTTAAGTTAGGTTCACTATAGGACTTTTCTTCAGTTTGTAATGTAGACTTAGGACTGGTATGATACATAAGGATATTTAAAGTAACTAAGCCTCCTTGGCACTACATTATTTTTTTTGGGTGTCACTTATCAAACTTTACCTTATTTCTCCCTTTCTTGATTATGCAAATTCAAGATGGGTGTGGTTATTTAATCAATCATTTTCTCTTTTGCACAACTTTTTTTTTCTCATTCATTTTCCACCACACCCAGCCTTGCATATATATATATATATATATATATATATATATATATTACCCTTCTTCATACTCACTTTACATCATGCACGCCTAGATAGCCACTCTCAACTTAGGCTATTTTCCTAAGTTAAAGTTCACAATATCCAAGGAGGATCAGGGCCAAAACAAGTTCATTGTGATACAAATGAGAAGGTGATAAGTATAATAAAAAGAATAGGTATTCAGTCTCAAAATCAGGATCAAAGGATATTATTCACACATGGAAGGTCATTTAGGCTAAAAGTGGACTAATATCAACAACGACCAATGATCCTTTCCTAAATGCTATCCTACAACCAAGGAAAGACCAACCAGGCAATTTTTGGATTTAACACACAATGGGAACTAGGTAGCATCTCACAGACACATGGCACAAAGGTACATTACATGCTACTACCCATTTGTTTCATGCAATTGTTAGCAGTGATTATCATGTCCCTAATACTAATTCCATAAAAAGATTCTCAATAGTCACATATAGATGTTCATCACACAGTTACCATATAGACAATTGAAGAGGTATTTATAATTCCAAGAAAAATCAACAAAAATATGTCAACTGCCCTAGATACTTATTTTCCCCCCCAGTTAACCACAACACATCACAAAACAAACACAATACGTGTAAACATGCCGTCTCTACTAGGAACAAGACTCTGGGGAAAAGAGATACAACAACAAAAACCTCAAGAGGACATCAACACCCACAAGTAGCTCTACCCAACTAAAAATCATGCAATGTCTCCAATGCGTTAAACTAATATGAGAGAGTTAGAAACATACCTGTGGAACCATGGGTGAGAAGATCTGATGTCAATCACATAATACAAATACAAACAGCAAAATACCTAGGGTTGCCTCCTAAGAAGTGCCTAATTTAGTGTCGCGGCACGACAACATTTAGTTATCCTTTATCCCTCCACTTTGATGATTTGAATTGTTGGCCTATCTTTCGATCTTTATATCTTTTCGGTCCATTGGAAAAATGTGAGGGCATGATAAGGAATGTTCTACCACGCTACTTCAAAGACTTGAACAGCTTGCCCGACTTTGCATCGAACTTTCATGTGGGCTCATTGGGCAATAGTAAGGATCTTAAAACCAACTAAATAGACATCGATCTTTAAGATTCTTGGCCTTCAAGATTGGGTTTGTAGTATACCCTTTTGGAATGATAAACTCCAAAATGTAAGAATTTTCTTCCTCATTTTCAAAATTCATTATTTGCTTAAGTGATTCGAATTTCATCACATCCACCAAGCATAATGTTGAAAAGTGGTTCGAATGAGGACTAACTGTAAATTTTGGGGTAGCATCTATTATAGTATATTCACCCCGAAATTGACTAGAATCTTCACAAGAATTGTGCTTGATTTCTTCTTTCGACTGTAGTACCATTTCCTCATCTTTGGCATCTTCGTTCATGAATGGTTCGGTTGGTTGGGAAATCACCAAGGGCTGCTCAACATCAAGATCAACATCACTATAGGATTCTTTTTCCTCATCTTCACACTCTTCGATTAGTATAAATGATTCCACAGACAAGTTATCATCTAAACATAATGTAGAAGAGTACTTTGGATGATTGACCTCGATATCTCTCTTCTATAATTTCTCTTTCCTTGTTAAATGCCTTAATCTCATGACGTATATCACATATGATATCATTTGTTGTGTCCATATGTTCCAACATTAGTTAAAGCATAGATTCAACGCCAAAAGACCTATCAAAATCATAAGAAAACCTAAAATTTAGGTTAGCACGATGGGGGGAGGGGCATTTTGGCAATCACTCCAATATCCATCTTGACCACCACATACAGAACAATCATACTCCCGATAGGATGGAGATGGTGCACACATCTCTCCCCGGGGAACATATTTACAGTCTTGCCAAAAGTAAGGCCCATCACAATATGGACACGGATCATCAAGATAAGATTTCCAACAACCAAGATCATGTTCATTCCATGATGCCATAGTAGTAAGTAAACTAAAAATAAAAAATCTACCTAACACAAGAAATAAAAGTAAACTAAAAACAAATATTTACAAGTTTGAATTCAAGAAAGTAGGATAGAATTCCTAACCAACTCAATACGCAAAATTGTTCCCCGGCAACGGCGCCATTTTTGATAACTCTCAAATTACACTTCAATTTAGTGTAACGCGGTCGTCGTTAATATATTTACCCAACTTTTGGAGTTGGGATCGAATCCACAGGGAACAATGTGAGTGGCGATTAAACTAACTTGAGACTATAGCTACAAGTTGAATTCAAACAGATGATACGAAAAGATAAAATGGGGGTTTGGAGTCTAGACAATAAATTATTGGTCACATTAACTTAAGTGTTCGTAATCAAGAGTTTATGAAAAACCAGAATTATGTTCACTAGGGATTTTGGTACTTGACAGATGCTACTAGTGGTTCAGGATTCTCACGGTAGGTAGGAAAACAAGTAATATTTATTGAAGTTTTCCTTAAATATATCTCGACCTACTTAAGAATTTAATTACCTAATCCTCTCGGACTTAAGGAATTAATTTTCACTGCCCAGATTTTACCTCAGGTTTACCAACCTTATTGCAGGGCTGATTATTAAACAAAGTATTTCAAAGTCCCTGTTGATAATTCACTTCCTACTATATTTGATTTCTTTCTCAAGAAAATCAAAATGGGTTTTATCTATTGTTTGCAACAAACAGACATTAATTAAAATCTCAGAATGATCTAGAAATGCTACCACCTTTTGAATCTTGAACACTTAGCACCTTATCAAGTCCTAACCCTAGATCCCATAATTCAGGTTAAAGGAAATTTAGCCACTCATAATGCTAAAATCAAAATAACAAGTTGTATTCATGCTTTGAAACTTAAACTTGCCATAAGAAGAAGAATAACTAGTGAATCGTAGATTAGATCACAAAGGAGAATCCAGAATAAAAATAATAATCTCTTCAAATTATTTGCTTTTTCAAGCCAAGAAATCAGAGAGAAAATATCAAAAGTATTCTCAAAACTCAGTGTGAGGTCCTCCTAAGAAAACCTTAAACAAGGCTTTAACTAGTTCACACTAATTATGGAAACAAAATAATAAAATTTAGAAATCCCTCGGATTAGGTGACAACATTTGTGATAGCCTATCAGGAGGCTGAAGACTTATCATAAATGTTGCCAACTCCATCTTCAGTTTTGGCTCTTCCTGTTTAAGGCTGAAAAAAATCTTGATGACTTATCATCTCCTTGACGACCTATCACAAAATTTTGTCAAGGCTCTACTTCAGTTCTCATGTGCTGCCTTAGGCTGACGACATTCTTGACATCTTATCAGACCCTTGACGACCTATCACAAAATGTCATCACAGCTTTCAACTTAGGCGAATTCTCTGTCTACTACTGACGATAAAGCTAATAGCTTATCCGGTGTTGACGACTTATCACAAATGTCGTCAGCCACACTTCTCTTCAGATTTCTTCAGATTTTAACTTCTTTGCTTCTATTCTTGTTGTTTCTCTATCATATCATCTTCTACTGCAAAATAAAACATAAAACAATCAAAAAGGATAAAAGTTCTTAAGACTTTGCAATTATTCTTAGTTAAATGCCTCAAATATGTTAGCATCTGCTCACAAATCATATGCATATGGTTGGTTTACTTGGTTTTACTGGATGACATTATTTTATCTTTATCCTGAGTACTTTCTAAATTTCACCCACAAACCCATCCTCGGGCAACTGTATCCCCATGCGTTGAAGGAATCGGTAATTCTACTCCTTCTGCTTAGTGATCAGATTACGAAAGTAGCTCGGTCGGATTGAAGTAGTGAGCTCTCATATTTTGAAAGCCTCTATTTCATGTTCATGGATGTTTTTATATACTTTGGTTCATTTATCGATATTGGTTTTCGCTATGGTTTGTGGGGGCATGTCCGAACCGGATATTGGTTTTGTTTTGGTTAGAGGCTTTTGTGGAACTACTATGGGTTGGTATGGGCGGGCTCAATATTGGTGTCAGCCTTAGTACTGGCATTGGTATTGGTGTTGATACCATTGGACTAAATTTCTCACTGTTCCATACTTTTATGTTATGTTATGGAGCTTAGTTTTGTTATTGTATTGGTTTTTGGTTATGGTTTGATTTGGTTATGGTTGTTGATTGCTATTACACTGTTGTACTCGTTTTAGTTGGTCACGGTCATAGACCTATCCCAGAGTCATGGATTACACAATAATGTTATCTTGTTATACGTTCGGAATTCTCTGACTCAATATATCCGTAGGTTGGTTGGGTTGGGTATCGGGGTTGGTCTCCGATCCTGATTGGACTTGGGATGCCCATTATGACAAGTCCCCAGGTCGGGGCGTGTCACACATACATTGATAGAGGGTTTTGAATGATGTCACATTTTCTATCGGAAAAATCAATAATTCCACAGTGGTACCATTGTTTCATAATTGAATGTGATATGAGGATGTAATGCTCACAACCAATAAAAATAAGAATTTTCAATTAAAACAAATATATCAAGCTCGTGATCCAAATATCCACTCAATAAGACAACCATCCACGATCCAATAAAATCCCTATACAAATGGAGTAAGATATGCCATAATATGCCCTTTGATACAATATAATTCATATTTTTGACAATTTACACCAATAAGAAGACAACCGGTTACATAAATACTAAGCCAATAACATCACATAAGACCCCATATGGTCACACATGGAGAATAATGTATCAAAACCACCAAATAACAACAATATAAATCCCCATACGGGAACAAAATAGGAATAGAGACATTTTCATGATCGGTTCCCACAACTATAATATGTTTTTATATCAATATTATCTACCCAACTCAGTATGAAGAAAGTTATGCCATAACCTACTTCAAATGAAGGAAACCGAGTCCGAAGAATGGAGCCTTCTATTCAAAAACAACCTCAAAATCAATAAAGACATATGAGTAGATTCTACACATTAAAGAAAGCCAACAATACCCATATTACCCATTTCTGAGTTGAGGTCTAAATAGATCCCGAAAATGGGTCTTGGAAAAAAAAGGTAAAATTTAAAGTTTAGTCTAAAAATATATTTCCCATGATTAAAGGAATCCATAGAAGAAAACCCAAGTGAAAATGGGTTGAAATTGGGGTATCGATCAAAAAATTATTTATTTAGGCCTTCTGGACCAACCTCCCAAAATTCTACTTTTAAAATTGAGTTTTAATAAACTTTTAATGACAAGAATCGAAGAAAAAAATCAAAATAAGTATTTGGAGCTTAGCCAAGCATGAAAATTGTAGAAATAGCCTAAAAATGTTAAAACCCCCAGCTACAAGTCTAAAAAATTGTTAAAATTTGAGAAAGGGGGTATATATATACCCATGTTCTTCTAAAGTGGGCTCTAGCTTCTTCAGCAGTCAGTACTAAAATGCCCCAGTGCCAGTATAGTCTTACTCACACATAGACACAGGCTTCTTAACCGTGCAAGTGGCACAAAGCGACTAGCAGTGCAGTAGCAAGATTTTCGCTAAAATAATAATTTCTAGGCATGGCAGGGTTGTTTAAGCATCATATTTCCGCTAAAGCGCCCTTCACTAAAGCGAGCAAAGGGTCGTTTAGTAGTCACACAAGCTGTAATGCATCAGTTACAGACTTGGAAAATTTCAAGTCTCCACGGACCCCGTGAGATTCATCCCAAATCTTGAGAACGCAAATGAATTATGCTACCCTATCATATTTGACTCTCTGAATTAATGACGATATCATAATGTTGAAAAACATAGTTCTTACAAAATTTAACCCCAAAACCAATTTAAAACCCTTTTTAATCGAGGGTCCGAGTCGTAAACCACACCAACCATGTTACCAACCTAAAATCGACCTTCTATATCTACTGGCGAAGTCCATCTTTCCACCCAACGTACATAACAATAAATGTTGACCAAAATAAACTATAAAGTCTTTTTAACCACTAAAAATTACAAACCTGCACAAGTCACACCAAAATGTATTGGGAACCATGTCAATCATCCTTATACCCTAGAAATCTCACCAAGTAGTACAAGGAGGGTTAAAATGGTCAAATTGCTTATAAATTAATAGTTCACAAAAAACACTAAAAATTAAGTCATTACAACATCCACCACTAATAATATTGTTCGTCCTCGAACTGAAGGCAAAGGAAGAAGTGGAATCAATAAAAAACTGGGGTTAACTATCACGCATATCAGAATTGACCTCTCAAGGAGCCTTATCTATAGGCCGATGTCTCCACAAGACCTTAACTACTAAAATATGTCTAGAATGCAACCGTCAAACATCCCTAGCTGGAATAGATATGGGCTCTTAAACAAAGACAACCTCTCATCTAACTGCAAAGAATCCCAACGAATGACATGAGATTGGTCCAAAATAAAATGTTGAAGCATGGAAACATGAAAGACAAGATGAATAGCTAATAAATATGGGGCCAATGCTAATTCATAAGCCACACCCCTAATAGTCTAAAGAATCTCAAAATGTCCAATATATCTGGGGCTAAGATTGCCTCATCTCCCAAATCTACTCATGCCTTTCATGGGTGACACACAAAGCAAGACTTGATCACCAATACTAAATATCTTGGAACGAAGTCAATGATCAAAATAGCACTTTTGCCTATATTTATCTACTCAAAGTCTATCCTTAATGACCCAAACTCTATCCAAAGACTCATAAAGAAAGTGCATGCTTTGAAGTCTAATCATAAAAACCTCAAACTAACCAACTGGGTAGCGACAACGCCTATAACACAAAGCATTGAAAGGATCCATCTCCATACTAGAATGGTAGTTATTATTTTACACAAACTCTGTCAAAGGTAGATGTCACTCCAATGTCAATAACATAAGCACAGAGCATATCCTCCAAAACTTGAATAGTATGCTCCGAATGACCGTCAGTCTAAGGGTAAAATATTGTACTATCAACTCGGGTACCCAACTATTTATGAAAAGTCTTCCAAAAGATAGATGTGAACACTGAACCTATGACTGAGATGATAAACAATAGCACACCATGAATATGAACTATATCACGAGTATAGATATTGGCCAACCTCTCAGCATTGAAAGAATCCTGAATTGGAATAAAATGAGATTATTTGGTTAATCGATCCACATGATCAAATCAATATTAAAACTAAGAGAGGTACGTGGCAACCTAGTCATGAAGTACATAGTGATCCATTCCTATTTCCACTGAAGAATAGGTAACCTTTGAAATTAACCACCATGCCTTAAAGGCCTATCCTTCACCAACTGGCAACATAGGAAACAATCTACAAAATCTACTACATCATTCCTCATACCACCCCACCTATAGCGCTGTATGAAATCACGTTACATATCAATCACTCTTGGATGGATATAATACCTAGAATAGTGAGCCTCCACAAAAATCAATCTAATCTAATAAAACACTCATGATGCATAAACAAGACCTCCAATCCTAAAAATACCATATGGATCAAGGGAGACTTTCTTAGCCTCTCTACACAACACCTATTCTCAAATTACTCTTAATCCAACATTATCAAATTGGTGAGCCCAAATATACTCCATCAAGGAATAGCTAGCTTCCATGAATGCCAAAATACATCCAGCTATCAAAATATCACGCCTGACTATCTAGTTAGCCAAAGACTGAACCTTCAAGGCCAAAGGCCTCTCCTGGGTCAAAAGGTGCATCAAGCTATATATGCTAGTCGACTTCTGGCTTAAGGTGTCCGAAACCACATTAGCTTTTCTAAGATGATAAAGAATAATCAAACCATAGTCCTTAAGCAACTCAAGATAATGATGCTACCTCTTATAAAGATCTCATTGGGTGAAGAAATGCTCAAGGCTATGATGATCCAAGAAAATCACACAACCGACTCCATACAAGTGGTGCGTACATTACTTCAATAAAAAACCAACCATGCACAACTATAAATCATGAGTAGGGTAATTCTTACCATGGGGCTTCAACTGACGTGAAGCATATAGAATCACTTTACCCTCCCGCATCAAGACATCACCTAACCCAACACCTCAAGCATCACAAAACATGATAAAACTCATGCCCTCTTTAAGAAAGGTCAAGATAGTATCTATGATCAATAAATCTTTAAGCTTTTGAAAGAACTCCTTACAAGCATCATACCACTAAAATAAAATCTTCTTCTATGTCAACTTTGTCAATGGAGGAATAATATATGAAAAAAACTCCACAAAATATTGATAGTAACTTAACAAACTAACAAAACTCCAAATCTTAGTAGGAGAGTAGGACTAGACCGATTACAAACCACTGGAATCTTAGCTAGGATCAACTATAATACCATCTTTGGTCACCACATGACCAAAAAAGGGAACAGACTCCAGCGAAAACTCACACTTGGAGAACTCAAAATATAACTTCTGTAATCTCAATCTCTGGAGTAGAATTCCCAAATACTCCTCATGATTAGCCTCACTCTTGGAATAAACCAAGATATTATCTATAAATAAAATGACAAAAAGGTCGGGATACGATTAAAATACCCTATTCATTAACTCTATAAATGTGGCTGGGGCATTATTCCACCTAAAGGACATGACTAAGAACTCATAATGATCGTATCAAGTCAAAAATGTTATCTTTGGAGTATCCAATACTCTAATCATCGACTCGTGATACCCGAATCTTAAATCCATCTTCAAAAATACCAAAGTACCCTGAAGTTGGTTGACTAAATCATTACTACAATGAAAATGATACTTATTCTTTACTGCCACCTTGTTTAACTATTGGTAAACAATACACATACGTATAGACCCACACTGTTTCATCATAAACAAGATAGGACAAGTGAACCAAAAGATGATACACTAGGTTGGATAAATCCTTTACCCAACACCTCAGATAACTAATACATTAATTTCTTCAACTATATTGGAGTCATTCAATAAGAGGGAATAAAGATGGGATTGGTTACCATCTCAGCATTAATCAAAAAATCAATATCATAATCCAGAGGCATACTAGGAATATCCATAGAGAACATATGCATGAGGTCATGGAAAATATGAACAGAATCTAAAGGACGCATTCATCCAACACTAGTATCACAAATATGGGCCAAATAAGGAAAACATACCTTCTCAATAAAACAATAAGCCTGAAGGAATGATATAACTCTTTCGGGACCAGAATAAAGCACACCCTTCTAGGGGTAGATACAATGATAGTCATGGCAAAAGGCTCACTAACAGAATCAAAACCCAAAGAAAATATGCAAAAACATAGGAGAAAGTCAACCCTAAATCAAATAACACAAATAAAGATCAAAATTAGATAATGATGATACCTAGTATAACAACATCAAATTCCTTTCTTTCTGGTCTGACGAGTATAACATAGCATTGACCACAACCACCACCTGACTAAGTAGAACTATGACCACCATAATAAGAACCAATACCTATGCCTCGTGCACCTCTAGTAGAACCTTTACCCCTTACTTCCAATATAGAATTTTTCGTGAAAACATGGTGGGGATATTTGTTGGACAAATGGCAAGCCTTATCACACACAAAGCACACCCTATGTCCTAACTCAATAGGGGGAGGACGACTGAGCTAGAACAACCACCCAAATCTTCTAAACCAAAAGACCTACTACCTTAACCCTAGTAGTCTTCCTATATGAGTCTACCATAATAACCATAAAATCCTCTAGAATCTCTACCTCTTGGAGTGTAACCTCTGAAATAGCCCTCGCAGTGCACCCTCTTAGTGTCTTTCTTATATGCTCAATGAATAGACTCAATCTTCTTAGCAGGATCTACTATACTTTGAAATTATTTCCCTAATACTACCATATAGACCGTAGCTAGATAAAGTTAGACATCTAGCCACTTCACGAACTTTTGAATCTTCTTAGATTTAGTGGCCATACTATCATAAGAATATCAAGATAAGGCATGTAAATGTGCCTCATACTCCACAAAAGTCATAGAGCCCGACTCGTAGTGATCAAATTCATCTCTTTTCTGATCTCTCAAATTCTAAGGCACAAACTTATCATAAATAGCCTCAGCAAATTAACCCCAAGTCATCTCTAGCAAACCAAGGGGTTTGCAACTGCAAAATTAACCACAACCAATCCCTGTTTGTATCTTTCCAGTAATAAGTTCTATAATCAACCCCATGTTACTCAAGGAATCAAAGGTTATGTAGCTACTCATGACAATCAATCAAGAACTCACAGCCATCCTCACCTGCAGCACCATTGAATCTGGTGGACCTAAATAAGTTTATCTCTGAAACCTCTTCTGATCCTTAAAAGAATTATTGTACTCGCAATAAAAGATGGCATAGTTAATTTAGCTGGCTGAGATCCTACCTAATAGGATAACATTTACAATTGTTAAATTCTTTATATCATAATAAGATATACAAATGTCAATATAGAATGATGAACAACTCATAGAGTCTTGGGAGTACCATAAGAAGATTTGATGCTACTGGAGGATCAACTATTGAAATTGAAGGAACACCGTAGGCAAACTCTAGCATAGATGAAGGTATAATACTTAAAGATGGAGGAACAACAGGAGCACTCAAAGAAATACCCTTCAAATAGGTCAGGAAACAAATCAATAACCCATCTAAGCCTAGGGTTGAAAAACATAGTAGAACCGAAGTAGGCACTATATCTCTAGCATGCTTAACCTAAGGCTTAGTGAAAATTCATCTATTACTACATATAGAAGGGGAATATCCTCATACCCATAAACAACCTTGGTTCTATACACAAAACATAACTCACCTTATAGACTAAGCTCTTTTCTCGAAAGATAGCTCAACATATCAAGCCTCATATGATCTAGTCCTCACCATCTGCAGAGAAAAAAGTGAAATATGATTTAAAACACAAGGTATAAAAGAATCCACGAGATAAGGAACAAAGTAATATAAGTTTCTTAAACTTAACTTATAGCCTCTCGAAGATAGATACAAATGTCTAAATACCAATTTACGAGGCTAAATGAACCTAGTTTCTCTGATACATGTTTGTCATAAACAAAAACCAAGGGTGATGGTTGAACTTATCGTGGAAAGCCATGACAAGTAAGCCTTTGACCAAAATTAATATAGAAAGGGGAAAAAAATAAATACACAAGGTAAATCCTCTATAACAAAGTTGAACCATGGATATATAATAGTAGAAGAAAATACATTTCAAAGATACCATAAATCTCAAAAAATCTGGTGTCACAGTGTAAGAACTAACAAAATGCATCTCAAAGTCAACATATACATCTAATAATCCAAAATTAACATAATCTATCACTAAATATGAAAACAAGATATAAACAAAATTAAAGGAGGTAGTAGATAAATTCTGAGAGTATAAATTGACTGCTACCTTTAAAATACTCTAAACACCATCGGAATTAACAATCATGCAATGCACTCATACCTGGATCCACACAAAAAGGTCATAGAAGGGCTGAGTATAGTCCACTTTTAATTAGTAAGTAGAAAGGTCAATTGAGCATAGTAGAAAATAAAGCATATAAAAGACACAGTATGGGCACGTCACCTATAAAATAAGTGTCCTAAATAGTATATCACATTATCTCCAATGATATCTCTAAAATATACAGATATACTAAAACATAACTACTAGAATGAGGCATAAATAGAGAGATATCAAATAAATAATGGAAGTATAACACAAAATATGCATAATGTATCAAATACAATAAAGATGATGATTATGATTATGATTATAATAATGATATGATGTATGAGGTTTTCTCAGAACATTCGTTTACACCTACCAAGTTGTGCTACTAAAGTAGGACCCATAGGGGGTTCCTCTATGCTAAAGTGCATAGGTACCGCTAAAGCAGAACCCACACAATTCTAAAGCACCCTGGTGCTGTTAAAGTAGAACCCACACACCGCTAAAGCACCCAGGTTCCGCTAAAGTAGTACCCACCCACTGATGATAGTCCACTTTAGAAAACAAGTAGCACTAAAGTGTCTAGCTCTTTAGAGGATAGATTGCTTTTAAAGTTTAATTCTCTAGGCATAGCAGGGACACTCAGCAGGATATGGTTTCTAAATTGCCCTTCACCAAAGTACCCAAATGGCCATTTTAGTAGTCACACCAACTATAATAGATCAATTAGAGACATGGAAATTTTGAGTCTCCGTAGGAACCTTTGGATTCAATTATAATCCCAAGAATATAAATCAATTGTGATACACTAAAAAATTTGACAATACAAACTAAATGGTGATATTAGATTTTTAAAAAGGTATTATTTTCACAAAATTAAGCCCTGAAACCCAATTCCACACCATTATAAATAGAGAGTCAAAATGAGATACAAAAACCATGAAACTATACAAACTATGTTACCAACCTAAAATCAACTTTTCAAATCTATTGACAGAGTTTGTCTTGCTATCCAATGCATAGAACAATAAATGTTGACCAAAGTAAATTATGAAGACTTTTTAACCACCAAAAATTGCAAACTTCCATAAATCACACCCACACCATTTAAATACCACAACGCAACCATGAGGAGGGAAAATGGTAAAATTCATACATTAACTAATAATTTTGAAAAACACCAAAAATCAAGTAATTACAATGTACATGTGCTATGGTTTTTAGTTATTATGACTATAGAGTGAGGCTGATGATGTACATGAACTATAAAATTGTAATATCAGTTTGGATATGAATCCATATTATTGATGTTATTACATTATATTTCTAAAGTTCATTATAGAATTAGGTGATTTAAATATCTTATGTGATTACTTGATTATGGGTTAAAGTGTCTATCTTCTTTTTTAATTTGATTCATGAGATATACTTGTTATTATTTTTGGTCAGTCTGTAATGTCTACTAGTACTTAATGTTTATACTGATACAACTCTTGCACTCTTTTTTGAGTAATACCATATTCCAAAGACTTTAATGCAATCTCACATCTAGTGTTGTTCAGCTGATCGTGTCGAGGGTGTGTGATATGCTATGATTTCATAGAACTTTTGATGCTTTAAAATATGAAAATATGAAGTTCTTAGGCCATTTTGTTAGATATGATGTGTTTTGTGTTATGTTTTGCAAGAAATAAGGTTCTGGGAGACAAATTGGAGAAAAAAAGTAAAAACTTGAGTTTTAGACCACCTACGTGGGCACCTACGACCTATATGTACTACCTACGTGGTGTAGGTTCCATAAAAAGAGTCAGGATGATGAGTTTTAGAGATTCAAATGCTAGAAAATTTGACCCTGATACCTATAATGGGTACCTATGGCCTGTAGGTACTACCTACGGGTCGTAGGTGGTAGAAATAGTTTTAGAATATGAAGTTCAGAGAATTCTTCAGGTGTTTTTGAAGTCTGGCACTTACGTGGGGCCACCAATGGCCCATAGGTGCTATATAAGTCTCGTAAGTTGATCCATATGTAGCCACTGACTCAAATTTTCCTCTGTTGTTTTGGAATGATTTCTTAGGCTTTCTGTGTAATCTATACATATCCTTTGATGTTATTTATTTATTTTACACGCTCATACTATTCACAAATATATATAATGATACAAAGATTGGATTTTGATATTTGGATTCATGTGTTCTAAGTTCTTGGTTGATTTATGTATCTGAGACTTTGAGTTTTCTTTGTATGCTATTGTAAGATTGATTCTATGCTTACTTATGAGTTTGTTGCATTGTTTCACAAATATAAGAAGCTAATTCGGTTGGCAAGGTTTGTGGGAACCCTGGCGTGGTAAAAAAGTAGGAGAAGTGCAACATTGTTCCCAACTAATAACATTCATGTATTGTTATCATCTTTAGTTTAATAGATTTCTTAGCGGTTCCAAATATTAAGAACCTGCCTATATTCAGTACTTACTTCAAAAGTGAGGTAAATATTAGGAGAAGGTGATCACGACAGAAATTTGAGATTCATATCTATCTTATAATTTGGTCATCTCATTTTAGTTATTGTAGTTTTTACTTTTATTTTTTAATTCTTCTCAAAGCATCGTAGGTAGATGCCTTGCCCGAGGAGTCAATGTTACTCCTTACCCCCCGTTAATTATAAACTAAAAATAATCCTACCTCTGAATCCTAGAATGATAGAATACGTACAAGAAGGTGAGCTTGAAGGCATTTGGAATAACCTAAAGAATTTTCTTCCCCCTCATCCTAGGGGAATTCAGGAGACTATAGATCAGACTACTGATAGATTACTAGAAAAATAAAATGCATCGAGGATGTTGAGGCCCATTATATAGCTCAGAAGGTTGTGTTGTCGAGGTAAAGAAATGGAATATATCCTCAAGAAATACTCGATATAAATAGAGATAGAGATAGAAGGGGTAGAGCATAAATACTCGCAACCTATTAGTATTTTCAACCATATGATGATCCGCAGGAGGACTTTGCATATATTGGGCCTACCAGGATAAGAGCTATCATTCTTCCAATATTTCCACCAAATGTTAAGTTTGATATCACTATTATTATGATCTATCTATTAAATATGAAAGGTATGTTTGCAGGCTTAGCCACTGATGACATAAGCATGCACCTTATTAATTTTATTAGGATTTACTTGTCATATACTAAATTTGGGGAAGATCAAGAATCTCTCAAACTAGTGTTGTTGTTATTCTCTCTAATTAGTGAAGCTACATTATGGTTAGGGGAACTTCCTAGAGGATCAATCACTACGTGGAATGAGTATTGGATGTAGTTTTTAGATTGTTTCTTTTACCCATCAAGAATACAATAGTTGAAGGATGAGATATATAATTTCAGGAAGTTACACTCTGAGTCGATGTATGTGGCATTGTTTTTGTTTTAAAAGAAGTTTATGATGGTTCCAAATCATAGAATTATGCAAAAAAATCTAATTGAGATTTTCTATCAAGCCCTTAACACCAGTTCAAATGTTATGGAACACACTACTACTGGTGGAAAAATCACATGCCTATATTGGGAGGCAGCATCGAATATATTAGATCAGATCTATCTCACCAAATAAGGGTGGAATACTCAGGAGGCAAATAGAGGCACTAGGATTTATGCAATTGGTTCTTCCAGCGAGCATAGAGTTATTGATGACATAGTGGTACAACAGGTTTCTCAGCTAAGACCAGAGGTTGGATTGTTGACAAAGTAGTTTGCAATGGCGAATTCTCTGAAGATGAATTCAATGGGATCATAAAGTAAGGCCTGTAGATCATATGATTTTGATTTAGAAGATGAGATAAATACCTAGATAGAGAGTTGGCAGGTTCTTGATCTTAGAGGCAAAGAAACTAAGGTTGAAACTACTATAGAGACAAATAAAGATATCAAAGCTATGATAAAGTTGGTGATTGGAGATTAAAGGATGATTACAAAGTAAAAAGTGGTGCATATTTTCCACCAGGAAGCCGTGACACTAAGTTGAGAATGGAGGCTATGTTGTCTAAGCTGGTAAAGGGTAATAAAAAGTCAGGAAAATTACCATATGGAGATTAAGGCAGACATTTCATGGTTAACCTAGAACATAGAATTGAATGGTACTGCAATCAAGAAATTAGACTAGCAGTATTGGATGATGTCTGCAACCGTGAATAAATAATAGACAGGCACCCTTCCAAGTAATACAGTGTAAAATTCTAAGAATGATGGTCACTTTCTAGAAGCCACAACTCGAAGGGGTAAGATAACTCTTGATACCCCCATGCATGCGGTTGATGATCCAAGGAATGATAGTATTAAGGTTGATGAAATTCCTATTAGAAAAGTTTATAGGTGTTGATCATGATGCTAAAAAGTACAAGGGTAAGGGAAAGGTTGATGATCCGGTATTGAAGATAAACCTACGACCCCCCAATCTTTTCCTCAAAGTATGAGAAAGAAAAAAGGGGAAGTGATGTATCAAAAGTCCTTGTCGATGTTTAAAAAACAATTTGTTAACATTTCTCTTGTAGAAACTTTGTAGAAAATGTCTGGCTATGCAATGTTTTAGAAAGACTTCGTCACTAAGAAAAGGATAGTGAGTTTTGAGCTTTCGCATAATGTGCACCATTGTAGCTCTATGGCTACCTCATCGTTGGTAAAGAAAAAGGAGGACCCTAGAGTATTCATGATTCTATACACTATTGGATATTTCAACTTCTCTCGAGCTTTATATGATTTAGAAGACAATATCAATCTCATTCCATTGATAGTCTAAAAGAAGTTAGGGTTAGGGGCACCTAAATGTACATCTGTGAGGCTATATATTGTCGATCGAATTGTCAAGAAACTGATTGGTGTGTTATGTGATGTATTGGTGAGGGTTCCATCCCTCATATATCCAGCTAAATTCTTAATCCTTGACTATGAGGTAGACTTTAAAGTCCCAATTATCTTGGGAAGGCACTTCCTATTTACGAGTAGGGCCTAGGTTGACATGGAATTGGGACAGATGATGTTCAGTCTAAATAATAAGGAATTCACTGTTGATATGTGCCAATCTATGTGGCAACAGAAGGATATGAGAATGGTGTCTGTTATTGATATTATTAATGATGATGTGGAGACTATGCCTATTGAATAAAGTCTTAGGGTTGAGGTTGTTGTGATGATTATTATAAATTTCAACAGTGATAGCATCAATGAATATGAATATATAGTGAACATATTGTATGGTATAGGTTATTAAAATTATTCTCTAAAAAATTTGGACCTTGATCTAAATAATATAACCACTCCTACTATGGGACAATCTATTAAGGAACTACAAATTTTGGAATTAAAGGCCCTGCTATCTCACTTGTGGTAGGCATTCTTGGGGGACGACAATAATTTACTGGTTATTATTGCTGCAAACTTGGTAGAAACACGGGTTAAAACATTGATACTAGTATTGTAGAGGATTAAGAGGGCCATTGGATTAACCATTGCAAACATTATGGGGATTCTACTCGGTATTTGCAATCATAAGATACTGCTTGTAACGAATTATATTCCCAGTATTAACCATCAACATTGATTGAATCCTCCTATGTAAGTGGTAGTAAAGAAGGAAATTAGTAAGTGGTTAGATGTTGTAGTAGTTTAACCCATTACGAACAACAAGTAGGTTAACATAATTCAATGTGTTTCCAAGAAGGGTACAATAATAGTGGTTCCTAATGAGAAAAATGAAATTACGCCCATAAGATGTATAACTGGTTGGAGAGTTTGCATAGATTATAAAAAGCTAAACACTTGGTTCTAATAGGACCATTTTTCTATGTCGTTCACTAGCAGGCAAGGGTTGGTACTATTTTCTTAAAAGTTACTCAAAATACAATCAAATTACTATTTCTTCTAAGGACCACAAAAATATAATTTTTACTTGCCCTTATGGGAATTTTGCATTCAAGAGGATGTCGTTTGGACTATCGAACGCTCATGCCACCTTTAAACAATGCTTGATGTCCATATTTTTTTTACATAGTGGACACTATAAAGGTTTTCATGGATGACTTTTCGATCATTGAGGACTTTTTAGATGATTATTTTGCCCATCTGGCTAATTTAGTGCAGAGATATGTAGAGTGCAACCTGGTGCTGAATTAGAAGAAGTGACATTTTATGATAAAAAGGTACTGTTCTCGATCACAAAATCTCAAAATAGGTAGATAGAGTGAAGATTGAGGTAATTGAAAAATTTCCTCCTCCAATCTCAGTTAAAGGCATCCAAAGTTTTTTAGGTAATACTGGGTTTTATAGGAGGTTCATTCAGGAATTCTGAATAATTCAAAATCCTTTGTGCCAACTTTTTGAGAAGGAGGTTAAATTTATATTTGATGAGGCATGTATCAAAGCCTTTGAGTGATTCAAGTAGCAATTTGTCTCAGCTCTCATCATCTTATCCCCTGATTGGATTTTGCTATTTGAGGTTATGTATGATCAAGTGAAGTGGTCTTGGGTGCTGTCTTAGGGAAAAGATGTAAGAAGATCCTTCATCTAATCTATTATTATATCAAGGTGTAAAACCCTACACAAATGGATTATACAGTTAATGAGCAGTAAATGTTTGCGGTTGGTTTTGCCTTGGAGAAGTTTTGGTCTTATTTGATTAGGACCAAATTCATAGTTCCCACATATCATGTGGCTTTGAGGAATCTAATGTCAAAGAAGGATGCTAAACTGAGGAATCTAATGAAAGATCGAAAGGGTATGGAGAATCAGATCGCTCCTCACTTGTCTCGACTTGAGGAAGAGGTAATGCAAAAATTATTGGATGAATTTGACATAGATGACTCTTTTCCAAATGAGCGGGTGTTGGCAGAATCTCAAGACTTAATTCTATGTTTTTATGATTTTGCCAACGTTTTGGCAAGTGATCTTGTTTTGAAATATTTGTCATTCTAGTAGAGAAAGTGGTTCATGTATGAGGTGATAAATTTTTTATGGTATGATTGATACCTCTTTCAAATTTGAGAAGATGGTGTAATTCGTAGTTGTATTCCTTAGGTGGACATGATGAGCATTATTGAGGTTTGTCATTTATCGCCAGTTGAGGTTCATCTTGTTGGAAACTGCATGGCTCACAAAATTCTATAATACGGGTATTATTGGCATACTATATTCAAGGATTCTTATGAGAATGTGCAAGCCTGCGACCAGTTTCAGCATCAAGAAAATATTTTAAAGAGACATGAACTCCTCATGACACCTATCTTGGAGTTGGAGTTGTTTGATGTATGTAGAATTGACTTTATGGGTTGGTTTATGAGATCCTATAGTATGAAGTACATTTTAGTGGAAGAAGACTATGTTTCTAGATGGGTGTAGGTGGTTGCGCTTTCTAATAATAAGGGTTGATGTATCACTGCATCTTTAAAATGAATATATTTTATAGATTTGTCCCTCCATATTCTATTATCAGCGATAGTGGGTCTCACTTCTGCAATAACTTTTTAAAGGCCCTACTCAAAAAATATAGTGTAAAGTTGAATGTGGTAACAACATACCATCCTCAGATGATTAGGAAGGTTGAGGTATACAATAGAGATATCAAGTCCATATTTGTGTAGACATTGAATACCAAAAGGACTAAATATTCATGGATGTTGAACGATGCATTATGGGCCTATTGAATAACATTTAAGTCCCCCATAGGTGCCTCCCATATCAGCTTGTGTATGGAAAATATGTCACTTGTCGGATGAACTTGACCATAAGGCACTTTGGACGTTAAACAAACTCAATTTTGGGTAACATGATACAACTACACTGAGGTTGAACAAGGTGAATGAGTTTGATGAATTTCATCTTCATGTCTCAGAAAGTTTGGCTATATACAAATAAAGGATGAAGATGTATTATGACAAGAAAATAAAGAAATGAGTGTCTGGGCCTGGTGATTTGGTCTTGTTGTATAATTCAAGACTTTTGTTGTTTCCTAGAAAGTTAGAGTCGAGGTGGTATGGACCATTCACCATGGTTGGGGTATTCCTACATGGTGCTATTGAGCTAAAGTATGATGGTGAAGCCTGATTCAAGGTGAATGGGCAGCATATGATGCACTATATGGGAAACCATGATAAGGTGAAAGTATATGTTAATATGGACCTAGGCAATGTCTGAATAGCCAAAGTAACTGCATCGTGCTGTGATCTTAAATCAACCATTATTTGGGAGGAAACAAAAGATATATTGTTATTTTAGCATCTATGACATGGACACCTAATTTAAAATAACCCTACCGATGTATTTTGACATCCCACAGCTTCGGCAGATGGTACCTATAATCAGACCCAACCGTTACAGTACTTGAGAAAAAATAAAAAATTCTTCTCTTTTTATCTATCTTAAGGCTGTTACCGATTCATTGGATTTGCTCCCCCGCCGCCTCTCAATGAGAATGGATAAGAGGCTCGTAGGATTGATGTGAATACAACCTAAGTATGTCTTCATTACCTTGCTATATATTATTTTCATACACTGGGGAGAGTGTGTAGTCTTTTAGTTGGGGGTGAGGTATACCACTATCAACCTAGGTTATATTGTCATCCTTATTTTTCTTTTGATTGCAGTATGATTGTATAACCGACATGCCAAGGAAATATTTTGTCATATTGTATTTTATTTTGTGTTGTATTGCATTTTTGTGTAACTAGGAAAAAAAGAAGTATCTAATGTAGTTGATGTATTTTGTTTTAATTATTTTAGAAAAATAATACCCGCTAGAAAAAAAATTGAACTGTGAGATGTGTATATATATATGACCATTTTAAATATCGTTATGGCAGTAGTATTAGGGACATAATAATTAGATCTAACAATTGCATGAACCATATAGGTAGTAGCTTTTGATGAAACCTTGTGTCATGTGTGTGTGAGATGCTTACTTTGTTCACTTTGTGTGTTAAACCCAAACTTACCCGGTTAGTCTTGCCTGGGTTGTGACATAGTTTGTTAGGAAAGGATCATAAGTCGTTCTTGAAATTAGTCCAATTTTAGCCAAAATGACCTTGGGTGTTGTCCTTGGGAAAAGACGCAAGAAGATCCTTCCCCTAATCTATTACTATATCACGGTGTAAAACCGTGCACAAATGAATTATATTGTTAGTGAGTAGTAAATGCTTGCGATTGGTATTGCCTTTGGGAAGTTTTGGTCTTATTTGATTGGGACCAAAGTCATAGTTCCCACAGATCATTTGGCTTTGAGGTATATAATGTCGAATAAGGATGCTAAACTAAGGCTAATATGTTGGGTCCTCTTGCTACAAGAATTTGACATTGAAATTAATGATCGAAAGGGTATGGAGAATCATATCGCTGTTCACTTGTCTTGACTTGAGGTGGAGGTAATGCAGAAATTAGGGGATGATTTTAACATAGATGATACTTTTCCAGATGAGTGGTTCTTGGCAACATCTCAAGACATAATTCCCTGGTTTTATGATTTTGACAATATTTTGGAAAGTGATCTTGTTCTGAAAGATTTGTCATTCTAGTAGAGAAAGTGATTCATGCATGAGGTGATAATTTTTTTATGGTATGAGTGATACCTCTTTCGGATTTGTGAAGGTGGTGTAAATCATAGATTTATTCATTAGGTGGAGATGATGAGAAACATTCAGTCTAGTCATTTATTGCCAGTTGAGGGTCATCATGTTGGAACCTACATGACTCACAAGATTTTGTAATATGGGTATTATTAGCCTACTATCTTCAAGGATGCTTATGATTATGTGCAAGCCTATGACTAGTGTCAGCATCAAGGCAATATTTAATAGAGACATGAACTCCTCATGACACCTATCTTTGAGTTGGATTTTTTTGATGTATGTGGAATTGACTTCATGGGTTTATTTGTGAGATCCTATAGTATGAAGTACATTTTAGTGGAAAAAGACTATGTTTCTAGATGGGTGTAGGTGGTTGCGCTTTCTAACAATAAGGGTCGAAGTGTCACTGTTTCTTTAAAATGAACATATTTTCAAGATTTGTCCCTTCATGTTCTATTATTAGTGATGGTGAGTCTCACTTCTGCAATCACTATTTAAAGGCCCTACTCGAAAAATATGGTGTATAGCATAATGTGGCAACAACATACAATCCTCAGATGAGTTGGAAGGCTGAGGTCTATATTAGAGAGATTAAGTCCATATTAGTGAAGACATGGAATTCCAAAAGGACTAAATATTCATGGAAGTTGGACGATGCATTATAGGCCTATCGAATAACATTTAAGTCCCCTATAGGTGCCTCCTATATCAGCTTGTGAATAGAAAAGCATGTCATTTGTCCGACGAACATGACCATAAGTCTTGGACATTAAAAAAACTTAATTCTGAGTAGCATGATACAACCACATTTAGGTTGATCAAGGTGAATGAGTTTGATGAATTTCATCTTCGTGTTTAGGAAAGTTCGGCTATATATAAATAAAAAATGGAGATGTATTATGACTAAAAACATCAAAAAATGAGTGTCTGGGCCTGGTGATTTGGTCTTGTTGTATAATTCCAGACTTCTCTTATTTCCTATCAAGTTGGAGTCTAGGTGGTATGGACCATTCACCATGGTTAGGGTATTGCTACATAGTGCTATTGAGCTGAAGTGTGATACTGAAGCCTGATTCAAGGTGAATGGGCAGCATATGATGCACTATATGGGAAACCATGATAAGGTGAAAGTATGAGTTAATATGGACCTAGGAAATGTCTGAATAGACAAGGTAACTGCATCGTTCTGTGATGTTAAATCAAGCATTGTTTAGGAGGAAACCAAGGATATATTGTTATTTTAGCATCTATGACACAGACACCTAATGCAACCCAAGTATGTCTTCATTACCTTGCTATATATTATTTTCAAAGACTGGGCAGAGTGTGTAGTCTTTTAGTTGGGGGTGAGGTATACCACTATCAACGTGGGTTATATTGCCGTCCTTATTTTTCTTCCGGTTGCAGTATGACTGTATAACCGACATGCCAAGGAAATATTTTGTCATATTGTGTTTTATTTTGTGTTGTATTGCATTTTTGTGTAACTAAGAAAAAAAGAAGTATCTAATGTAGTTGATGTATTTTATTTTAATTATTTTAAAAAAATAATACACGCTAGAAAAAAAATTGAACTGTGAGATGTGTATATCTATATGACCATTTTAAATATCGTTATGGCAGTAGTATTAGGGACATAATAATTAGATCTAACAATTGCATGAACCAGATAGGTAGTAGCTTTTGATGAAACCTTGTGCCATGTGTGTGTGAGATGCTTACTTTGTTCACTTTGTGTGTTAAACCCAAACTTACCCAGTTAGTCTTGCCTGGGTTGTGGCATAGTTTGTTAGGAAAGGATCATAAGTCGTTCTTGAAATTAGTCCAATTTTAGCCGAAATGACCTTGGGTGTTGTCCTTGGGGAAAGACGCAAGAAGATCCTTCACCTAATCTATTTTTATATCAAGGCGTAAAACCCTACACAAATGAATTATATAGTTACTGAGTAGTAAATGCTTGTGATTGGTATTTCCTTTGAGAAGTTTTGGTCTTATTTGATTGGGACCAAAGTCATAGTTCCCACAGATCATTTGGCTTTGAGGTATCTAATGTCGAAGAAGGATGCTAAACTGAGGCTAATATGTTGGGTCCTCTTGCTACAAGAATTTGACATTGAAATTAATGATCGGAAGGGTATAGAGAATCAGTTCGCTGCTCACTTTTCTCGACTTGAGGAGGAGGTAATATAGAAATTAGGGGATGATTTTTACATAGATGATACTTTTCTAGATGAGCGGTTCTTGGCAACATCTCAAGACATAATTCCCTGGTTTTATGATTTTAACAATATTTTGGCAAGTTATCTTGTTCTGAAAAATTTGTCATTCTAATAGAGAAAGTGGTTCATGCATGAGGTGATAAATTTTTCATGGTATGAGTGATACCTCTTTTGGATTTGTGAAGGTGGTGTAAATCGTAGATTTATTCCTTAGGTGGAGATGATGAGAAATATTAAGGCTTTTCATTTATTGCCAGTTGAGGGTCATCATGTTGGAACCTACATGACTCACAAGATTTTGTAATATGGGTATTATTAGCCTACTATCTTCAAGGATACTTATGAGTATGTGGAATCCTATGACTAGTGTTAGAATCAAGGCAATATTTAATAGTGACATGAACTCCTCATGACACCTATCTTCGAGGTGGAGTTGTTTGATGTATGTGGAATTGACTTCATGTGTTTATTTGTGAGCTCTTATAGTATGAAGTACATTTTATTTGAAAAATACTATGTTTCTATATGGGTGTAGGTGGTTGCGCTTTCCAACAATAAGGGTCGAAGTGTCACTGTTTCTTTAAAATGAACATATTTTCAAGATTTTTCCCTTCACGTTCTATTATTAGTGATGGTGGGTCTCACTTATACAATCACTTTTTAAAGGCCCTGCTCGAAAAAAATGGTGTAAAGCATAATCTGGAAACAACATACCATCCTCAGATGAGTTGGAAGGTTGAGGTCTATACTAGAGAGATCAAGTCCATATTGGTGAAGACATTGAATTCCACAAGGACTAAATATTCATGGAAGTTGGACGATGCATTATAGGCCTATCGAATAACATTTAAGTCCCCCATAGGTGCCTCCTATATCAGCTTGTGAATAGAAAAGCATGTCATTTGTCTGACGAACTTGACCATAAGTCTTGGACATTAAAAAAACTTACTTTTGAGTAGCATGATACAACCACATTGAGGTTGATCAAGGTGAATGAGTTTGATGAATTTCAGCTTCGTGTTTAGGAAAGTTCGGCTATATACAAATAAAAGATGGAGATGTATTATGACCAAAAAAATCAAGAAATGAGTGTCTGGGCCTGGTGATTTGGTCTTGTTGTATAATTCCAGACTTCACTTATTTCCTATCAAGTTGAATTTTAGATGGTATGGACCATTCACCATGGTTGGGGTATTGCTACATAGTGCTATTGAGATGAAGTATGATACTAAAGCCTGATTCAAGGTGAATGGGCAGCATGTGATGCACTATATGGGAAACCATGATAAAGTGAAAGTATGTGTTGATATGGACCTAGTCTAAATATAAATAGCCAAGGTAACTGCATCGTACCATGATGTTAAATCAAGCATTGCTTGGGAGAAAACCAAGGATATACTATAATTTTAGCATCTATGTCACGAACACCTAATGCATCCCTTGTATGTGCTCATTACTTTGCTTTATATTATTGTCAAAGACTGGGACAATGCGGAGCCTTTTAGTTTGTGATGGAGTATACCACTATTGCCGCAGGTTATGTTGTCGTCCTTATTTTTTTCCCAGTTTCCATATGATTGTATAACCGACATGTCTAGGATATATTGTGTCATATTGTGTTTTATTTTGTATTGTATTTTTTTTTGTATAACTTGGAGAAAAATGAGTGCTTAGGTAGTTGATGTATTTTGTTTCGATTATTTGAGAAAAATAATACCCCTGGAGATTAAAATTTGAACTATGAGATGTGTATATATATATATGACCATTGTAAATATCGTTATGGTAGTAGGATTTGGCACATAATAATTAGATCTAACAATTGCATGAACCAGATAGGCAGTAGCTTTTGATGAGACATGTGCCATGTTTGTGTGAGATGCTTACTTTGTTTACTTTATGTGTTAAACCCAAAACTTACCCAGTTAGTCTTGCCTAGGTTGTGGCATAGTTTGTTAGGAAAGGATCATTAGTCGTTCTTGAAATTAGTCTAATTTTAGCCTAAATGAACTTTCGAATGTGAATAAGTATCCCTTGATCCCTATTTGAGCCTATATAGACCATTTTTCTGGTTTTAGCTTTCTCTTACCCATTTTTATTACAATGAACTTATTTTGGCCCTAGTCCTCCTTGGATATTGTGCACCCCAACTCAGGGCTATGTAATCAAATGTGGGTATGAAGAAGGGTAAATGAGAGAAAAAAAAGTAGAGCTGGGTGTGGTAGAAAAATAAACAAAAAGAAAAGAAAAATCTTAAAAGAAAAAAAGAAGACGGAATAAAAAGAAAACCTCACCCAATCTGACTGAGCTGCAAAAGAATAAAAACGGAGAATTAAGGATGGAATAAAGGAAGTTGGTTCATTAGTGGACCCCCTAACGTAAGTGTAATTCCAAGGATGATTAGACACTAAATACCCATATGTATAGTACCAGCCCCCAAGCCTACTGTACAAGCCGAGTAATGAACTAAAGTGATCCTAATCACACTATTTGAATACTAAGGTAAAGAAAATAAGGGCAAGCCTGTAATGACCCAAAATTACCTCCTGGAACATCACACGGTGCTTAAGGCTACAAGTAGCCCCATGCTAACCCTTTTAGCATATTACTACATATAATAACTCAATTCGAGATTAAATAAACATAACACTGGTACTATCATATTAAATGATTGGAAATACGAAGAAAATACTCGGTCCAAATGACCACAAAATTGGAAATCACAACATACTAACAGTCTGATAACTAGTCTGACAAAGCCTCTACTACTCCATAAACTAGAGAACCATTGGGACAGGTCCCCAACTGCCTCAAACTGAACTAAAAGCAATAATATATCTACTAAAACTCTAAAATGCCTCAAAATAGGTCCTCGAAAAATGAGGACTCACCACTGTGGAGATGTAGACAAAGGTACTCAAAAATCACTGACGAGGCTGGGACTGAGCACCCGAACCTACATTATAAGATAATGTAGCCCATAGACGTCTATGTGGATCAGTACTTGTGAATGTACTGAGTATATGGGGGTGTATGCATTTATAGAAAACAATATGCATACTCCTTCATAAAATCATGCATGCAAATATGAATGACTCACATATCTTGAATACGTCTACAATATAAATCTCATAAATCATGTAGAATGAAGCATGTAACACAAATCTCATGAGTCATTATACATTATGTTTAAAATCTGAACTCTTCTCTTATTCTCATTACTCGAAGACTAAAGAAAGCATTAAACAATACTTTCAAAATCATGCATATATTTCATAGAGAGTAAAACTTCTTTAATTCTCAAGAACTTAGAACTCTTGTAAACTCAAGAAACATGGTACTCGAAATTCTATAACTCTTAGTAGTAGAGAAAACTACTTTCTTCTTGGGAAAATTTTACTTCAAGAAACTATTTTGAAAATCTTACTATTAGGGAAGATCATTTATCTCAAAGCTTTAGGGAAAATATTCTATCTCTAGGGAAAGTGCTAAATCAGTCCTTCTTGTCAAATGCACATCAACTAATCCTATTTATTTTCCTAAATCAGCAATCATCCTTAAACTAAATTAGTTCATCACTCATTTTCAAATCAAATGGATGTTGTTATTATCTCCTCAAACTGTACAAGAAATCCTAAACCCACAGTCGAGTTAGACTCCACTGAGACATCCTTAACCCTAAAGTTCATGATCAGTAAATCATGATAGACAATTCAATCCAATGGTCTTGGTCATCAATAGTACAAAAACTCTTTCACCAATAAAACCACCAATTTTTTGTGTCATCTAAAAAGCTAAAAAAGATGAATACTCTAAAATACACCAAGCACTAGATTCTCCTACACACTATGACTCAAGCAATATTTTTTCTCAGATGTTTGGCAAAGAAATTCTAATTAAAAGAGTTGTTCTTTCTTCCAGTGGGAATTGGGTAACTAAGAACCTATTACTGCTTGCTTGTGACAACATAGAAAACTCAGTTGATGGATTAGAATAGGAAGTTTTTGATATTGAATAAATGAGGGTTAGAAAAAATAAATTGTTACCTCCAAATAAGGAGGATAAAGAGATTGAGGACAAAGTACCTCTGAGATGGACTGTGGCAAAACTCAGGAGAAATAGAAAAATAAAAAATAAAAATACTAAAGTTGTGGAAATTGATATAAGAGAGAAATTGAATTCAAGGGGTATTTTTTCTATCAAAAAGGGAAGAAAGGATGATTTTACAATTGAGATGACCAGGTCCTCCATGTCAAATTCTGGTAGCTCCACTGGAATAAGATAGAAACTTATTGCTTTCAAGAAAAGAAAAGACTTATAGGGACCAGGTCCCATGAAAATAGCAAATGATAATAAAAGAGAAACAAGTAGTGAGCTTAAGACAAAGAAAAGAATGTCATGTCCATAGAAAGAAGAAGTAGGAACCTCAGAACACAAAAGGTACAGTCAAGAAGAATGTTTGATCCCAAAATTATGAGAAACCTGGGATGATTGAACTTGTTGATTACGTTAGGTATCAAGGATGGTTACAATTGTTCGAAGAATCAAAACCCATTGTTTCTAAGAATGAGCTCAGAGAATCTTACTATACCATGGAATTCTCAGAAGATGAGTTAAGCTTGTTTGTACAGGTGCAAGGAAAGTCTATCTATTTGGATGAAAAATCACTAGAAAAAATCTTGGATGTACTAGCTATTGGAGTCAGTATTGTTGTAAAGAAACAACTGACAACTGAGTTTGTGATCAATGTCTCTTAGATAGGAGGAATATCGATAGAAGCTATTAAAAAGAAGTTCCTGGAATATGAGTTCCAACTTGTATTTAAATTTATCAACAAATTTCTATTGCTGAGATCAGGTAAAAGTACCATTGTATCTAGGATTGATCTATTCCTGATGGAGTGCCTAAGTAATTTTAAATTGATCAGTCTGCCTTATCTTATGATTGACCACATGAAGAAATAATTCTTTAGGAATATAGGAGACATGGAATACCCTATTGATACTTTCTTAAAAGGGACTTTGAATATTTTGGTATATGTGGAACTAAAGAAACACCTGGATCAACCAAACAAATAATCAACCTAACAACCATTGTAGAGAATGAATGAATTAAACTAATTTTATTTCTCACGTATCTGAGTTGTTAGCATCTCAAGAAAGGTTGGGAAAGAAAATAAAGTATTTAAGGTCTATGTTAGGTGCCAAAGATGCTGAGATAATGCATCTGAAGTCATTGATTCAAAAGTTTTAATCTGAAGGACCAGGTGCCTCTGATGAACTTGCAAGTGAAAATTCAAAACTCCATGAAAGAGAGGCTGAACTGATTGGTAAAGTTTAAAAATTGAACACTGAATTGAATGATCTCATTAAACAGCTGTTAGATGTTGAGAATTGTGGAAATTCAAGAATGGGGATGGTTCTTGAGTACCTTCCCCCCAAATATCCCCAACCAAAGTCCTATTATCCCTATCCTCTAACCAATTTTATGTCAGTTTCATTACATATTCCTTGTATTATCTTTTGAAGACAGTTACTTAGTGTATTATTTTTGTATCATTGTACTGGTAATAATCGTTGTTTATGAATAAATGATTTTTTCTTGTGAACTTAATTTGTCTCTTTTACTTTAAGAAATTCTCCATGCTAGTGTTGCACCAGTGTCCATGGGTTAATCATTCTATGCTTATATTTACTTATGGTCTATTGTTAATCCTTTTCAATGAAGACAAAAAAGGGAATACTCTAACTTCGAGTGTCAGGACCAAGTGTGATGAGTGTGTTTTTGCAGAGATAAGGTATCATGAAATGAGCTAAGTATGTGTGCTAGTGTGCTCACATAGTGTAGAGGTATGGTCACACAGTGACAGTGGGAAGTGTGAAATGTACTAATGGAAGGTACATGATCTTAAGGGGAAGAAATGGAAGAAATCAAAAGTTTTTGCTGCAAGATAACAATAAGGGACCAGGTCCATGTGTTGCATGATGGAGGAAGCATGATGATAGAGGTAGTATTAATCTACACATAGCAATCACACTCATTAAATATGATGAATATGCACTAATACTAAAATTGTATGGTTTGGTTTATCATCATAAAAAAAGGGAAAATTACAAGATGTAGTTTTGATTATGAGCAACTGAATCGCAAGGGACCAGGTCCTTGGACGTGCAAGGTATAATACAACTGGCATAAGATATATGCATAGTTTTTTCCTCTTTTATAACAAAAATGTAGGTATCATTTTCTACTGATTTGGATAGCTGATCAAATAATACTTCATAGTTACTAATTACTCAGTTGTTAAAGGCAAGAGATGCCTCTACATCAAATGGTTTTTTGCAATTTTATAATGTGCAATAAGGCAGCAAAACCCCAGTTCCAAAACTGCTCAAGTTCTTAGGTGTTTATATGACCTTAAATTGAAATTATTCTTGAGTGCTGATTTGTAAATGAACTACTCATGTTATATGAATAGCGTTTTATTATTGATAGAGTTTATTAGGTAGAGTTACCTAAGCTTGTTGTAAATTAGAGTTAATCAGTAGAGAGAGTCCTTGGTAAAGTTACCAAGATGAGTTTGTAGTAGTGTTACTACTAGAGAAAGGAGCCTAAAGGTAGGCTAAAATCTAGACTGTAATCAAGAGGTTGTTTATAGTGTATTTTCTTGGTTCTTGTGAGGGCAAGCTATGGTTTTTCCCTTCCTAGGTTTCAATGTAAAAATCTTTGGTTTTTACTCGTCTTGCACTTTCTATAGTTTTCCTATTATCTAATGTTTGATTGCCTATGATTGATTCTGGGGGGACTAGGTCCTTCAGTGTGTGGTTCAACCCCCAAGGGTTCCAAAAATACCACCCACACCCACTAACTAAATAAGTATTTGGTCCATGAATGTCATGGGGAAGTGGTATTTTTCAATTCAAGTATTAAACTTTTGATAATCCATGCAAACTCTCTAATAACAAATCTATTGATGGGTATAAGATCATTCTTCTCATTTGTAACTATTGTGATACAACTTTTCTTGGGAACACATTGCACTGTGATTACTCGTGTTCTATCCAAAGTTGGGTATATGGCACCCACATATAACCTATTAATTATTTCCCTCATGAAAATCTCTAATTTTGGTAGATTTAGACTCTGTTGGTATTGTACTCTGGATATCCAATAAACCTCCAAATTGATTTTTCGTCTGTAAATATTATGATAAATCGTGTTTTGTGACGACTTTAATAATCACCTATTAAAAACTAAAACAACAAACAAAGTAAAATTACAATAAGCTAACAAATGTAACTTCTAATACAAAAAAGAATGAAGATATATTATCTGACAATAGTGATATTTTTTATAACAATCAAATTATACCCCCAAAGTATAAGCAATCATTGTTAATATAATTACTAATCTTGGAGCCACTGTTGAATCTATGCAGAATGAATGATATATCATTAAATTTATGTGTCAAAATAAACTAGTGTTTAGCATAGTTCTATAAATGTAATGCGAGATAGTAAATTGGGGTCTTGTTTTAAACATTTTTAGGTGATGATATCAATCGTAGTGTGAGATGCAAAATTCAATCAATAAATAGAAATTTATAATCTAGTGTGAAATTGGATTGGGTTAATGCAATCTTTAGGGTGAGTACATATATGGGAAGTTGAGTATTAGGTTGATTCAACTTATATTTATTGGTACGCTATTTAATGGGTCTTTGGTTCTAATCATTTAATCAAACACCAAAATATCATAAATGGGTTTTTTCGAAAACCTCATAGGTGTAGCTATATAACCAACCTAATACCTCAATTAGCATAGTTAAGAATAAGATACACTATTAAATAATAAATTGTAATACCCCATACTTTTTCCTAGCTAATTTTGACCCAAGAATGCCTAGTATTATCTTCTAAAATGAATGAAGAATATTTCATTAGTAATTTTCAAGATTTTCACATTTTTTCATATGGAAAATTCAATAAGCTTTCCATCGATATAAGATCCGCCCAAATCTGATAACTGGGTCAAAAGTTACGATTATTTCAAGTTCCTATCATAAAACAGTGCCATATTAGTAAGTGGGCCACCGCACCAAGAGAGGAAATGGCATTTGGAAAAATCCAGTAGGGGTTCATGATTATGGTGCATCGCTCCAGGGCCCAAGTTCAAAATTATCCTTTTCCAGTGTCTCAGCGTGATCTCCCCCATGTTGCGTCAAAGTTCCAGGTCACAAAGAAAGCGGCAATGCAATGGCTCTGTGTCACGTCATCCCTTAGTTTCCCAATTGTCTAATTCCAGTGACACGGCACAATAGCGCTTCGTCACATCAGGGGCCCAGTTTGGGAAAATCTTACTAAAATTACAAGATGCATCCAAGTGTTAAAAGGGTCAATTTCCTACCCCTATTTAAACCCAATAACAAGTGTTTTTGCCATTCTTCACCCAAAACATACTAGTTTATCTCAAGAACAACATAGGGATTTTCATAGAAGATTAAGAATCAAGAATTTCCTCCATCAATCTTCACAAAATCACGAATCAAGGTATGCGTAGTGTTCATTCATGGACTTCTTTCGTCCATGAAGCCTAAGAATCTCTTTTCTAAGTTTAAGTTTATGGATTTCTTTTATGAATTTCATGTTGGGTTTGTTTTTTTTATGTTGAGAATGATCAATTGAATTCAAATCCATGTTGGGTGATCAATTTTATATGGAATTGATTTGTATAGATGTATATTCATGTGAACCTATTAATAAACCCTAGATGATGAAATTAGAGATGAATCATGATGATTAATTGTTGTATAATGTTGTCTACATGTGCTATGCCTACCATGTGTTTGATTTAATGCCTATATGACGGAACAATGCCCAACTAGTATGATACCTTGAAATCCCCATGTATGTACAAGCTATGCCTATCACATGTTTTGATGGAATGCTTCTACAAATATATTTTGGATTATGATATAGATTATATGTTCAAGTAAGTTATGCTTGTTCAATTTTCCTTCTATCGAGTCCTGGGGGTACTTGTACCCAAAATATTAGTTGTGCTCCTAGAGCTATGTCATGTTTACATGATACTCTCAGTCAAGCTATGAATCCTTAGACTTCAGACAGTCTTATGACTCAGGAAATCTCCATGATCTGATGAACTCAATCAGTTGTCAGATATCAGTAATATTTCGTCAGTCAACGAAATTCAGTAACTCAGTTCATGTTCAGTTCAGTAAATCATGTTCAGTGTCTATTCAAATAAGAGTAGAAATTAGCATCGAGTGAACCCAAGGATGGTAACTCACCTGTTATATGAGGGTGTGATTTTTAGAAGCAATCTTTGTGTTCCAGAACTATGTAGCCAGCATAGGTTGAGACATCATAGCCTGCTATATGAGGGTAGATGAGGTTCTTTAGCCTGCTATATGAGGGTTCCCACCATTCTCACTAGTGTTACCTATTATATTATGGTCACTTACATATTGTCCTTACCAGTGGAGCGGTATTGACACCCTTCCAATTAGGGCATAGATTGGACCCCAATTCAGCTATAATGCATTATTTGGGGCATATCGGTTAGATGACTACCTCCCACAGTTTCAGTATCAGTATCAGTAAAAGAACTCTGATAGTTCTTTAGCATTCAGAACTATCAGATACTGTCAACTTAGATACAGAACGGAACTCAAATAGTTCCATCAGATTTAGGACTGTTAGATATAGTCACTCATGTTATCAGTTATATTCAGATTCAATAATCATGTTATCACAGTATTAGTGTCAATTGTTATGTCTAATGCATGTATTCTCACGCTCATGATAGTTAGTCAGTTATTATTATTGTTCATGCATATAAACCCCATGCATTCAGCCTACCTCACATGCATACCAGTACATTCAAAGTACTGATGCATTTTCGCTATGGTGTCTTGTACCATAGGTTCAGAGACATGAGCTCTAGAGCAATAGTATATTCTACATATCCACAAACAGAGTTAGAAGTGAGTCCTCATCTTTCGAGGACATGATTATTTCCCTATTATCTCATTAATTAGTTTATTAGTTAAAGTTAGTTGGGGACATGTCCCATCAACTACTTACTCATATAGTTCAGTCAGTTAGAGGCTTTCTAGACTATCATGTTTTAGACTTCAATATAATCAGTTTTGTTTTGGGTATTCTATTGCCCTACACAGATGTTATATTATTTAGATCACGTTCAGTATTGAACCTTATGACCTTTCAGTGCATGTTTCCGCATTATTATGTCATATTATGTAGTGTATAGACATATATAAGTCATGGGTTAGCTTGTGGTCCTTCAGGGTCATGAGCGTCGTGTAGAATTTCGTGTATCAGATTTTAGGTGTTACAAACTTGGTATTAGAGCCGAAGATTCAATACATTCTTAGGAAGTCTGAAAGCCACATCAAGTAGAGTTTTGTACATGGGTATGTTGCACGCCACATTTATGTACAGGAGGCTATAAGATGTTTTAGGAATAGTTTCCCCTCTTTCTGTATTCATGTTATGCCAGTGAGCATAATCTCAAGTCAATCTCTCAGTCGAATTCATTTTCCCTTTCTTCTACAAAACATGCCTCCAAAAAGAAGAAACGGAAATCAGTAAGCCCCTCATCCCGAAGATCCTTTGGGCGATCATGTTTCTTATGCGGAGTTTAGAGATGCATTCACTACTCTTGCTCATTTAATTTCTGCTCAAAATGAACGTCTAGTAGTCATTCCTGCCAACCCAGTGTCCAATTAAGCTACAACCAGTATTCGGGACTTCACCCGAATGAATTCTCCATCCTTCATTGGGTCTAGGGTAGATGAGGACCCTCAGGAATTCATTGATCAGGTTCAAAAGGTGACAGACATCATGGGGGTGACTACTGTTTATAGTCCTGAGCTAACTGCATATCAATTGCAGGCTATGGCTCATACTTTTTTCAAATAATGGAATTCAGAGTGGTCAGATTATGTAGGTCCTATAGAGTGGGAGGAGTTTGTCATTGCATTATTAGACAGATTCTTTCCCCAAGTACTTCGAGAGGCTAAGTTGCTAGAATTCATCAACCTCAAGCAGGGTAATATGGCGGTGAGAGAGTATTCTCTTAAGTTTACTCAATTATCTAGATATGCCCCTCATGTGGTTGCAGACAGCAGATCCAAGATAAGTAAGTTTGTTTCAGGGGTGAATGATAGTGTGGTTAATAAGTGTAGATTTTCCATGCTAAATAGTGACATGACTTTAGCAAGGCTCATAACTTATGCTCAGCAGATAAAGTAGAAGAATATTAAGATGAGGGAGAAGCAAAATAAGAGATTTAGGATAGGTATCTTTAATTTTAGTCAGCCTAAGTTAGAGGGAGGCAATCTCTCTCAGATTCATCCTTCGTCATTAGTTCCAGCTCCTTCTTTATCCAGTGCTCTGGTTCCTAAGTTCAGAGAGGGTAATAAAGATAGAGAGCCAGGATCTAAGTCTTGGGGCAGTGTTAGCAGTGCCTGCACCTATCCTCTTTCGCAAACTTATGGCAAGCACCATAAAGGTATTTTTAGAGCTGGAAGTGGTATTTTTTTTGGATGTGGCAAGCCAGGCCACAGAGTCAGAGACTGTCCTCAGTCAGGTCCTCAAGGTCAACAGAATTGCTCCTCAGCTCAGTCCAATCACCCAAATTAGCAGGGTGCCTCCTCTAGTGCTACTAGTGGGCAACGCCCAAATCATCTCTATGCTTTTCAGTCCCGAAAGGATGAGGAAAATTTTTCTAATATAGTTAATGGTACGTTACAGATCTTTTATGTTCTTGTTTACGCTTTGCTAGATCCAGGATATTCTTTGTCTTTTGTTACTCCTTATATAGCAGGCGATTTTGAAATCAGTCCCAATATCCTAGCAGAGCCCTTTTTAGTATCTACCTAAGTGGGTAAAACCATTATAGCCCGATGGGTATACAGGAACTGCCTTGTTATGTTATTTCAGAAAGTCACTTCAGCAGACTTAGTTGAATTAGAGATGACTGATTTTGACGTCATTCTCGGCATGGATTGGCTTCATTTGTGCTATACCACAGTCAACTGCAAAAATAGAATAGTCCAGTTTTTGTTCCCAAATGAACCCGTCCTAGAGTGGAAGGGTAGCGTATCTTCTTTCAGAGGTCAGCTTATTTCTTACCTTCGGGCAAGGAAAATAATATCTAAGGGATGTGTCTATCATCTTGTTCATGTTAAGGATTCCATTTCAGAAACTCCCAATCTTGAATCCATTCCAGTTGTAAATGAATATTCAAATGTCTTTCCCGAAGATTTTCTAGGAATTCCTCTCGA
The DNA here is from genome assembly GCA_030864215.1 of Capsicum pubescens. NCBI lineage: Eukaryota > Viridiplantae > Streptophyta > Magnoliopsida > Solanales > Solanaceae > Capsicum > Capsicum pubescens. The sequence continues at coordinate 103,310,978 of CM061542.1, forward strand.
ACGGGAAATATACTTCGACATTAATCTTCTTCTAGATAATCAGCCTATATCTATGCTGCCGTACAGAATGGCACCAGCAGAGCTCATAGAACTAAAAGAACAATTGAAGGATCTCTTAGATATGGGATTTATCAGGCCCAGCATTTCCCCGTGGGGCACTCCATTGTTATTCGTGCGCAATAAAGACAAGTTTATTAGGATGTGTGTATACTACCGTCAACTCAATAAGGTTGGGGTCAAGAACATGTATCCTGTTCCAAGAATCGATGACTTTTTGACCAACATCAGGGTGCCAGTTATTTCTCTAATATATACCTCAGATCCGGCTATCATCAACTCAGATTAGAGAATTTGACATTCCAAAAATAGCTTTCCGTACTCGGTATAGTCATTTTGAATTCTTAGGTATGTCCTATGGTCTAACCAACGCCCCAACAACTTTTATGGATTTGATGAACCGTATGTTCAAGCAGTACTTGGACATCTTCGTCATAGTCTTTATAGATGATATTCTGGTCTATTCCCACAGTGAGCGTGATCATGCAGACCATCTTAGAATAGTACTTCAGATTCTCAGAGATCATCAGTTATTTTCCAAATTCAGTAAGTGCGAGTTTTGGCTAAGGTTACTAGCATTCCTTGGTCACATTATTTCTGGTGATGGCATTATAGTAGATCCTCAAAAGATCAAAGCACTAAGAAACTGGCCTCACCCTATCTCTCCATCAGATATTAGGAGTTTCTTGGGTTTGGGTGGCTATTACAGATGGTTTGTGGAGGGATTTTATTCTATTTCATCCCTTGTGTCCAGATTGACTCAGAAGAAAGTCAAGTTTCAATGGTCAGATCCTTGCGAGAAGTGTTTTCAGGAGTTGAAGACTCGAATCACCTCAGCTCTAGTAGTAGCTCTTCCAGATGGTCTAGATGGTTTCATAGTGTATTGTGATGCATCCATAGTAGGTTTGTGTTGTGTCCTCATGCAGCATGGTAAGGTCATATCCTACGCCTCCAGACAGCTTAAACCCCTTAAGAAGAATTATACTACTCATGATCTTGAGTTATCTATCGTAGTCTTTGCCTTGAAGATTTGGTGGCATTATCTCTACAGTGTTTATGTAGATGTCTTCACAGATCATAAGAGTCTTCGGTATGTATTTTCTCAGAAAGATCTCAATCTTTGTTAGAGAAGGTGGTTAGAGATCTTGAAAGATTACGATATGAGTGTCCTTTATCATCCGGGTAAGGACAACATAGCAGTCAATTCTCTCAGTAGACTATCCATGGGTAGTAGTTCTCATGTTGAGGACACTAAGAAGAAGTTAGCTTAGGTAGTCCATCTTCTTTCCATACTAGACGTTCTCTTAGTTGATACAGATGAGGGTGATATATGGGTTCAGAGTAGTTCAGAATCATCTCTAGTTTTCGAGGTGACAGAAAAGTAAGATAGAGATCCCAGTCTTGGCAAGTTGAAAGAGTCAGCTCAGGATAAGAAAGTAGAGGTTTTATCCCAAGGGGGAGATAGTGTTTTGAGTTGTCAGGGTCATATCTTTGTTCCAGGTGTAGATGACTTAAGGCAGTGAATTCTTGCAGAAGCGCATGGTACATGCTACTCTATTCATCCAGGGACCACAAAGATGTATCGCGATTTGCGGGAACTCTATTAGTGGAGTGTGATGAAGAGAGATATTACAGAGTTTATGGCTAAGTGCTTTACATGTCAGCAGGTTAAGATAGAGCATCAGAATTCTAGTGGGTCCATGCAGGAATTTAGCAGTCCTACTTGGAAGTGGGAAGTTGTGAACATGGACTTCGTGATGGGTTTGCCTTGAAATCGTCATCAGCATGATTAATTCAAGGTCATTATAGATAGAATGACCAAATCATCTCATTTCCTTCCAGTTCATACCTCTTATTCAGTCGAGGATTACGCCAAACTCTACATTAAGGAGTTAGTCAGATTGCACGGTGTTCCATTGTCCATTATCTCAGATAGAGGTACCCAGTTCACCTCTCATTCCTGGAAAGCATTCTAAAAGGGTCTTGGTACCAAAGTTCATCTTAGTACAACCTTTCATCCTCAGACAGATGGTCAAGCATAAAGGACCATTTCGATGTTAGAACATATGCTAAGGGCGTGTGCAATCGATTTCAAGGGAAGTTGGGATTAACATTTACCTTTGATTGAGTTTGCATACAATAAAAACCATTATTCCTCAGATGTCTCCATTCGAATATCTCTACGGTAGGAGATATATATCTTCAATTGGTTAGTTCGAAGTTAGTAAGGCCTCAGTCATAGATCCTGACTTGGTATTCGATGCCTTAGAAAAAAGTCCAGTTGATTAGAGAAAGAATCCAGGCTTCTCAGAGCCGAAAGAAGTCTTATGCAGATGTTCATAGAAAAGATCTCCAGTTTGAGATTGGTGATTATTTATTTTTAAAGATCTCTCCCATGAAGTGAGTGAAGAGATTCGATAAGAAGGGAAAGCTCAGTCCCCGACATGTTAGTCCCTTAAAGATTCTCAGTAGCTTTGGCAAGGTAGCCTATGAGCTTGAATTGCCTTTAGATCTATTATTAGTTCGTCCAGTCTTTCATGTCTCTTTGTAGAAGAAGTACATAGGTGAACCATTAGTTGTAGTTCCTATTTAGAGCATTGATGTTCAAAAGACTCTCCCTTATGAAGAGATTCCAGTCAAAATCTTAGACTATCATACTCGTAGATTTAGGAACAAAGAAGTCCCTTTAGTTAAGGTTCTTTGGCGAAATTAGTCCGTCGAGGGGGATACTTGGGAAGCAAAAGCAGACATGCGTACCAAGTATCCTCACCTCTTTTTTTCCAACTAAGATAAAACTTGAGGTAACAGTTCTCCTTAATCTTACTCAGTTTTATGTTCAGTGTTCATAACAAACTTTGTATATAGTTTCATGCTCATGTTCCCATTATGAACTTGGTATCAAGTACCATTGCATATTCAGTCATGCACTCATGTATCAGTTCAGTTATGTAATTTTACATCAGGCATGCATTCTTATTGTGAGAAACTTAGTTCTTTAGAACACTCAGTCATGCATTCATGAATCAGTTACACATGCATCAGATATGCATGTTCAGTATTATATGTTCAGTTTGTCAGTCATGTCAGTCATGAGATCATGTTCCAGTTATTCATGTTCAGTATGTACGTCAGTTGTATTTTCTACCTTCTCAGTCAGTGTCATTCAAGGAAGAATGTTCTTAAGGGGGAGATATTGTAATACCCTATACTTTTTCCTAGCTAATTTCATCCCAAGAATGCATAGTATTATCTTCTAAATTGAATTACGAATTCTAAGAGGAATTTTCAATATTATCAAATTTTGTAATGTGGGAAATTCAATAAGCTTTCCATCGATATAAGATTCGCCCAAATCCAATAACTGGGTCAGAAGTTATGACTTTTTCAAGTTCTCGTCGTAAAACAGTGCCATATTTATCAGTGGCACACCACGCCTCAAGAGGAAAACGCATTTGGAAAATTCCAGTAGGGGTCTGAAATTATAGCGCATCGCGCCAGGGCCCAAGTTCAGAATTGTACTTTACCAGTGTCTCAGCGCGATCTCTCCCGCGTCGCATAAAATATCCAGGTCACAAAGAAAGGGGCAACATGATGGCTCCGCACCGCGCCATCCCTTAGTTTCCCAATTATCTAATTCCAGTGACATGATGCGATAGTGACGCATCATTCCATGGGCCCAGTTCAGGAAAAATTTACTGAAATTATAAAACGCATCCAAGGGTTAAAAGGGTCAATTATCTACCCCTATTTAAACCCAATAACATATGATTTAGCCATTCTTCACCCAAAATATACTTTTTTCTCTCAATTTTATCACAAGAACAACCCAGGGATTTTCATAGAAGATTCAGAATCAAGATTTTCCTCCGTCAATCTTCATAAAATCACAAACCAAGGTATGCATAGTATTCATTCATGGACTCCTTTCGTCCAAGAATCTCTTTTCTAAGTTTATGGTTATGGATTTCTTTATGTATTTCATGTTGGGTTTGTTTTTTTATGTTGAGAATGATCAATTGAATTCAAATCCATATTGGTGTTCAATTTTATGTGGAATTGATTTGTATAGATGTATATTCATGTGAACCTATGAATAAACCCTAGATGATGAAATTAGAGATGAATCGTAATAATTAATTTTTGTATATTGTTGTCTACATGTTCTATGCCGAACATGTGTTTGATTAAATGCCTTGATGAAGGAAAAATACCTAACTAGTATGATATCATTAAATCCCCATGTATGCACAAGCTATGCCTATCACATGTTTTGATGGAATGCTTCTATAAATGTATTATGGATTATGATGTTAGTTATATGTTCAAGTAAATTATGCTTGGTTAGTTTTCCTTCCATCGAGTCCTGGGGGTACTTATACCCGAAATATTAGTTGTGTACCTAGAGCCATGTCATGTTTCCATGATACTCTTAGTCAAGCTATGAATCCTTAGACTTCAGACAGTCTTATGACTAAGGAAATCTCCATGATCTCATGAACTCGGTAAGTTGTTAAATATCAGTAATATTCTCTCAGTCAACGAAATTCATTAACTCAGTCCATGTTCAGTTCAGTAAATCATATTCAGTGTCTATTCAGTTGGGAGTAAAAATTATCACCGAGTGAACACAAGGATGGGAACTCACCTATTGTATGAGGGTGTAATTCTTAGAAGCAATCCTTGCGTTCTAGAACTATGTAGCCAGCATAGGTTGATACATCATAGCCTGGTATATGAGGGTAGATGAGGTGTCTTGGCCTGATATATAAGGGTTCCTACCGTTCTCACTAGAGTTACCTGCTATATTAGGGTCACTCACATATTTTTCTTACCTGTGACGTGGTATTGACACCCTTCCAATCAGGGCATAGATTGGACCCCAATTCAGATATAATGCCTCATTTTGGGCATGTCGGTTCGATGACTACCTCCCAGAGCTTTAATATCAGTCTCAGTAAAAGATCTCAGATAGTTCTTCAACATTCAGGACTGTCAGATACAGTCGACTCTGATACAGAATGGAACTCAGATAGTTCTATCAAATTTGGGACGGTCATATACTGTCACTCATGTTATCAGTTATATTCAGATTCAGTAAACATGTTATCATAGTATTAGTGTCAGTTGTTATTTCTCATGCACGTATTCTCATGCTCATGATAGTTAGTCAGTTATTATTATTATTCATGCATATGAACCTCATGCATTCAGCCTACCTCACATGCATACCAGTATATTCAAAGTACTGATGCATTTGCGCTCTTGTGTATTCTACCTTAGGTTCAGAGACACGATCTCTTGAGCAACAATAGATTCTAGATATCCAGAGACAAAGTAAGAAGTAAGTCCTCATCTTTTGGGGATATAATTATTTCCCTATTATCTCATTAATTATTTTATTAGTAGGAGTTAGTTGGGAACATGTCCCATCAACTCCTTACTCAGACTGTTCAGTTAGTTAGAGGCTTTCTAGACTATCATGTTTCAGACTTCAATATGTTCAGTTTTGTTTTGGATATTCTTTTACCCCATACAGATGTTAAATCATTTAGATCATGTTTAGTATTGAACCTTATGGCCTTTCAGTACATGTTTCCATATTATTATGTCATATTATGTAGTGTACAGGTACAAATATCAGTCATGGGTTAGCTTGTGGTCGTTTGGGGTTGTAAGCACCGTGTAGCATTCCGAATATCAGATTTGGGGTGTTACATAAATATCAAGTTATTGTTAACCACAACTCCTCACACCTCTTCCCCTTTGTCAAAGACAATAAGGGTTTTAGAGTTAACTAGAGTTTTGCAACATTTAATTATATATAAAAAACATGAAGTAAGAGTAAAACCCAAAATAATTAATCACTTAGGAAGACAATAAAAAATATCCATACAATTATTTTTATTTATTCAAGCATAACCCCAACTAGAGAAATTAGCTACACATAGATAGATAAAGCGAAAATTTATCCAAATTCTCATTCTATAGGAAAGTAGAAAATGAGATCCAAATTCAATAGGAAATACAAGAAAACAACTTATTTTACACTTAGGGTTTAAACTCAATATTTCTAGAGCTGAAAAAATATAACAATAGAGTTTTAGATTGAAAAATCCCTTTTAAATTAAAAATTTTATGTTAAAAAAATTACAATAATTCCACTGTGTTGGTCACCTGTAGGTCCAGATGCCACCACAGGTGGGTACCTAAATGCATAGTTCATTGATATAAGTAGGATTTCTAACTCCTTCAAGCTCAGTGTGTTTGCATTTGCTCTATCACCTGTATGTGCATCTCCTCACCTGTTGTAATGCCTTGGGTTTTTGGTCATTAAAAAATTTCAGAAATTCTATCCTCACTGTCATGACTACGAATCCTCTGATGTTTGGTAGGGATTCATGACGGGTCATAAGGACTCAGTCATGATATAATTAGAACAAGTGTCTTAGTATTCTTCTTTGAGTATGAGTGGCTATCAACTAGTCATCAGTACTTCTTATGGGTCATGAGGACCAAGTCTTAAGGAGTTCATAAAGTTTTGACCAAGACATTATTTTTATTACTACTTGAGGCAATAAGTCATAAAGACTCATGACGGGTTGTTATGTACCAATCATAGGGTATCTAATGTGTTGACATCACCCAAGTGCACACACATGTGTACATGGTATACCAAGTAATATAGTGGCCTTAGAGAAAGCCGAATATCGATCCCACAGGGACTTGTGTTCGCCGAAAATCCAATTCTAGGTTAACGATTGAGAAAAAAGGTAAACAATAATGTTTTAGAACAATCATACTAGGTTATTGAGGCTTGCAAACAATCATACTAGGTTATTGAGTTTTATTTGTTAGACTGCTTATCTTGGTTATTGATTATTAGGGTTAATGCATGATCATGGCCTCCAGACCTTTAATCGTTTACAAAATTCGTACTTTAAAACTACATCATTGAGCGGGGATGTAATAATCCAATGAAGTTCATGAAGATACCATCCTACGTGTAAACCAAGTAAGGCTTCTAGGTATATCCCTGTCCTAAATGTTAATTTCAATTCCATATTTTATAAAAGACAACAAACCTTACCTTGCTAATCCCCATGTTTTATCTTCCCATTCCCCCACCCGAGATCATAAGGTCGACAATGAATATATTCTAAGGGCAGATAATCCTTATAATAGTTAAAACAAGGAAACACAAACAACCATAATGATAAGAAATTCCTCAAAATTAATTCAAAACGAATGTAGTCATGATCTTGGCCTTAACCCCGAAAAGGGGGGTGTTTAGCTGCTAATGGAAATATTCATCATCCAATTACTTGAATTGATGATACAAACCATGAAAGAAACTAAATAAAAATAAAACCCTAAATAATGATGGGTAGAAGCCTCACTATTCCTCCAAGGATGTCAAAAATTCTAATCCAAGATGATTGATAACGTAAAAAATATTGTGTTTTTATAATATGCCAATCATAGGCCGTATGGAGTAGGATGTAATGCAAAATTGGGCATGGAAATAAACATGCAGTGAATTATTCATTCCACCAAAATGGAGGGGGATGAGCGGGATCCATTGTACCAAAATAGAGGGCGGAAAAGGGGTTCCATTACACCAAAGTGGAGGGGCGACGCGTCCATATCGCGGGCAGCCACTCGAAATTGTCTTTGAAATTTTTGTTAAGTGTTCGGGTTTCTCTTTCTTATCCAAGCCTTATGATGTTCTTTTCCCATGAATTAATTCTTTATCCAGATCCATATATCAACATAATCAACTCCACAAGCATCCTACATCATCAAAAACCATGGATTAGAGTTCAACATATTAAAATGACAAGAAGGATAAACTAAAAACTCAATCTAAGTACTAGTCTCGACCACCTTACGCTATAATGCATTGTTGACTCTTAGATCATTTTAATTGAATGTTTCACACTTTATACAAGTTTTTCCACACATAATATAACATTAAAACCAATATTAACTCATTCCACACATTAGAATCCAACACGATAGACTAGAACATCACCTAGCTCAAGCTAGTAAAACTAGTTTTCTCGTCTAGACTCTAAATGATCAATTTCAACCCACACTTGTTTGAAAACACTTTTAAACATTGTAATGACATCCTTTAAAACTTATATTCTTATTTATAACATCATCACACAGAAATCACATAAATTATCCTCAAAATAAGCCTTAATTTGCTAGAATAGCAATGCTAGAATGCAATAATACACCCAACATCACCACCCCACACGTAAAGCCTTGTTCATCCTCGAACAACTCTTTACTATAAACATCATAAGCTTAGTGACTCTACATTTCTACTGCTACAAGACTCTCAAGCTAGTACTACAATGACTACACAGAATGCAAGTTTCAACACTAAGCATGTTATATCAAATTGAAAGATCATGAATACTAATCCAAAATATCCTAGCATCAAGAATTGACTCAACAAGTGGCATACTCATGCATATTGATCAATAGAAGACATCATACGAATCCCCTACAGTTATCAAACATATGCCCCTCACAACTAGTGATTTATCAATAATTACTCACAACAATGCAATGAAAACAATATGGGCACAAGAATCAAGTAACGCTCACTCTCATAAGGAATTCGCAAGTTACACATAATGAACCATAGGCTTTCCCTTAGTGTAGTACTCAGCTAATATCAGATTGATGAAGCTTAGGATCAAATAGGTCTATTTGGGTTGTAATGCAAGCTAAGGGATGGGTAGGAAATATTTTGGCCAAGAATAATGACTATCTTCCCTAAGTGCTTTAATACACTACATTATACAGTCAAAAAACAATCTCAAAAAAAACAAATTACACCTCTTTCGTGCATCCCATTCTCTTATTTTCACCCCATGCTAAGTACATATCTTTTAATTTTGCACTTTATCACTCCCATTTTACATTACACTCCCTTATGATACCTACCCTCAACATAAGTAATCTGTCTTAGTTGAGGTGCACAATGCCAAAAGAGGATCTGGGCCAAAACTTGCTCATTGTAACACAATTTGGTCAAAAATGGGAAATTTTTCAAATAATTTCGCTAACTCTCACCATAAAAATTTTCACACATTAATAACTAACACTCTGGGGCTTGAATTTTACCTTTTCTCCTCTTATTTTTTTCCAAATCCTCACTCAAATAATTTTACACTAAAGTGCTTTAGAGTTTTTGGATCAAATTTAAGGTTTATCAAAGAAGAGATTATGATACTTATGCAACTGCCAAAAAAAAGTTAAAGGCTCAACATAGCTGACTAAGATAATACATAAAGGTAGGTAAAAAGAAGGTATAAAACAAAGTTATCAAAGAAATTCCTAAATCATCTCCTAAACTCCCACTCTTTCTTTTGTTTTGCACACATACTGGGCAAGTTTGAGTATCAAATGCAATAAGGAATATAAAAAAAACTTACACACACGTGGAACATGCTCAACTCACAAAGGATTATCATAGACTCTTAACCGAGAATTTCTTGAATTCAAATTTTAAGCCATAAGTACAAGAGTTATAACATGAGCCTAGAAGTCTAAAAAGTAATCATTCACACAATCAATATGCTTTTACCAACAAAAACACTTGCACCTACAGTCAAAAATAGCACCAACAAAAATATCTTTTTTAATCCTAAAAAAATTAAATTGACCTAAAATTAGGAATTTCCCCACCCTACACTTAAAAATCTACTTTCTCCCTAAAGTATACTTAAAAGTTAGAGATAGAAATACTTTATGAGGCCTTTAGGCTAATCTAGTAGAATTTTTTTGCATCAAGAGGATCTGGGGACCACACACTTAGTCTTCGCCATGCTCCTTAGCTTAGATTTCCCATACTCAGACTTTTTATCAACTTGTGACTCAACAAAGACAAAAACTACATGAAAAAAAAACTAAAAATAATAAAAATAAAATATACCTACTTAATTTGGTTTGCCTCCAAAGAAGTGCCTGATTTAGTGTCACGGCATGACCCATATCAACTTTTTCCTCCACCTTAAGGATATTAATTTAACTCCCAACTTTGCATCCATCTTCTTACTCTACTCATATGGGGAAGGCACTAAGATGAATAAACTGAGTAATAGAATGTGCATAGTAACCCACTAGGACCTAAAGTGAGGTGTATCTTCATGTTGCTTTTCTCATGTAAAATTAAGAATATAGGATTCTTATTTCTCATCTTCACGCTCTCCCACTATTTTAGATGATCCCACAGACAATACATCATCTAAACATAATATAGAAAAGTTCTTTGAATGAGGCCCTACAAATCCCACTTCAAAATTTACACTATCCACAACACCCTCACTCATATTCACCTTCTCAATTGCAGTCTCAAATGAAAGATAATAGTTGAGTAACTGCAATTCTTGTATTGTCTCCACAAATTATCTAGGGTCCTTCATTGCTTTTCTCATCCTCTGTAGAGATGGTGGTGGTGGTATCTTCTTAATTTTCTTTTGAGCATTGGACAGAAACATGACTGAATCAGGATTTAACAACACATGTCTTGAGAATGATACATATTTCCATAAACCACACATAAACTTGTGGCCTGCTGCACAGGTTGGCAAACAGAAGGACCCCTCCAAATGCTTGGATCAAAGTTTGGACAAAAAGCCTCGTGGTGGGATCCTCCACAAAAATGTCAAGAATCATCATCCCTCAAAAACCATTTTTCCCAGACTGATATCTTAAGAAGTGTGATAAACATAGAAATGAATGAAAATAAAAAGAAACAAAGAAACAAAAACTATTTACAACTCAATATAGAAAAATTAAAAATAACATAGTTGCCTATTTATAAGTCCTCGGCAATGGCGCCAAAAACTTTACAGCGCCGAAGTGGACACAGCGGTATGTAGTCTACCAAGTAATAAAGTGTCCTTAAACAAAGACGAATATCGATCCCACAAGGACTTGTGTTTTCCAACTATCCAATTCTAGTTTAACGATTGATAAAAAACATAAACAATAAACTTTTAGAATTGTAAAGTAAAAGTAAACTAAACTAATGAGAAAAAGTAATGACTTTTGACAATCAATGGATAGAGATTAAGTTTTAAGGCTTCCGAACAATGATACTGTGTTATTGAATTTTATTCGTTAGACTTCTTATCTTGGTTATTAATTTGTAGGGTTAATCGCATGATCATGGTATCCCGACCTCTAATCATTCAAAAAATTTATACATTACAACTACATCATTGAGCGGGGATGTAATAATCCAATTAAGTTCATGAAGTTATCATCCTACGTGTGAATCAAGTAAGTCTTCTAGGTACATCCATGTTCTAACTGCTAATTCAAAATCCTTAATTTATAAAAGTCTACGAAACTTACCTTTCTTATCCCTATGTTCTATCTTTGTATTCCCCTTTCAGAGATCACAAGGTCGACAATGAGTATATTCTAAGGGTATCCAATCCTTTAAATAGTTAAAACAAGGTTAAAGAAATAACCATAATAATAAGTAATTCCACAAACATAATTTAAAATAAAAGTAGTCATGATCTTGGCCTTAACCCCGAAAAGGGGGAATTTAGCCTCTAATGGAAATAATCATCATCAAATTACTTGAATGGATAATACAAACCATGAAATAAACTAAATAAAAATAAAACCCAAAAGAACGATGTGTGGATGTCTCTATTCCTCCAAGGAAGTCCAAATGTCTTATGCAATATAATTGATAATGTGTACAAAATTGTACATTTATTATATGCCAATCATAGGCCTTGTAGGAGTAGGCTGTCACACCAAATTAGGCATGGGAGTAGAGCATACGACGTAGGCATTATTTCACCGAAATGGAGAAGGATGAGAAGAATCCATTGCACTAAAATAGAGGGGTATGAGCGGGCTCCATTGCACAAAAATGAAGGGGGAAACTCATCCATATCATGGGCAGCCACTGAAAATTGCCTTTGAAATTTTGGTTAAGTGTCTGGGTCTCTCCTTCTTATCTAAGCCTTATGACGTTCTTTTCCCATGAATTCTAGCTTATTCCAGATCTATATATCACCATAATTAACTCCAAAAGCACATGAATAATCCTTTAAATAGGGCTTAATAAGCTAGAATAGCAATGCTAGAATGTATAAATACACTCAACATCATGTGTGCTCCCAAATTGTTGTTGTCTTAAGTATGAAAAGTAGTTATGAGTCATTAAGTGTGATTACGGTTTGGTGGTATGAACCCAAGCCAGACCAGTATGGGTACTTGGTGGTTCTGTCTTGACTCCGACTCCTTGCGATGAGTCATAATGTTTCTATATGAGTCGTATAGTGACCTATAGTAAGTTGCGACAAAATTTCAGTCTTTCCATTAAGTGCACTTTGGACATTTTCTCTCAACCCCAATTGTAACCCATGACCCAAAACCCTATTAAGGATTTCATTAACATAGTTAACTCACTAAAATATTTTCAAAATCTCTCTTAAATTCTCTGAAGAAGCCATACCTAGAGTTTCCAAGAAGCAAGTCAAGAAGTGCTTCAAAGGTTGAATTCTCTCCATAATCTTGGGTATTTCAGGCATGTTTTTCTTCCCTCATTGTTAATTAGTAAAAAGCATATGTTTTAAAGTAATGTTCATGAGATATTTATGTTGGTTTAAAATCAAGGGTTAAGGATTTTGAATGCTTATTGTTGAACAATGTTTTCTCGTGATTTACATATGATTATTCATACTTAAATTATGGTTTTGAACTTGGGGTGTATGGATATGGTGAATGAACTATGGAATTGGGATTTTCCCAAAACTTGTGACTTTTGAAGTTTTTATAACCCTAACCCCATATTGTGAAATTGGTTTTTAATTTAGAGAAATGTGGAAATTTGTAAAATTTTACCAAGTGGGTTATGAATTCCCCCAGGTGAGGATAATTGGTGTAGTATATTGATGTTACCTTGCAAGTTCAGTTGGTATGATGATACCAATAATGTATACCTTAATGTGTAATGTGGTTCAATGAATAGGAATGTATGATGTTTGTTTTAATTGTTCTTATTTTAAAATTGTGTAGCTAATTCATAAAAGTGGAGGTACCGGGGGACCAATACTAGAAAATGTTATTGCTGATGCAGGGGTCGATATGATCATAAGGTTTGAGTCCCCCTTATTATTATTATCATATGATTAGGAGGTCCGAGTCCCCTACATCATATTACAAGATTTGGTTCTTGTGTCACCTTAATTTGTAGGTAGGTTCGAGTCCCCCATAAAGAATATATACACTCTAGTTTGTGTGCCCATACCCACAGAGGCTCGAATAGCTGGGGGAGAGTTGGGTCCATATAGCTCATGGGTGCCTTCATATGTTGTGATAGTTGAGCTACATAATCAAGGATAAAGTTTAAAAGAGCATGTTAAGCCTTGTTCCCTATCCAAAAATATGATATATATATATATATATTTATATGTATATGTATATGTATTTGATTATGTACATTGATTTTGAATGATTTGATTTGTTGATCATGGATTATGTTATCCTTATCCCTGAGTTACATGTTAGTGTTCATCCTACTAACCATCTCCAAATGCTATATCCTCATACGATGCAGGCAGTGAAGCTACTTCTACTCCTCCTACACAGAGTTATGTCTGTTAGCTCGATTTGTTGCATTATGGTAAAGTTGTGAGCTTTCATCCCTCGGAAGGCTTAGGCATTTCACCAACTTTTATTCTTAGATTTCTATTTATAGATATTTTCATTCACATTTTCATTCTCATTTCCATCTATTAGAGTAGGGGATATATCTCGACCAAGACAAGTTTTGTTTTTTTGTTTAAAAGGATTTATTTGTATTACTGTGGATAATGGGTGATGTTAGTTGATTGTTTTTCCAGTCATTGGTCATTGGTTATAGAAATGTTTTGACTTTCTATATGTTGTTTCATGCTATGTTGTTATAGGTTTAGAATTTATCAGACATTGGGGAAAGTCGTGGTTGCTTTGGTTAGGTTCAGGGGGTAATCTTTGGTCCACGTGGGACTTAAGATACCTGACACAGCTAGGCTATGGTTTGGGTCATGACAGAGATGGTATTAGGTCCTAGGTTTAGTGTCATTGAGTGTCCAAAAAAGCTGGTTGAAGTACAGTGTTGGTTAGGAGTATGTAGTGTGCCACACTTATAGTGGAGAGGCTACGAGGCAATTAGGAATATTTCCCTTACTTGTTGTTCTATTTAAATACATAAAGTCTATGGCCTTTAATCCTCTCTAATTTCTATATGTTAGTTTTTCAGATCTTGTCTCCCTAAAGATCTGATATTTATAGAAACTTTTCTTTCCTATCTAAGGATAATACGGACAGAGCTCATCCTACTTCAAGAGTTCAAACCCATTCTAGGGTCGATGCTTCTGATTTCACTAATGGACCTCCATTGATTCCCTCTATCACTCCACAGGCATCCTAGGCTGTCTTGTCTAACGTTGAGTTTCTCTAGTTAATTGATTTGCTTACCAAGTTGGTGGGCTCTCAGATGAGTGTGTTACTTTTGTTGCTAGATCATCTGAATCCACTAGAGTTGGCAAATTTATGAGGTCTATTCCTCCTATTTTCACTAGATCTAAATTGAGGAAGATTAGTAAAACCTTATTGATGAGATGTAAAAGATCTTCTGTGTGATGCATACTACTAATATAAAGGTTGTATAGATCACTGCTTTCAGTTGAGGGATGCGGCATACAAATGGTATGAAGAATGAAAATAGTCTATGGGTGATGATACTGAGTATGCCTTGTGGGTTGATTTCTCTAGTGCTTTCCTTGATCGCTTCTTTACTCAGAAGGTAAGGAAGGCGAAGGCCAAGGAGTTTGTGAACTTGAAATAAGAAAGGATATCAGTAAAAGAGTATGCCTCAAAGTTTCATCACCTGTCGCATTATGCTCCAGACTTAGTATCTAGCATTAGGGCTAGAATGAGGATGTTTACCTTTTGGTTGTCCCATGAGTTGATCTTAGAGAACAAGGTTGCCTTGTATAACAAGGATATGGATATCTCTATACTTATAGTGTATATTCAACAAGAGGAAGAAGAAAACAAGATGCAAGTGAAAATGAGTGAAAAATGGAATAAAAAGTTATGCTATTCGAATCAGGGTGGAGGTCAGCAGCAAAGTGGTAGAAATAGTGGAAAGTGTGCTAAGAAGAAGTGGGGAATTTTGGGCTCCTACTCTATGGCTAGGTCACCTTATCCGAAGTAATTAGGTGATCATTATTCTTTGTATAAAAGTGGGTTTAGAGCACTAGGATCCCAGTCGCAGGTATTTAGAGTGCTCAATCATATCCTCTTTATGGATTTTGTGGCCAGGTGCATCGGGGTGTTTGTGAAGAAGGGAGGAAAAAGTTCTTTAAATGTGGTCATACTGGTATATAATTGGATTGGTCTTCTAAGGTTGCTTCAGGAGAAAATAAGATTCTTGTTTCTACTTCATCATCTCCCACACCAAAATGTGCTACTTCTACTACTAGCTCTAAAATTGGTTAGAATTGTATGTATGCTCTTGCCAATAGCCAGGATTTTGAGGCATTCCCTGATGTTATTATTTGTACATTCAAACTCTTTTCTCGTGATGTATGTTGTTTCTTTATCTCGGGTCTACTCTTTCATATATGACCCCTTATATGGAAATCCATTTTTTGTTTTGATCCTGAATGAATTTCAGACCCTTTTTCTGTGTCCACCCCGGTGTGTGACTCCACTATTGTTAGAAGAGTCTATAGAGGTTGTGTGATGTCGGTCCATAGTAGAGAGACCTTGGTAGATCTGATGGGGTTGGATATGTTAGACTATGATGTGATTTTGGGGATGGATTTCTTGCATTCGTGTAATTTGTCTCTTGATTGTCGGACCCGTAGGGTTAGTTTCCATTTCCTTAATAAGACGGTGATCGAATGGGACGGTGATGATAGGCGAATTTACACGCCTATAGCACTATATTTTGCCCAAATATTAGCCTAGTTTCGAGAACAAATTATATATTTTATGCACTTTTAGTCCTTTTTCCTGTAAGTGAGCTAACGAACATGATTAGCAAAGTTTCAGGTATAAATGATGTTGAATTCAGCATTTTATGAATAACTTGACGCCAAAGAAAGCTTCACGAAAGGAGAAAAGCCAATCTTGGACGCCAAGGACTAAAAATGGCGCATGGAAAATCTGTCCCGGGCTAAAACAACATTTCTGAAGACTTTGGGGACTAGTAGTAATTTAGTAGGATTAGGATAATGATACATTAACCTAGTACAATTGGGTTAAGTATTTCATTAGCTTATTAGGATTAGGATAATGATACATTAATCTAGTACAATTGGGTTAAGTATTTCATTAACTTAGTAGGATTTGGTTAAGCATTTCATTAGCTTAGTAGGAATAGGATATGGGTATTATAAATACCCTATCTTTCTAGAGATTTTAGAGACATCTTCTTATATCTTCTTACATCTTCTTATATCTTCTTACATCTTCTTATATCTTCTTACATTCAATTCAATTCTATTCTACTTCTAAGACATTCTAGTTCTAAACAATCATTCTTCCATTAATTCTATTCATCTATTCTTAAGTTCCACAACAAGAGAAACGTTACTTTGCTAAGGGATTCACGCCTAACTCCTACCACACCATTACAAACGTTAAATCTTTATTGTGGTATAACAACAATGTCAATTGTGATTTCCTTCGCACTCATGGGTAACTAAACTTCTCTGTTGGGGTTATGGAAGCCGAATAAGATACTATTTATTACTGTGAGTTTGTGAGTTCGTGACACGTATATTGCTTATATCATTATTCTTTTCATCTTAATCTAAATTATTTGTGGTTTCAAATGCAAGAATATGCCAGTATAACATTTAACTTGTTCGAAAGAAAGGTTATCTATCTGGAAAAGAGATAATGTCAAGGTAGTAGGGTCCCATCCCCTATTAAAAAGTTAGTACCGTAACTGGATTAACCTCTTTGAGAATTCGTACCATTAGACACGCTTTAAGCTCGAAAGAGTTAAAGTGAAATAATCCTCGAATAGGTCGAAAGACGCCTGGATTTACCATCGAATACAATTCTCTATAAGCACATGCATGTCTGAATTCAACACACTCATAGTCAATAGAGACGTATAACTCAGAAGGTGGACATAACCCCAACTCCTCAATTCTCATTGTTTCACAACCTACTAAACATTCTTTCTTTTTACTTTGTTATTTTCAGTTTTTGCTTTAATAATTTGGTTACACATTACAAACCCCCCATCTTACGAGACTTGCACTAAAAGTCTAGTAATCGTTGCTTACTTGTTGACCAAGCTATTCCCTGTGGGATCGATACCCAACCCAGGTTGGGTTCTATATTTTCTAACGACCGTTTTACACTCCTACGAGAGCTGTAGATTGAGCGTTATCAAAAATTGGCACCGTTGCCGGGGAATACGAGTGTCAATTAAGTTTGTGATAATTACTAGACCCTTTGGTCAAAGACTCTCGTACTTTTACTTTTAGTTGTTTTTTTGTTAGGTTTGTTCAGTTCATCAATGGATGCACAACGTGAAATTTAAAGGATGGCTGCTCAAGTGCATCAACAGAATATTGATAATCCAGGTCGGGCAACAAATCCTGATAATGAGGACCTGGGCGATGAGGAGCTACTAAACCTACGGCATACTGCTGAGATAGCGGCACCCATGTAGAGAAGACATCGTCAAGCTAGGTTTAGGCCTGAACGCCGAGCTGTGCAAATACCGTTCGATGATGATGATGATAATCTTGATGGAGCTGGTTCCACAGGAGCCATTATTCTTCCGCCATTGGCACCCGGAGCCAAGTTCAACATCACAAGCACCATGATTCAGTTATTGCAACTCAAGGGATTATTTGGTGGACTAGCAGGCGATGATCCGAATATGTATCTCATCAACTTTATTTCTATATGCAAGTCGTTTGACAATCCTGGAGTTGGTCAGAATGCAATTCGATTACGTCTATTTCCATTGTCTCTATCTGGGGAGGCAACTCTATGGTTGAATGGGCTGACTCCTGATTCTATTACAAATTGGAGGCAATTGAGAGACGCTTTCCTAGAAAGATTCTTTTCGCCATCCAAAAGAGCACAATTGAGAGATGAAATCAGCAACTTTCGTCAGCTTCCCACTGAAGCTCTTCATGAAACATGGGAGAGGTTCAAGAAAAAGATAGCGAGGTGCCCAAACCATCATATGACTAATGTTCACCTAATGGAGATATTATATAGAGCCCTGAATTCAATAACTAAACCAGTGGTGGATAATGCGGTTGGAGGATCCTTTATGGATCTCACCTTTGGTCAAGCAAGCAATATGCTAGATTGTATGACGAAACAAAGTAGAGCTTGGCATACCAGAGATTCTGAGGTAGCAAGCCCCAATTTATCTATAGGCATGACTGCAGACCAAAAGAGAAGAGAAGAAGAACGTGATCAAGATATGGCGCACATGAAGACACAAGTGGATCTTCTTAAAAAGCATCTATTATTAGGGAAGACCGAAAAAGTCAAAGACATTGCGTCAAAAGGAAGAGACGAATCTGATTCGGAAGAAGAAGCCAACTACTTAAACAATCAGGGGGGTTTCTGAGGCAATGCCCAAGGAAACCAAGGTCGGAACTATCATGGTAAATCTGGAAACATGGACCAAGGTAGTTGGAAGAACAAGAATGACAGTAGTGGTTTGTATGTTCCCCCTGGAAGACGTGACGCCACTACATCTAGTTCTGGAAGTATGGAAGACATGATGGCTAAACTACTAAAAGGAGTGGAAGCAACGAGCGCAGGAGTAACGGAGGTAATAAATGATTTGTCCTCTATGAAATAATTAGTTGATTCTCATTCCACTTTAATCAAGCAAATAGAGCAGCAATTGAGCCAACTTTCAGCAGCACTCAATCAAAGAAAGGCTGGTACTTTACCTAGCGATACTGTGCAAAACCCAAGGAATGATGGGTCATGCATGGCCATCACTACCCGAAGTGGTAAGGTGCTGGAAACGTCAGAAAAAGGCAAGCAAGTGGTTGACGAAGAAGCGGAAATTGATGATAAGGCAAAAAGGGAAGATGCCGCAGCAGCCGATCCTAACATCCTTAACGTCAATCCTCACGACGTGCAGCCTGGAAAAGCTGAAAAACGGAAGCAAGAGGAGAAGAAAGCTGTGGAGAGAACAATTCCATACCCACCACCACCTTTTCCCCAAGGATTGAAGAAGGTGGCGGATGATACAAAGTTCAGCAAATTCATGACTATGTTAAAGCAGCTGACCATTAATGTTCCATTGGTGGAGGAACTTGAACAAATGCCTGGGTATGAGAAATTTATGAAAGATATTTTGAAGAAAAAGCGGGCAGTAAGCTATGAGCCGGCAGATAATATTCATCATTGCAGTGCAATTGCCACAAGGTCCTTAGTACAGAAGAAGGCAGACCCTGGTGCTTTCACTATTCCTTGCACGGTTGGATCTATGAATTTTGCTAAGGCATTTTGCGATTTGGGAGCTAGCATCAATTTGATGCCACTATCCGTCTACAGAAAGTTGGGGTTGGGCGACCCTACACCAACCAATATGCGGCTCGTGATTGCAGATAGGTCGGTAAAATGACCTGTGGGTATCTTGAATGATGTGTTGGTGAAGGTGTGTACCTTCATTTTTCCTGCAGACTTTGTGATTTTGGATTGCGAGGTGGATTCTGAAGTACCCATAATCTTGGGACGTCCTTTCCTTGCAACGGGAAGTGTTCTTTTTGACATGAGAGCTAATGAGCTTTTATTTTGGTTGAATGACGAAGTGGTCCGCTTTGATATATGCAAAGCAATGAAGCAGCCCAGCGATATGAATGTGTTCTCTGTAGCTGATGTTCATCATGAGGATAAGAAAGCATTATCTGTAGAGAAATAACTTACTGTTGAGCCATTGTCTGCTGCGCCACTGCATGTTGAGCATGAGGACGATGAAGATTATAAAGAAACTATGTGTGCTCTAACAGAAATAGGGTCCTACTCTCATACTCCTAAGCAGCCAGACCTTGATCTTAAGAATCAACCATCACCAACAGTGAAGACTTCCATCGAAGAGCCACCAGTGCCAGAATCGAAAGAGCTCCCCAGGTATGCGTTCTTGGGAAGTGAAAATACACTTTCGGTGAGTGTTGTGGATGATCTAAGTGAACAGCACGTAGAGGCTCTCATCTCTGCTCTGAAGAGGCACAAGAGAGCTATGGGTTGGTCTATTGATGATATAATTGGTATCCTTCTTGGGTTATGTACGCACAAGATTCATCTCGAAGGAGATTGCATGCCCACAAGTAAGCCTCATTGTCGTCTGAATCCATTCAGAAAACGATCCACCATCTATCTCGAAGAAGTCTAAGTACTCGACGTAACTATGTCGTGCCGCGACAATAAATCAAGCGCTAGATGGGAGGCAACCCATCGTTTATTGTTTTTCATTTTTCTTTCGTTCTATTACATGTTTGCTTTTGATAAATAAAAATCCAAAAATAAAAGTCGTGCCACGACCAAAACTAAGGCGCTTGATGGGAGGCAACCCATCGTTCTAATCGTTTTTATTGTTTTTGAGCAAATGTAGGTGCAAGAGGTGTAAAACGAGAAGATTGGTTTCAAATTTTGATTTGGACGTATTGCATGTTAAAGGTGGTAAGTTAGTAATGAAGAAGAAAAAGGCTATGGATTGAGCATTGCTCATGAAAATATAGGCATCGATCAAGGCTAGGCCTAGGTAAAACTAGGCCACGAACAAGGCAAAGCCTATACTATGGCCTAAGATCTCGGAATCTAGTGTACCATAGCATAGGCGCCGCCCATGCTCAAGTATGCCATAGGATAGGCGTCGCCTATGCTAATGCCTTTTGTCTCTGAATCTCATATGCCATGCTAAAGGTGCCACCTATGCTCACCAAATGCTTTGAAAAAGACGCCGCCTATGCTCACCAAATGCTTTGCAAAAGGCGCCGCCTATGCTCACCAAATGTTATGCAAAAGGCATGGCCTATGCTACGGTATTCTGCTCAACTAGGCAAATCATTAGGCACCGCCTATGGTCACTTTTTTTCTCTAAAACCGATTTTAAATGGGTCAAAACCTGACCCATTCTTTTCCTATATAAAGGAGACTTAGTCTTGAGGCACAAACACATTGAAAACCTAACATAGGCACCGCACATAGCATCCAAATCTTCTCAAAACTTTTGCTCTTCCACTTCACAAGAACATCTCCAAAGGCTTCAATCACGTACAATGGCACCCAAAGCAAGACAAGGCAAAGATAAGGCTACCACTTCACAAAAAGGCAAGAAAAGAGGCCGAAAAGAGCAAGGAGAACCCTCCTCGCTGCAAATACCTCGACTCACTCTTGGAATTAAGTGGGATACTTATGAGGAACTTCTGAGGATGACGACTCTGATGATGATTCCGATGCAAGGGGTATGACCCCAGACATAGAGGATGAGTCCGACTAACCAGGTTCTTCTTATTTATTTTCCACTGAGGACAGTGTGTCCCGTCTAAGTGTGGGGTGCTGGTATTTGCATGTTATACTTCTCTATCCACATTTGCATTTATTTATGTTTGTTTGTTTTATTAGTAGTTAATTGTTTTTTTTTTCAGTAGTTAAATTTTTTTTAACTTAGCTTCGCATGAAATTATTCTAATAGGCAGCATGAGATTATGACAAGAGTTTGTGCTAAAATCATGACTATTGAGACGTTTAGGCTCTAATTGTGACTCACTATGTGATATTGTTTAGTTTAATTCCTTCATATGTTGGGTCAAGAGTCTATACTACTCCCAATAAAGTCGACCATGTGCCTTGTGTGTGTGAGATAATAGTATATTCTGTGCTTGTGGATGATGCTAGAACTTGCCTGGTATGTATGTAAAGCGAAAATAAAGAGTGCAAGTCTAGGAGATGATTTAGGCATTTCTTTGGCAACCTATGATTATTTACCTTCTTTTTACCTACCCATGGACATCATCCTAGTTAAACCCTTTTGAGCCTCTAGCCTATTTTCTTTGACAAACCTCATATGTAAGCCTAATCCATTTTTTTAAAAACCATAATTTGATCCAAATTCCTAAGTGCTTTAAAGTGAAAAAGTCATGTGACAAAATAAGAGGAAATTGGGGTGAGTATGATGCTTTAGAATGCATTGGTGCTTGAAATTGCTATGAAAAAGAAGTGCTATCATAAGAGGTATGTTATGAAAAGAAAAAGGAAGAAAAAACTGAAAAAGTTAGTCATGTTTAAAATCGAAAAACAAAAGAGGAGAAAAGGGTGGTAGAATAAATGAAAGAAAGGTTGTTAGAAAGAAAAGTGTTAATGACACAATGTGATGTATTAAAGTGCTTAGGAACATAGTCACTATCTCTGGCCAAAATAGTCCTACCCGCCCCTTAGCCTACATTACAACCATCAAAAGACCTATTTGATTCTAAGCTTAGCATTCTTACATTTAGTGGAGCATTACACTAAGGGAAAGCCTATGGTCATCAGTTGCTACATATGAATTCTTTGTGAGAGTGAGAGCAAGGATATTTTGATACCCATGTTTAAAAAATATGCTATACTTGGGAGTGACTATGGGTAATATATTGTGAGACACACATGGTTGATGAGTTTTGGGTAGTTGTGTATGATTCTTTGTGCCTTGACTTTTGAATATGAGTTGACCAACATCACGAGTCTATGTTGGAGGCTGAATTGTTTCTACTAATGATCAGAAAACTACTCTTTGTTGATAATTGTTGTGCTTGTCTTGACGAATATTTTGTGTTGTTGCTGTGAAACCCTAAGTTGATGTTTAGAGGGACATGATATTTTGTTCGAGGACGAACAAAGCTTCAAGTGTGGGGTGTTGATGATAGGCGAATTTACACGCCTATAGCACTATATTTTGCCCATATTTTAGCCTAGTTTCGAGAACAAATTATATATTTTATGCACTTTTAGTCCTTTTTCCTGTAAGTGAGCTAACGAACATGATTAGCAAAGTTTCAGGTATAAATGATGCAGAATTCAGTATTTTATGGATAACTTGACGCCAAAGAAAGCTTCACGAAAGGAGAAAAGCCAATCTTGGACGCCAAGGACTAAAAATGACGCATGGAAAATCTATCCTGGGCTAAAACAACATTTCTGAAGACTTTAGGGACTAGCAGTAATTTAGTAGGATTATGATAATGATACATTAACCTAGTACAATTGGGTTAAGTATTTCATTATCTTATTAGGATTAGGATAATGATACATTAACCTAGTACAATTGGGTTAAGTATTTCATTAGCTTAGTAGGATTTGGTTAAGCATTTCATTAGCTTAGTAGGAATAGGATATGGGTATTATAAATACCCTATCTTTCTAGAGATTTTAGAGACATCTTCTTATATCTTCTTACATCTTCTTATATCTTCTTACATTCAATTCAATTCTATTCTACTTCTAAGACATTTTAGTTCTAAATAATCATTCTTCCATTAATTCTATTCATCTATTCTTAAATTCCACAACAAGAGAAATGTTACTTTGCTAAGGGATTCACGCCTAATGCCTACCACACCATTACAAATGTGAAATCTTTATTGTGGTATAACAACAATGTCAATTGTGATTTCCTTCGCACTCATGGGTAACTAAACTTCCCTGTTGGGGTTATGGAAGCCGAATGAGATACTATTTATTGCTGTGAGTTTGTGAGTTCGTGACACGTATGTTGCTTATATCATTATTCTCTTCATCTTAATCTAAATTCTTTGTGGTTGCAAATGCAAGAATACGCCAGTATAACATTTAACTTGTTCGAAAGAAAGGTTATCTGTCTGGAAAAGAGATAATGTCAAGGTAGTAGGGTCCCATCCCCTATTAAAAAGTTAGTGTCGTAACTTGATTAACCTCTAGGAGAATTCATACCGTTAGACACGCTTTAAGCTCGAAAGATTTAAAGTGAAATAATCCTCGAATAGGTCGAAAGACGCCTGGATTTACCATCGAATACAATTCTCTATAAGCACATGCATGTCTGAATTCAACACACTCATAGTTAATAGAGACGTATAACTCAGAAGTTGGACATAACCCCAACTCCTCAATTCTCATTGTTTCACAACCTACTAAACATTATTTCTTTTTACTTTGCTATTTTCAGTTTTTGCTTTAATAATTTGGTTACACATTACAAACCCCCCATCTTACGAGACTTGCACTAAAAGTCTAGTAATCGTTGCTTTCTTGTTGACCAAGCTATTCCCTATGGGATCGATACCCAACCCAGGTTGGGTTCTATATTTGCTAACGACTGCTTTACACTCCTACGAGAGCTGTAGATTGAGCGTTATCCGACGGTAGTTCACTAGTACCCAAGGAAAGGTTCATCTCATATCTTAGAGCCAGAAAATTATTTTCTAAAGGGTTACTCTATCATTTAGTACATGTTAAGAATTCTAGATCTGAAGGTCCTTCCTTGCAGATTGTCCCAGTTGTCTATGAATTTCCCGAGGTGTTTCCTTATGATCTCCCTGGTATTTCTTTTGATAGGGAAACTGATTTTGGAATTAATCTTCTTCCGGACTCTCATCCCTTTTTTATCCCTCCTTATTGAATGGCTCCGTCTTAGTTGAAGGAACTCAAGAAATAATTGAAAGATGTTCTGGATAAGGGTTTTACCCGCCCTAGTGTGTCTTCGTAGGGTGTTCCTGTTCTTTTAGTGTGTAAGAAGGATGTTTCTTTTAAAATGTGTATTGATTACTGCTAATTTAATAAGGTGGTCGTGAAGAATAAGTATCCCCTACCGAGGATTGATGATCTGTTCGATCAACTTCAGGGTGCTAGGTTCTATTCTAATATTGATCTTTGATCATGTTATCATCAGCTAAAGATTAGAGAAATGGATATACCCAAGACTATCTTCCAAACCCGGTATGGTCATTTTGAGTTTTTTGTTATGTCCTTCAGTTTGAAAAATGCCACGACAATATTTATGGACCTTCTGAATTGTGTTTTCTGTCAGTTCTTGGATCCTTTTGTCATTGTATTTATAGATGATATTTTGGTATATTCTACGAGCTAGGTAGATTATGTCGATAACGTATGTCTTGTGTTGCAGACCCTAATGTATCAGCGTTTGTATAGAAAGTTCTCTAAGTGTTAGTTCTGGTTGAATGTTGTGACTTATTTGGGTTATGATTTTTTCTAGTAAAGTGATAATGGTGGATCCATAGAAGGTTGTAGTGGTTAAGAAGTGGCCTAGACCCACAACACCAATCAACATTCGGAGCTTCTTGGATTTAGCCAGCTATTATAGAAGGTTTGTGGAGATTTTCTCTTCTATTGCAACCTCATTGACTAAGTTGACTTAGAAGAAGGTGAAATTCTTATGTTCTGATGCTTGTGAGGGTAGTTTCTAGAAGCTTAAGGATATGTTGACTTCGACTTCGATCTTAACTCTTCCTGAAGGCACTATGGTTTTGTTGTCTCTTATGATGCGTCCTGAGTGGGATTAGGTTGTGTGTTGATGCAGCATGACAAGGTGCTTGCTTGTCAAACCACCAAAAACCACAAACTCGCACAAATAACATCGAAATGCATCAAAAATCATGACAATTACTCCCACCCCCGATAAATATCAAAACACAACCACGGAGAGGGGTAAAATAACTAAATCACATAGAAAAGAATACTTTACAAAAATCACCAAAAAATCAAATTATTAAAAAATTAAAGCTTAAACGATTAAAAAGTTTGAAAATTTCCAACTTATCAATGTCTAATACATTGATATTATGCATATAATAATTCTATATTTAATAGGAAAAAGTTATGGTTTCTACCACGAACTATACACAAAAAGTCTAGGTCACACCTAAACTATCATAGTATTTTATTACACACCTAAACTATAAAAAAGTGAAACTATTACCGCCTTAGAAAGTGACGTGGTAGAGAAGGTGTATTAACCTTCCTAAAGTGTGTGAGAGGAAGCAAAAAAATATTAAAATAGCAGCTTCCATACACGTATCACTATTTCATTTGTCATTATATCATTAAGTACTCCTAATATTCTTCTTAATCTATACAATTAGATTAATTATTTTTTCAATTGAAAAATGTTAATAAAATTAATTTTTTTTATTTTTTCAACTGAAAAAATATTAAAAAAATTAATTTTTCTAATTTATTCATTTTAATATGTGGGTCCCGCCTTCTTCAATTGCTTCTTCTTCACCAAAATCACCATTAAAGCACCACCATTGACACCATCATCATAAAACTAAAATCTTCACCACAATAATTTTAATTCCACTATAAATTTCATTATCGAAATCACAATACAACCATTAGTATCACAAAAATCATAACAACCACCATAAAATTAAACATCCACTACAAAAATTTCCATCAGAATCAAAATATCACCATTGCTAACATCCAAAGTTACAAAAACCAACACAAATTCGCACTTGTACAATAAATTTGCACCTCCACCTTCACTAGCCTTACTGTTGGCTCCAATCGTCACCGTCTCCTTTTCGACGAGACCCATATTTTTAGTCATGGAATTGAGTTGTTACCTGATTGGATTGGAGAAACTATAACAAGGTATTTAGCAATTCCCCAAATGAATTTTTCTTAGACATCGCTTAATTTGTCTTTGGGTTCAATTTTAGAATGTGGTTTGGTTATCTGTACTACCATTGCGTAAAGACAGAGATGTTTCAAATTGTAGAAGTAGGGATACCCAAAAGCATCGACTTCTGCACACTAATATGACCTTTTTTTTCATTTTCCTTTGTTGCTTTATTGCATAATTATTATGTGGAATAAAATATAAAAGAATTCTCCATTCTTATAAAGCTGCTGCAAGATGTAAGGGGAAAGAGGGAAAAGCCAGTTACTTGAAAGAATGTCTGCATCTTGATTTTTCACATACCTGCACCTTTCATAAGGATTTCTAAAATGAGACCAACATGAAACCTTGCGATTAATCTTCCACTGGTGATGGAAAATTGATCTTGTGGAAGCTGAAACATCAAGGAGGATTTAAATATTGAAGAAAAAGAAAAAAAATGTCCTCATAATAATGGAGGTTTTGACATTGAAGGAAAAGGAAAAAAATTAAACTAAAATGAAAAGAGAAAAAATTATGAAAATAATAAATTTATTATTTTTTTCATATTATGTTGATGTGGCACTAATGTGGCAGGCGCATGTAAAACACCCACCACAGGGTGTAAAAATTTACTTTTATACAGTATAGGTGTGTGCTAGGTCACTTTAATAGTTTTCGGGTATAGTTTAGGGTGAAAACGATGACTTTTCCCTATTTATTATAAAGTATGCAAAATGTATTTACTATGTACATATTTTGAAACTGACTTTTCGCCGAATCTACACCCTGGATGTCATACGGTTCTTATGACCCGAAGGATTACAAGCTAATCCATGACTGGTACCTGTTGTGAGCACTGAATAATAATACTAAAAATATATGCAGAAGTTAGGCTGAAAATGCAATAAGGTTCATAAACTAAAAAAAATACTTAATACTAATAATTATACTAAAAATACTGAACATCTATCTGAAGAAATCTAGTCCAAAATCCTCTAACTGTCTGAATATGGGGTTGATGGGACAAGTCCCCAACTAACCGCGACTATTGAACATACTAAATCTGCTGAAATGCTAAAATAAAATAATATCCTCGATGGATGAGGACTCACTACTGAATCTTCCACAGATATCTTGAATTGCTAAGTATGATTAGGAGCCCATGCGTCAGAACCTTTGATATGAGACATCATAGTGTAAAAGAAAGAGTATGCGTCATTACGTAGAATATACTGGTATGCTATGCGTCATTACGTAGAATATACTGGTATGCTAAGTGAGGTAAGGCCTAAATACATGGGTTCATATGCATGAGATGATAAATGATTGAATTAACATTATGAAGTAACTAGATAATTGTACATGCAAAACTGTAAATGTTGAACATACTAAACATGCAATACTGCACATGTAGATATACATCGTGTATCTGAGATAATACTAAAACTGAGTACTGAATTCTGATGGCCAAGTAACTGATAACTGATAGCCATGGTTCTATAGAACTGTCTGAGTTCTTTACTGAATACTGAGACTGAAACTGCAATTATGGAGTGTTCATCTAACCGACATACCCCGATATAGACTGAGTTAGGGTACAACCTGTCACCCTAGTTAGAAGGGTGTTAGCACTTTGACATGGGATACTAATAATGCTGGGACAACCCTAATCTAGTAGGAATACTCATGAAATATATATGATGGGGTCAACCCTATTCTGGAAAGAAGACGACTTACCCTATGCTAGCTACGTAGTTCTATAACGTAGGCACTGCTACTAAGAGTCAAATCTTCTACTGTCAGGAATTCCCCCATCCCTGGAATCGCTTGTTGCTGAATCCTTCTTCCAACTGAATCGATACTTAACTAATCACTAGACTGTACTAAGCTTGATTGAACTAACACTTATCGTGTTGACTGACTGAACTGAACTGAGTTCATTGAGTTCTGTTACTAACTGTGTACTACTGTTCTTGACCTTTACTGGGACTATTCTATAACTACTGCAACTAAGTAAATAGCTAGATTTTGGGTAATAAATACCCCAGGACACGATAGCATCAATAATAAAACATAACCAATCTTGAAAACATAGCAATAGTCAATTGTTCACAATTCAATCAATGAGACATTTTGTCAAACAATTGGAGGTCATGAACTTGTACATGAATGAGAACACATGATAACATGTCATGAATACACTATTTAAATCACATAGACATTCTATCATACACTTGGGGAGCATAATTAATGCACATGGTAATGAACAACACATAAGCATCATGAATACAACATAAACTTGCAATTTCAAGGGTTTTAAAATGGGAGATTCATAATTCGACACACATGCTAACATAATTGCATGGAACTAATAAAAGATCTTAACTTGAAATTCTTACAACAACACAAACAAGAGCATAATTCAATTCATAACATGAGAATCATAATTCAAGTTTTGAAAAAAGGTTCTTGAACTCCAAGGGTGGAAGAAAATCCAAGGATGAATACCTAACATACCTGAGTGACGGAATTCGTGAAGATTGTTGGGATTTCTACAAACTTGATCTTGAGCTTGATGAACTAGGGTTTCTTTTTTTATAGGATTTTGTGAAGTAGTGAGTGAATTTTCCCTTTGGAAGTCTTGATCTCATGTTAAGGTTGAATAATGTAAGGAAAAAGGACAAATTAGCTCCCACAAACCAGGATTAAAAAATGATGGATAGGGTCCCCATCGCGATGCGAACCCTGCTTGGGTCAAGCGACCTTCGCGACGCGACCACTGCTCGGGTCAAGTAGCCCTCGCAGGATGACCTATCTCAACCTCTTGTTATTTTGGACATTCAAACTCACTTTTATGCTAGTCCGAAAAATTTGAAACTCGCCTGAGATGACCTATAAGTGCCCGGATCGTTAGTCAACTTGGAAATTGGTGTTTTAAGACCGGGAAGGCCGAATTGAAATTCATCAAAGTTTGAGAGTTCTAGACATGACTAATTCCAAACACTTAGTAAAATATTTTAAGTCCTAGACCCTTTTCTACATGCAAGAATGAGCTGAAATGAAGCTAGCATCTTACGAGGTCTTATAGATTCCAAGATAGTCAAAGAGTATGCATACGCACACTACAAGAAAAAGGATTTTTAGTGGCGTCACAAATTGTAGGCATTTAGTTGCAACTTAAACATGTCGCCACAGAATGATACATGTTATTGTTGTGACATTTAAAGTTGCACTAATAAGATGCTTTAGTGGCAACTTTTCCTTAGTCTCAACAAATATTCGCAATGCTTGGACTAAATTTTACTTTCTTGCAAAAATTAAATTTTGGCTCTAAAAACTATTGTTGCAACATACAACCACTGCCACTATAAAATATTTGGTGGTAAATTGTTCGGCACTTAAAATATCTTATAATATTTATAAAATAAATTGAAATCAAAACAACAAAGAAAAAAATTTCCGTACTTTTTATATTTTTAGGAGGCACAAAACGCTCACAAATAACCTACTATTGTGCTCAAAATAAACTCAAACCTATTTACTCCAATATATCGAAATGGAAATACTTTCTTCAAAAAAACCAAAGCATCAAAGAACCCAAACATTGTAGAACCCTATCTTCACATTGTTGTGCTAACAAAAGGAGGATCATTTTTTCTTTGGTCAGATTTTCACTGTTCTAATTTGGGTATAAATCTGTCTCTTGCTTTTGTTTGAGTGATTACATAAAGAGGTTTTTAACTGTTACTGGTTGGATCTGTTATGCTTTTTAAATTCTATTTGGACATATTAAAAGTTTGGTTGTTTGTGGTATTGGGGTTTAACTTGGACACAAATTTCTTACTTGGTCATACTTCTAACGATTAATTGAAAAGGCCATAATACTTGAAAACCAAAAGATCATACCGAACGAAATTTATTTGATAGTTCTATTTTGGTAGTACAAAAATACATAAATTATACCATTAACGATTAGAAATTTTATGAGGTGTTTGTCCATGAGAATTTTTTACTTATGTCAAAAAATTATTTCACTTTTGTGAAAATTGTAGTGTTTGGCTATAAGAATTCAAATAAAACTTTAAATTTTATTTGGAAAAGTGAAAGTTAAACTTGTCTAAACTCCAACTCCAGCTATACAAAATTTTAATTTTCATGACCAAACACCTACTTAGTTTATATCATTAACTGTAAATCATAATTCTTAGATTTGTGCTCGTAATTTTCAAAATAAGTTGTTATTCAACTGAATTGTAAATGCATTATTGTGTTTAGACTTTGGTCTTAGCGTTGCTGTATATTTAACAGAAATATGATGACTTGTTTTATTGTTGGATACAAACTCACTGAATGTGCAAAGCTAAGGTGCAGTTTTTACTATGCCTTATTGCTAACTAGTAGTAGTTCTTGCTTATGGTTGTTTTCACTGACTAACTGTTGTAGTGTTTCTTTGCTGGCAACAACTATTTTTTAATGCTTGTTTCTTATGTATTATGTTGTTAAGTTGTTTCATTATTCTCTTGTAAGTTGTATTTTGTTATTTTATCTTATTGAATATCGACAAATTAGAAAATTGGAGCTAAATGGAACCAAACTTTGAAAAATTGACTCAAACTTAATTAGTTGGAATAATATTTGATACATCTTATTTATGATAAATGTGATGGAAGATATATTACAGATATTTATCAGTTTATTTAAAATTTGATTGGACGGATAGACTCGAGCAGATAAAACTTTCTCTATGTTCTTAGTGTTTGATTGTCCGGTTAAACTCGAATAGCTGAAACTTTTTTGATTTTGTTAAATTGGATTGATCAAATAGACTCGAGTAGCTCAAAATTTCTTTGTTTTCCTAAAGTTTCATTATCTAGATAGACACGAATAGTTGAAACATTCTCTATTTTCTTAAAGTTTTATTAGACAGATAGACTAGAGTACATTAAACTTTCTCTACTTGCTTATTGTTTGATCGATTGGTTATACAAGCTTCAACAATCATTATGTTCTACCAAATTGACCAAGTGCTATAAGCTCTTGTAGTAGATAGACCTTTCCTCAAAATCCAAAATTTCTGAACATGATGGATGAAATAGTGTTAGGATGTGGTGGCTGACCCAATTTTTCCTGACGGAGACTGTCACCATGGTATTTTGCCTATTGAGATTATCTATCAATGAAGTTCTGCACAAGAATATTTCCTATAGTCATGCCTTGCTGGGAGGTTTTTGAGAGTAGAACAGGGCTTCACTAGACTGGGTTTCTAGTGTATGGAACCTTATGGCTTGAAGGCTTCTTGTTTTTATTTCTTTGGAAGATAAAGCTAGTAGAGTGATATGAGATAGGAAGAGGTGATGATTGATCCCTTTGTCTGTTAGTAATACTACATACACTACCAGAAAACAACTTCAGAATTTAAAATATATTATTTATTAGTTAAAGATACAACTCATTTTTTAAAAATTAAAATGATGTTAGTGTTAATTTTCTAAAACCAAAAAGACGTGCTTAAATTTTTTATAAAGAGACAAAGTAAATTGTTATAAATGACTGAGAACATTTTAAATTTTTTACCTATAGTTGGGTTTATATTGCGTTGGTGTTTTGATTTGTTCGTGTAACGCCCCGAGAATACACCCTGGACGCCACACGATGCTTAGAACGAAAAGTGATTCCAAGCTAACCCATAAATTGGCATACTATTAAGCAACTAAATTATAATAAAATAAATAACAAGTTCTGTGCGGAAACATAATCATGGCATAATATGAGTAAGTACAATACCGATAAAGTTAACAATCTTATTAAAACTGAAGGAAGAAACTGAAAGTTATATGACTGACTCTGACTAACATCTATGAAGCCTCCACTATACTAACTATAGATAGCTGGGACATTCCTCCAACTACCACTAACCAATACATATGAAAATAAATGAACTATACATGAACTAAAACTGTCTGGAGTTCCTAAAGTAGGAGAACTCATCACCTGCTGGCTGAAATCTGCAACTGTCTGATCGTGATGTGTGGGATACAAATGGTACCTACATTATGAAACAATGTAACCACACAGACGTATATGGGGATCAGTACTGAGTATGCAGGGGTG
Source organism: Capsicum pubescens (assembly GCA_030864215.1). NCBI lineage: Eukaryota > Viridiplantae > Streptophyta > Magnoliopsida > Solanales > Solanaceae > Capsicum > Capsicum pubescens. The sequence continues at coordinate 103,343,829 of CM061542.1, forward strand.
AATGCAATAAGTAAAACTAATTTCATAGGTAATTTTAGAACATGCATGCTAAGTGTAAGTAGACTCACCAATAGGTTGGAATAAACTGAAAGCTGAAAACATCTTAAAGCATGAGTGACAAACATACTATGATAAGATGGTGAATCTCTACACTTAGTTTCTGTAAAACTTTACTTTAATGATATAAGTAGAACTACAGCTGGGATACGGTAAAATGTGAATACTGTACGAATATTGAGTCTAAAACTACGTGATGAAAACTGACATAACATCGGGGATATGAATAAACAATTATACAGATCACGAATACCTAAACATACAGAACCAAATGTAACATATACTAATCTTATATGATTAAATGAATGACTGATAGTTGAATACTGGTCATGTAAGCTTGGACTGTACCTAGTCTGACTAACTGGACTAAAACTATGGAGTACTATGCATATGAGATAAAGACTAACTGAACAACATGATATGCACAAACATGAATGCATAAAATTATATTATCTGAGAATACAAGACCAAGCTATAACATGATTCTAAAATAATCTGTAAACTGAAATATTAAAATACTGATAACTAAATAACTGATAATTGTATGCTATAGTCAAGCAAACCTGAAACTGAACTGATTTTTGAATTAAATACTGAAACTGAAACTGTGGGAGTTATCATTTAACTGACATACCCCGATTATAGACTTATTTGGGGTCGAACCTGTAACCCCAATTGGAAGGGTGTTAGCACCGTGCCACGGGTTACCAACATTAGCTAGGTCAACCCTAATCTGGCAGGAAGAATCATGAGATGTATATAGTTACATCAACCCTAGTCTGGAAGAAAGAAGATTTACCCTATGCTGGCTACGTAGTTCTATAACTTAGGGACTGCTACTAAGAGTCAAACCTTCAACTGGCAGGAATGCCCCCATCCCTAGGTTTGCTCAGTGCTGAATCCTACTCCCAACTGAATTATCACTGAAATGATCACTAGATTGTTCTAGGCTTGACTGAACTAAATTTATTTTTATTGACTGACCGAATACTACTGTTTAGAATACTACAGAATCATTCAATTTCGACTGGAGACTAGAAAATAGCTAAATTTTGGGTATTCAATAACCCTAGGACTCGATAGCATAGATAATAAAGACACATGAGAGCATTTGAGACCATAATAAGGAAGCATAATTTAAAGAAACACATAACTTGGGAATTTCATCAAGCACATGGAAATTAATACTTTAACATAGGGCAATTCACCAAACACCTGGGGATCATGAACTTGGGCATGGGAATATCTTAAACATGAGAGCATAACATGATTACATAACTAAAATCGTGAAATTAGGAATTCACATGGTATTCGCTTGAAATAGGACATGGACGTTTAATCATACATGTAAAGATCATAGCTTGAACCTAAGAATTCCTTAAACATGGGTGAACAGTAGAGTTACATGGCAAAATTCATAACTTGGGGGTTTATCTTGAAATTAATTGAAAATGATATGGGAATTTCATCGAACATGTGGAAAGCATGAATTTAAGACATGGGAATGTTGTTAAAAATCATAAATTTAGGATCTATCATGGAATTATCTTGTATAAAGCATGGAAAACTCGAATTCATAGCATGAGGAATTTAAAATCTTGCATAGAATCACATATGGCTGAAATTAATTAAAATCACCATGAAAACATGCAATTCAATCTGTCTTGATCATTTAAAATAACATAATGATCCAAAAATTCATTCTTTAATTGAAATAAAAGGGTTTTGGGCTCCATGGGTGAAAGAGGACCCATGGAAGAACTCCCTCATACCTTAAAGCTTTAATCTTGAAGGAGAAACACAATCTTGAAAGCTTTTTTGTATTGGAAAACTTGAGTTCTTGCTTTTTTGGAAGAAAATTTGATGAAGTTCTTGGTGTTCTTGAGGGGGCTAGGGTTTACTTTGGGAGAGAAAGATGAGAAATCATGTATCTAATGCTTTTAGGGGCTGAAATTAAGTGTCATAGGCAGATTTGTGTGAGGGGAAGTGACCAAAGTGCCCCTAGACCCTTTAGAAACTGAAATAGTGTGTGAAACAGTTCTTTGATGCTGTTGTCATCGTGTCACGTCGATGAGTGACGCTTCGCATCCCAATCACATTAGTTTACTACCTCTCACGAAAAATGCCATAACTTTTCGCTCGTGTATCGGATAAAGGTGAAAGTGGTATCATTGGAATGCTAACACAATTATCTACAATTTTTTGGATCTTGAGATGCAAAATTATACGTACATAAAAAGGTATACATGTTAAAAGTTGACCCTTGTAGAATCTAAAATCAAACTTTGGATGAATTAAAGGGCCTTAGCTCAACTTTGTTCTAAGTGATTCTTATGAACATTTTCACCTCAAAAGCAAATAAAACATGAGTATAAATATCATGAAACTTATATGTACATGGGAATCATTTGGATCATATATTATACACACAGAGACAACGGTTTAAAGACTAGCCCAAAAAAGTGATGTATTACAGTTCATTTCTCCACAACATGTGGTCTTTTAAAACTATTTGTTTAGGCTGGGAAAAATAGTTTTCTTCTGGTGATAAACTTAGTTGATTACCCATTACCTTATTGAATCTGAACTTCTTTGGGGGAGTTGGAGATATATGCAACAGTTTCTTCGAAGTGGACATTATATCTGTTATGAGCAAATATTGGCATTCTGTATCTTTCTCAGCAAACAAAGTGTCAAATTTGCAAATATGTAGGAACCATTTGTAGATTATAAATGCAGTAAATATCAAAAAATAATCTGAACTATTCCCATTTATGATATTTGAATACGCCTATTGTAACGACCCAAGATTACCCCATAGTCGTTACACGGTTCTTACAGTACCGAGGGACCACAAACTAACCCGTGAGATGGAACCTGCTATGAGCACTGGATAATATAATCATAAATTTGCAGAAGAATAACTGAAGTGCCATAAAATTTTAAATATCTGAATTTAAACTACAATATAAATCTAGGAAAAAGACTATCTGAATCTGATAAAGTACTGATAAACTGAATAACTAACTGACTATAATGTCTTAAAATCCTCTAAGATTGACTGACTAAGAGTTGATGGGAAAAGACCATAACTAACTCTACTGACTACTAAAATAAAAACATGAAATAAGATAGTCTGTCCTCAAGTGATGAGGACTCACCATTGCTACTTTACTACTGAGAATCTGAGGTACTAAGTGTGATCCGGGAACTGAGCATTAACACCTATGATATGAGCCATCATAGCGCAAAGAAAGGTATGTGATCAGTACTTTGAATGTACTAGTATGCTAAATGAGGTAGGCTAACATGCAAGGTTTAATGAATAGGAGTAATGATCTATCTGAATATACATGTAAAGCATGGAATACTGACTAGAGAGCATGAAATATGTAGATACTGAACATGCTGAAAGTCTGTAAAATATTGAAAATACATGAAAATCTATAGATACCGAGGATGCATGACCAAGCATATGACATGAACTGGATAAAATTTGCAAACTAAAATACTTAAAATAATTTAAAGATGTACGCTTTGGTCAAGCAATAATTAGACTGAAGAACTGAACTAGAACTGTGACTGAGATTGTATCTGAGACTGTGGGAGGTATCATATAACCAACATTCCCCAATCTGAGCAAATCGAGGTTCAACCTGTAACCCCAGTTGGAAGGGTGTTAATATCGTGCCACGGGTACTAATGCTAGCTGTGTGGATCTACTAAATTGATATCATGTCCAAAGGACTAAGGGTGTCAAGCCTAAACTGATGGGTGACCCCTGCGAGATAGTCAAGCCTAGTCTTACGGGTGACTACTCATATCCTACGTTAGCTACGTAGTTCTAGAGTATAGGGACTGCTACTAACGACTCTGCCTATCTGACGGGGAAGCCGCCTTCCATACCCTCGCTCGGTGCTAAATTCTACTCCCAACTGAATGACACTGAAGCACTAGACTATTCTTAGTTTAACTGACTGTTCTGACAATTATTATGATATAATCTAAAGTTACTCTGAAGATACATAGACAACATTAAGTAAACAACAACGATTTTTTGTATTCAATACCCCAAGGACTCAAAACAATATTAGTAGCATGACACTAAAATATTGAAGGACATAGCATGAAAACTCTTGTTAAATCAATTGCTCTTGTAGGCATTTTATCAAACATTTATAGTTCATGGTTTAAAATAATCATAGAATTACTAAGGACCGACATAATTGACATGAAATTATCATGGAAAACACTAAGTCATGATTTAATCCAACAAATGATAACAATAAAACATAAGGAATCGATACACAATAATAACTTCATTAAAATATGGTATTAAATCAAAGTTCATGGAGGTTAATGGATGAAATCATGATTTAAAACCAAATAACTTAAAAAGATCGTAACTTTATAATTAAAATTTTACTTGAGCTCCATGGATGAAAGGAATCCATGTATGAACATCTAACATACCTTAATGGATGAATTTTTTGAAGTTCTTGGGTGAATTCTTGAGATTGCTCTTGGTTTCTTGAAAGCTAGGGTTTGTAATTTAGAGAGAAAGCTCTTAAATTTTGGGGGAAATTAATAGAAAATGAACCTTTAAAATGTTTTTAGGGCTTAAGTATTCAATCTATGTGGATTAAAATAATTAGATAAGACTGTTTTAACCCTGGATGAAATATTAGATTTTTCTGAAAAAATTCCAATTTAGGCCCCTGCTTGATGCGATGCTATCATTTCGTGTTACTTGAAACTGACAATTGGGAAACTGTTCTATGGAGCAATACAGGGAAATTGGAGTTCTTCACTAATTGGTACCTAGAAGTTCTCCGCGATGCAGTGGCATTGTATTGTAACACTGGAAAATGCCAAATGCCAAATTGTCCTATGGCGCGATGCGCCAAAGTTGCAATACCTCACTGGAAATTGAAAATTGCTATTTTGACTTTCTCCAAGATGCACTATTGGTTAAAATGATGGTTGTTAATGACTGAAGCTTAAAATCACCATAACTTCTAACCCGGTTATCGAATTTGGGCCAATTTTATATTGTTGGAAAGCTAATTCAATTTCCTAGGCAATGACAGGCTATAAACCAAAAAATAATGAGCCTTTCAGAAATTTTATATACAAATACTCATGCAATGGGACTTAGATTATGCTAGGGAAATACGGGGTGTTATAATATCTCCCCCTTGGCATCATTCGTCCCCGAATAAAATTAGTTAAGCTGAGGAAAATTGTTGGACTGAGCTTACACACTGAATATGCATATCTGATGCATGGAATGCCTGGTTGAACTATTTCATGAATGCACGACTGACAAGAACATGATGTGCAACTAAAACTGAGCATGATAGAGAAAAATCTTAAGAAGATTTGGTACCTTATACTAAATTTGGATTCACGGAGAAGAGATGAGGGTACTTGGTACGCATATCTTCCTCTGCTTCCCTTGTGGCTACCTTAACGGATTGATTTATCCAATAAACTTTGACTGGTGGAACTTCTTTGTTCCTTAGTCTACGAACTTGATGATCAAGAATTGCGACTGGAACTTTCTCAAAGGAAAAACTGTTCTTAATATCTACACTTTCTCAGGGAACAAGCACACCTGGATCACCAATACACTTTTTCAATAAAGAGACATGGAATACTGGTTGTACTAAGGCTAAATCTAAAGGCAAATCTAACTCGTAAGATACTTTTCTAAAACAACTGAAGATTATGAAGGAACCATCATTTCAAGGACTGAGTTTCCCTTTCTTGCCGAATATCCTCACTCCCTTCATGGGAGAGATTTTCAAGAACACAAGATCACCGGTCTCAAACTTGAGATCCTTTATCCTCACATTTGCATAAAATTTTTATCGGCTCTGGACAGCCTTAAGTCTTTCTCTGATCAACTGAACCTTTTTCAATGCATCAAACACCAAATCAGGCCCTACTACTACAGCCTCACCTATTTCAAACCAACCAATTAGAGATCTATATCTTCTACCATAGAGAGCGTCAAATTGAGCTATACGAATACTGTAATGATAGTTGTTATTGTATGGAAATTCAATCAAAGGAAAATGGTCATCCCAACTACCTATGAAATCAATAACACATACTCTCAGCATATCCTTAAGAGTCTAAATAGTCCTTTCTTCTTGACCGTTTGTCTGAGGGAGGAAGGTTGTACTGAGGTGGACTTAGGTACCAAGACCCTTTAGGAATGCTTTCCATAAATGAGTGGTAAATTGGGTACCTCTATCTGAGATGATAGATAAGAAGACACTGTGCAACCTAACCAATTCTCTCATATAGAGATTGGCATAGTCCTTGGCTGAGTAAGAGGTATGGACTAAAAAGAAATAAGCTTATTTGGTCATCCTGTCTACTGATATGTGTGCAATTGCGAACACATTTTTAATGCCTTTAACCTCTAATAATTGTGAAGTCTTAAGCAAATTTTGTTATTTTTTGATTGTTTTATTTTTTTAATGCAGATACTAGTGATCGAGGAGGAACCCAAAGAAAAGAAAAATAAATCAGCTGAAATCTGGTGCAAATGAGCTAAAGTGTAGCTGACGCCATTTCTGAAGCGCTGTCAGACATATGACGGGCTGTCAAAGTAGCCGTCAAGCTTAGACAGAACTTGAGGAGTTGAGATGAAATATGACAACATTTCACCAGCGCCGTCAAATATGGGACAGGCTGTCAAAGCGGCCGTAAACCTGAGGCAAATTATGCTGATTTCCAGTAAGGATGTGATGATATTTTTCATGGGTCGTCACATATTTGACATGCCGTCATATTTTCCTTCAGAAAAATCAGAAGATAGTAATTCACTGGAAACTTTGACGATATCCTGCACATGCCGTCAGACGTATGATGCGCCATCAAGAATGTCGTCACCTATTATGAAGAAAATCATAAATTTTAATTTTATTTCCTTTTTTAGTATTGACTATTTAAGGACCTATCGAGAATCTATCATACAATTAACTGGGAGGGTAGCACGTAAAATTACTTCATCTTTTTCATCAGAGATTTTTCTTTTTTTCTTTCCAAACACTTATCAACTATTATGGGATTCTATCTTGTGATTGAATTGAAGAAATACTTATTGGGTTCATCAGTAAATTTATCCATATTACCATGAATTCATCTTTCTATTTCATTCATCAAATCATGAGCGGCTAATTAAATTTGCCAGAGTTATGGAATCCATGAATTAGAGTTTGATATGATGCTAGGTATTTAAAGTATTCAAAGAGTAGTAGGACATCTTGAAACTCTATTGCTTTAACTTGAATCTATTGGTTGCAAACAATAGGTTATGCCTTAGGCTTATTTGCTTTTAACAGAAAAATAAACTAGAGGACGTGAACTCGAAAGCTACCAACCTTCTATTTAATGATTGATGTCGTAACAGGATTAATCTACCTGAGACAAAATCCTATTGGAAATAGATAAGTTATCTAAGTTCGAGATAATTAGATAATAAATTGTCTGGTGAGGTCGAGAGATAAGTCAGATAGTATCGTCGTCAGGGATATTCTGCTGTTTCTTCTTACTTTAAGATTCTTAAGCATTACCTAGTATCTGTCAATTCCCAAAACCCATGGTGAACATCACTCTAGTCTCCCATTTATCTTGGTTAAAAATACTAAAATATTGAAAGTGACAATTGACTCTCTATTAAACTTAAACCCCTATTTTTGAAAATAGTAAACTACCAGTAAAGCATTTCAAAAACAAATCAAAGTTCACACCCTATTCCCTGTGGGATTCGACCCCAACCTAGTTGAGTTTTATATTGACAAAGATCACTTACACCCATTCAAGAGTATAGTTTGAGTGTTATCAAAAAAGGGTGCCATTACCGGGGAATACGGTTGTGGACTGAAAGTTTGTGTGCAAAAATTTGCTGATAGTTAAGTTTTCCAGATTTACGTTTGGTTGTTGGTTTTGTTTATTTGTAGGATATTTATAGGTTAAGCCAAGAACTACTCAATCCGAAACCCCACCACATAAGCAGAATGGCAGAACAACCGGTGCGGTATGAGGTTGATGATGATGACGATTTGGATGGAGCAGGTGCAACGGGTGCGATCATTCCCCATTCGTTGGCACCTGGAGAAAAGTTCAATATTACAAGTACTATGATCCAACTCCTGAATCTGAGGGGTTGTTTGGAGGCCTTCCTGGGGATGACCCCAACCTGCTTCTAGTAAATTTTGTTACCATTTACAAATCCTTTGATAACCCGGGGGTAAGCCAGAGCACTATACGGTTGAGGTTGTTCCCGTTGTCTCTGTCTGGAGAGGCAACATTGTGGCTAAATGAGTTGAATCCTGACTCTATAACCAACTGGAGGTAGTTGAGAGGAGCTTTCCTTGAAAGGTTATTTCAGCCATCCAGGATGGTATAGTTGAGGGATGAGATCAATAACTTTAGACAACCCCCGAATGAGGATTTACATGAAACTTAGGAGAGGTTCAAGAAGAAGCTGACACAATGTCAAACCATAACATGATGAACATATATTTGATGGAGACTTTGTACAAATCTTTTAACTCTGTGACAAAGCCAGTGGTAGATAACGCTGCTGGTAGGTCATTTATTGCTCTATTATTTCAAGATATTGTTGATATGCTGAATAGGATGACCAAACTAAGTAGGGCTTGGTACACCAGCGATTATGTGGTGGCAAGTCTAACTATTTCTATTGGAATGAATGATGAACAATGCAGAAGAAATGAGGAGAATGATTAAGATATGGACCATCTAAAGACTCAAATGGACCTTCTCCCCAAGCACTTATTGTTAGGAAGAACGAAAAAGATAAAGGTTGTAATGATTCGGGACCGGGTTGATATAGAGCCTAAAGAAAAATCCAGCTATATTACTAATCAGGGGGGTTTTCGAGGCAATAGCCACAGGAATCAAGGTTTGAACGGGTATGACAATCCTAATCATAGAGACAGAGAGCACGAAAAATAGAGAAACAGCAATGAAAGAAGTGGGTTGTATGTTCATTCTGGAAATCAAGAAGCTGCTGCAACTACATCGGGAAAGTGGTCTATGGAGGATATGATAAAAAAACTGTTGAAAGGAGTAGAGGCTACGAACGCAGGAGTGACTAGTATGAGGAGTGAATTTTCCACTATGAGTCAGTTGGTTAGTTCACATTCAACTTCTATCCAGCAGTTAGAGCAACAGATGAGTCAACTTTCCTCAACAATGGAGTTGCCTTGATGTCAGAAAGGTGTCCAGTTAAGAAGGTGCGACAGAATCAACAATGAACTAGGGAAGAAGTGGTACTTTACTTAATCAAATGGTTCAGGATCAGAAGACAGACAGTTCATGTATGGCAATTACCACTAGGAGTGGTAAGATTTTATCTGGCCCTTCTGCAGGCAAATCTTTGAACAATGAGAAAGTTGCAGAGAAACTAGCAGAACAACACCTAGAGGAGTCTGAGAAGCTGAATAGCTCTATTGATATATCAGATAAGGAGAAGGAAGAGGAAGTGGTGTTGAAACCCATCCCAACGCCACCATCTTCCTTTCCTCAACTATTGAGAAAGAAGGCAGACAATGCAAAATTCAGCAAATTCCTGGCAATGCTCAAACAATTGACAATAAATGTGCCTTTGATCGAAGTACTTGAGAAGATGCCAGGATATGAAAAATTCATGAAAGACCTTGTTACCAAGAAACGAGCAGTGAGTTGCGAACTGGAAGCAGACCTCTACCTTTCCAGCACTATTTCCATAAGGACCTTGATGCAGAAGAAGTCGGATCCAGGTGCAGTCACCATTCCTTGCACAATTGGAACCATGGAATTCACTAAAGAACTTTGTGATTTGGGAGAAAGTGTTAACCTGATGCCATTGACTATTTATAAAAAATTAGGTCTGGGGAATACCACACCTACCAACATGAGACAAGTGAGTGCAGACAGGTCAGCAAAGTGACCTGTTGTCATTCTGTATGATGTATTGGTAAAGGTCTCAAACTTCATATTCCCCGTAGACTTTTTCATTTTGGACTGCGAGGTGGACTTTGAAGTGCCCATAATCTTGGGTCAATCTTTCCTCGCAATTGGTAGTATGTTTATCTATTTAAGAGCGAATGAGCTCTTATTCAGGGTGAACGATAAAGTGGTGCGGTTTGATATGGGAAAATCAATGAAACATCATGAGAAAATAAGTGTGTTTTTAGTAGTTGATGTGTATTTTGAGGGCGAATAGGATGTGCTTAGAACGGAACATCTTGTTATCGAGCCTTTAGCCGCAGTTGTGATGAACTATGATAGTGAAGGCATTAAGGAGTATGAAGAGATAGTTTGTACCCTGACTGGCCTGGGATCGTATTCTTATGCTCCTAAAATGTTGGACCTTGACCTGGCTAATCGACCAACACCACCAGCCAAGTCGTCTATTGAAGAACCTCCGGTGTTAGAATTGAAAGAGTTGCCTGGTCACTTACGATACCTGGTTCTAGGGAAAGTGAGCACGATACCTATTATTATTGCAGCTGATTTGGAAGAACAAAAGGTAAATGCACTTATTTTAGTACTTCAGAAGAACAAGAGAGTAATCGTATGGACCATCGCAGATATTATTGGCATTCTACCTGGCATCTGTACGCATAAAATCCAACTAAAAGAAGATTGTCCTCCTACCATTGATCATCAGCGCCATCTTAAACCACCAATATAGGAGATGATTAAAAAGGAAATTATTAAGTTGTTGGATGCAGGAGTAGTTTACCCTATTTTTGACAGAAAGTGGGTGAGTCTAGTTCAATGCATGCCCAAGAAAGAGGGTGTGACGGTGGTTTCTAATGAAAAGAATAAGATGATTCCACTCAGACCAGTAATCGGGTCAAGAGTCTTCATGGATTACCGTAAGTTAAACTCTTGGACTCTGAAGGACCACATCCCAATGCCCTTTATGGACTAAATACTTGATCGATTGGCTGGTAGGGGTGGTATTTCTTCTTGGATGGTTATTCTGAATATAACCAAATCTGCATTGCTCCAGAAGATCAAGAGAAGATAACATTCACATGCCCATATGGCACATTTGCATTTAAGAGTATGCCATTGTGGCTATGCAATGCACCCACCACTTTTCAACGGTGTATGATGTCTATCTTTTCTGACATGGTGGAAGACACCATAGAGGTATTCATGGATGATTTCTCTATGGTAGGTGATTCATTTGAAACATGTCTAGAGAATCTGAATGTGGCCTTGCAAAGATGTGTTGAATTTAATCTAGTGTTTAACTAGGAAAAATGTCATTTTATTGTAAAGGAGGGTATCGTGCTTGGGCACAAAATTTCCAAAAGGGGGAGTGAATTCAATCAAGCGAAGGTAGAAATTATCGACAAATTACCGCCTCACATTTCAGTAATGGGAGTACGTAGTTTTCTTGGTCATGCAGGATTCTACTAGAGATTCATAAAAGACTTCTCAAAAGTTGCAAATCCACTTTGCAAACTATTGGAAAAGGAAGTGAAATTCCTCTTCGATGATGATTTCTTGAAGGCATTTGAGTGTCTTAAAAAGAAGCTGATTGAGGCCCCTATTTTTATTGCACCTGACTGGGCAAAACCATTTGAAATAATGTGTGATTCAAGTGGTGTCGCACTGGGAGCTGTATTGGGACAGAGGAGGGATAAATTATTTCACCCGATATATTATGCCAGCAAAGCACAGAATGAAGCACAAAAGAATTACACAGTAACCAAATAGGAAATGCTAGTTGAGGTGTATGCTTTCGAGAAATTTAGATCTTATCTGCCTAGGACTAAAGTGGTAGTACATACTAACGATGCTGCCTTGCGGTACTTGATATACAAGAAGGATGCTAAACCAAGGCTTATTAGATGGGTGTTTCTACTGCAAGAGTTTGATTTCAAAGTCAAACATAGGAAAGGTTATGAAAATAAGGTTGTAGATCATTTATCTAGAATGGAAGGTGAACAGGAAGCTAATGATGAAACAAAGATAAATGATGCATTTCCTGATGAGGAGATCCTGGCAACTGTTGTGGAAATATTGCCCTGGTACGCGGATTTTGCAAACTATATTGTGAGTGAGATCCTCCCAGAAAATCTTATGTTTCACCAAAGAAAGAAGTTCTTGCATGATGTAACACACTACTTCTAGGATGAGCCTTATCTTTTTTGGCGATGTGCAGACAATATCATACGGAGATGCATGCCTGAAGTAGATATACTATGCATACTAGAAACATATCATGCTTCCCCAGTTGGGGGTCATCATACAGGTGACCAAACGGCTAGAAAAATGTTGCAGAGTGGCTATTATTGGCCAACATTGTTTAAAGCTACCCACGAGTTTGTACAAAAATGTGACCAATGTCAGAGGCAGGGGTCTATATCTAAAAGGCATGAAATACCCTTGACTAAGATGCTTGAAGTGGAATTATTTGATGTCTGGAGCATTGACTACATGGGTCCATTTGTATGTTCTTACGGAATGAAGTATATTTTGGTTGTTGTTGACTATGTTTCTAAATGGGTAAAAGCTATTGCTTTGGCTGACAATGAGGGAAAGAGAGTCGCTGCTTTTCTCAAAAGGAACATCTTCTCTCACTTTTGAGTACCATGCATTATTATCAGCGGTGGAGGATCTCACTTTTGTGATAAATTATTTCAAGAAGCTCTGGAAAAATATGGAGTGAAACAGCACAGAGTGGCTACTCCGTACCACCCGTAAAACAGTGGGTAAGTGGAGGTGTCGAATTGTGAAGTTAAGGCTATCCTATCCAAGATGGTGAATGCTAGCCGAAAAGACGGGTCCCAAAAACTTGATGATGCCTTGTGGGCATACCAAACTTCTTTCAAGACACCTATTGGCATGTCACCATTTCAGCTGGTCTATGGAAAAGTGTGACATTTGCCAATAGAGCTGGAACACAAAGATTTATGGGCGCTCAAGAGGTTGAAAGGATAACTTTGTGTTGAGCTATGTGTGTTGAATGCGCTATGTGTTTTCTTAATTAGATTTAGCTGCTTGAGGACAAGAAATTGCTTTAAGTTGAGGGTGTTGACGTGTGCGCAATTGCGAACACATTTGTAAGGCCTTTAACCTAGAATAATTGCGAAGTCTTAAGCAACTTTTGTTGTTTTTTGATTGTTTTTATTGTTTTAATTCAGAGACTAGTGATCGGGGAGGAACCCAAAGAAAAGAAAAATAAATCAGCTAAAATCTGCTGCAAATGAGCTAAAGTGTAGCTGACGCCAGTTCTGAAGCATCGTCAAACATATGATGGACTATCAAAGTAGCTGTCAAGCTTAGAAAGAACTTGAGGAGTTGAGATGAAATGTGACGACATTTTGCCAGCGTTGTCAAACATAGGAAAGGCTGTCAAAGTGGCCGTGAACCTGAGGTAAATTATGCTGATTTCCAGTAAGGATGTGACGACATTATTTATGGGCTGTCACATATTTGACACGCCATCAGGTTTGCCGTCAGAAAAATCAGAAGATAGTAATTCACTGGAAACTTTGATGACATCCTGCACACGTCGTCAGACGTATGACACGTTGTCAATAATTCCGAAGAAAATAATAAATTTTAATTTCATTTTCTTAGTTAGGGTTGACTATTTAAAGACCTAGCGAGAATCTATTAGATAATTAACTGGGAGGGTAGCACGTAAAATTGTTTCATTTTTTTCATCAGATATTTTTCCTGTTTTCTTTCCAAACACTTATCAACTACTGTGGGTTTCCATCTTGTGATTGAATTGCAGAAATACTTATTGGGTTTCATCCATCAGTAAGTTTATCCATATTACCTTGAATTCAACTTGCTATTTCATTCATCAAATCATGAACGGCTAATTCTATTACCCAGAGTTATGGAATCCATGGATTAAGGTTTGATATGATGCTAGGTATTTAAAGGATTCAAAGAGTAATAGGACATCTTGAAATTTTGTTGCTTTAACTTGAATCTATTAGTTGCAAATAATAGGTTATGCCTTAGGCTTATTTTCTTTTAACAGAGAAATAAACTAGAGAACGTGAATTATCAATAGGGACTCGGAAGCTACCAACCTTCTGTTTAATGATTGATGCCATAACTGGATTAATCTACCTGAGATAAATCCTATTGGAAATAGATAAGTTATCTAAGTTTGAGATAATTAGATAATAAATTGTCTGGTGAGGTCGAGAGATAAGTCAGGTAGTATCGTCGTCAGGGATATTCTGTTGTTTCTACTTACTTCAAGAGTCTTAAGCATTACCTAGTATCTGTCAATTCCCAAAACCCATGGTGAACATAACTCTGGTCTCCCATTTATCTTGGTTACAAATACTAAAATATTGAAAGTGACAATTGACTCTCTGTGAAATTTAAACCCCCATTTTCCGAAATAGTAAACTACCAGTAAAGCATTTCGAAAATAAATTGAAGTTTACACCCTATTCCCTGTGGGATTCGACACCGGACCTTGTTAGGTTTTATATTGACAACGATAACTTACACCCATTCAAGAGTGTAGTTTGAGTGTAATCATCTACGATACCCCAAATAGAGTCATGCTGGCGATGGGTACGAGGTGAACCTGTCAGAAAGTCCATGTTTACTTTGTCCCATTTCCACATGGGAATAGAAAACTCCTGTATGGACCCACTAGGATTCTGGTGCTCAATCTTATCTTGATGGCATATAAAGCACTTAGCTACAAACTCTACAATATCTCTCTTCATCCCACTCCACCAATCGATCTCCCATAAATCATGATACATCTTAGTATCCCCTGGATGAATAGAGTAACGCGCACCATGTGCGTCTGCAAGAATTCATTCCCTCAAATCATCTACACCAGGCACACACAATCTACCCTGACAACGCAAAACACCATCTCCCCCTTGGGAGAAAATATCAACTTTCTGATATCTGACTGATTCTTTCAACTTAACTTGCCTTGGATCTCTATCCTACTTTTCCTTTACCTCAGAAACTAGAGATGACTCTGAGCTACTCTGCATCCATACACTACCTTTTGCTGAATCGAGTAAACGGACACCTAGTCGGGAAAGCTGATGAACTTTCTTAGCTAACTTCTTCTTACCATGCTCAACATGAGCTACACTACCCATAGACATTCTACTGAGAGCATCATCCACTGCCCGACTGATACAGAATGTTCATGTCATAATCCTTCAATAACTATAACTATCTTCTCTGACGCAAATTCAAATCTTTCTAAGAGAAAACATACTAAAGGCTTTTGTGATCTGTGAACATATCTATATGCACCCCATACAAGTAATGCCTCCAAATCTTTAAGGAAAACACTATAGCTGCTAGCTCAAGATCATGAGTCGGATAATTCTTTTCATGAGGCTTAAGCTATCTGGAGGCATAGGCTATGACTTTACTTCTCTGCATGAGGACACAACCCAAACCTACTCTGGATACATCACAGTACACGACAAAACCATCTGAACTGTCTGGTAGAGTAAGAACTGGGGTTGAGGTGATTCGAGTCTTCAACTCTTGAAAACTCTTCTCGCATGAATCTGACCATTGAAACTTAACTTTTTTCTAAGTCAATATGGACATGGGGGATTCAATAGAAGAAAAGCCTTCAACAAACCGACGGTAATAGCCAGCTAAACACAAGAAACTCCTAATATTTGATGGAGACATGGGTCTAGGCTAGTTTCTCACTACTTTGGTCTTTTGAGGATCAACTATAATACCATCATCGGAAATAATATGGCCAAGGAAATCTACTGATCGTAGATAGAATTCACACTTACTAAATCTAGCAAACAACTGATGATCTCTAAGAGTCTGAAGCACTACTCTGAGGTGGTCTGCATGCTCATTTTTGCTATGGGAATAAACAAAGATGTCATTGATAAAGACTATGACGAACATGTCCAAGTACTACTTGAACACTTGGTTCACCAAGTCCTTAAAGACTGCTGGGGCATTCGTGAGACTAAAAGAAATGACTAGAAATTCGAAGTGAACATACCTAGTTTCCAAAGCTTTTTTCAAAATAGCACATTCTCTGACTATAAGATGATGATAGACTGATTTGAAGTCTATCTTGGAAAAGTAACTGGCACCCTGAAATTGGTAAAACAAATCGTTGATTCTAGGAAATGGATATTTATTCTTGACTGTGACCTTGTTTAATTGATGGTAGTGTATGAATATTCTGAGAGATCCGTCTTTCTTACGCACTAATATAATAGTTGTGCCCCATGGGGAGACATTGGGCCTGATGAATCCCTTATCTAGGAGATCCTTTATCTATTCTTTCAACTCTTTGTGTTCAGCTGGAGCCATACTGTATGGCAGAATAGATATAGGCTGAGTATCTGGGAGAAGGTCTATTTTGAAGTAGATTTCCCTTTCGGGAGGAACTCTGGGAAGATTTTCAGGAAACACATCTGAGAATTCTTTTACTACTAGGACTAACTCAAGAGTAGGAGTTTCTGAATTAGAGTCTTTGACTCGCATGAGATGGTAAATACACCCCTTCGATATCATCTTTCTGGCTCTAATGTACAAAATCAACGGACCCCTAAGAGCTGTAGTACTACCCCTCCATTCAAGGACTGGTTCATTTGGAAACTGAAAATGAACTATTCTATTTCTATAATCAACTTAGGCATAGCATGAGTGGAGCCAATCCATGCCGATAATAACGTTAAAATCTTCCATCTCTAACTCTATGAAATCAACTGAGGTAACTTTTTGAGATAGTATGACTTGACAGTTCCTATATACCTGTCTGGCTAAAATCAAAACACTTACTAGGGTAGACACTGAAAAGTGCTCTGCTAGAGTTTTGGGACTGACTCCAGAATCGATAGATAAATATGGAGTTACAAAAGAAATAGAAGCTCCAGGGTCTAGTAAAGCATATACATGTAAGTAAAAGACATGCAACGTACCAGTAACTACGTTAGGAGAATTTTTGTGATCTTGGTGGGACTAAAAAGCATATAATCTATTCGGACGCTGACTACAGGTAGTACTGGAAGCAACACCCTGTTGTGTTGGGAGGCCGAATGGAACCGAAAACTGATGGGACTGGCCCTGTTGGCATGCATCCCTACCTTTCTGAGAAACTACCCAATACTCTCGAATCCGATGACCTGTCTTGCCACACCCAAAGAACACATCACTACCCGCTCTACACTCACCCTATTTGTGTCTACCATATTTCTGACATAAAGGATTGGTACGAGCACTGCTAACACTAACCTCGGACTTATAGCCTGGTGCCCTATCCCTATTCTCATTTTTGAATTTAGGTACTGGGGCACTGGATAAAGAAGGTACTGGGGATAAAGACCTCTGATGAAACAAAGGACAGCTACCACCTTTGAACTTTGGCTGATTAAAATTAAAACTACCCATCCTAGCTCTCTTGTTTCCTCTCTCTCTCTCTCTTAATCTTTTTCTCCTCTATCTATTGAGCATAAACCATCAACCTAGACAAGTCCATCTTACTAATAAGTATTGCAGTCCTACACTCTTTGACCACAGTATCAGACATACTAGACACAAACTTACTCATCTTGGACCTAATGTCAGCCACCACATGAGGAGTATATCTAGCTAACTAAGTTAAATTGAGAGAATACTCCCTCACACTCATGCTGCCTTTCCTCAAATTAATAAATTCTAACACCTTGGCCTCCCTCATCTCTAATAGAAAGAATTTTTCCAAGAAAGTCATGGCAAACTCTTCCCATTCTATAGGTCCTGCATCAACACCTCTATTAACTTTCCACTGCTTAAACCAAGTATGGGCTACATCCTGCAATTGATATGGATCCAACTCGGCAATCTTACTAGACTTCACCCCCATAGAATTCATGACCTTCTGAACCATATCTAAGAATTCCTATGGATCCTCTTCAGATTTGGATCCCATGAAAGAAGGAAGATTCATCCTGGTGAAATCCCAAATTCTAGTTGCAGCAGTATTGGCAACTCGGTTGGTTGGAACAGCAGCTTGCCATTCATTCTGTACTTCTACGGAGTTTTCTAGAGTAGTGAACGCATCCCTGAATTCTATGTGAGAGACATGCTCTTCTATAGGATTTGCCTAGATGGGCTTAGGGGCTGGCTGAGTTCTTTTTCTTCTTCCATCCTTGTTGGGAGGCATGTTCTATAAATGAAAAGAGGAAACGGATTAGACAGAGAGTTTAACTTGAGCTCAGGCTCACACACACAACATAAATACTGAAACAAGGGATACTTTTCCTAAATTCCTTGTAGCCCCTCGTCCATAAGTATGTCACGCTACACACCAATGCACAAGACTCTATTCGGCGTGGCTTGAAGACTTCCTAGGATACTTAAAAATCTTAGGCTCTGATACCAAGTTTGTAACAGCCCGAGACTACCCCTAGTCATTACACCATGCTTACAGTCCCAAGGAACCACAAGCTAACCCATGAGATGGTACCTTCTGTGAGCACTAGATAATATAATCATAAATTTGTGGAAGAATAACTAAAGTACCACAAGGTTTTAAATATCTAAATTTAAACTGAAATATAAATCTAGGAAAATGACTTCTTGAATTTGATAAAGTACTAATAAACTAAACAACAAACTGACTGTAATGTTTGAAAAGCCTCTAAATCTGACTGACTGAGAGTTGATGGGATAAGCCCCTGACTAACTCTACTGACTATTGAAATAAAGATATGAAATAATATAGTCTGTCCTCGGGTTATGAGGACTCACCAATGATACTGTACTATTGAGAATCTGATGGACTAAGTGCGATCCGGGAACTGATCATTAGCACCTATGATATTAGAGATCATAGCACAAAAAAAGGTATACGATTAATACTTTGAATGTACTGGTATGCTAAATGAGGTAGGCCAACATAAAAGGTTTCATGAATATGAGTAATGATCTATTTGAATATACATTTAAAGCATGGAATACTGAATAAAGAGCATGAAATATATAGATATTGGACATGCATGGAAGACCATAAAATACTAAAAATACATGAAAATTTGTAGTCACTGAGGATGCATGACCAAGCATATGACATGAACTAGATGAAATCTGCAAACTGAACTAATGAAAATAACTGAAATCTGTATGTTTTGGTCAAGCAATACTATGACTGAAGAACTAAACTTGACCTGTGACTGAGACTATATCTGAAACTGTGGGAGGTATCATCTAATCGACATTCCACAATATGAGCTAATCGGAGTCCAACCTGTAACCCCAGTTGGAAGAGTGTTAATACCGTTCCACAGGTACTAACGTTGGTTTTGTGGATCTACTAAATGATATAATGTCCAAAGAACTAAGGGTGTCAAGCTTGAACTGATAGGTGACCCCTACGAGATAGTCAAGCCTAATCTGACGGGTGACTACTTATATCCTATGCTGGCTACATAGTTCTAGAGTATAGGAATTGCTACTAATGACTCTACCTATCTAATGGTGAAGCCGCCATCCTTACTCTCTCTTAGTGCTAAATCATACTCCCAACTAAATGACATTAAAGTGCTTGACTATTCTGAGTTTAACTGACTGTTCGAATAATGCTCATGATATAATCTTAAGTTACTCTGAAGATACTGAGACAACATTAAGTAAACAACTACAATTTTGGGTATTCAATACCCCCAGGACTCAAAACAATAGTAGTAGCATGAAACTAAACCATTGAAGGACACAGCATGAAGACTCTTATTAAATCAATTGCACTTGTAGGCATTTTATCAAACACTTATAGTTCATGGTTTAAAATAATCATAGAATTACTAAAGGTCCGTCATAATTGACATAAAATTATCATGGAAAACACTAAGTCATGATTTAATCCAACAAATGATAACACTAAAATATGAGGAATCGAATAATAACAATAACTTCATAAAAATATGGTATTAAATTAAAGTTCATGGAGGTTAATGGATGAAATCATGATTTAAAATCAAATCACATAAAAAGATAATAACTTTATAATTAAAATGTTACTTGATCTCCATGGATGAACATCTAACATACTTTAACGGATGAATTTCTTGAAGTTCTTGGGTGAATTCTTGAGATTGCTCCTGGTTTCTTAAGAGCTAGGGTTTGTAATTTAGAGAGAAAGCTCTTGAATTTTGGGGAAATTAATAAAGAATGAACTTTTAAACATTTTAGGGCTTAAGTATTCCATCTGGGCGCATTAAAATTATGGGATAAGACTGTTTTAACACTCGACAAAATATTAGATTTTGGCATAAAATTTTCTATTTGGGCCCATGGAGCGATGCGGTGCTATCGCCCCATCTCACTAAAAATGACAACTGGGAATCTGGTCTATGGCGTGATGCAGGGAAATCTTGGTCTTTCACTGATTGGGACCTTAAAGTTCTCTGCGATGAGGTGGCATCACGCTGAAACATTGGAAAATGACAAATGCCAAATTATCCTATGGAGCGACGCGCCAAAATCGCGATACCTCATTGGAAATTGACAATATCTATTTTGACTCTCTCCGTAATGCATTGATGGATAAAATAATGGTGTTTAACGTCTAAAACTTAAAATCTCCATAACTTCTTACCCGGTTATTGTATTTGGGTGAATTTTATATCGTTGGAAAGGTAATTCAATTTTCGATGCAATGGCAGGCTTTAAATTGAAAAATAATGAGTGTTTCATAAATTTTATATACGAATTGTCATTCACTAGGACTTAGATTATGCTAGAGAAATACGGGGTGTTACACCTATATTGAGTTCATATTCATAGAAGAGTTCATGTAACACAAATCTAGAGTCAACATATTAAGTAAAGGTGTGTAAGATTATTATTTTACATTATTTAAAGATGGATACTATTTCTATAGAACTTGGATGTTCTCATTTGAGCACTATAATAACTAGGATCACTAGTGGTACCAGTGAGGAGATTGGTATGATTGAGGTATTGGATATGAGTTAGTCAGAGAGTTTATATAGAAGATGAATAGAAAGGATAAGGGGTCCTTCCAGAGTAGACGGTTATTAGTGATGACTATCTTTGGGTTTTGCAGATCTTTATAATATGTAGCATGGTAGGAGGATTAGAAGAGATAAAAGCTGGAACAAAGTTCAAGTTTGGTCTTCCTTTGCGCAATACCATTAAGCTACAAAAAAAGTGATAAGGTATTAATGAGCGATCACATGCATTTTTTTCATCTACAAAACAGAGGAATAGCTCTTAATGGGCCAGACTGCAACATTACAGGGACTAGACGAATGCAATAGATGATGGGACCACATCGAATTGGCCTATATCATGTGGAATATTAAAAACAAAGAAAACAATTTTCCTTGTAGTAATTTCCTAACGATGTTGGAACTTCTATTTTATTTCACATTAATATGGTGTTTTTGTTCTCCCCTATATTTTCTTTTTTAAAATTTGGATCATAACGTGTAATTTTGGCTCTTAAAATTTGTTCTTCTATGTAAATGTAAATTTAATGCCCAAAATTACACCCTTTATAATGATGTTGGTGATCCTCTTTCAACTTGCTTCACCATTTTAATTAAGAAGATTCATTTAAAAAGGGTTATACAAGCTCCCTGTTTGCTTAAAGTTTGATTGACTAGATAGACTCGAATAACTTAAAATTTCTTTGTTTGCATAAAGTTTGATTGGCCAGATAGTAACTGAAACTTTTTCTTTTTGCATAATGTTTGATTAGACAAATAGACTCGACTAGCTGAAACTTTCACTGTTTGCTTAGAATTTAACTAGCCATATAGATTTGGGTAGCTTAAACTCAAAAACTTTCTTTGTATTCTTACAGTTTGATTGGACAAATTGACTTGAGTACATTAAACTTTCTTTGTTTGCATATTTTTTTATCGATGGGTTACACAAGATCCCTATTTGCTTAAAGTTTGTAGTTCACTTATGACCTGATAAGTGTTTTTTAATTAAAAAATCATATATATAACTTGATTTTTTTTCATGATTGATGTTCTAGTCTTGTAAAATTACTGTGTTTAGCACTTGTAGATATAATTTGCTTGATATTTTTTTTGTTCTTACATTTTAAATTTGTACTTATTAGTAGCCTTTTAGTAGAAAGAAGAATGGAAAAAAGTTGGATTCATATTAAGGATAGATGTGATAGAAGATATAATAATGGAGTAGATGAACTTTCTTGATTGGGCATATAATCAAGACAATATGAGCATCATCATTCGATGTCCTTATAATTGGTGTAAAAATAATGTGTTCAAGTTAAGAAATCAAATAAGAATAGACTTATTGATATGACCCGCCCTGGGGCCTTGTTATAATGGGCGTCCCAAGTCTGACGAGGACCGGAGACCAACCCCGCAACCTAACCCAACCTCTAACCTCCTACCCTGAGTTGGTTGAATTTCTAACATCTAACAAGTCGCATAAAGACTCAAGAAAATGATCACAACTATGAATGACCCTACTGAGTTCAACCATCCCATACCACCAATCCAAAAACAACAAACCATACAAAAAAAGGGCCATAAACCAGGCCATAAAAAATGATGCTCCAAAACATAATATAGTTAATCTCAAAATAAAAATGAATGGAAAAATCAATAACCTCATCCAATGATGCCAGGCCTTCAGCTTATTCCAATGCCAATGCCAATACCAATACCGATCCTGGCCATTCCAACCCATAAAAGTACCACAAAGCCTCTAACTAAAAGAGTAAGGAAATTTGATTGGAACTTGCCCCCAACCATAGCCAAAACCAATATCCAAAATAAAATCAAAGTGTCTTGAAATATCCATAACATAAAATTAAGACTTTTGAAAGGATGTAAGCTCACCACTTTAGTCCAAATGTTGTACCCGAGGAAATAACTATGTAGGAGAAGTAGAACGATCGGTTTCTGCTTAGTGTGGGTATACAACAGCCAGTAGATGGGGTTAGCGAGTTACCGTTAGCATGATCTCAGAATAAGGATAAAATTATACCATTTATAAAACCAAGTAAAACCATCCATATGAACACAACCATACATACATACGTATGTATATTTATATGTATATATATATATAACTATGCCGGGAAAAAAGGGATCAGGTTTAGTATGCCTTTAAAATCTTTACCTGGGTTGTGTAGCTATGTCATCTTAAAACACCCACGAGCTATATGGGTTCATCTCCCCCTGTTGAAATGGACCTAGTGCATGCATGTAACGCCCCAAATCTGGTACCCGGAATGCTACACGGCGCCCATGACTATGAAGGACCACAAGCAAACCCATGACTGATATCTGTAAACTGAGCACTGAATAATAGTATTAATATCATAAATGTGGAAACATAAACTAAAAGGCCATAAGGTTCAATACTAGGACATAACTGAAAAATATGGTATGAGAATACAAAAATAACTAAGATAATTGTCTGAACATACTGTAGTCTGAAAGCCTCTAAACTGTCTGAATAAGGAGTTGATGGGACATGTCCCCAACTAACTCAAACTACTCAAATAAACTGAAAACTAAAATAGTAATGTGATCATCATGTCCACAAAGGATGAGGACTCACTGGTAACTATGATCGCTGAATTAGGATGCTACTGGATCTCTGGAGCTCGTGCTTCTAAACCTATGGTATAAGACACCATAGTGCAAATACTTCAGTACTTTGAATGTACTAGTATGCAAATGAGGTAGGCTGAATGAAATAGGTTCATATACATGAACAATACTATCTAACTGACTAACATGAACGTGAGAATACATGCATGCATACAAAACTGTAACTGAGATCATGATAGGAGTGGATACTGAGCTAAGACTACTGAGTCTACTAAAATTGACATCTAAGTCACTGATGAGTGAGAAACTAATACTATATTACTGAATACTGAGGGACTGATACTATGTTACTGACACATTAATAACTGTGTCTGACAGTTCTAATTATGATGAACGGGTCTGGTTGACTGTATATGATAGTCCTGAAGATGAATGCTAATAACATATGTTTTGATAACTGATATAACTAATAAAATGAGTAACTATATCTGATAGTCCTGAATCTAATGGAACTAGCTGAGTTTCGTACTGTATCTGAGTAACTGAATCTGAGATCAGTCTTATCTAATGGGTGATCTCTAAATTTAATGATATCGTTACTGATTGACCATAGTTGTGATCAGTCCTGTCTAGTGGGTGATATCGGAGTCTATTTATAATGATAAAGAGTGACTATATCTGACAATCCTAAATCTATACTACTGAGCAGAATTAACGGTATCTAACAGTCCTGATTCTATAACTGAAATTATGGAATGTATTCATCTAACCGACATGCCCCATATTAATATAACTGGGGTCCAACCTGTAACCGCAGATGGAAGGGTGTCAGTCCGCGCCACTGGTAAAGACAACTGTTATGGAGTCAGTCCTAATCTAGCGGGTGACCCCTAGGATCATTCCTATACATTTGAATGTGATAACGGGTGATCCCTGAGTATGTCAGTCCTATCTAACGGGTGACATCTCATGCCTACGCTAGATACGTAGTTCTGGAACTCAGGGATTGCTTCTAGGGATCTCAGTCCTATCTACCGTGTGAGTCCCTATCCCTAAGCTAGCTTGGTGCTGAATCCTACTCACATTTGAAAGACACTGAACTGATCAACTGAAATGAACTGATACTAGTGGTATTGTATAGTGGAGCTAAACTGAATTTATTGAATGATGGAATGTACTGAGTTCTGAGGACTGACTAAGAATACTGAAGTTACTGAGATTGACTGGGAATACTGAGGTTACTGAGCTACTAAAATTATTGAGATTTCTGAGATTTCCTGAGTCACATGACTGACTGAGTTCTTTGAAATTAGAGATGAATCATGATGATTAATTGTTGTATAATGTGCCCTAGATGTTTACATGAATATACATCTATACAAATCAATTCCATATAAAATTGATCACCCAACAAGAATTTGAATTCAATTGATCATTCTCAACATAAACAAAACAAACCCAACAAGAAATTCATAAAGAAATCCATAAACTTGAACTTAGAGAAGAGATTCTTGGGATTCATGGATGAAAGGAGTCCTTGAATGAACACTATGCATACCTTAGTTCGTGATTTTGTGAAGATTGACGGTTACACCTTCTTGAATTTGAATCCCCTATAGAAACCCTAGCTTGTTCTTGAGATAAACTTGAGAGACATTAGTATATTTTGGGTGAAAAATGGCTAAATCATGTGTTATTAGGTTTAAATAGGGGTAGGAAATTGACCCTTTTAACCCTTGGACGCGTCTTTAATTTTTAAGAAAATTTCCCAATTTTCATCCATAGCGCGACGCGCCACTATCGTGCCAAGTCACTGGAAAGTGACAAATGGGAAATTGTGTGGTGGCACAATGCAGAGCTATCGCATTGTCATCTTGTCTGCGATCTGGAAGTTTGGCGCGATGCGCCACTATCACGGAGAAATACTGGAAATTGACAATTGTCATTTGAGCTATCTCCGCAACGCGCTGAAGGCTCAGGTGATACACGGTCTCACTAAAAAGTCTCTAACTCATCACTCGGGTGTCGAATTTGGGCAAATTTTTTATCGATGAAAAGCTTATTCGATTACCCACATGATAAAAAGTGAAAATATTGAAAATACCACGTGTACAAAATTGGATTCATCTTTAAAAGAAAGCTTATAACATTCATGGAAAACTTTTCAAGCTAGGAAAAGTATGGGGTATTATAGTGCAGCACACGGCAAGGGAAAAAAACCATAGTAATACTAGTACATTCCCCAAAATATAGCATGACATCATGCACACGGTCATCAAGACCAACCTCATATCAGCAAATATGAGTTCCCAGTTTTTTTCCCCGCGGGATCTCCTCCTTCCATGGCTTTGCTACACATCCCGTCATTATTGCCCAATTAAAACCATTTTCCATTTATTAACCAAGGCCATTAATATTGGTATCGTCATACCAATCCTTACTTGAAGTATCATCCATAGTCAACCATTTATAGGTTTAAGGGGACTTTCTAGTGCCCTTCCATTAACCATATTAAACTATTTAGGGGATTCCATGAGCCCATAAAGCATAACCATTAGCCATTTACAATTCTAAGTCATTTAAACCATGCATAATTCCTTTACCAAGTTTTAAAACAAGAAAGAGTTCCATTAAAAGTAGTCAATGCAATGAAAATATCTTTATAAGCATTTTGTCAAACACATTGGGGGCATAATATGACCAAAACCAATTCCACTAATCATTAAACCATTCCCATGCAGTCCTATTATCCAAACCACCATTAATTCATATGAAAGAATAATTAAAACCATGGGAAACCCTAACCAACAATTTAATATAAAACCTCCAAATCATATTTTAAAACCAAAATCATACAATCAATGATATCATGAAAACATTTATAAAATCATGCCTTTAGTTACAATTAAAAATGAGGGAAGAGAACATGCCTTAAACCAAGATGATGATGGAAGTAGATCAACAATACAAGCCCCGAATTTATCCTTTAGTTGAAGCCCTATCATCCCTTACCCAGAAGCTTCTGAGAGAATTTTATAGTGTTTAGAAGAGTTTATAAGTGTTAATGAATTGAATAATAGGGTAAATAACCTCCTAAGAAGGTTAGAGGTTATGGGACCTTATTAGGATAAGTAGGGAGATATCAAGAATACCCCCACTTAAGTTGAACCAAAATCCCGTTAGAAGGGTACGATTGACCCACACGAGTCGTACCCTCAAATACGATTGGTATCCTCCAATCATAACCTAGCCTCAACCCTTGGATCCAACACTGTCTATCACTCGACTCATCTAACCAATTCATATTGACAGTATACGATCCATACTCTTCATTAGTTCCCATGGCAGATTTAAACCCAGGAAAGTTTTAGACATTGTCCATCATACAAGTCCTAGGTCTGACTCATACCCTAGCTTACGGATCATGGTGAACCACTGGTACTTATATCCAACCTAAGTAAGAAAGTCTAAGATTAAGTTAAGGAACCAAATGATCTTTAACCACCAATACGACTCGTATCCCTAAGTCATACCTTTTCCAGTAACCAAAATCCATCTCATCAACCAACACTGGTCAACATACGACTGGACCATACCATCCGTACCCCAACATATGGATTATACCCATGAGTCATATTGGTTCTAGAGATCAGAATTCTTGGAAATTTTCAAAGGTCCAGAAACCAAGGTGTTTCAGTCTCCCCCACTCGGAACATTCATCCTCAAATGACGGACAATGTAAGGGCAACCACACATATGAATCATTTGCATTATAAAATATATTCTTAATCTTTAACAAAGTTTATAAAAAAAAAGATATTAAATCTTTCCTTTAACAAACTTTGAAAATAAAGACATATTGAAGACACATAACTTCCTCATGAACCCCGTGAGCATAAAAAAATTGCATATATTTGGACTTCATGTCCTCCTCCGCTTTCCATGTAGCTTCTTCTACCTTATGGTTTTGCCAATGAACCTTAATTGAAGCCACATCCTTGGTATGCAAATGACGAACCTACCTATCCAAGATATCAATCAGGATTTCTTCATAATATAAAGAATCAGTGACATCAAGTCGTTCCAAAAGAACAACTAGAGTAGGATCACCAATACACTTTCTCAACATGGAAACATGAAACATCGGATGAACTAAGCTCAAGATAGCAGGTCACTCCAACTCATAAGAAACATTACCAACTCTCCAAAAAATCTCATAAGGACCCATATATCGGGGACTTAGCTTCCCTTTCTTGACAAACTGCACTACCCTCTTCATGGGAGATACCTTAAGGAAAAACTTATTCCCAACCTCAAACTCCAAGCCTCTACACCTAACATCTGCATAGGACTTTGGCCACTTTAGGCAGCCTTAGCCTTTCCAGAATCACCTTCACCTTCTTCATAGCTTTTTAAACCAAGTCGGGACCAAACTTGTCTACCTCACCAAGCTCAAACGAACCAATAGTAGATCTACACCTCTTACCATACATTGCCTCAAAAAAGGCCATATCAATACTATAATGATAACTATTATTGTAAGAAAACTCCATCAAAGGTAGATTCTAAACCCAATTACCACCATAATCAATCATACATGCTAGAAGAATATCCTCCAGTGTCTAAATAGTTCTCTCAACTTGCCCATCCATCTGTGGATGGAAAATAGTATGCCGACTCACCTTAGTCCCCATCCTTCTTTAAAAAGACTACTAGAAGTGAGATGTAAACTGCGTTCCACGATTATAAATAATCAAAACCAGCACCCCATAAAGCTTCACAATCTTCTGAAGATACAGCTTCACATAATCCTCCACCGAGAATGTAGTTCTCATGGCAAAAAAGTGTGCAAACTTAGTCATCTTATCCACAATGACCCAAATCAAATCATTTTTGTTCTGAGATCGAGGAAGACCGGTAACGAAGTCCATATTGATCACTTCCCACATATATTTAGGAAAATCAATTTGTTGATATAGCCCTCCTGGCCTCATGTTCTCAACCTTAACCTGTTGACATACCATGCACTTGACCACGATATATCTTAATTAAGCAGGGATAAATAACATAGCACGACTCATGCTCCTTGGCTAAAATCCTTTGTTGCAAACTATCGACATCAGGAACACATAAACTTCCTTAGTACCGTATAGTACCATCATCACTGATCTCAAACACCACTACCTTTTGTCCACTAACGCCACTCTTAATTTTTATCAAGATAGGATCTAGCACTTTCTTCTCCTCAATCTTCGTACCAAGAGATGATCGAACCACTTCTTGTTTCATCGAACCAACATCCTTGGAGTCGAAGAGTCAAACTCAAAGTTTAGCAAAGTGGTGAATATCCTGCACCAATTCCCATTTTCCTTCCTCCACATGACCCAAACTCCCCATGCATTACCTGCTAAGAGCATTAGTAACTACATTAGCTTTAACTGGGTGATAATGAAAACTTATATCATAATCCTTGAGAAGCTTAAGTAATCTCATCTGCTTGAGATTAAGCTCTTTTTGGGTGAACACATACTGTAGACTTTTATGATCAAAAAAGATATCCAAGTGAACACTATAAAAATAATGTCACCATATTTTAAAAGAAAACACAACCACTAACAACTCCAAATCATAAGTAGGACAATTTCTCTCATGTACATTCAACTTCCTTGAAACATAGGCAATAACCTTCCCATGCTGCATCAACACACAACCAAGTCCTACCCGAGATGAATCACAATAAACCACAAACCCATCATTGCCTTCCAACAAAGTTAAAATTAGAGCCAAAGTTAACTTATCCTTTAACTTCTCAAAACTCCCTTCACAAGCATTTGACCAAGAAAACATAACCTTCTTGTGAGTTAACTTAGTCAAAGAAGTAGCTATCAATGAAAAGCCTTCTACAAACGACTAATAATACCCAACTAAACCCAAGAAGCTCCGAATGTTGGTTGGAGCCGTGGGTCTAAGCCACCTCTTCACCACAACAACCTTTTGCGAATCCATCATGATCCTCTTACTAGAAATAATATGACCTAAGGTAGTTACAATGATTAACCAAAACTCATATTTGGAGAATATGGTATACAATGGTTGTTCTTTTAGGGTTTGCAGCACCATATAAAGGTAATTAGCATAATCCACCTCACTCTTTGAATAGACCAGTCTATCATTAATAAACACAATAACGAAGAGATCAAAATATTGATGAAAAACTTCGTTCATCAGATCCCTAAATGTCGCCGGAGCATTAGTCAACCCAAATGGCATTATTAAAAAATCAAAATGCCCATACCGAATACGATAAGCCATCTTAGGTATATCTACGTCTCTAATCTTTAGCTTATGGTACCCAGACCAAAAATCTATCTTGGAAAAGAACTTGGCACCTTGCAACTGCTCAAAAAAACCATCTATCCTTTGAAGAGGATACTTGTTCTTGACCGTCACATTATTCAACTACCTATAGTCAATGCACATCCGAAGGGAACCATCCTTCTTGCACACAAACAACACCGGCGCAACCCAAGTAGTTACACTAGGATGAAAAAACCCCTTATCCAGAATATCTTTATTTTACTTCATGAGTTCCCTAAACTCAGCCGGAGCCATTCTATATGGAGGAATAGAAATTAGACAAGTATCTGGAATTAGATCAACACCAAAATATATTTCCCTATCCGGAGGAACACCAGGAAGATCATTCGAAAAGATATCTGGAAACTCATTAACTACTGGACCTGACTGGAAAGAAGGATTTTTGTGTTATAATCCTTAACCCAGACCAAGTGATAAACACAACCTTTAAAGATTAACCTCCGAGCTCTAAGATAAGAAATAAATCTCACCCTAGGAGATAGAGAAACACCCTCTGACTAAATAACTGGTTCACTAGGGAACCTTAAGATAACCCTATGGGTCAGACAATCCAAGAATATGTAACAAGAGTGTAATCAGTCTATCCTCAGAATGACATCAAAATCCACCATATCCAACTAAAACAGATCCACCAAGGTCTACATACATCCAACTGATACCACTCACCCCCTATCGACTCTTTCAGAAATAACTAAGTCACCTACTAAGGTAGGAAAAAAGGATCTGAAATAACATCAAATCAAAACCAAAATACACAACCACATAAGGAGTCAATTAGGAGAGAGTAGATTATGGATCAAGAAAATAATATAAGTCACGTGAGTAAAGCTGTAACATACCAGTAATGATATTAGGTGATGCCTAGGATTCCTATTGAGATGCCAAAAGCATACAACCTATTCCGAGCAACACAAGAACTAAGAGCAGTAACAGAAGTAGATTGAATACCACCAGATGTAGGAGCAGAAAATGAAGCCACACAAATCTTATTCACCCCCTCAGCAACCTTATTAATCGGATAATCCCTGATTCAATGGCGTTTCTGGACACACATAAAGCATTTGTCCTTTTCTTCATCATAATAACCATGATTAGGACGACCATAGAACCTAAAGAGGGCATGAAATAACTGACTGACCTCCATTTGCTTGAGATTGGGCACCCTATGCCTTGAAATTATCACCATAATAATGATGCTTGTCACATAACTGGTAAGAAGCACTACTAGAAGAGTAGGAACCGGAACTTCCCCACTTTTTTTTCTATTACTATCCACCATCTCAATCACCCTGAGACTGAGCACCTCCCTAGTCAGAAAACCTGCTCCTCTTACCCTGCCTACCACCAAACTATGTTATCTTTCTCTTTATATCTTCTACTTACTTCATATGAATAGTCAACCTAGAGATATCCATATCTTTAATCACCTAGGTAGTCTTGCTCTAAAAAATTAGATCATGATTCAACCCAGAAGCGAACTTCCTCATTCTAGCCCACATGTCAGCCACTAAATTTGGAGTATAACTTGACAATTGGTGAAACTTAAAGAAATATTCCTTGACAGACATCCTTCCCTGCTTGAGGTTTACAAACTTCTCCATCTTTGCTTCCCTCAACTCTTGGGAAAAAAAATGATCCTGAAGAGTACCAGAGAAGACATCCCATAAGGATGACTCCTCCACATCTCCTCTATCCCTATCCTACTCTTAAACCATTGATATGAAACCTTCTTGAGATGATAAGCTATAAAGTTTACCCCCTCCACATTCGTAGCCTGTATCACCCAAAATATCCTTTCCATTTTATGTAAGAAGCCCTATAAATCCTTTTCCACCTTTACTCCAAAAAAATAAGAGAAATCATCTTCATAAATTGGCCAACCCATGTCGCCTCAATAGATAAATTTCCAAACATATCACACTTAGCCTAAGCAGAAACCATTTTAGCAATAGCATGAATAGACTGATGGGATTTCACATTAGTCACATTGCCTTGAGGAGGACTAGTAGCAATCGGTGGAATTCTAGAACTATTAGGGATAGGGCCTGAGATCAAAGATGAACCCAAAAGTAGGATGCACCCCTTCAGCATTACCCCCCAGATAGGATAGAAGAATTTTCTTGTGTTCCTGATCTATGAGGCATGATCTGATATACTAACAAACAAGGATTGGAGAAGATTCTAGTATTGACACTCAAAGCATGAAAATAGAATACGAGGAAAGTGAAACATTCCTAAATGTCTTTTAGCCTCTCCTTTATGAGTGTGGCGCACTACACACCCCGAAAAAAGACTCTATTCAATACGACTTTGTGGAGTAAAACTGACCACAAACCTACGGAGTGATACAAACCTTACACGACCTGCCCTGGGGCCTTATCGTAGTAAGTATATTAAGTCCGGCAAGGATCGGAGAACACCCCCACCACAAAACCCAACCTCCAACCTTCTGCCCTGGGTTGGCTGAATTTCAAGCATGTAACAAGATAGTGTAAAAGCTCACATAAAGACTTTAGGATAAGATCACAACCGTGACGGACCCAACTGAGTCCAACATCCCATACAACTAATCCAACCATAAAAATCATACCAAAATGAGGGCCATAAACTACGTCATAACCAAAGAAGTTCCAAAACATAATATAGTTAATCCCAAAATTAAATAGGATGGAACAACAAATAATATCTTCCAATGACGTCGTCTCTTCAGCTTACTCCAATACCAAGGCTGACACCAATTCAGATCTCACCCATTCTAACCCATAGAAGCACCCAAAGACTCTAACTAAAAGAGTAAGGAAATCTGGTTAGGACATGCCCCCAACCATAGCCAAAACCAATATCCAAAATAAAATTAAAGTGTTTAGAAATATCCGTAACATAAAATGGAGCCTTCTGAAGGGATGGAAGCAGATGATATTAGTCAAAATACTATCCCTGAGTTAATCACTATGTAGGAGAAGTAGAACTCTTGGTTCCTACATAGCGTGGTATACAGACTCCAGTAGACAAGTTTAGCGAGTGACCACTAGAAAAATATCAGGATAAGGATAAAATTATGCCTTTTATAATTCCAAGTAAAACAATCGATGTACACACAACTATACATATATATATATATAACTATAACAGGAAAAAAGGGACCAGGTTGATCATGCCTTTTAAACCTTTACCTAGGATGTGTATCTTTGTCGTTCTAAACCACTCACGGGTAATATGGGTTCAGCTTGCCTACTAAAAGGGCCCCAATGCGTATAGCCATATGAACAGGGAAGAACACCTTGGGATGACTAGTACATCACCCAAAATATAGTGTGACGTTATGCTCACAGTCACAAGACTAACCTCATATCGACAAATATGAGTTTCCAGTTTTGGTCCCCTCCGGGACCTACACCTTTCATGGCTTTGCTACACATACTGCCATTATTATCCAATTAAAACCAATTTCCAAATAACCAAACCATTTTTCATTTATTAACCAAGTCTACTGATATTGGTATCGTCATACCAATCCTTACTTACAAGTATTACCCATAGCCAACAATTTATAGGTTTAATAGGACTTTCAAGTGCCTTTCTATTTATCATATTAAACCACTTGGGGGATTCCATGTGCCCTACAAGCATAACCATTAGCCATTTACCATTCCAAGACAATTAAAACATGCATAATTCCTTTACCAAGTTTTAAAATAGCATAGAGTAGTTCCATTAAAAGTAGTCAATGCAATGAACATATCTTTATAAGCATTTTGTCAAACACATTGGGGCATAATATGACCAAAACCTATTCCAGTTTCCACTAAACCAATCCTATGCAATCCAATTATCCAAAACAACCATTAAAGCATATGAAATTATAATTAAAACCATGGGAATCCATAACCAAACATTAAATATCGAAACCCCAAAATTATATTTTAAAACCAAAATCATATATTCAATGAAATCATGAAAACATTCATAAAAATCATGCCTTTAGTTAGAATTAATAATGAGGGAAGCGAACATAACTTAAACCAAGATGATGATGGAAAAAAATCACCAAGACAAGCCCCAAATTAATCCTTTAGTTTAAACCCTAGCTTCCCTTGTCCAAAAGCTTTTGAGAGAATTTTAAAATGTTCAGAAGAGTTTCTAAGTGTTCATGAATAGAATAATTGGGTAAATAACCTCCCAAGTAGGTTAGAAGTTGTAGGAACTTATTAGGATAAGATGGGAAATATCCAGAATACCCCCACTTAAGTTGAACAAAAATTCCATCACTGGGGTATGACTGACCTACAAGAGTCGTACCCTCCAATACAATTGCTATCCTCCACATATATCCTAGCCCAATCCTTGGATCAAACACTATCCAGTATATGACTTATCCAACCAAGTCTTATTGACAGTATTTGGTTTGTACCCTTTATCCGTATCTCTGGCATATTTAAACCCAAGAAAGATTTAGACATTATCCATCATACGAGTCTTGGGTACGACACGTACCCTTTCTTATGGCTCATGGTGAGCCACTCGTACTCAAATATAATCTAAGTAACCAAGTCTAAGATTAAGTTAAGGAACCAAATAATCCATAACCACTAATATGACTTGTACTTCTAAGTCGTACCCATCCTAGTAACCAAAATCCATTCCGCCAACCAACACTGGTCAACAT
This sequence comes from Capsicum pubescens, assembly GCA_030864215.1. Taxonomy (NCBI): domain Eukaryota; kingdom Viridiplantae; phylum Streptophyta; class Magnoliopsida; order Solanales; family Solanaceae; genus Capsicum; species Capsicum pubescens. The sequence goes on from CM061542.1 coordinate 103,378,515, forward strand.
ATGACTAGACCATATCATTCGTACCCCAATATATGGCTCATACCCATGAGTCCTATTGGGTCCAAAGATCAAAATTCCAAGAAATTTTCTAAGATCCAGAAATCAAGGTGTTTTACTTATTAGGAAAAGTTGTTGGGATAGTTATAATATGTGGCACTTGCATAGAGAAGTATTAGTAAGAATTGATTATAATAGTGTATGCCATAATGTAGAAGAAAACACTAGTGTTGTAGAAGATGATATTGTTTAAATGATTCATTATACATGTAGATATACAAATATAAAGAATATAAATAATGTTGAAGAGGATAATGAATATCCAGATGTGCTTGCCATAAAAATTCTTCAAATTATTGGAAGATGTTAAGACAGAACTTTATCCTTGTTGAAAAAAATCATCTAAGTTGTCTTTTATAGTTAGACTACTTCACTTAAAGAGCCTTAATCATTGGACTGATAGATCATTGGATACAATGTTTAAATTGTTCAAAGAAGTTCTTCCAGAGAGGTCATTTATACCAGATTCTTTTCATGAAGATAACAAAGTGCTTCAAGACTAAAGCTTGGGGTACACCAAACTAGATGCATGTGAGAATGATTTTGTGTTATATTAGGGTGAAAATGCTAATGCTGAATAATGACCTTAGTGCAATAAATCTAGATGGAAGTCAAAAAAATAGAAGCAAGAAAGTATCTCTAAAATTCTTGCGACATCCCACTTTTTCATCTAAATTAAGAAATGTTAGATTAGGTTTTACAGGTGATGAGTTTCATCCTTTCAAAAACATGAGTACCAATCGTAGAATTTTTCCAGTCATACTAGTACCCTATAATTTGCCTCCATGGGATTGGATAAAGAAGTCGTATTTCATTAAGACAATTTTTATTCCAGGTCCTAAGTCTCCATAAATTAATATAGATGTGCACTTACAACCAATGATTGAAGAGTTGAATGAATTATGGAATAGGGTTGAGACTTATGATGCATACTAAAAATTAAATTTTATTATGTGTGCAGTTGTCATGTGGACGATTAATAACTTTCTTGCATATGAGAACCTTTTAGGGTGGTCAACCAAAGGAAAACTTGCATTCCTATGTTGTGATAAAGACACACAGTAAATTTTTGTGCGTAATAAGTTGTGTTAAATCGGGCATCACTACTCTCATTTAATGGACAACCCATGGTGCAAAATAGAGGGTTATTTTATGCTAATGTGGAGATTGGTTTTGCACATAGCCGTTAAACCAATAATGAAACACTTAAGCAATTAGAAGGCCTGGGAAATTCGAATTTTTGTAAAAGGCAAAAGAGAAAGTGTGATGTATTAAACAATGCTTATAATTAGAGAATGATAAGTATTTCTTTTTAATTACTATACTGGAATACTAAGGACATGACTTAAAGCAGTGCATAGTTGTGTTGAGTGCCTCAACTTTTACTGGTATCAGAGACTTCCCCTAAGACCCTCCATAACATCCCTGCAACCTATGTCAGATGAATTTTTAACATATCACAAGATAGAACAAGTATAAATCAAGGATATTAAATAAAGTCAGTAACCATAATCCAACAAACTCAATCAAATATTTAGCTGGTGCTAATCCCAATGCCAAATCTTACACCAATACCACCACCGCATATTCCTATAGTAGTCCTATGAAGCCTCTAATAAAAAAAAAGAAAATTTAATTAGGACATGCACTAACCAAAACCAATTCCAAGAATCAAAAACAATGTAAAGAAGTCCATAATAGGAAATGGAGTCTTACGGAGTATGAAATCTCACCACTTCAGTGTTACACAATGTTGTCCCCAAATCTATGTCGCTGAGCAGGAGGAGTAGTATGGTAAGTTCCTGTATCACGCGGGGATGCAGCACCCAAAGAAGTTTTGCAGAATGAACGCTAGCATGTTCTCAGGAATTAGGATAAAATAATTCCATTATTCAAAATAAAAGTAAATAACCATATGCAATTACATACATATGTACATATATACCATGCCGGGAAAGGGAACCGAGTTTAGCATGCATTTAAAACCATTAACCTGGGTTTGTATCTTTAGTCATAATCCACCCATTAGCTATATGGGTCCAGTATTATCCCTTAATGGGCCTTAATGCATGTACCCGCAAGAACTGGAGATATCGTAGGGGCCGAGGATTCTCGTGTACCCTTCGCTCTCTATGATACATAAATACAATTTTAACTTGTGGTATTCCCATGTACCCTAAAAGAAAATGGTACCCATGACTAACCCTTATGTCAGAAAACATGAGTTTCCATTGTCTTTCCATCGAACACATATATTCAACGTTAGTTATCACAACTCATCATTATTTCCCAATTAAAACAGTTTAGTACATAACTAAACCACCAATCCAAAGAGTCAATTACCAAGGCATTATGAAGTAGTATTGTCATATCGACTATTTCTTGCAAATAATGTCATTAGCCAACAGTTAGGGGATTCTAATGTACTACACAAGGTTTCTAATTAAATCAAAGCCATGGAAACAAAGGCCTTTCCAATCCATTTAAAAATAACCAAACAAATATATGTTCCATTACTATATTATGCAATGCAAAGATTTCAATAATAGTCAAACTATGTGACAAAAATCAGCTTATTGGTATTTTAAACATATTGAGGGCATATAATTTTGAAATCCAAAACAAGTATCAATTAACCATTCCCATGCATCCACATGTTCAAACCATAATTATAACATAGAAAACCAGAAATAAGACATGGGAAAACATTATCCAACCTTGAACAACCAAACCCCCAACATCTATTTCAAAATAAAAAAAAAATCCACAATTATACTATGAAAACAATTCATTAAAACATGTATTTAGTTGAACTGGGGGAGGAGTAACATGCCTTTGTACGAAGATTCATGAAGAGATTTTGATCTTTAATCCTCTAGATGACCACCTTCAAGATACCCTAGCCCAATCTTCTTAAGAGGTTTCTAGAGAGTGGTTAGAGAGTGTTTTGATATTCTAAAGTGTAGAACAAAGGACCAAATGGTGTTAGGAAACGTGGTGTCTTAAGGGCTTGGGGTGGTAAATGACAAACATACCCCAACTTAAAAGGTGTAAAAAGAACCAAGAGGGTATGATTGGACCCCTCAACTCGTTTCCACATCATACAAGTGGTACCCTTAACGCGTAACTTTATCAGAAAGTTGAACACCACATTCTGTCAAACATACGACTCCCTTGGCCTAACTCGTACCATCACCATACGATTAGTATTCTTAAAGTCATACCCTAAGTGGGACATTTAGGCTAGAAACTAGACCATATAGGTTTTTCACTATACTTCTCGTATCATGATCATATGACTCATCACCACCAACTTGTAAGCACAACAGAAACCCAACCACCAAACACTGGACACCTTATGAGTTAGGTCACCTGACCCGTACCCACCATATGACTGGTATAGTGAGTTGTATGATTATCAAAAAGTTCAATACTCAGGAAATTTGCAAGGACCAAAATCTAGGGTGTTTAAATTCTCCCCCAGTTGGATCATTCATCCTTGAATGATGTAACAAGGCAGTACAAGCATAATTTACACCTCAACACCTCTACTATGAGCTATAAGTAAGTTAGAAACAAAGATACAAGGAAATATATCTTCCCTTTAACTATGTTATAAAACAAAGATGTGATGACGAACACATAACTTCCGCATGAATCTCTGGAGCAGAAAACAGGAATAGATAATTGGACTTCATGTCCTATTCATCTTACCAAGTAGCCTTTTCAACCATGTGGTTCCTCCAAAGAACCTTTATCGAGGCCACGTCCTTGGTCTGGAACTTACAAACCTACTGATCCATGATTTGTACTGGTATCTCCTTATCAGACAAATAATCCAAAATATTAATATACTTGATAGGCACAACATATGAAGGATCACCCATATATTTCCTCAACATAGAAACATAGAACACCTAATGAATGAAACTCAAACTTAAAGGCTACTCCAACTCATAGCCAATATTACCACCCCTTCTAAAAACTAATTAAGGACCAACGTACTAAGGACTGAGCTTCCCTATCTTCCCAAACCGCATTTCTCCCTTTATGGGAGACATCATTAAAAACACTAAATCCCTAACCTTTAACTCTAACTTCCTTTGCCTCACATCTGCATAGGACTTTTTGTGACTTTCGGTAGCCTTAAGTCTATCCTGAATCACCTTTACCTTATCCATGGCTTAGAGAACATAATCCAAACCAAATATCTCCGTCTCTCCAACCTTGAACAACCTTATAGGATATTTACTCCTCCTACATACAAGGCTTTAAAAGAAATAATCCCAATGCTAGAGCGGTTGCTATTATTATAGGAAAATTCTATAAGAGTAAAATACTCAAAGTTACTACCACCATAGTCAATCACGAAAGCTTGAAGAATATCTTCCAACGTTTGTATAGTTCTTTCGTTTACCCATCCGACTGTGGGTGAAAAGAAGTACTATGACTCACTTTGGTCCCCAAACCTTCCTGAAATAACCACGAAAAGTGAGATGAAAACTTCATACCATGATCCTAGATGATAGAAATAGGTACCCTATGCAACTTTACAATCTCATGGAGATACAACCTCGCATAATTCTCAGACAAAATGTTAGTCCTTACTGGAAAAAAAGTGAGCAGACTTTGTCATCCTATCCACAATGACCAAAACCAAATCAAACTGATTCTAAGATAGAGGAAGACCGGTAAAAAAATCCATATTGATCGCTTCCTACTTCCACACCGGAAACATAATTTCTTGATAAAATCCTTTGGGCCTCATGTGCTCAATATTCACTTGTTGACATACTATGCACTTAGCCATAAAACTTTCCTTATACAACTTTATATTGTTCCACCAATACATCTCCTTAAGGTCTTGATACATTTTTGTAGTACTGAGATGAACGACATAGCATGACTCATGTACTTCAACCAAGATCCTCTCTCGCAAACTATCTACATCAGGAATTCACAACCTTTCTTGGTATTGCAGGGTAACATCACTATTAATCTCGAAGTCCATCACCTTTTGCCCACCTACCTCATCCTTGATCCTCATCAAGATAGGATTTAACACTTGTTTTTCCTTGATCTCAGCACTAAAAACCGACTGCTCTACCTCCTATACAAATAAACCACCATTTTCAAAGTCCAAGAGATGAACTCCATGGTTAGAAAAATAGTAAATGTCCTTCACCAACTACTGCTTCTCCTTGTCCACATGAGCTAGACTCCTCATGGATAACCTACTAAGAGCATTACTAACCACACTAGCTTTACTTAGATGGTAGTAAAGACTCATGTCGTAATCCTTGAGAATATTAAACCATCTCCTTTGCCTGAGGTTAAGCTCTTTCAGAGTAAACACATACGGTAGGATCTTATGATCAGAATAGATGTCCACACGCACCCTATAAAAATAGTGAGATACCAGATTTTTAATGCGAACACCACAACTAATAATTTCAAATCATGAGTCAGATAATTCCTCTCATTCACCTTCAACTGCCTAGAGGCATAAGCTATAACCCTTCCATGCTATATCAGAATGCAACCAAGCCCCCCACGGGACATATCACAATAAACCACAAACCCACCAGTGCCTTCAGGAAAAATCAAAATTAGAGCTAAAGTTAACTTATCCTTTAACTTCTCGAAACTACCCTCACAAGCATCATACCATAAGAACCGCACCTTCTTCTAAGTCAACTTAGTCAACACGGAAGCTATATAGGAGAAACTCTCAACAAACCTCCTATAGTAACAAGCTAAACCCAAGAAGCTCTAAATATTGGTTGGATTCATAGGTCTAGGCCATTTCTTACGACTTTCTGTGAATCCACCATGATCCATTCATTAGAAATGACATGACCTAGAACAGTGAAAACGTTAAGAAAAAAATTACATTTTGAAAATTTGGCATACAACTGCTGCTCTTTCATGGTCTGTAACACAACATAGAGGTAATCGACATGATCCACCTCTCTCATATTGTATACTAAAATATCTTCTATCAACATAATGAAAAATAAATCTAGAAACTAACGAAAGACCCGATTCAATAAATCCATAAATGTAATTGGGGTATTAGTCAACCTAAAAGACAACTAGAAACTCAAAATGCCCATACTGAGTAGGGAAGGCAATCTTAGGCATATCCGCCCCCCTAATCTTTAACTGATGATAACTGGATTGAAGATCAATATTGGAGAAAAACCTAGCACCCTACCACTTATCAAACAAATTATCTATCCTCTAAAGATGGTACTTATTCCTTACCATCACCATATATAACTACAAAATATCAATACATATTTGAAGGAACCATTATTCTTACACATGAATAATAATGGTGCATCCTACAGAGATATGCTAGGATGGATGAAACCCTTGTCTAAAAGATTCTTTAGCTGCTCCTTAAGATCATTTAATTCAGGTCGATCCATTTTATACGGGGGAATAGAAATTGGAAGAATATTTGGAATAATATCATTTCCTAACTTAATCTCCCTATCAGGAGAAACATCGGGAAGTTCATCAAGGAAATCCTCAAGAAATTCATTCACCATCGAGACAGAATGCAAATAAGGACCCTCCGAGTTAGAATCTTTAACCCAGACCAGATTAATTTGAGTTTGATCTCTAAGATCTAAGATATGATATGAACCACCTTTTGTAGCTTGGGAACAACCCTCCCACTCAATAACTGGCTCATTAGGAAATTTAAAGACAATCTTATGGGTTTGACAATCTAGAAATATTTAGAATGGATGTACCCAATCCATCACTAATATAATATCAAAGTCCAACATATCTAATTCAAACTGATCCACCATAGTGTCTTTACTACTGACAGATACCACATACCCCCAATAGACTCTTCTAAAAATCACGCAGTTACCTACTGAGGTAGAAATATAAAAGGGTTTGAAACATACTTGGGACCTAAACAAAAATGCACAACCATAAATGAGGTCACATAAGAGAGAGTATACTCAAATCAGGAAAATAATACACATCATAGAAAAGGAGTTTCAACATACTAATCACGACATCAGGCAATGCCTAGAACTCCTATCGGGTAGTGAGAGCATAGAGATACTTTCGATCGATGTCAGAGCCAGATGGTGCACCCTTTGTTGTTGGAGCTGAAGAAGAGGAAATTGGAACCTTGTTTTCCCCAAAGGTAACCTTACCAATAGGACAATTTCTAAGCATATGCCCTGGCTGGCCATAGTTAAAGAACTTGTCCCTTCTCTCATCACAAAAACCCCGATGCAATCAATCATAAAATCTACTAGGAGAATATGATTGAGCTGACTAATTCCCACTTACTTAAGATTAGGCACCCTATACCTTACAGTTGTCGCCACCATTGAGACGCCTATCACTCGACTGCTTTGGGTAAGGATCATTAGCCGTTGAGTAAGACCCAGAATTGCCCCACTTTTTCTTAGTCCACTTACCACCATCCCTTCCACTCTGTTGGTAGCCACCACCCTACTCATAGAACCTAAACTTCTTTCCCTTCATCTTTCCTAACTCTGTCTGCTTCTTCTTTTCTTTCTCAACCTGCTGTATATATGCCACCAACTTAGAGATATCTATATCCTTTTTATGCAAGGATACCATACTATCCAAAATTAAGTCTCTAGACAACCCAAGAGTGAACTTTCTCATTCCAGCCTTCATGCTAGAAACAAATTCCAGAGCATACCGTGATAACTTGTGAAACTTCAAGGCATACTTCTTAACTGATATTTTACCCTTCTTTAGATTAACAAACTCTTCCACTTTTACCTTTCTCAACTCCTAAGGAAAAAAAGGGTCAAGAAAAGGATTAGAAAAATTCTCCCACAAAGATAAATCAAAATCGTCACCCCTTGCCTTATCACATTACTCGTACCATTGGTATGCCACATCCTTCAGCTGGTAGGTGATAAACTCCACACCCTCTACATTAGTGACATGCATAACATGGAAAATTTTCTCCATCTTATCCAAAAAACCTTTAGGATCCTCCTAAACCATAACACTAGTAATGGTCGGAGGGTTCAACCTCATAAACTAGCCAACCCTTGTGACCTCAGAAGATGGAGTAAAGGGAAAACCATACACATACTGAGAAGCTACAACCTTTTCCAACATATGAATGGAGTGACAAAACTCAGCATTCGTGACTTCATCCTGGAGAGCACGACAAGGACTAAAAGGAATTGGTGGAACTCTGGGAGGACAATCAAGAACTTGACCCTCAGACCAGGTATAGACCTCATAAGTAGAACGTGTACCATCAACATTACCCTCGAGTGGGATAGAGGAGATTTCATGAGCTTCAGATCATTAAGTAGGAATGATCTAAAAAGTGAACAAATGGAAATTAGAGAAAATTCTAGGTTTTAGACTCTACAGCTCAAAAACAAAACTCAAAAAAAGGAAACATTCCTAAATGCCATGTAGCTTCTCCCATATGAGTGTGGCGCATTTCACACCCTTGAAAAAAACTATGCTCAACATAGATTTATGGACTAAAAATTGAACATGAACCTAGGTCTCAGATAGCAATCTGACATAACTCAAACCAGGGCTTAGTTGTATTGGGTGCCTAAAGTCATATCGGGATCGAAGACCACCCCTAAGACAACCATAACCGCCCTGCAACCTAAGTTGGATGAATTCTAAAAATATAATAAGATAGAACAAGAATAAATCAATGACATTAAATGAAGTCTATAACCATAATCTAACAACCTTAATCATATATCCAATTGGTACCAACCCCAATGCCGATTCCAGTATGAAGTATGACACCAATAAAAACACCACCCATGCCAATAGTAGTCCCACAAAGTCTCTAACTAAAAACAAGAAAATTAGGTTGGGACATGCCCTCAGCCATAGACAAAACCAATGTCCAAGAAACAAAAACAATGTAAAAAAATCCATAGCATGAATTAGAGTATTCTTGAGTATGGAAGCTTACCACTTCAGTATGACACAAAGTTATCCCCGAATCTAAGTCACTAAATAGGAGTAGTATGGACGGTTCCTGTATTACGTGGGGATACAACGCTCAAAGATAGTTAGTAGAATAAATTCTAGTATGTACTCAAGAATAAGGATAAAATATAGCCATTATTCAAAACTAATGTAAATAACCATATTTAATTACATACATATATACGTATATACATCTATACCATGCCAGGTAAGAGAATTTGGTTTAGCATGCATTTAAAACCTGTAGACTAGGTTGTGTAGCTTTAACTTCATAATTCACCAATGGGCTATATGGGTCAAGTGTTACTCTTTAACTGGCCCCAATACGTGTAGCCGCATGAACTGAAGATATCATAGAGGTCAAGGATTCTCGTGTACCCTTCTTCCTCCATAATACATATATACAAGTTTAACTTAGGGGATTCTTGTGTACCCCCCAAGCATATAGTCACCATGCCCAACCCTCATATCAGGGAACATGAGTTTCCAATGCCTGTCAATCAGACTCACACCTTCATAGTTAGCTTTCACAACCCACTATTATTTCCAAATTGAAACAATTTAACACATAACCTAACCACCAATTCCAGGAGGCAATTACCAAGTCATTATGAAGTTGTATCATCATACCGACTATAGCTGGAAAGAAATATCATTAGCCAATACTTAGTGGATTCCTATATACTATACAAGGTTTCTAATTAAAACAAAGCTACGGTGACCAAGGCTTTTCTAATCCATTTAAAACCAAACAAACCAATTTAAGTTCCATTACAATATTATGCAATGCCAAGATTTCAAGAATAGTCAAACTATGCGACAAAAATCATTTTTATTGGCATTTTAACAAACATATTGAGGGCATATAGTTTCCAAAGCCAAAATGAGAATCAATTGATCATTCCCATGCAGTCACATGTTCTAACCATAATTATAATATGAAAAACAATATATAAGACATGGGAAAACATTATCAAACCATGAAAAAGCAAAACCCTCAATATTTATTTCAAAATCAAAATAAATCAACAATTATACCATAAAAATCATTAATTAAAATATGTCTTTAGTTGAAATAACAATAAGGGAGAAGTAACATGCCTTAGTCATGAAGATTCTCGAAGATATTTTGATCCTTTAGCCTATAGATGACAACCTTGAAAAAACCCTAGCCCAATATTCTTGAAAAGTTTTTGTAGAGTGTTTTGATCTTCTAAAGTTTAGAATAAGGGACCAAATGGTGTTATATGATGTGGGGTATTAATGGTTTGGGGTTGGAATAACCAAAGTACCCTCATCTTAATATGTATAAAAAGAACGCAGAAGGATACAGTTGGACCCCTTAACTTGTATCCACATCATACGAGCGGTACCCTCAACTAGTAACTTTATTAGAAAGTTGGGACACTATATTCTGTCCAACACATATCTCCCATGGGCTAACTAGTACCATCATCATATGACTAGTATCCTTAAATTCGTACCCTAAGTAGGACATCTAGGGTATACACTGGAAAATATATGATTCGGAAGTATACTTCTAGTTTCATGAACAAATGACTCATTACCACCAACCCGTAACCACAATAGGAACCCAACTATAAAATACTGGGCACCTTACATTAGGGTCACCTGACCAGTAGCCATACCATAAAACTAGTATAGTGAGTCATATAAAGATCAGAAATCTCAAGACTCAAGAAATTTGCAAGGACGAAAACCCAGGGTATCTCAACTAAATTGTTACAAAATAATCTGGATGTTACACTTGTAGAGAGAAATATTTCTACCAACTTTTTATCAACTATGATTAAACAGATTGGAAAGATAAAAGACACATTGAAAATTAAATATGACTTGCTGGACCTTGGAATCAAGAAAAGATTGCATCCAACTCATGATGGAGACAATGTTTTGCTACCGGTAGCATGCTATGCATTATCCCCGGAAGAGAAGTTGAAGGAATGGAATTTTTAGCTAATTTTAAAGTTTTTGTTGCCTTTTCATCAAATGTTTCAAGAAAATATTGCATCCAATTTATAGTGGGGACAATGTTTTGCTACTGGTAGCATGCTATGCATTATCCCCGGAAGAGAAGTTGAAGGAATGGAATTTTTAGCTAATTTTAAAGTTTTTGTTGCCTTTTCATCAAATGTTTCAAGGTGTATCAACATTGAAGAAAAAAAGATGCATGAACTAAAAATTCATTATCACCATGTATTGTTTGAAGAGATTTTTTCAGTAGATATATGTGGTATGTTGCTTAAGGAAGTGTGTCAACCAATTATAGAGTTAGGCAATTTTTTCAAGAACTTATGCTCCAAACACTTGAAAATGGAAGATCTTGATAGGATAGAGGCTAAAATCCCTATTAGTTTTTGCAAACTTGAAATGGTTTTTCCTCCAGCATTCTTTGATATCATGATTCATTTGCCAATTCACTTAATAAAAGAGGCAAAACTTGGTGGACCAATTCAATGTCAGTGAATGTACCCATTCTAGAGGTAATTATTTGTCATATAATTTCACTACAAAAGATTTAGAATGACCTTTATTATATCAGAGAATGTTTTTGCTTATAGATTTATGGGAAAATATAAGTCATATGTTAAGGTTCAATTTTAGAAGGTTATTTGGTAGAAGAAATCCATACTTTACTCTTATGCTACTGAAAGAACATTCCTACAAAGTTCAACAGATCAACTAGGAATGAAGATGAATTTATGTCAAAGGGTGAGATGTCTATCTTTAAGAATGTGATTCAAATATTGCACCACTATCCCATGACGAGTTTAAGCAATCATGCATATATGTTCTTTTTGGCCATTCATGGAGTAAGTATTCCATTAATTCTAAGATAGTTTCACATTTAATAGTTTAATGAGTTATATGAAATAATTCTATAAATTAAAATACAGGGAATACACGAGAGGTGTGGAAAGAAAAACCTCAATAATAGATGGAAGGGATAACTATGAGTTTATTGATTGGTTTTATTAACGTGTAGGTCTTTTATGAAATATCATTTTGAATATTAATATAACAATCAAGGAAAAATGTTAATTATGAGGGATTAATTTCTCATTATAGATCTTTCAACTATCCATAAAAGGACATACAAATGATGAGCTCATAAGATTAGCAGTTAGTCCTGGATCAGTAGTGCATCGATATTCTACATTGATAGTGAATGGATTTAGATTTCAAATAAAATATCTTTAATTAAGAAGAAAACACAAAACAATGGTGTCATAATGAGAGAGGATGATTCATACCCAAAAAAAGAGTACTATGGTGTATCAGAGGGCATCTACGAGTTGTTTTATATGGGAAATATAGAAGTGTACCTCTTTAGGTGTCATTGGTGAGATGTAGCTCACTTAGGAAACTGATAAAAAATTGATAAGTATGGTTTCACAAGTTTGAATACTCGATGTACATTAAATACAAATAAGCCATTTGTGTTGGCATATTAATCTGAACAAGTCTTCCATGTTAACGACATGATTGATAAAGATTTGCTTCTTATTTAGAAGATAAGTACTCGTGATATTTTTAATATTCGTGAGAAGGATGATAACAATACATATGTTGAAGATGAAACATTAACTAACAGAGAAGCTTACCTTCAATAGGAAGTTGAATTTAATATGGATCATATTGATGATTAAATAAATGTTATTTTGATATTTTTACATAGGGATGATGTTGAACCACAAAGCATAAATTATAATCAAGAATATGAACAAGTTGGAATAAGTGTGCATAATAAAGAAGATAATTTTCTGCATAAAAATCATATATATATAAATGAAAGTAATGAAAGTGAAGAAGAGTTACATGATGATGATGATGAAGAAGAGGATAATTACATGGAGTACAGTGATATAGATTGATCAAATAACTTTGTTATTTTTATCACTACTGTCATTAATTTAATTCTTGGTTGGATACATATTTCTCTAAATAATTCTAAATTTTATTAAAAGAATTACTCAGTTGTAGTGAATGTTGGTGTCTTAATTATGGTTTTGTTTTAACTCGACATGGTTGGGGAAAAGCTTCCATAATCATACCATCTTAGATTATTTACTTTGTAATTCCTAGTTTTTTCTTTTCATTTTGAGTGAGTGAACATTGTCTATTTCTCTTTAACTAATGTTAATTTATAATATATATTACCAATATTGTTGTTTGTGACATAAAAGTATGTTCTTGATATTATTTGTTTAAACTCCATTAGCATCATTTCCTCTAAAGTTTTTATATGATATTGTAAGAATGTTAGGATTTGGATGAGGTAATGGTGGGAGAATTGGAAGGGGACATGCACGTAGAATCTAGGAGTTTTAAATAACAGTTCTGATGTGACGTCATCCTTTAGGCCTAATCCACAAACAACTCCAGAGATAGGTCAATCAAGTAATCTTCATCAAGGATAATCTGTTGACTCACTATCATCAAGGATTGTTGTTGAAAATTATCATCCCACTCTAGAGAGATTGAAAATAGTGTTGTAGGTTAGTTCATTATGTAATGAAATCAGCAGTTATAAAACACATTCTATATATATGAATGGATTGTGGAGGTTGTTAGACGATTCTTATACTTACACATTGAATAGATTGAGGATATGTTGTGTATCATTTTGATGCATGATCATATCTTATGTTAGTATTTTTTCAATTTTTACATTCCTAATGACTATTTCTATTCTTGTTTTTTGTGAAGAAAAGTTCAGTGAAAATAGTGAGATCAAGAAAGGTAGAAGGAAATACAAATATCTAGATGTGGAAAAGAAAACTGAGTGTGGTAGTAAAATATCTAGATGTGGTAAAGGAAACTAAGTGTGGTAGTAAAATACCAATTGTCATTCTAGATGATAATGAGAGTTTTGTAGGTCTAGGGGATACAAATTTTGTTAACTATTATGGCTTGACTATGCGGAGTACAATCTCATTAAGAGATAGTGACGGGAATGAAATAATTGATAAATATGGCAAAGTAATGTGGTGGTAGGTTATAGTAATAATATACTTTTAATGTTATGTTGATTTTATTATATACTACATTTTTTCATAGTTTACAAATTTTTATGATAAATTTGAAGCTAAAGATAAGCGAGAACACGTGTTGCAATCTCTCGTGGTGACGACTATGCAAAATCTTTTCAGGTCATGGAAGACTCGGTTACACAAGGACTACTCTAAGCATACTATGATGAAAAAAGATTGTCACATAGGCCGGATGATGTTATGCAGAAGATTGGATATTTCTAATTGATCATTTTGGGAGTTAAAATTGTTAAGGTAACTTTATAACAAAAAGAATAGAAAAATTAGTATTTAAATAGTATCTGGTTCTTATGTATTTATGTAATTGCAAGGCTAGGAGTGAGAGGAACAAAATAAATAGGGAAAAGCAGATAACAAAACACTCATATGGCTCAAGTCATTTGCAGAAATTGAGGAATCAATGGTAAATGCATTTACTAGAATACTATATAGTTATGTTTTATCCATTTTTGTTATATTAAGTGCTGATAAATATATTTTTTATATTGTAATATATCATAGAGAGATTTTGTAAATGGAGAATAAGCACCACTAGATCAAGTTTAGGAGCTCCAGCGCACTCATTAGAATGACAAAGGGGAGGGGGTGTGGTCACATGCACAATCACAACAGATTCATGTAATTTCTTACAATCATTATCTTATTAGTTTGTTGTTGCGACTTATAACGGCTATTTATCTGTTGAAATTCTTTTATTTTCTAATATATAATAGTTTGCAACCTTTAACTTATTTTTTGACATGTTGGTAAAATAAAGATATGTGAATATTAATTTTAATTTTAAATATCATTTTGACCCATCTAATTTATTATTACTCTCCAAAACATAATATTTTTATACTATATTACAAATTGTAATTGCATAATTTCAAGTCGAACTTTAGGAACATGTGACACTACAATGATTCATAGAAAATGAACACCCAATGAATTAAGATGAGATTTTAGCATCTATATTAGAAGAACGATTTGGCTATGTTTGTGCAAAAGTTTATAGAAAGAGGCCTAGAAAAAAGTATCACGTGTAGTAGATTGACTTAGAGACAAGTATGTTTTTTGCAAGGGATGTTATACGTCAAGAAATGTAGACATAAATGGATAGAAAAATATAAGAAGAACGAGAACAAATGACTACTAATTTACAAAGTAAGCTAGAAGAGGAGCGTGGACAAATGAGGTTACAAGTCAACAAAATAATTTAAGACTAAATGGCTGCATCGACGATGCAACGCAAAAGGTACTCTTTCAATTATTCTTTTGTTTTATGATATAAATTAATAGGAAAGAAAAATGAATAGGAATTTGATGAATTTTTAAGGATTCTAAATCATTGTATTTGGGATGACTCAGGGAAAGAAAAAAAGATATGTCATTAATATATGATTATAGATAAAAGAGATTCAAATTTTTAACAAGTTCATGCTTTGCTATTGTCTTCCATTTCTATTTAGTTAAATAATGTAAAGATTTAGATTAACGGTATAGTTGTACTTTATTGGTTGAACTATTTGTTGCAGCTTGTTATGGTACCTCATTTTTTAAATAATTTTTTGCGGTAATTTTTTTATTTATTGTAGCCACATACATTAATGATGTTTAATTTTTTTGAACATCAAGAACAAAATACTTTAAGAATGAGGAAGTAAAGTAACTCAAGGGGTAGTTTGAAGACATTTTTTTTGGTTTTTTCTTTATGGTAGAAACTACTAGAGTTTATTTGAAGACATTATATTTTATTCTTTTATTTGTGTCTTGAAATGACAAAATTGTACTGACTACCATTATTGTGTAGAACAATTTACAAAAAATATTTATATATAATTCTATTTTGAGAATTATTATTTACCAGAATGATAACAGGTTGTATATTTTCTCATTCATTAGTGCAAATATTTTTTTCTTTATACTAATTATATTCAAATAGAAAAATTCTTTTGAAGTTGTAATATATATTAGATATTGTGAAAAGAAGAGTTTGTGGTGATGTTTCACTGACACAATAACTAGAGTTTATGTGCAGACGTTTCGTTTCCATAAAAACAATAGTTTTGGTGTAGATCCTATCTTGTCACTAAAATAATTTAGTGGCAGTATTGCAACTTCACAAAATTCCGTATCAGTGGAGACACCAAATTAATACTAAAATGTAATTAGTGGAGATAAAAATAGCCACAATTCCTACTAATTCTATAATGTGGTGAAATAAGTCGCCACCAAAGCGTACTATTTAGTGGTGACAAAATCTTTGGAGTGAGTTATGGTGGAAATTTTTATACACTATCAGAGGCAACATACATCGCCACATAAATTAATCTTTTATGGGGACTAGCATGTGTTGCTGCACAAAAGTATCTGCCACTTAGTATAGATCACGGATAACGCTCAACTCACTCCGATTCTTGAGGGGTGAGGTGGTCATTGTCAATAACCCAACTTGAGTTGGAGTCGAATCCACAAGAAGGGAATTATAAATTCAAGTCATATGTGTACTCTAATTACTAAAAGGTTACCCGAAATGCTAATAAACACGACATGTAAAATAAAATGGGGGGATTTAATTGTAACAATTTTTGATTCATAAAGCATGTATTTGACACTTTTTATTTAAAATCAAAATTTGAGGAGATCTTGGGATTATGTCTACCTAAAGGTAAAGCGTGTGGGTAGATGATGGTTTAACATGAATCTTAGTTGTTAACTAACGGATAGGATAGGTCAAAAGTTATTGTGGTTAATCTTTCAATAAAACCATAATGATTTCACCCTTTGGCTATTTCCTGCACCTAACGAGTGTGCAATTCGTAATCACCCAAACCTCAATCAAGTATCCCTATTTCTAGGATGATGCTCTTGACATCAATTACACTCCAATTACACTTATATCTAAGATTGCAAAAGAAATTAATCCATAGGCTTAATTGTCCACCATTATCTTATCCCCCTATAACCCCCTTTCAAGAATGTTATGGGTTACCATATGTTCACCTTCATCCTTCTTTCAAGGATGATGAAGGTTTTCTAGAGTTTGGGGTTTTCACCCATCAAACCAATATGGAAATTTACGGTTTTAACCCATAAATTCCAACTAGTCAACTCAAGAAATGGTGGAATCCACACTCAACAACTAAGAATCATTTAAACACAACAACACCCACCAACAATTACACTTTAGTTCAACATAATCCCAAGACAAATTTACTTAGCTACTCATGAAGAAGGTAAATAAATATATACCATAAGGATTATCTAAAGCATTCATTCTTCACAAGATATTAAGAAGTTAAGCCTCCAAAATTCGTTACACACTTGCCCAATTATTTTCAATTCAAAAATATCAATGAGGTAAGAAATACCCAAAGAAGAAAGGTTTTTTTTTCTTATATATGGTTTGGGATTTGTCTATGTAATTTTACAAAACTGTCGTGGGTCATATTCCTGTTGAACCGCGATCGCGCAGGTTTGACCGCAATCGTGGCTATGCGACCACAGTTGTGCTTTGTAATCGCATTATGTTGTCCATCTTGACTGACCGCGACCACGGTCTGAGGTCCATAGTCATGGTAACTGAGGCGGAACTATTTCAATTCTCCAGCTGTACTCTATTTCCTTCCATTTAATCCCTTTTTAAGCTTCAATCCATATCATTTCACCTTCTCAACTAGATACCTACAAAATATGGATATTAGTATATTTAAATTATATTGATGTCTCATTTTCTAATACAAAATATGGTAGTGTACGTATAGGTTTGGTGTAAATGAGTGGTAAAATCACCACTCATCAACACCCCCAACTTAAAACTTTGTTTGTCCTCAAGCAACACCACCCTTTTCTATGAGACAATTTCACATGCATGCCCTCATTAAATCACCCAATGATCATTATGACTTAAAATTGATTGTTACCACAAAAAAATCTTTGCACATGGGAAAAAATGGTTTAAACTACACCCCTCACTAAAATGGTATATTTAAAAGATGCATTAGACTTTGGGGAGAAATCATGTAAAAAATACTGAAACACTAGAAATGACTCACTTATTGACTACAACCATGTTACACTTCTTTGTATCTCATTGTGCGGAAGATGACAAAATCATCACATGCCTCCTCATAAGAAAGAAAATTTTACACACCTAGTTACCAATCATGCAACAAGGAATTTTAAGTGCAAACACTTTCTTTCTCTCAAGAAACTCTCCATGTTAACAAGTACCATGCCATAGGCTTGCCCCTATTTTCAATCGCCGCTACAACGACCACACTTGGTTGGGAATCACAAATGACTTTTGAGCTTGTAATGTATGTTTAGGGAAGCGTATAATATCAACTTAGGATAATAGGGCTAAACACTCGAACTTCTATATCATACTATCTTCACTTTTTGCTATTGGGCCACTTTTTTTTTTACTACTTTTCCTTATTTTGGTTTTCCCACTTTCCTCTTTTTCTCTTTCTTTTTCTTTGCATAAATCATGCCTTTTTTTCCTTTGTTGGATCTTTTCTTTCTCCTAATTATTTTTCTTTACTTGATTAAGCTCGTAGGCTCTTTCTTATGATTTCATGTCCCAACTATACCTTTTTCAATTTCCACCACCCTAAAATTAGGGTGAAAATTGAATTCATGTTTGAGAGGTGAGGCAGTCGTTGTCAATAACCCAACTAGAGTTGGGTCTAATCCATAAGGAGAAAATTATAAATTTCAAGTCCTATGGGTGCTCTAATTACTAAAAGGTTACCCGAAATGATAATAAACATGACATGTAACATAAAATGGGGGGATTTAATATGGGATTAATTTGTAATGATTTTTGACTAACAATGCACGAATGTATTACTTTTGATTTAAAAGCAAGATTTGAGAAGATCTTGGGATTATGTCAACCTAAAGGTAAAACATATTGGTTGATGATAGTTTAGCATGAAGCTTAGTTGTTAACTAAAGGATAGGCTAGGTCGAAAGTAATTGTGGTCAATCTTTCAATAAAAACGTACAGATTTCACCCATTGTCTCTTTCGAGCACCTAACAAGTGTACACTTCGTAATCAGCCAAAACCTCAATCAAGCATCCCTATTTTTAGGATAATGCTCTTAACCTGATTTACACTCTAATTACACTTATATCTAAGATTGTAAAAGGAAGTAATCCATAGGTTTAATTGTCCATAATTGTTTTTTCCCCCTATAACCCTCTTTCAAGGATGTTATGGGTTACCTCATGTTCACCTTCATCCTTTTTTCAAGAATTATGAAGGGTTTCTAGAGTTTGGGGTTTTCACCCATCAAACCAATTTGGAAATTTGGGGTTTTCACCTACAAATTCCAACTCATCAACTCAAGCATTGGTGGAATCCATACTCAACAACTAAGAATCATGAAAACACAACAACACCCACACACAATTCAATTTAGTTCAACATAATCCCAAAATTAAAGAAATTAGCAACTCATAAGATAGGGAAAAAGACTTTTACCAAGTAATTATTCCATGGTATCCATATTTATAGAAGAAAAAATAATCTTCAGTTCCACACCGCAATTTCACTAATTTCCACTTGGAAGTAATTACAATAACTATGAACAATAAATTTTTCACCCAAAATTCTAGGGTTCTTCCTCTTTTTCTCTCTCCTTTTCTCCTCAATTTTCCTACACATTCAAAAAAGTGTTTGGATCCTCTATAGAAGTATTGAATCAATTGTCCGAAATGACCAGAATTCCCTTGCTAATTTATCTCGATGATCTGTAATTGAGGAGCGTTGACTTTGATCGTACAACATCGGTCGCAGTATGATTGAGTGATCACGGTATGTTGGTCGTCTTGATAAACTGCAATCACATTTCTCCAACCGCGATTGCGTTACCCCAGGCTATATATGTTCTCTGCTTAGTTGACTACAATTGCTGTGCTCAGACAACGAATGCAGTCACCGAGGCCATTTCTGCTCAGAGACATTAGTAACACTTTCTTGATTCCTTTTGATCATTTTAAGCTCTGATCCACATCTTTCTATATCCTTAACTCTATGCCTTAAAGGAGTGGTTATTAGTGCATTTAATCATAATTATGCCTCATTGATTAATTCAAAATAAGGTAATATGCACGAATTATGAGTGAGAATGAGTGGTAAAATCACCACTCATCAAATGCCCTCAACTTAAAGTTTTTACTTGTCCTCAAGCAACACTACCTTTTACCATAAGACGATAAACATTTATGCCCAAAATTCATGCCTTAAAGCTCAAAATTACTTTGAACTTAGTCATCACCATAAGAAGAATCATTGAACATATGTTAATCTATTTTTTCTACCTCCCTCATAATAAAATGCAATATCTAAGGATGTATAAGACTTTAAATAGAAACCAAGCACCAAAAATCAATACTCTAGGAATGGCTTTATTTTGACCACAACTAAGCTATACTTCATTTTCATCCTTATTTGGGAGGTGACACAATCACCTACCTCAACTTGTTCACTTGCAATCCTCACAAGAAAGAGAATTCCACATACCCAACTACCAAATATGCAACAAGTGTTTTAACTGAAAAAACTCCCTCTCACACAAAAGAAATCTTTGTGCAACAAATGTCATACCATAGGCTTGCCCCTATTTCAATCGCCACTACAAAGAAAGTAAATGGTTGGAGATCTCAAAGGAATTTCTAAGATTGTAACACAGGTTCGGGTTAGGGTAGAATATCATTTGTGGAACAACATGGCTACGCCTATCCTTGAACATTTATGTCACCCTCCTCAATTCTCCCTTTTAACTATGGGCCACTCTTCGTTGTTTTCTCTCTGTTATCATGCCTACTTTTTGCTTTCTTTGTTCACCCATTTTTCTTTCTATTTCT
Source organism: Capsicum pubescens (assembly GCA_030864215.1). Lineage (NCBI taxonomy): Eukaryota > Viridiplantae > Streptophyta > Magnoliopsida > Solanales > Solanaceae > Capsicum > Capsicum pubescens. Next base: position 103,399,494 of record CM061542.1, read on the forward strand.
TTGTTCTCGCAATTTTTAGGCAATTCCTTCCTTTATTGGATTCTTTCTTTTTCTATTCCTTTATTTTCAACACTTAGGCATATTTAGTATTTTACTAACAGTTCGTGGCCCAAAACTTCCTTCCATCAACTTTCACCACCCATAATTTAGTCTTTTAGTTTTAATTCGCATCTTCAAGTTTAGGAGGATATGGTTCAAAAGAGGGATTAAAAGAATAGTTCACGATTTGTAATAATTTTGCCAACAAAAGGGTCCAAAGGCTCAAAGCGGGTAACTAGGGATTACAATCATGCATGGGTAGTCTCCTTAAGCTAGAGTTATTTCCAAAGTCACAAAAATGGCCTATGATCATCTCTCCAACATTATAAAATCAAAATTAGCTCTGAAAGACCAACAAGGAAAGTTCTAGATAACACAAGTATACAAAAGATGAATGCAAAATAGCTCACCACATATGGCATGAAAACTTCACCAAGGGAGATAAATTTTCCCCTCTCGCTCAAGACAAAATTAAAGTATCTATTTCTATTCATAAGTCAAAAAATTACGAAGCCACAAAAAGAGAAAAAGATTTGTTACAAAATTGCTAATGTCCATGCCATTAATTTTCAAAAAAATTTGATGCAGGGAATTGTTCATTTTACATTAGAACCATGCACAATTCCCTGAACTTTAGCTACAACCAAAGCCTTAGTCTCATATTTTGGATCAAAATGGGCAAACTGATCATATGGCTACTCAGACTTCGCCAATGACGTACAAAGCAACCATAAATTTACAATTTACAATGCCACTGGTACTCAGACTTCTCTTGCATTCTTGACATTTATGCTACAGGTACTCAGAATTAGCCTACACCTATGTCTCAAAACTCAAGAACGATGCTTTACCCTTAAGAATATCATCACTCAATCTATTAGAGGGCAAAGTTCGTCCACAACTAGAAAAAACTAAGTAGCCTCGCCACACCCCAACTCAAAGGCCTGAAGTGCCCTTACTGAAGTAAATTTAAGAAGTATAAGGGATGAGAAAGGCTCCTGTATATATTAGGAAGTGTAGGAATATGATGTCACAATCATGACAATATGTCCGCGATTGCGTTTCCATAATCGCGGTCTATTGTCTGCGATCGCGGTAATTGAGACTAAATTCCCCTGTTTTTGCTCTATTTTTTATTTTCTGCACAGTTTCCAGTTTTCCATGTCAATTTTCCACTGTTCTTTTGGGCACACTGCTTATGTTAAAATACCTACAAAATATCAAAATAAACACATGATGAGTTAAAGATGGGTTGCCTCCCATCAAGCGTCAAATTTAATGTCACGACATGACTCTCACCTTTCACCACATAGCATCTTTGAATTTAACACACTCCACCTTAGATACCATAGGGATTTTATCATTGTAGTGCTTCACTCTTTTACCATTGACTAAAAATTTCTTCCCTTCATTATCTTCTGATTCAATAGCACCACTTAGGTAGAAATTAGAAATCACAAATGGTCCAGACCATTTCGAGTGGAGCTTTCCCGCAAAAAGTTTCAAACGGGAATTATAGAGGAGTACATTCTCTCCAACATGGAATTCTTGCTATAATATTCGAGCATCATGCCATTTCTATATTTTCTACTTATACAATGCCAAACTCTCATAAGCCTTAAGTCAGAACTCCTCCATTTAATAGAGTTGTGTCACCTGTGCCTCGGATGCTTCTCCCCAATTCATATTCAACCTCTTCAAATCCCACAAAACGTTGTACTCAAGCTCGACGGGTAAAATACATGCCTTTTCAAACACCAATAGACAAGGAGACATTCCAATTGGGGTTTTATAGGCCGTTCTATAGGCCCAAAGCGCTTCATCAAGTTGTTGTGCCCAATTTGTGTGGCCTACATTCACCGTCTTTTTAAGTATGGGCTTGATTTCTCGATTTGAAACCTCTAACTGACCACTAATTTGGGGGTGGTATGAAGTGGAAACTTTGTTCTTAACCCCATACATATCATGAAGAGCACCAAACACCTGATTGAAAAAATATGAGCCGCAATAACTATGATGGCCCAAGAGGTGCCAAACCTTGTGAAAATATGCTTTTGCAGGAATGAAGTAACACATTTACTTTAACTAGTAGGGAGTGTGATGGATTCCACTCATTTGGAGACATAAGAGACCGCCACCAAAATATATTTGTTCCCAAATATACTCACAAAAGGACCCATGAAATCAATTCCCCATATATCAAAGAGCTCTACCTCAAGGTTAGGCTTGAGGGGAATCTCGTGCCTTATTGAAATACCACCATGCATTTGAAATTTTTGACAAGATTTAATCCATTCAATGGTGTATCTATACACAGAAGGCCAATAAAATCCACATTGGAGAATCTTGGTAGTCGTTCGTGTTCCTCCATTGTGACCGCTGTAAGGTGAAACGTGATAATTTTCCAATATATGATTTATTTCAATACCCATGACACACATCCTAATAACTCCATCATCATATTCTTGAAACAAAAATGGATCATCACAGAAATATCGCTTTGCATCAAACAAAAACCATTTATTTTTATGGTAACTCAGTCCCTCGTGGAGTAAACCACTTGCTACATAGTTGGCGAGGTAGGAATACCATGGAGTATTATTCCCCTCAATGGAAATGATCAATTCATTGGGGGAAAGCATCATCAATTTCTATTTTCCCTTGCTTTTCATTATTGCCTTCAAGTTGAGAGAGATGATTGACCACTTTATTCTCACACCTTTTTCAGGCTTTCACCTAAAACTTGAAATCTTGTAATAGAAAAATCCACCTAATTAAACGTGGCTTTGATTCTTTCTTGTACATGATATACTTAAGGTCGGAATGATTCGTGAGCACCACTACCTTCATGCCTAACAAATAGGCCCAAAACTTTTCAAAGGCATATACAACCACTAATAATTTTTGCTAGGTGATGGTGTAGTTGTGTTGGGCATTATTCAAGGTTTTTCATGCATAGTATATAGGATGAAAGAGCTTGTCCTGTCATTTCCCTAGCACCGCACCTAATGCAATAACACTTGCGTCGAATATTATCTCTGTAACACCTCGAAAATCTATCCCGAGATGTCACGTGGTGCTTAGGACTACAAGTGATCCCAAGTTAACCCTTTTACTATCATAACTCATAAGCAAATGAATGATATACATAAAATGACTGAGTTTATGTGTGGAAACATAAAAGTTGTGCAATCTGGGAAAAATACAATATCCATACAACTTTAACATTTTGATAAAGTCTGAAAGAGGGACTGAAAATATATAACCGACTCTAACTGACATCTGTGAAGCCTCTACTATACTGACTATACATAGTTGGGATATGACCCCAACTATCGCTAATAAATACATATGAATAAGAAATTAAGGTACATAAATAACATCTAACTAAAGTCCCCAAAGTAGGAGGACTCATCATCTACCAGCTGGAATCTGTAGTTGTCTGACTCTTTCTGCACATACTACAACTTGTACCTACATTACGAGACAATGTAGCACATAGACGTATATGTGGATCAGTACTTTAAGGCTGTAATGAGTATATGGGGGTGATATGAATAAGTAAAAAATCATCTCATAATCATCATTTATAAAACAATGCATGCTAAATGTAAATGACTCACATAAGCTGGAATATCTGAAATACTGAGATGTGTAGCAGTAAGAAGCAAAACATACTTTATAAATCTCGGAGCCATAAAATTTAGTTCTAAAAGATGTACTAAACTCTTTCTTTAAATCATACTGTCCAAGTGTAAAAGAGCTCACTTTAAATCTGAAATCTGAAAGCTAAAATCTATAACTATTATATTTCTATAAGCATAATCTGAGAAAAACTGTGAGCCTTTACACTTAGTTTTCTAAACGTTTTTTTCTTATTCTTTTCTTTTCTTTTATCAAGCAGGGAAAAATACTTTAAAATTGTTATACAAGGGAGATTATTCTAACTGACATAAACCATGTGAGCTAACATGGAGTCCAACGTCTTGTCCTCTTAAGGAAGAAAACTCATATTGGGGAGAGGCGTCATACTCTTATCAGGGAGTATAACCTACCCATGTGATCGATCATAAGATAAATTTGTAATCCATATAGAAATGGGAATAATATGATAATCTATAACTACATTGGCTACGTAGTTCTATCAAAATAAGATGTGCTAAGCCCACACTTCCTTCTCGGTGCTAAATACTACTCTCTTTTTATTTGCTATGCTCATTCCATTGAAAATCCACTTTATAACTAGCATAAGGGTTTATCTAAAATCAATTATGCATTTATCCAATAAAATTTATAAATTAAGCTATTTTTCTTTCTGTAATCTGTAATAATCTATAAAATGGATTCCATAGCTAATCTGATGATCGAAAGATCAAAGTTGTACTAAAAATCTGTGAAATAATCTGATAATAGAATGCTTAAAGCATCATCTTTCTCAAAATCTCAGCATATAAACTTGTGTCTTAAAACCCATATATCAAACTCATGTCAAAATATCATAGTAATCATGCTCGACAATAAAGTCAATGATAATTCATCTCAAATCTGGAAATTTCTGAATTAATCATGAAAATATGAAAGTAAACATGCAATTCAACTTCAAAGTATCTTAAAACTCATAATCTTTGCAACTTGCAATAATGGGTATGAACCCTAATTCAAATCTCACATAATTTCAGTCAAAATCATGTAAATTTGTAATTGAAACTAATTTTGGGCACAAGGATGAAAGGAGATCCTTGTTGAAAAAACCCACATACCTTGATTGAAGATTAGATGAAAAAACTTGATCTATTGATTCCTATTTGAGTTCTTGAAGATGGATTCCTGATTATCTTGCCTTGGGAATCCTCAATCTTAAGTTTTCTTGGAGAAACCATGGTGGAATTTGTTTTCTTGGAGAGGGAACTTTGAACTTTAGGATTTTTATTTGAGAGAAATTTGATGAATATAAGCTTAATGTGCTCAGAATAGGCTTAAATCTTATCTTTTAAAGGATTGGGGGATTGGGAATTGACCAAAATTCCCTCTTTAAACTTCCAAAAGGAACTGGATAAATGACCAAAAATCTCAATTTACTCTGCCACTGCGACGCACCACTATTACGGTGGCTCACTGGAAAAGGATGAGTGGGAACTAGGCTTTCTCTGCAATGCAAAGCTATCGCGGTGCCCTATAGTTTTGCCATTTTTTCCATTGGCGCGATGCGCCACTATCGCGTAGGCTTGCTGTAAATTGACAAATGTGAAATGGGACTCCTCTGCGACGCAGTGAAATCACGGAGTCTCACTGGAATTTGACAAATGCCAATTTTCTTAGCTCTGTGATGCGCTGAGAGTCCAGGTGACACACTGTCAACTTAAAAATGCCATAACTCCTTCACCGAGTGTCGGATTTAGGCCAATTTGGTAACGATGAAAATCTTATTCAATTTCCCACACAATGAAAATTTGAAATCTTAAAAATACTGCATGAAATAAATGTTATTCATTTTGGAAGCTATCTCTTAACATTCTAGGAATGAATTTAAGATAAGAAAAATAAGGGGTATTACAATCTTGAATGGTGATGACCAATCTGGAGCCACAATAATAGGGGCCAAAATGAGAAATTCATTAAGATATTTGAAAGATTTCAAACATACCTCATCAAAGTGGAATTTAGATTCTTTCTCAAGAAGTTTACACATGGGGTGCGCTATCTTGGAAAAATCCTTGATGAAACGTCGATAGAACCCAACATGGCCAAGGAAACTTTGAACACCTTTTAAAGAAATGGGAGGTGGGAGATTGGAAATTACCTCAACCTTGGATTGAATGACTTTAATACCCTTTCCCAATATCTTGTGGCCTAAGACGATCCCTTCTTTGACCATTAAGTGGTACTTCTCCCAATTAAAGACAAGGTTTGTTTCTATGCACCTTTCAAGAACTTTGTTCAAATATTTGAGGCATGACTTGAAAGAGTTCCCCACTTCCAAGAAGTCATCTATAAAAACTTTCATAGATTCCTTAACCATATCCGTGAATATTGATAACATGCAACATTGAAAGGTTGCATTACACAACTCAAAGGGCATTCGCTTAAATGCAAATGTACCATATGGGTAAGTAAAAGTTTCCTTTTATTTATCCTCCGAGGCGATACAAATTTAATTGTACCCCGAGTACCCATCTAAGAAATAATACCATCCTCTCCCGGCAAGCCTATCTAGAATCTGATCCATGAAAGGTATTGTAAAATATTCCTTGGTCCATGAGTTCAATTTTTGATAGTTCATACACACTTACCATTCGGTGACCGGTCGGACGAGGATGAGATCATTTTTTTCATTTTTGACTACTGTGATGCCACCCTTTTTCGAAACCTATTGTACCGAGCTCACCCAAGTGTTATTAGATATAGGATATATCACTCCCGCATTGAGCCACTTTATAATTTCCTCTTTTGCTACCTCTTGCATGAGTTGATTTAATTTCCTTTGGTGTTTCATACTTGGTATGTGATCTTTCTCGAGTTTAATTTTGTGCGAACAAATGTCGGGAGCTATTGATGATATCCGCTATCATCCAAGAAATGGCCCGAATAGATTTTTTTACCACCAAATTCAATGCTTCTACTTAAGGGGAGTCAAGGTCACTAGCAATGATAATTAGAAAAGTATCACCCTTCCTCAAGAACATGTATTTGAGATGGGGTGGCAAGGGTTTCAATTTGACCTTGGGAGGTTAATGGACGAATGGTTTTGCGGGTAAACATTCATGGTTTTTTACATCAAGATCCAACTTAACCCGGTTCTTGGTGTGAAACCCAAGCCTAGTTAAAGATGCTACCACCTCATCATACTCCTCCACTTCATCTCTTTCATGATTCCATAGCACCCTAACCAAAGGATCATTCAAAAAGCTCACATCAATATAGTTTTACAGTTCCCCATCAATAACATCAATCACTGAGATGACTTGTAAGTCTATTTGTTATTTTATGGACTTGCACACATTAAAGGATACCTCCTAATCATTCAATATAAACATTATCTCACTGGACTCCACATATACCAAAGCCTTACCGGTTGGTATAAATGGCCTCCAAAGGATAATAGGAATTTTGACGTCCATTCCATAATCTAAAATAACAAAGATGGCCGGGAAGACGAACCAGTCCAATTTTACTAAAAACTCATGAAGAACTCCCATGGGATTTTTGATGGATCAATCAGCAATGAGCAACTTTATTTTGGAGTGTTTTGTCTTTCCCAATCCAAGCTTGTGAAATATAGCATAAGGCATGAGGTTCACACTTGCTCCAAGATCACACAATGCCTTAGTAAATGTGAATGCACCAATGATGTATGAGATTGTAAAAGCATCGGGGTCCTTCTTCATTTTCACATGTGTTCTTGTCATAATGGCACATAATGGTGTGTCACTTATAGTGTTTCATCCTCCATAAGTCTCTTTTTAGATATCAAATCCTTTATAAATTTAGCATACCCTGGCATGTCATGCAATGCCTCAATAAGAAGAATATAAGTAGAAAGGGAACTAAAATTATCAAAACACTTATTTAACTTATCATGCTCTCCTTTTCTCAAGGACCATTTTGGGAAAAGAGAATGAATGGGGTTCGATGGAATAGAGTCAATTTGACGATTGTTAACTACTAGATTTCCTATCAATAACTCACTTAACTTTGTCTCTTCATCATTGAACCTTTTTCTCATCGTCTTTGTCTCCTCGCCATTTTGAATTGATTTACTTTAATATTTGGATTACTTTGGCCTCTAGTTGTTGGATAGAAGTGGAGTGTGATGTAACCGTTTGGTGGAGCATGGATAATTAACTTTCCATCTCATTCACCATTCCTCCGGTCCTCTCAACACTACTCAAGATCCGTGCTAAAATATCTCTATCGATTTCCTCTTTCCCTTCATAATGTGTCATGCTTAGACTTTCCCAATTTTGACCTTGATTCCCATCTTGACTTTATGGGATAAGGTGGATACCCTCCGATCTCTTAGGTACCATACCTAACTTTTCACCAATCACCTCTTCATCCACATCTTCACAAAGTTCAACTTCTTTTGCACTTATCAAACTTACACTTTCCATTTGTCACCCAACATATGTTCATGTAGGAGTTCGAGGCATGACATCATTTTGACCATCTTCGCATCGGTTTCTCTTCATATTTTTTATCATGGCAAAAAGAGAATGAGGAGGGAGCCCCCATGGCTACCTCGGAATCTATTATATCCCAACCTTTACACAAAATTGTCATTTGGTCCAAGACTTTTGAAACAATGCCATATGGAGAGTTGATGAATGATCCACCGGATTCATTGTCCACTATGGCCTTATTTTTTTGGTCTGATTCCCTATAAAAGATTTGAAGAATCATTTTCTATGGCATCATATGGGTGGGGAATTTTAAAAGTTTTTCTTGAATCTTCCCTAAGAATCGTACCACGGTTCTTCTTGGTATTGGTGGAAATAAATAATCTCATCCCAGATGGTGGGAAGTATTGACCTATGAAGGCCTCCGTGAGCTTTGTCCATGAAGTAATAGATCCGGCGAGAAAATACCTTAGCCATAACACTGCCTTTGTTGTGAGAGAGAATGGGAAAAGTCATAACCGGATAGACTCTTAGGATATGAGAAATATTGAAAGGAGCAGATACTTCCACGAATCCCTTTAAATGAGCATTTGGGTCTTCATAGGCTTCACCCCTGAAAAGTCTCTTTAAGTGGAGAAATTACATAATTACACTTCTAAAATAAAATACTCCCATTCTCCTCGGTGGAGGGAATACAAATGGCACTTTCATGATCTCTGGACCCAAGATAATCTGAGTCCTCGTGGCTCAGAATGATTTGGGAATAATACTATTTACCTTATAAAAGATTAAAAACAAGGAAATTAAATTAAATTCACTACGGGTTCACCCAAGTAAAAATCACACCGCACAAGAGAAATCTATATTTCACTCCCTGGCAACGACACCATTTTGACAATGCTCAACTCACTCCCACTCTTCAGGGGTGAGGGGGTCATTGTAATCCAACTGAAGTTGGGATCGAATCCACAAGGGGAGAATTATAAATTTCAAGTCCTATAGGTGCTCTAATTACTAAAAGGTTACCCGAAATGCTAAAAACATGACATGTAAAGCAAAAGAGGGGGATTTGATTGTAACAATTTTTAATCAACAAATCACGTATTTGACACTTTTTAACTGAAAATTAAAATTTGAGGAGATCTTTGAATTATGTCTAGCTAAAGGTAAAGCGTGGGGGTAGATGATTATTAAACATAAAACTTAGTTGTTAACTAATGGATAGGCTAGGTCGAAATTCATTGTGGTTAATCTTTCCATAAAACCACAACGATTTCACTCGTTGGCTCTTTTGAGCACCTAACAAGTGTGCAATTTATAATCACCCAAACCCTCAATCAAGCATCCCTATTTCTAGGATGATGCTCTTAACATGATTTACACTCCAAATACACTTATTTCTAAGATTGCAAAAGGTAGTAAACCATAAGATTAATTGTCTGCCATTTCCTTGTCCCCCCATAACCCTCTTTCAAGGATGTTATAGTCTACCTCAAGTTCACTTCCATCCCTCTTTCAAGGATGATGAAAGATTTCTAGAGTTTAAGGTTTTCACCCATCAAACCCATTTGGATATTTGGGGTTTTCACCTACAAATTCCAACTCATAAATTCAAGCAATGGTGGAATCCATACTCAACAACTAGAAATCATGCAAACACAACAACTCCCACACACAATTACACATTAGTAAAATATAATCCAAAGACTAATTTACTTAGCTACTAATGAAGAAGGTAAATAAAGTTATACCATAAGGATTATCCAAAGAATTTATTCTTCACCAGATACTAAGAAGTTAAGCCTCCTCAATTAGTTATACACTTTCCCAATTAAGGTTTCTTGCTTTCAATTAAAAAATATCTATGAGGTAAGCAATACCCAAAGATGAAAGGATTTTTGACTATATATGGTTTGAGATTTTCAATGCAATGTTAAAAAACTTCCCTGGGTCATTTTCCCGCTAAAATGCAATCGCACAGGTTTGATTGCAATCGTTGTTGTGTTCCTCGATTGTATTATGCTGACCATCTTGACTGACTGCAACCGTGGCCTAAGGACTGCGGTCGCGGTAACTAAGGCTGAACGTCTTTAAGTCTTCAGTTGCTCTCCGTTTACATCCATTTGATCCATTTTTATGCTTTAATCTAGATCATTTCACCTTCTCAATTAGATACTTGTAAAATGTGGATATTAGTGCATTTAAATAATGTTGATGTCTCATTTAATAATAAAAAAGATGGTATTGTGCATAAAGGTTTGGTGTAAATGTGTAGTAAAATCACCACTCATCAACCACGACCACTCTGTCACCACAGAAGGTATTTTAGTGGAGACATATTCTTTTTCCACAACGACGATCATCTCCATGATAATACTATTTTCTTCTAGTGATACTACTTTACATAGAAAATAATGTAATATTACTTGGTTCTAAATTTCTTAATTCTAGATTGGTTCAAAAACATATAATAGTCACCAAAAGGTTTGAAGCAACTATTACCTCACTAGAAAATTCTAATGATCAATCAAAAATTAGTTTGGCAAAATTATTGAATTCCTTGTTGGCATAATAATAAGGAAGGCTTATGTGTTAGAAGGATCAGTTAAGTTTGCACTACATGTTAAAGTTCAATCAAATCAGGGAGACAAAGAAAACAAGAAGTAGAACAAGAAGGAAAATGCAAGTTCTCATTATCCTCGAATTAATAGGAGTATAAAAGATGATTTTTGTCCTTTTAGGCATTTTGAAAAGAAGGATCATCCACCATTCAAACCCAGGAGAAGGGCAGACCAGAAATCCAAGTAAAATTATAAGATGGGACATCATCAAGATATTTTCAATAGCAACACTCATTAACTAATCTTTTATAGGTAGCTAGTCAGGAAAATGAGGAGCAACTCTTTATAGCAACCTATTACGCAACTAGTAGCTCGAGTAACAAGTGACTTATTGGAAATGGTTGTTTAAACCACATGACATTTGATCATTGTCTCTTCAAGGAGTTGAATACTTTAGTAATTACAAATAATAATTTAGCATCACAGATTATATTCTTGCTGAAGCTAAAAGTATCGTGGAAATAAAAATCTATTAAGGTAAAAATATAATCAAAGAAATATTATTTATACCTAATATAAGGAATCATTGGTTAGGTGTTTGCCAAATTATTGAGAATGATTTCAAACTTCTCTTTGGAACCAGTTTGTTATCAAACAAAGGATGAATATGAAAAAAATTAATTCAAAGTAATGATGAAGGTAGGAGTTTTACATTGGATCTTTTAGGTCAAGAGCAAAACAGTTACTCTACAACTAGCATCAATGCATATGTTTGGCTGGTTAGAGGGATACTTAATCTTGAAGTTAATATATCATATTGTAGAACTTGTGAATTTGGAAAGAAAACAAGGCTTTCTTTCAAGAAAGCAACCTAGAGAGCTACTGTAAAGTTAAATTAATCCACACAATTAAATCTTATCCACACAAAACTCCATCACTCAAAGGGAGTATGTATTACAAAGTTTTCATTGATAATCACATGATATTATGTTAATTTACTTTCTCAGGTTCAAGTTAGATACTTCTTATAGCTTCTGGAAATTGAAAGTAGTGGATTGAAACTCAAAGTGGTTGTAATATTTAATTTTTAAGGTTCAACGATTGTAAGGGGTACACAACTTATCAATTAAATTAGTTCTTCTGAAGAAGCCAGAATTGAATGCCAACTATCTATTCCATATACTCCATAGAAAAATAGAGTTAGTGAGAGAAATAATCTTACCAAAATAGAGATGAGTATTTATTTGTTGTATGAGAAGTGTTTGACAAAAGTGTATTCGATAGATGTTAAGTGTACCTCAATCTCTTGACTCTATAGACTTCCTACAAAAACATTAAAAGGGTAGAATAACTCAAAAGTAGGAATAGTAATAAACCTCCTTTAAAAAATCTCAAAGTGATTAGATGCTTGTGCTTTACTTATATGCTACAAAGAAAAATAGAGAAGCTAGATAAAAGGGAGGAAGCTAGAACATTTGTTGGTTATAACACTATTTTGTAAAAATAAAATTTTGATGAGTAGAGATGCACATTTAATAAAAGATGAACAATGGAACTAGAAAGAAGTAAAATGAGTATTAAATTTGGATAAAAGTACAATCTTTAGCTGAAAGAACATGAATTGTTGATTGATTTCCTAGTATGATGCACAAGATATCTATGATATATATTAGAGATTAAATATAATTATTCTTGAGCCAAAATATTTTTGGTAAGAAAAAAATATCCTTAATGGAGAGTTGTAATGAAGGAATAACTCATCATGATTGAGAAGAATCAAACATCGAAATTATTGAAAAGACCCGATGATAAAAATGTAATAGGAGTGATTAGGATTTTTAGAACGAAACTGAATCTAGAAAACTCTATCAACAAGCATAAATCCAAACTTCTTGTAATGGTATATGCCCAAATTTTATATATTTATTTTTATGATAATATTTTCCTATTGCTAGATTAGAAACGCTCATATTGTCATTGGTTGTAGTAGGAAAAAAGGGTTGGAAAGTGTTTAGTTGGTCGTTAAATCTTCTTCTTCATAGTCTATCTTAAGGAGAAACATTATGTTAAGCAACCTAAAGGATTTGTAGTCAAAGGTCATGAAGATGATGTGTATCACTCCTAAAATATTTGTATGGACTAAAGGAGGTGCCTAGGTCTTGGTACAATAGGATTGATGTGAATTTGATGTAGTAGGGTTTTAGAAAAAGCCTTTAGAGGTGATAATTTTTTTTCACTATTGTAAATGGCCTTCTGGTTAAAAAAAACAATGACGAGCTTTTGAGGACGATTAAATAAGATACACAATATAATTTTGAAATAACAAACTTTGGAGAAATAATTTATTTTGTGAGAATGAAAATCAAGAAAGAGAAAAATAAAGTTTTCATTTTACAAAAGAAGTACGCATGAGACATTTTTAAAATGTGTACAATGGAAAAATTTAAAGAGACTACTTCAATGTGTCAAAAAGAGAAACTAAAAAAAACTATAAAAAATAGATGAGACTCTTTACAGAAGTATGGTTGAATGCCTCATCTATCTTACAACAACTCGACCCAATATTTTAAATATTAAAAGTATTCTACCTTGATTTAATAATTGAGTAATTAACACTCATTTTACAGTAGCTAAAAATGTATAAAATTGTAAAATATTGAATCTAAAATCAAGTTTAATGCAAATATAAAGTACATATTGTCGGGGTATTATGATGTTGACTGGGTTAGTTTTTCTGATGATATGATTAGTACTTCTGATTATTTCTTTAATCTTGGTTTAGGGATATTTTGTTGATACTTTCAAAAGCAAGAGCTTGTTGCACAATCTAAGGCCAGAGATCAGTTTATTGTAGTAACAGATGATGTAAGTAAGGCCTTACGGCTTAGCAAAGTGTTACTTCGATCTGAATTTTAAGCAATAAAAGTGCACACATGTATCTGTAGATAATCAAGCATCTATTTTTATTTCAAATAATCTATTTGTATATAAAAAATTAAATATTTTAATATCAAATTATTCTTTCTTAGATATACAAAAGAAAGGATTTGTTGTATTAAAGTACAGGCAAATAAATCTTCAACTGCAAGATACGTTTATCAAAACCTAGCTAAATAGAATATTTAAATTACTCAGAGAAAATCTTAAAATTTGTAATAACTAAAGTAAGAAGGAGAGTTGATTAATTGCATCAGTTATTTCACAATTGCAGTGGTAAAAGTCAAACAAACTTGACAGACTTTATACAAGTTTTTGGCCATGTTTAGTAGGGTTTAACTTGCTTTTGTTAGTTAGGAGTTTTTTTATCATGAAATCATGTGCAAAGTAGTTGCTTAAAGGTATTCTCCATTTTTTTTCTTTTTATGAATATCTAAACACCATTTTTGTTCAATCAAAATTTAACATTCCAGCAATGTTTTTTTTTCCTCTTATTCTTACCCTTATTTCTATTTCTAAAGATGAAGTTAAGCTTAAATTTCAAACATATTAGGCCATAGATTTACATGATCCAGAAAGATATAACTAGTAGAAGAAAAACTAATATTTGTTATTTACCTACTAATAATTTATACAACCTTCATTTGTATACACTACGTACGTGTACCTTGTGTGCTTCTCAAATAACTTCTCAATGAATAATAAAAATAATTAACTAACTAATAAATTAGCCAATAAATATATCTGTTGATATCCAATTTTGACTCTCCATCTTTAAAATTGTCGTCTTCAGGATTCCTGATTGTTAAAGATTATAAAACAATTTTTACTATTTATTGATAAATATTCATATTTTATGATTTTAACAATTTATTTTTATATTTTAAATTTAAAAATTTATTTATAAATTATTCTTAGTTTCATAAATATTAGAATATTTTATAAATTTATTATCATTTAAAATTTTCACTCATTCAGACACATTACACAAATACTACAATTTTAATTATTCACAAAAAATACATTTTTCAAGATACTTATATTTTTTATTGTTCAAATTTTTGTAAGTACTTACCAATACATGAATATTTTATGCATTATTTAATATATTACACAAATGACAAGCCGAATAAATTATTTTAATATGCAGAGCGACAAATCAATCAAGTCAAAATGACTCGTTACCTTTTTAAAAAATGACATTTAAGGTGATTAGTTGAGTTATTTTTGAATAGGTTAAAGAGTCTATATGTGGGTTAAAAGGATTATAAATCTCTTAGATAATAACCTATGGACTAAAGCTTGTGTCAAGGTGGCACAAGGGTCAATCTTTTATTGTTGGGGCAAAAGGGGAAGCTAAATTGTATTATAAATAAAATGGAGGGGGTTGACTATTTTGATCAACATATAATCACAAACACACACTTTACACACATTATTTTTTTTATTTTTTACTCTCATCTCCATTCTCAATTCACTCTCTGTCTCGTCCCCTCTCTACACAGTCAAATGCATCAACCGCGAGCCACTATGTTTGCCAAACATCAGAGCTCCAGTGAACAAACATATCATCATACTTCACACCTTTTGTTTCTCCCCCAAAACCACAACACCAATAATAAACATATCTCATTCATCTAAAAACACCAAAGACATTTTTGGAAGAACCTTTAACCAAAAAATACAATTACCATACCTCTTCTTATCTCTCCTCTCCCATTTGATGTTTTTCTTTCACCACTACCTCACCAAAAATTGGATTTGTGACCGAAATTGATTAGAGATATATAGATCTAGCGGGATCTCCTTTATGTTTGGCATTGCTTTAATAATAATGTTAAAGCAATTCCATATTTCCCTCTCTCTTATTAACAAAGAATTGATCTAGAGAAGCTTTCCTCTGATGAGCCCCACTGCTATCACTCATTTTCATGACTTGTTGACTATTTACACATTCTTTCTTTTTACTGAATCTTGCTCATGACTATTTGATTACTTTCACTTTGATTTTGGTATGTCTTGTCCATATTTTCCACCGATAGTTTGATTCTATATTTTATAGCTATTTGTCAGACTATTTCACTAATTTTGGGTCAATTTTTACTCGAGAAATTTATTCCATTGATGGTTTCACTTTGCTATTATTTGGATGATTTTTGTCGCTATTTGAGGATATTTCTAAGTTGTTATTGATGTTGTTTGTCCCTTTACTACTTTGTGCTTTTTTTAATAATTTGAATGGATACTATACCATGTCAAATGATAAAATATCATCAATTGGATTTTTAAGGCCTTCCCATAAGAAAAGACATCTTATTTTTTCAAGTTTAGTTATTTTATCCTCCCCGTATTTCAAAAAAATGACCTACTTTTCTTTTTAAGTTTTAAAAAGAATGACCTTTTTCCTTCTTGTTAACACTATAATTCCAATTTTTCATGTGGTATCTTTGAGACCACAAGATTAAAAGATGTTTTGATTTATTTGATACAAATTTAATTTTATACCAGAGGATTTAAAAGACTTCTTTATTTTCTCAAACTCCACATCAAATAAAAAGATGTCATTCTTTCTTAAATGGAGGGAGTATCAAATATCAATACATGAATAATTAAAAATTCCCATCAATTTTTTAGGCCTCCACAAATTAAAAGATGGACATACGTATGCAAATACATAGATAAATATAAATTAATTTGGGCCATGATGAAATCTTTATAATATTAAGATAGATTAAAAATCTTATGATTTGTATCATAATGAAATGGCCCCCCAGGTCATTATCTTAATTTTATGCATCTTTTACATTTACAGCATCCCTATAGCTTTCCCAAGTCACTTATGAATTGCTGGGACTGACAATTCAGTCACCAAACAATTTATTTAGTTTTTGAGCCATTTATCTATTTTGGAGTTGTTAAAATTAGGAAATGGGTATTAGACTAAAACTTTAAGTTAATAGCAATGGATACCAGTTTTTGAAGTCTCGTCAGCTCCAAAATGTCAATTTTAGGCTACGAGGACCGTTGGTCTGGGTTCTAAGCCCCCAAACTCATTTTTGACTATTGGGTGAAATTTGGTTAAATTGATCCATAAGTGAAGGGCCAACTTTTTGTAAAAATGGCCTCAGATAGAAGTTTCAATAGTTCTATTTAGTTTGGATGTCAAATTTTGTAGGCTGGTATTGTTGTTTGTGTTAACAAGTTTACAAATAAATATCGAGGGCCCATTGGGAGAATTTGCAATTGGCTAAGTTGTTGTAGCATTAAAAGCTAGTGTAGGCATGTGTTCTTCATCATTATTACAATGAGGACCATCGTAATCATAAGGGTTTGTGATTATAGTCATTATGATCGTGAGGCTGCGTACTTGCAACTGTGATAAAAAGGTTGTAGGATTGAGCCATCTTGTTGTATTGAATACTTGGTTAGGTTAATACTATGGAAATGTTCTTATTGGTAGTATTTTTCATTCGTAACTAGAGGACCTCAAGATAGCATTGAGGAAACCCCCAAACAGTAGAAAAAACTTTCTTTTTATTTTTCCTAAGAGAAAAATACCATTAGATCTATGGATAGATCAAAAGCATGTGGGAATTCATTAATTAAAGCCGGGCTAGAGTTGGATGTGACCTTGGAATAGTTTTATCATTGTTTTCTAGTATGTCCTCCATTTAAAATTTGGCAAAATTTTGTATTTTTGATTCTTAATATCTTGATTATGTTTGAACTTATTGTAAACTAATTTGATCTTGGATTTTGCTCATTTTTAGCAGCAAAAATTCCTTGATATAATAGGGATGCCTTAATGGTTTTCATTTTGTTATTTCACAAGTTAGCTCCATAGAGGATTTTTAGTCTGATTTCTAACCCAAAACATTAATAATCAATATAGGTATCATTATTCTCATCTTGATGTGTAGAACCTTATTTTGATAGCGTGACAATGGTTGGAGTCTTCTTGAAATAGAAAATCACTACTATTAAGGATTTTATGAGCTTACAGCAACGTCTTGGTAGGCTAGGCTTATCCTTCTTCTAGACATTGCTTTATCAAAATATTAGTAGGATATTTTACTAGCAATGGGTTGGTACTTATTGGTTAGTTGTTATTTTAGTTTCAATTGCCTTAATTAGCTAGTTAGAGTCCCTTTTTCAATAGAATTTAGCCCCATTTCCCATTATAATAGTCTATGGTTATCCCTTAGGAATATTCTTAGTCATTTAGTGCCTTAGGATTTGATGGAGAAGACTTAGCCTACGTTTGGGTAGTTATTTTCCCTAGGTCAGGTTTTGTATATAGTAGTGGGGCCCATTAGCCCTTTTTAATATAGAGTGCCTAGAATATCTACTTTTTTAGGCTAATCCTTGAGCTTAGATTGAGGTAATCATTTTGATGAGCTTATTAAGTTTGGTTACCCCTAGTAGGGTAATATTTGGCCTTATATCACACACTTTTGCATGCCAATTAAAGCTTGTATTGCGTTAACTGGATTGACTTCCTAATTTTGGAGTTTATGACTATTTGGAACTAAATAGAGATATATTTGTAGAATTTGACAACTTTTAGATTATTTAGCAATTCGGGTTCTAGTCTAACACCTAGCAATGTTAATATTTTTACTTATAAGTTCTTATTCAATTTTGGTATTTTTTCCATTATAATATCATTATCTAGACCTAGTTCAAGTCCCATATTTATTAACATTATAAATACTATTTTGGGGTTAAAAATCTAATAAAGATTAATAAGACTTGGAGTTATGGCTAGAAAGGAGTACCAGGTATGTTTACCACACATTGTTTCATTTCATATTCATTATTATTGTTATTTCATCCTTATATTAGTGTTACTCCTTGCTTGTACCAATAATCTTTATAGTTTCTTGAATGGGTTTATTTCATCTTATTTGTACCTTCTTAGCTTATGGGGTACAATTAGGTTATAAATAAACTTTTAGTTTGTCTTTTAAGTAACTTAATATATATATATATATATGGAATCCTTCTGGTAGAATCTATTATTTTTGTTTCTACCTTTATTACTGATTTTAATTTACATTCTTGCATTTTGTTCACGCTCTTACTATAAATTAGTTCAATTGGCCTATGGTGCCTACTGAGTACCCATGCTACACTTTTTCATCATTTTTCCTGATGAAGATATGCACACTAGTCATTCCTATCTAGGATATCCTCAAGTTGTGCTACTCTTTGGAGTTGGGTGATCTTTTAGAGTTTGGGTCTAATCCTCTTCTTTCTTTTTTGATAGTTTTATTTGCATATTCTAAGACTATAGTGTATATTTGACATTATCCAGTTCTCTTTGGCCACTATATCCCCATATAATGCAGGTACCAGAGCTACTTCTACTTTTCCTATGTAAAGTTAGGTCGGTCATCTCGATTCGTTGGTTTGTTGTATTATGGAGATATGGTAAGCTTCCATTCACCAAAAGTTTTAGGCATTTCACCATTTTTAATTAGATTGAGTTGATATTTACTTTCATTATTATTAACATTATCATTTTCATTCTTATTATCATCTGTCAGAGTTGGGGACATATCCTGACCAAGACTGGTTTTTTTCTTTGTTTAGAAGGCTTTGTTTGGATCACTATGGACTTGGGTGGTGTTGGTTAGTTATTTTGGTCGGTCATTGGATATGGATCATAGAAATATCTTTTATTCAATAAAATTATCTTGTTATATGTTCATAATTTATCCGATAGTAGTGATATCGTGTTGTTTGGATTGGTGCAGTAGGGGTGGTCTCTGATCCATGTGGGACTTGAGATGCCTGTCATAGACAAGCCCTGGTTTGGGTCATGAAAAAAATGGTATCAGATCTAGGTTTTGGTGTAACTAGGTATCCATCAAAGCCATGTCAATTAGAGTCTTATTTATGTGTGTGTAGCGTTCCATACTTATAAGTGAGAGGCTATGAGGTATTTAGGAATTTTTTCTTTTGTCGTTGTTCTATTTCGAGTTATAGAGTCTAAGGTCTTGAATCTCCTCTAATTCCTGTATGCTCTATTTTAAGATTATGCCTACCAGAAGATCTAATAACTGTAGGAATTCTTTTGTTCCATCTCAGGATAATGTGGAGGAAGCCTATCCAACTCTAGGAGTTCGGATCTGGTCTAGGGTCGTTGCATCTAATTTAACTGACGGAGCTCCACTAGTTCCTGTTATCCCTCCTGAGGCACCTCAAGTTGATGTGTCTACAGCTAAGTTTCGCTAGTCAATTCATTTGCTTACCTAGTTTGTGGCTACCTAGACTGAGTGGGTTGCTTCTGTTGCTCTATTCTCTGAAGCCACTAGGGTTGTCCAATTTATGAGGTTGAGACCTCCTATTTTCATTAGTTCTAAAATGAAAGAAGATCCTCAAAATTTCATTAATAAGATAAAGAAAATCTTTTATGTAATGCATGCTACTGATGAGGAAGGTATAGAGTTCATATCTTATTAGTTGAATAATGTAGCATACCAATGGTAGGAAGAGTGGCAACAGTCTAGGGGTGAGGATACTGAGTCTACTTTGTGGGATGACTTTTCTAGTTCCTTTATTGATTGTTTTTTTTCTTGGGAGTTGAGAGAGGTGAAGGCTAAGGATTTTGTGAATTTGAAGTAAGACAGGATGTTATTAAAGTAGTATTCCTTAAAGTTTCATTGGCTATCATGTTATGCTCCTCAATTGGTGTCTAGCATGAGGCTAGAATAAAGAAGTTTACCTCTGGGTTGTCCCATGAGTTGATCATGGAGTGCAAGACTACTTTTTTGAAAAAGGATATGGACATCTCTAAACTTGTGGTGTACATTAAACAAGGGGAAGAATAAAAATAAGGCAAGAAGAGATAAGTGAAAATCAAAATAAAAAGTTTTACAACTCAGATCAAGGTGAAGGTCAGTAACAAAGTTGTAGAGACGGTGGAAAATGGTCTATGAAGAAGTCGGGAAAATTTGGTTCCTACTCTACGGCTAGTGATCCTTATCTGAAGTCATCAGGTAATCATCATTTATAGTATGATAGTGGTTTTAGAGCACTAGGAGCCCATTATCTGCTCAGTAGGGCTCAGTCAGCTCTATTGTATCCTCCATGTAGATTCTGTGGTCAGATGCACCATAGTATTTTTTAGGAGTGGAGGAAAAAGAGCTTTAAATGTGGTCATATTTTTCATATGTAGAGGGATGGTCCTACTAAGGTTGCTTCAAGGGAAAATAAGATTTATGTCACTACTTCATCAGCTCCTGCTCCAAAAGGCTCTACTTCTACTTCTGGCTCTAACGCTGGTCAGAACTGTATGTACACTTTTGCCACCCACCATGATTTTGAGGAATCCCTTGATGTTGTTACTAGTACACTCAAACTTTTCTATGTTGATGTATTTTTCCTTCTTGATCCTAGGTCTACTCCCTCTTATGCGACAACTTATGTGGCTATCCATTTTTGTTTTGATCCTGAGTGTATTTCGAACCTATTTTGGTGTCCACCCCTGTGGGTGACTCAATTATTGCTAAAAGGATCTATATGGGTTGTGTGATGTCGTTACATGGTAGAGAGACCTTGGTAGATCTAATAGAGTTTGACATGTTACTCATTGATGTGATTTTGGGGATGGATTGGTTGCATTCGTGCTATGCATCTCATGATTATCGAACCCAAAGGGTCAATTTCCATTTCCTAAATGAGTCAATAATTAAATAAGAAGGTAGTTCCCTAGTGCCTAAGTAAAGGTTCATCTCGTATCTCAGAGCACAGGAATTGGTTTCAAAAGGGTGACTCTATCACTTAGTGCATGATAAGGATTCTAGATCCGAAGGTCCTTCTTTGCAGACTATCCCTGTGGTTTGTGAATTTCCCGAGGTGTTTTCTTATGATCTTCTTGGCATACCTACTAATAGGGAAATTGATTTTGGGATTGATCTTCTTCCAAACACTTGTCCTATCACTATTACTCATTATAGAATAGCTCCGACTGAGCTGAGAGAACTCAAGGAGTAGTTGAAAGATCTTCTTGGCAAGGGTTATCCGCCCTAGTGTGTCTCTATGGGGTGCTCCTATTCTTTTTGTACGTAAGAAGGATGGTTCCCATCGGATATGTATTGATTACAACAAATTAAATAGTGTAACCGTGAAGAATAAGTATCCACTTCCGAGGATTGACGATCTATTTAATCATCTTTAGGGTGCTAAGTTCTTTTCTATGATTGAACTTTAATCAGGTCACCTTAAGTTGAAGATTTGGGTGTCATATATCCCTAAGACTCCCTTCCAAACTCGGTATGGTCATTTTGAATTTTGGGTGATGTTCTTTGGATTGACCAATGCCCCAACAACATTCATAGACATTAGAGTTGGGTTTTCCGTTAGTTCTTATACTTGTTTGTCATTGTATTTATTAAGATATTTTGTTATATTCTACATGGGAGGCGAACCAAGCCAATCACCTCTGCCTTGTTTTGCAGACCCTAAAGGATCAATATCTTTATGCAAAGTTTTCTAAGTGTGAGTTCTTGTTGAATATTGTGACTTATCTGAGTCATGTTATTTCTAATGAAGGGATCATGGTGGATCCACAGAAGGTTGTGGTGGTGAAGAAGTGGCCTATACCAACGAATCCATCCGATATTTGGAGATTCATGAGTTTAACCGATTATTATAAAATGGTTTTGGAGATTTTCTCTTCTATTGCTTCCCATTAACTAAGTTGACTCATAAAAAGGTGAAATTCTTGTGGTATGATGCTTACGAGGGTAGTTTTAAGAAACTGATGGATAAGTTAACTTCGTCCCCGATCTTGACTCTTCCTGAAGGCATTAAGGTTTTTGTTGCTTATTGTGATGCATCTCAGGTAGGTCTGGGTTGTGAGTTGATATATCATGGTAAGGTTCTTGCATATGCTTCTAGACAGTGAAAGTTCATAAGAATTTATCTAGCTCATGATCTGGAGTTATTATCTGAGGTGTTTGCCTAATGATCTGGTAGCATTATTTGTATGGTGTCCATGTTGATATTTATTCTGATCATAAGATCTTGCAATATGTGTTGACACATAAAGAATTGAATCTCAGGAAAAGGGGATGGCTTGAGTTTCTATAAGACTGTGACATAAGTCTTCACTATCATCCAAATAAAGCTAACGTGGTTGTTAATGCTCTTAGCAGATTGTCCATGGGAAGCTTGTCTCATGTGGATTAGGAAAAATGAGATTTAGTGAAGGATATACACCACTTGGCTAATCTAGGTGTCCCTCTATTGGATTTTGAGAATTGTGGTGTGATTGTTCAAGAGGTTTATATGTCATCTCTTAGTGCTGAAGTGATGGAATAACAAGTGTTGGATCCTATTTTGATGCAAATTAATAAAGATGTAGGTAAGCATAAAGTGATGATTTTAATGTTGATGGTGATGGTATCTTGAGATACCAAGGCAGAATATGTGTTCCTGATATTGATGGCTTATGAAGAAGAATTTTGGCCGAAGCTCATGAGTTGCATTATACTATACATCCTTGTTCGACGAAAATGTATCATGATCTTAAGGATATTTATTGGTGGAATAACATGAAGTGAGATATGGCCAATTTTATAGCTAAGTGCATGGTGTTAGCAAGTGAAGGTAGAGCATTTGAGGCCCGGTGAGTTGTCTCAGGAGATCTAACAGCCAGTGTGGAAATGAGAGATAATTAATATGATTTTGTTATGAGTCTTCCGCAGTCTGACCAGCAAGTTGATTGAATTATGGTCATCGTGGATAGGATGACTAAGTTTGCTCACTTCTTGCCCATGAGGACTAATTACTCTTCTGAGGATTACGCCAAGTTGTTCACTAAAGAGACATGAATTTATATCGTATTCCTGTCTCCATCATTTATGATTGGGGTACCCAGTTCATATCTCACTTTTGGTGGTCATTCCAATGAGGCTTGGGGTCTAAGGTGACCCTTGCTAGCGCCTTCTACCTGCAGACAGATGGGAAAGCGAAAAAGATAATTTAGGTCATGTAAAATATGCTTTGGGCTGGTATGTTTTATTATGGTGGTAATTGGATTTACCACTTCCCTCTCATAGAATTTTCTTACAATAATAATTATCACTCTAGCATTGGTATGGATCCGTTTGAGGCCTTATATGGTAGAAGGTGTAGATCTCCTACTAGGTGGTTTGAGGTTGTTGAAAATAAGTTGTTTGGCCCGGATTTGGTTCACGAAACCATGAAGATGATGAAGGTGATTCAGGATATTCTTAAGGATGCCTAAAGTTGCCAAAAGTCCTATGCAAATGTAAGAGGGTGTAAGGCAAAAAGAGTCAGAGTTCAGTATTGGTGATTGGGTGTTTCTAAAGGTGTCTCTTATGAAGGCAGTGATGCAGTTTGGTAAGAAGGGAAAGCTCAGTCCCCATTATATCGGTCCATACTTTGTTTTGAAGAGGGTTGGTAATGTTGCATATGAATTGGATTTGCTTTTCCATTTAAGATCCATTAATCCGGTCTTTCAAGATTCGATGTTAAGAAAGTATGTGGGTGATCATTCGACGGTTGTTTTAGTGAAGGAGGTAGGTATTTTGAATTTATTATCTTACGAGGAGGTCCTGATTAAGATTTTAGATTTACTAGTCTATCAATTATGAACTAAGGATGTGGCTTTGGTGTAGGTTATTTGGAGGAACTAAAAGGCTGAGGAAGAGACGTGGGAATCTGAGGAGGACATGAAGTCCAAATATTCATTCCTGTTCCCTATTCTGAATAATTTTGCTGGAGGTATTTGTATTCCTTATTAACTTTTTTCTATATTTGTTAAAGGTAAAAGTAGTGGTATGTGGAGTCAAATCGTGCTAATAAATGTGTTGTCCTGGAAATCGAGGATGAATGGTCTTAAGGGGGAGTATGTAACGCCCTGCATTTTTGGTCCTATAAAATTTTTAAAATATAATCCTCACTATCTTAACTACGACTCACCTTACGAGTCATAGGGTGTCTTGGCAGGTTAGGTGACCCTAGTCGTAAGGTATCCAAGGAATAGTGTTTTAGTTACTGTCCTGAGTATGACTTGGGGGTATGAGTCGTAAGGAGTCGTGATGGTTCCTGTAGACCGAATCATAACAAAGTCAGAAATTAAGTGTTTATGTTATGCTCTCAGTACGAGTGGCTCACTATGAGTCATAAGGACACATTACGAGTCATTGGACACAAATCATAGGATATCCAGTCTTTACCCAATTGGGTTCTGTGCTGACTATGATTGGACCCTCCAAGTCGTAAGGTCCCATTATGAGTGATAACAGTTGAGTCGTAGGGTCAATAATGTGTGTTTGTCTTGGGAACTATCTTGACTACTAATCAGGGTGATGAGTCCTAATTTTTTCTTACGAGTCATATAATGACCCGTTGTAACTGACAATAAAATCTTAGATTTTAAATTGAGAGAAGTTTGGACAATTCCATCTCTACCCAATTAAAACCCCACATCCATATAGCACTTATAAGGGTTATAATTCATCCTTAGCAAACTTAATCACTTAAAAAACTCTCTCAAATTCTTTAAAGTAGCCATACTTAGTGTTACCAAGAAGTAGATCATCCAAGGGATCAAGGGTTGAATTCCTTCCGTAAAACTTGGTATTTCAGGCATGTTACTCTTCTCTCATTGTTAATTTTTAAAAAGCATATGTTTTAATGTATTGTTAATGAGATATTTATATTGGTTTGAAAGCAAGGATTGAAGGTTTTTAATGCTTTTTGATTGAACAATGTTTTCCTATGGTTTAGATGTGATTGCTCGTGCTTTAATTATGGTTTTGATTTGTGGGTGCATGGGTATTCTAAATAAACTAGGGAATTGTTACTTTCCCCGAACTTTTGACTTTTGAAGTGCTTATGACCCCAACCCCACGTTGTAACATGAGTTTTTAGTTATGACAAATATGGGAATTTTAAATGTTCTAGCACTATTACATAATGATTTTTAATTGAACCTTATGGGGATATGTAAACCCTAAACTAATGTGTAATTGACTCAAGGGGTTGTGAATTCCCCCAATTGTGAATTTCCCCAAGTTATGTAATTTTTTAGGCATGTTGTTGTTACGTTGCAAGTGTGGTTGGTATGACGATACGAAAAATGTATGGCTTAATGTGAAATATGGTTCAATGAATTGGATTTTGTGATAAATAATTTTAATTGGGCTTTAATGAGGGTTGTGTAGCTAAGTCGTAAAGGTGGTGGTCCCGAGGACCCACACTGGAAATCTAGTTTGTCGATATGGGCATCTATATGATCGGGTGGTTTGAGTCCCTCATATTAATATCATTTGATTGAAAGGTTCGACTCCCCCATATATTATTACATGATTAGGTGCTCTTGTCACCTTGAGATATCAGGAGGTTCGAGTCCCTCATAGTGCATATGTAGACCCACTGGTTCGTGCGGCCAGAGGCACAGGGGCCCTACTATCTAGGCGAGAGATGGGCACATATATCCCGTGGGTGCCTTCATATATTATGACGGTTTAGCTACACAATTAAGGATAAAGTTTTGAAGCGTATGTTAATCCTTTTTCCCTATCCCGACAAGTGATATATGTATATTCATTTTATTATATTCCTTGGTTTTGAATGAATTTGAATTGGGATCATGGCATTATGTTCTCCTTATCATTGAATATTATGCTAGTGTTCACCCCGCTAACCATCTTTTGACGTTGTATACCCATGCGATGCAGGCACCAAAGCTACTTCTACTTTTTCTAGGCAAAGTTAGGTCGGTCGGCTCGGTTCATTGGTTTGTTGTGTTGTGGTGAAGTTATGAGCTTCCATTACTCGGAAGGGTAAGGCATTTAACTACCTTTCATTCATAGATTGATTTAATAGTCACTTTCATTATCATTAGCATTATCATTTTCTTTCTCATTATTATCTTTCAGAGTCTGGGACATGTCCCAACCAAGACTGGTTTGGGTTATTTGTTTAGAAGGATTTGTTTGGATTATTATGTACTTGGGTTGTATCGGTCTGTTATTTTGGCTGGTCGTTTGATATGGATCATAGAAGTTTAATTCTTTAAATTTATCTTGTTATATGTTCGAAATTTATCTGATAGTAGGGATATTGTGTTTTATGGTTAGGTGCAGTAGGGGTGGTTTTTGGTCCATATAGGACTTGAGATGCCCGTCACAGCCAGGCCCTCTTTCGGGTAGTGATAAGATGCTATCAAGGTTTTGACTCGCTTTGAGGAGAGGCTATATAATTTGAGAACTCATACTAGTCATTTTTGTTTATGGTTTGGCTTACCGCTGGTACGTTCAACTAGGTGCTATCATGACTTTTGAAATCGGGCCGTGACATCAATCCATCTAGAATCTGGGGATTTATGACTAAATTAGAGATCAAAACCATGAATTATATGAAAAATTATAAGGGTTACGATTAGGAAATAACTCTCCTGAGCTCACTAACACCCCACGTCACCTTAGGATCAATTACCCAATTTTCTAAACTCTCTAGGGTTTTATGACTCTTGTGACTTAGAGAAATAGGAGAAAAGCTAGGGAAGAGGGGAATTTAATGGCCCTGCAGTTATCGCTTAATTATCCATTTGACTGCTTTAGTAGATGGTTCTGAAGAGGTACATGGTTTTTTAAGCAACCCTTGAACCAGGCCAATCTCCGCTAAAGTGGAGAACTTATTGCTTTAGCGACATCTTGTAACGCGGTCAAGCCTCCACTAATGCAATAGGGGAGAAGACTGGCTTGTCCGCGTAAGCAACTCCTTGATTGCTTAAGAGACCACCTCTTAATATACCAAAGGTTCGTTCAAGTGGATGCACCAGCTGAGTTCATGCACCAGTTGAAACATAGTTTTTGCCAAGTTTTCATCGACCTTTCGGTAGTCATTCATAATATCGTGAACATAAATGAACTATGCTACCCTATCAAATTGGACATTTCAGACTCAATGGTACCACTGACATATCTATTCGAAATCATTTTAATGAAATGTGAGCCTCACACCCAAAGACAACTTTTACCAAAATCTATCCAATAGCACGAAATGAGTTTGGAAGCCCCCGAACCTAAATAGAATGTCTCCCTAGCCTAATATAAACGTTCTAGAGTTGATGGAACTATTTGAATTGGTCTATGTGGTTTTTAACATAAATTTAATGCTTGATAAGAAATTCTTACCAACAAAGACTTTCAAAATAAGGAATTGTCTCTAAAAACTCAACAAACTTCTTAGTAACCGAGTATTTAGCTCCAGCATGTCACTAATGATATGGGGAACTTATAGGAAAGCTCTAGGTATCTAAAAGGATTGGAAATGCAAAAAATAATTTGAAGGTTAATTATAATATCCACCACTTAAAGGACATTCTTTCGCGAAAGTAAAGGGTTAAGATGTTCCTAATGCCTTAAAAATGTGGGGATATTAGGCCCACATCTCACTCTTGATCTCCAGAGTAACCTCATGTACTGGGTGGTGTCTCCACTAAACCATAAAAACCAAAAACTCTCTAGCTAATATAAATACTGGCTACTTCACGAAGGTTAATCTCTCATTATACTAAACTGAGTCCTACCGAAGCACATACGACTCATCAATAAAATAATGTTGCGACATAGAAATATGAAAAACAGGATGAAAAAATGCAAAATTTGGGAGTAGGGCTAGCTCATAAGACACTTTACCAACTGTGCAAAGAATCTCAAAAGGCCCAATATATTTTGACTGAGATTTCCCTTCCTTCAAAACCTCATCACGCCCTTCATAGACAATACTAAAAGGAACACGTAGTCTCCAATTATGAATCTCAAGGAACAATGTATACGACTACATAAGACTTTTTCCTACTTTGAGCTACCCTCAACCTATCTTGAATTACCAAGACTTCATCCAATCACTCAGAAAGTAAGTCAGTACCACAAGGCCTAACCTCATAGGTTTCAAGCAACCCTATCAACGATTAATAACTAATACCACCCAAATTATACCTTTAAGAAAGTATAAAACGGTCATCAATCAAATATAAAACCCAACTAGGTTGTGGTTGATCCTATGAGGAATAGGTTGAAAATCTTCCAAGATCTTACTAACATTATTGGAAATTATGTAAAAAAAAAGTGATATTTTGTATTAATTAATGTAACATTAACAACTGTTGGGATATTAGGTATGTGATCAATATTAAATGAGAACTAGTATTGAGATCCCCCTAACTTCATGACTCCACACACTGTTTGTGCTTGCCAAACTATCTCGATGACTTGCATGAAAAATCTAAAAAATTATGTATCACCTAGCCGTCTCTAAAACTTGGTTTGGGTGGATATCACTCATCTCCCCTCAATCTCAAGCATCACATTACTAACCCTTGTTTTATGATCTCAGATAAACTAACTCCTCTGAGTCATAAGTTAATTAGATGATGGTTGATTGCTTTAAATTACTATTGTTATCTCATTTTCCTAATATGTAACTCTCTCTCAAGCAAGTATTGAATACATGTGAGTTCCTAATGTGTTCACCCATTACTAAGGCAATCAAAATGAAGCAAATCTCAATACATGTAAAAATACCAATCTAGATTGACTTCGCTCTTAATCTGCCTTGTTAATTCATCAAGGTTCTCATAACCCTAGTTATAGGGCTTAGCTACTAATGGTTCCATGATCAAATAAATATTTCATAGATGAAAGCATAATGTTAAACTTAATAATAAACAAGATGAAAACCCAAAATCTCAAATCAATTATAATCCCTATAAAAAAAAAGAACACTAATTCCAAGATCAATAATGTATCTCAAAACTCAAAACAATGCAAAAAAAGTATATAGAGTGTGTAAACTGAGTATAAAATAACCAAGGTGTTTTTAAAGATAAAAAATAAGGCATAACTTAAATTGTGTAGGATAACAGGGTGGACAACAACTTATGATTTGTTGGTTAAGTAGTTGTTACAATCCATGAATCATGCCTCAGACTGGGGAAATCAGAGAAAACTTCAATCCTTCAAAACCTCAACTCGCGATTACAACCCACGAGTCGTAGGTCACACATACAAGTCATAGGTAACCTAGTGGAAATCAGACTCAACTTAACATCTTCATAACTCAATCTATTACTGCTACTCACGATTTGTAGGTGCTACTCACAAGTCGTAGGTTGACTCCCGGATTACCACTTTAGCAACTCTTAGTCTTTTTTTCTCAATATTTGATCGTGACCCTGTTTTCCTGTACAATCCACACAAACACACATAGTATCTAAAAAGAGTACCTAAGTTCATGGACAATTTCTTTGTTTTAAGCATCTAAATTACCATCAAACCATGGCACATCAACTCCCCTAATTAGAACGTTTGTGTGTCGTCATGTAACTAAAGCACAATAAACAAACACAATGCTTAACTAAAAAGTAACCTAGGGAACCTACCCCAGGTAATTTTATTCACTATAGTTCAAACTTTTTACCCCCGTTCGATGCATAACTTTCAAAAACACTATGTGTCCATGTAACGCAATATCATGACACAATTAAAATCAAGCAATGGCATCAGATTATAAACATAAAAGCAAGCATGTATGTAATCTACATTACCCGAAAAAATAAGTAGTTAACAGTGAAACCCATGTACCTTTATATTAGGGAAGTCCCAATTCTCATAGTATCATAGTTCATATCATCACAGAGTCTACATCAAAACACTCATTCTCCCAAGGAAGTTCAAATAATATGCAAGAAATAGCATAGGCTAGCCTTTATTTTTTATGCCTCTGTTTTTTATACAGACGGATTGGGATCACTATAGTTCTTTTATTTACTTGTAACATAGGTTTTGTGGGGGTAGGTATGGCATCTGTGGGAAATAGTGACTCACCCTTCTTGACACTACAATTTAATTTTTGCTCCACTACTAAACCATACTTCTTTTACTCTCTCTTTTTCTCCCTTCATTTATTTTTAGATTGAGAGTGCTTTTCTTCACTTTTTCGTTACATGAATTATTTCATTTCTTTACACACTTTTCTACCATACCAAATTCTACTTTATTTTCTTTTCTTCAACCACTTTCTTCATACCTAAATTCAAATGCGCACCCATGTGATAGCCACCCTCAACTTAGTTATATTCCTTAAGTAGAGTTACATAATGTCCAAGAAGGGACAAGGGACAAAAGAAGTTTACTGTGATTAAATAGAAAGGTTAAAAGGTTAAAATAAGAAATTAGGTCACTCGAGGCTCATTGGAGGCCATCTTTAGGCCCCTTACAAACTATTCTAAGTTATCACTCTACTCGACATGCTCTCATTCTTTGTTGGCCCCATTTGTCGAGGTCTCATCATCAGCATCAAATAAATCAATTAGCACTATGATTCATGGCACTTTTGATGCTTAAAATAAGGAAATTGTGTATGTAATTAGACATTCTTATTAGATGTGATGTGCATTTGTGTTGATTTTTGCAGAAAAATAGAATTTGGAGAAAATAATAAGATAAAGTAATGAAGAGTTATTGAGAAGGCTACTCACAAGTTAATCTACGACTCCTGGGTAGTACCTATGATCCATAGGTACCCATGTGTGGTTAAGTTCTTAAGTTATTAAGATGGAAGATTAAAGTTTAATTCTCACAAGCTTACCTATGATGCATAGGTACAATCTAAGACTCGTAGGTTGCCTCATAGATAGTAGTTTTTTCAAAGTTTAATATTTCACTCTGCTTTCCATGAACTAAGAAATATTTTATGGGTTGTCTAATGACTCAACCTACACATCATGAGTTGATGACGACTCTGGTTTCCTACATTATTGTAAATAGGTTTTATTTTGTATCTATAAGTACCCCTAGAGGGTTTTATGATTTATTGTGGACTCTTTTATAATTGGTTATGCACTTTATACACGTTTGGCATTATTTTAAGTTTTGAGATACATTATTCATCTTGGAATTATTATTCTAAGTTTTTATGGTTTATAATTAAATTGATATTTCATGTTTTCATTATTATTCTTCATAAGTTCATCATTATGCTTTCATCTATGAAATCTTTGCGTGTACTTAAAACCATGAGTAGCTATACCCACTAACTATGGTTTTGGGAATAACCATAAGGTTTATTCCACTTCTTGGAGTCAAGGCAATCCCCTATTTCCATTTGATCCTGAGCTTGAATAAACTATACAACAAAATTGTAAAATGGAGAGAGAGTAGAAAAGTATGATCAAAGATCCTGACTCTAAGTGGTTCATGATGACCCAACATCATTAAAATGGCCATCTTAGGATAGTGTTCAAGAAACTTCTGAGCAAACCACTGCCTGATTATTGGCTGAAAAAATGCTAGGCTAGCACTTGCTCAACGTGTTAAGAAAAGTGCTAAATAGGAGGAAGAAAATCATCGAACAACACTCAATGGAGATAGAGTTAGAAGGAACAGAGTTCAATCACCGGTTCATCAATATTTACCAGTTTATGATGATCCAAATGAAGATCTAGCTCTACTAGAAAACTGTAAATTATATGGGGATTTTACCTAAGGAAATATATCGCAGGAAATACATGTGGATTTATCTACGAAAATATTAAATTCCTCAACATTAAAATATATTTCCTGTGAACTATACATTTTCAACAAAATCCGCAGGTAAATTTGGCGTCATATTGTGCAAAATTTTGTACTTGCGACATTACCTAGGGAAATGTATCGGCGGGTATTTTATCACTAGGTAAATCCACAGGTATATGGACAAATATATATATTTTTTAAATCCATAGAAAAATCCCCAGGTAATTTATCCTATGGATTTACATAGAGATATTTTGGTGGAAATTTATGTAATGAATTTTATTACCTAGAAAATTATTAGGGAATTTTGTTGGGAATTTATTCTTAGGGATTTACCAGAGAAATTATTACTTGAGACATTTACCTGGGGAAATATATCGGCGGGTATTTTATCTCTAGGTAAATCCGCAGGTATATGGACAAATATATATATATTTTTTAAATTCATAAAAAAAATCTCATGTAATTTATCCTATGGATTTACGTAGAGATATTTTGGTGGAAATTTATGTAATGGATTTTATTAGCTCGAAAATTATTTGAGAATTTTGTGCTGCGAATTTTGCTGGGGATTTATTCTTGGGAATTTACCTACGAAATTATTACTTGCGATTTACCTGGGGAAATATATTGGCGGGTATTTTATCTCTAGGTAAATCCGCAGGTATATGGACAAATATATATATTTTTTAAATCCATAGAAAAATTCCCAGGTAATCCTATAGATTTACTTAGAGATATTTTGGTGAAAATTTATGTAATGAATTTTATTACCTAGGAAATTATTTGGGGATTTTGTTCTGCGAATTTTACTAGGGATTTATTCTTGCGGATTTACCTGTGAAATTTTTACTTAAGAAATTTTTGGGGGAATGTGTTGCTACATATTTAGCTGAAATTATTTCTTAAGGATTTACCTACGAAATTATTACTTGAAAAATTATTGGGGGATTGTGTTTCTACAAATTTAGCTGAAACTATTATTTGGATATTTACATAGGATTTTTTTGACTTGAAAATTTTAAATAAGAAAAGGATAAACTTGAAGAATAAAAAATATAAAATAAAAAGAATTTAGACATTAAATCGGTGGACGCGTATAATCAAGCAGAAGATACTCAAGAAATTTAAATTAGTTTGTTGACATAGATGGTATCAAAGATGTATTCGAGCCGAATAAACCTTAGCTTGACTCGTTATGTTATCACCAAAAAATTAAAAAGATGAAATTTCGTTGGCTAAAGATAGGGCGAAGAACGACTTAGGGCTCAAATAGAGCGTGATTTTCTATTGGTTAATTTAAATATAATTGTAAGGCATCATACTACGCATGATAATATAATATATCAATATAATGTACATTTAGGAGTCGTTTGATGTGAGATATAAGGTATAATAATCACAAAATAAAATAAAAAATTAATTTATTTTACATTGAGTTGATAGTATTAGGTAGTTTCAGAATTATGTATATTATGAGATTAGGGGTGGACATTCTGTTTGTTCGATTTGCTTGTTTAATAGCGGTTTATTTTTTCGATTTTCAGATTGATGAAAATGACAGTCATAATCAAACAAAAATAAATTTGATTTCTATAAATTCGGTTCAGTTATTTCAAATTTTTATTTTTATTTTGAAGACTAAAGTTGTGAGTTTTTCTTTGTCATGATCGAACATTTAAAATTTGTGAATTGTTTTTAGAAAAGAAAAAAAAATTTCCAACCTATTTTTCATTTTCAAATATAAATAACTCAGCTTGGATGAACTAAAATGAAATAACGGAAAAATATTATTTATACTAAATATATAAAATAAAAATATCTATATAAATATAAAATTTATATAGATAATAAAATATATATATATTATTGTTATCGTTGATTTTAAAGTAATATATTATATGTCGTACTTTTAGTTACACAATTTATTCATAACTAATCTGAGAATAATTATATTATTTATTTTACTATTATTATTATTGTATTAATCCGCAACATTAGTCAATTTATTTATTTTCTAGTCTGATTTTGTCAATTTGTAATAATTTTAGCCTAATTTTATCCAATTTATTGCAATTGTAGCCCAAATTGTGTCCAATTAAACTCAATTTCAAATTTCATTCAATTTTTTAACCAAATTCTTAATCTTTAAATTTCAGTTGTTGATCAATATTTATTTATTATTATTATATTTATTTTTAATATTAATTTTATATAGTTACTATATTTATTAAATATCAACCTAATTCAATTCAATTTTTCTAATTAATTTAAATTTTAGCCATTTTATACTCAATTTGTGTCAATTGAGTTTAATTTGACTCAATCGAAATCCGCAATTCAATTTTCTTAACCCAATATCTAATCCCAATTTTACTTATCTCCTCAAGTCTAATATCGATCGTTCATCATATTTGATCAACTACCAATATTAAATAAATTTTCACTAATATTTTTCTTGAAATTGGACAATTTCAGACTATTTTTCTTGAACCGAGGGGCTATTGGAAACAACCTATCTACCTTAGCAGTAAGGTTTGCGTACACTGTACCCTCCATGGACCCAAATTTATGGGAATAAATCGAGTTACTTGTGTTGACACCCAATTTTGACCTCCCAATACCCCTCTTAGGCTGTTATTTTAGCAAAATTATTAATTTTAAATGTTGATATTTTCTACGCATGATTTTAATATCAAAAAAATATTAACGTGTCGCATTCATGATTTGAAAATATATGATTTATTTTTATATTATTATTTTTTGCATTATATAACATTTTACATAATTTTGCTAATATTTATTAAATTATTTGTGCAATTATACATGCCCATAATTTACAAACATTGTCTATTATTATTATTATTATTATTATTATTATTATTATTATTATTATTATTATTATTATTATTATTACTACTACTACGTCTTTCCTACATTTATTTAATAGCAACCTAAGTCAATTCAATTTGTCCAACTTATGTAATGTCTGGCCTAATTCTTATTCAATTAATATCAATTTTAGTCAGAATTGATATTAATTTGAGCTGAATCAACCCTAGCTTGACTCAATTTTAAAAATACTTGTGAAGCTCACACGAGATGATCAAGCAGCTGAATATGATACCAAAGTTGTATTTGAGATGATCATCAATCTTAGCTTGACTCGTTATTGAGATCGAGAAATTAATGGTCATCA
The DNA here is from genome assembly GCA_030864215.1 of Capsicum pubescens. Lineage (NCBI taxonomy): Eukaryota > Viridiplantae > Streptophyta > Magnoliopsida > Solanales > Solanaceae > Capsicum > Capsicum pubescens. The sequence goes on from CM061542.1 coordinate 103,434,910, forward strand.
GTGACGAATAAGTAATTCAAGATTAACTAACACCTCTACCCAAATGCACGTAAAATAATTTGACATTTAATCTCAAAACTATTAATATAAGTCAAACAACTCCCCAGAGATAAGTTACTACTATTAATAATTGTGAAGAAGCAGGCAACACTTTGTCGAAATGCCTGCTTCTTTAAAAGCCTAATTCAGCTACTCCATGATTTTACTATATTACCCCCTAGTTAATTATTATAAGTCATTTACATATAAGAAAATTAATAATATTTAATAAAAAAATAAAATAGATATTTATAACATGTCAGCTTCAGTTACTGTTGACACCTAATTTTGACATCATACGCTCTCTCAAACTGCTATTTTATAAAAAATATTTAATTTTAAATATTAATATGTTTACACATTATTCTCATATTATATAAATACTACATGTCACATTAAAGATTTAAATATTTATAAATTATTTTTATTAATTCTTATTATCATTTTTTATAATTTATTAATTCAAATACAATATTTTACATAATTTTCTTACTTAAATCATCTTTCTGAAATATGCACACTCACAATTTACAAATACATTGTCTAATATACATTATTATTATTATAATTATTATTATTATTTTTAAATTTTGTAACTAATTTATTTTAAATTATTAACCACAATTTTGTAAAATATTTTTATTACATAATCTTAATTCTACATGCGTTGTCTATTTTTAATAGCGACACCTTATTATATTTATTTAATAGCATCCTAACTTAAAATAATTTTCCTAATTTATTTAAATTCTAGCCATTTTGTACTCAATTAATGTCAATTTTAACCAAATTAACATTAATTTCATTTTTTGACCCCTTTTTAAATAATTTTAATCGCAACCGTTGATAAAAAATGATCCAATGACGTAGATCCGCTCATACTTTTATACATCAAAGAACCCTAATCTCTCATTCTCAATAAAAATAGCCGTATCTCTCTGCTCTTAATCTATCTTCTCTCCCTTTCTCTCTCTAGGTATAGCTGCAAACGGATGCAATTTTCTGACACCAGGTGCATGGTGCACTGGTCAAACGAGATGGAACATGGATCCTTGTTCCCAATGGGGTGATGTCAACGTGCAGAAGCCTGGACCTCAAGTGAAAACGTTAGGAGATTCTGTACAAAACTACTTCAAGATTTGAGCTCACAATCAAATCGATGTTGTTGATACCAAATTTTGACCGCCTGATGCTCTCTTAGACTGGTATTTTTGTCAAAATTACGTAAATTTTAATATTAATACCGTTTATGCATTATTTTGCTAACAAACAATTCTAAGCAAGTCATATTCATGAATTAGAAAATGAGTAAATTATTTTATTATTTTTTAATATAATTTCTTTTACCATTATTTATTGAGATAAGACATTTTACATAATTACATTAAATTATTTTTCATAAATATGCACACTCAGGATTTACAAAAGCATTGTCTATTATTATTATTATTATTGTTGTTGTTGTTGTTGTTGTTAAAATAGTAGTCAATTACATTTAATTTCACTTTTAGTATTAAATTATCAGCCAATTTTGTCTCCAATTGATGACAATTATAGCCAAATTGATACCAATTTAAAGCTCAAATTGAAATTCAATTTTTTCGACCCCTTTTTAAATAACTTTAATCTCAGCCGTTTATCAAAACCAATCCAATGGATGAGATCAAATTTTTCACACCTCTTCTTTTAAACAAAACAAGAAACCCTAATCTTGTTTCCACCAAAAACATCTGCCTCTCTCCCTATCTTTACTCTCTTCCCTTTCTCTACACTTCCTCTTTCTCTCTCTAAAACCCAAACAACCGATGACGCCTCCACCGCCTTCACTGGCGATCAACATTAAGCCTCTTTTCTCCTCCTTGAGGTTTACCACCACCGCATACTAGCCGTGCAGCCCCCATAGCCATCAACGCCAACCGTCACCGCCGTCGGACTCAACAATATTTTCCAACAACTATGGTTTAGGTGCCAGAGATCCGTTACTCCTCGCTTTGTGTCCGCTGCCTCCTTTACAAATATCATCAATGATGGCAACAACAACACTAGTAGTCCCTCTATTCTCCTTTTCAACCATCCCCGCCATCACCAGTCACAAATGTAGATAACGAGCAAAGTACGACTTAAATGTCCGACATCTTTATTGGCCCTGATTTAAAGGGCAGGTTTGCGTACTTTCATCTTAGATATATTTTTGGTAGAAAAATTCTTTTCGGGAAATGTTGTAAGACCCTATAAAACTATAGGTTTAATTCTGTCCATTAATGCTTGTCAAGGGGTCCCAGACTTAGAACATTTTGGCTAAGTATCTAGACTTAGTTTTATTTTTAGCGTTCGAAGGTTGAAAATCTTATTTCGCGACTTTCACGTCCGTTAAAGGTTTACATTTATGTTAACTCATGATCAGAAATGTTTATAAAGGTTCCCGAATGAGTTTCAAATATTTTGGACCACGTTTAGACCTTGTTTGAAATCCCAAAACAGTGAGTCGGCGCGATGTTGGCGCATCATGTTGCCAATCGGCGAGTCGCATCGATTATCGTATTGGTACACTCGACGTACTGCGTCAGATGCAATGTCGCTGGGCACATTTTTCTGTCTTTAAAACCCGCATCTTTAAGGTTAATTTGGTCTTTTACCCTAACCTTCAGCCCTCATTATATGAAATTTAACCCTCTATTTTCTAGATATACTCATTATTTCACAATTGCTCAAGAACAAGAAAACCCTAGGTGATAAAGTTCAAATCAAGAACTCAAGATTTCTCCGCTAACTTTCCAGAATTCTTCAACAAATGTTTGTAAAGTGTTCATCCAATGGTCCCTTCCACCCTTGGATCTCAAGAAACCCTTTACAAAAAAAAGTTTTGAATTTCATGTTGTGGGTTTTATCGTACATATGTAAATGTTGTGTTATGATTTTCAAGATTGAATCATTATTGAATTTTCATGACTTTATGATAGTATGTGGATTGGAATCCTTAAATTTGAAGTGCTTGTTATATCCATGATGTACTAGTTGTTGATTCATGCCCTAGAAAAGGTTATGCCTTCCATGTGTTTGTTAAAATGCCTAAGTGTATAAGAATTGTGTATTATGACCCATTTGTGATCCAAATAATGAACTCATGATGTACCCATATGTTCAAAATGACTTCCATGCTAAAGCTATGTCTCGTAATGATTTGAGGAAATGTTCATTAGATTAAAATTGTGAATTTATGATATATTGCATGCTTTCCTATCCATGTACAACTTTTTGACCTTCAAGTTCTTGTGAAATCCCTCAATGATTGTATTCTGAATTGATGACTATGGTCACATATTCAAGAATGGTCATGTCTTATTATTTTCATGCTATCAAGTCCTGGGGGTATTTAATATCCAAAAATTTAGATGTGTGCCTAGAGCTAGTGTCAGTTTTTAAGATACTCTCAGTGAAGCCATGATTAGTAGAATTCAGTCAATTACAGAACTCAAGAAAGCTCAGTAATCTCAGTGTCAGTCCAGGCCCAATCAGTATTCAGTTAAGTCCTTAATAAAACTCAGTCAGTTATCAGAATTTAGTAGTATTCCATCAGTCAATGAAACTCAGCAAACTCAGTCTAGTTCAACTCAGTATAATCATTTCAGCGTCTATTCATATGGGAGTGGGATTCACCATTGAGTGAACCCAAGGATGGGAACTAACCTGCCAGTAGAGGGTGTGATTCTAAGAAGCAATCCTTGCGTTCCAGAACTATGTAGCTAGTGTAGGTTGAGACATATAACTTGCTAGATGAGGATTGATGAGGTGTCTTAACCTTTTAGATGTGGATCCTACCGTTCTCTTTAGGGCACCTGATAGATGAGGGTCACTCACAGCCTGTCCTTACCAGTGGCGCGGTATTGATACCCTTCTATTTGGGGTTACAGATTGGACTCCAACTCAACTATATTATCTTATTTGGGGCATATCGGTTAGATGACTAACTCCCATAGTCTTAGTCTCAATCTTCAGAATAGAACTCGGTTAGTTCTATAGATTTTAGGAATGCCAGATACAGTCACTCAGCTTAGTACGAAACTCAGCTAGTTACATTAGAATCAGGACAGTTAGACACAGTCACTCAGTTAACAGTATGTCAGTTATCAGTTATCAGTAACCCATGTTATTAGTATTTCAGATTTAGTATTCAATGCTATAACAAATCCCAGTTACAATTCATGCATTCATGCATGCATTCTCACGTTGTCATTTTCATAATATTTAGTTAGTTATAGTTCATACATATGAACCCTTCCACTCAGCCTATCTCACCTTGTATACTAGTACATTCTCATGTACTGACACATACTTTTCTCTTGTGCTATGATGTCTTATACCATAGGTTCAGAAGAACGAGCTCCAGAGCACCCTTAGTAGTTCAGCTTCAGTCAGCCGCAGTAGACGTAGCAGTGAATCCTCATCCTTCAAGGATATTCTTTCATTTCTTTATTTTAGTACTTCAGTACTTATTTACTTTTAGCAGTTGGAGTTAGTTGGGGACATGTCCCATCAACTCATTATCCAGAAAGTTTAGAGGCTTTTTTTAGACTATAGCATGTTTAAACAGTTATTTTAGTTTTGGTAATTATATACCTTATTTAAAATTTATTACAACATTGAATCTTATGGTGGTTTAGCCCATTATTCCACATATTTTAGTATTATTTTACAGTTATTGTAGCAGGTACCAATCATGGGTTAGCTTGTGGTCCTTCATGATTACGAGTATCGTGTAGCATCCAGAGTACCAGACTCGGGGTGTTACAAACTTGGTATCAGATCCTAAGGTTCAATAGTGTCCTAGGAAGTCTGAATAGCCACATCTAGTAGAGTCTTGTACATAGGTGTGTTGTGCGCCACACTTATGGACAGGAGGCTACGAGATATTTTAGGAGTATTTTTCTTTCTTTTAGTATTCAAGTTGTGCGAGTTATCAAGAGCTTAAATTTAACTCTCAACCTAATCTATTTCTCCCTTTCATTTACAAAACATGCCTCCCAAAATTACTAATGAAAGGAGAAACGAGAATCAGTCAGCACCTCAGCCCGGCCAGCCAGATCCCCTGGATGAGCACGTCTCTCATGTAGAATTCAGAGTTGCATTTACTACTCTTGATAATTTAGTTACTTCTTAGAATAAATGTCCAGATGCCATTTTGGCCAATCCAGTGGCCACTTCTGCTTGAGACAAGATTTGGGACTTCACCCGAATGAATCCTCCATCTTTTACCGGGGATAAGACAGATAAGGACCCTCAGTAATTCCTTGACTAGGTGCATAAGGTTATAGATATCATGGGGGTAACTGCTAGTGAGAGTGCTAAGATAGTTGCATATCAGTTTCAGGATGTGGCTCACACACAGTCAAGTAGTGAAAAATAGAGAGAGCCGCAGATGCAGGGTTCGTTGAGTGGGAGGAGTTTTTCACTGCCTTCTTAAATAGATTCTTTCCCCTAGAGCTGAGAGAAGCTAAGGTGTTGGAGTTTATCAACCTCAGGAAAGGAAACATGAGAGTGAAAGAGTATTCTCTCAAGTTTACTCAACTAGCTAGATACACTCCTCATATAGTGGCAGATAGAAGAGCTAAAATGAGTAAGTTTGTTTCTGGAGTGAATAATAGTATGGTCAAGGAATGCAGGACCACATTATTGATTTATGAGATGGATATTTCCAGGCTTATGGTCCATGCTCAGTAGATAGAGGAGCAGAAGATTAAGGAGAGACAAAAGTAGAATAAGAGAGCTAGAACAGGTAGCTTCAATTTCAATTAGCCTAAGTTAGAGAGTGTCAATCGTTTTCAGTTTCTCCCAAAGTCTTCAGTTCTAGTTCCTTCCTTAGTCGGTGCTCCAGTTCCTAAGTTCAGGAATGGTAACAAAGATAGGGCGCCAGACTCTAAATCTCAAGGTAGTGTCAGCAGTTCCCGAACCCATCCTCTTTCCCAGACTTGTGGCATGCACTATCAGGGTATTTGTAAATCTAGGAGTGTGTTTGTTTTGGATATGTCAAGACAAGACACAGGGTCATAGATTTTCCCCAATCAGGTTTTTAGGGTTAGTATAACCGTTCATCAGCTCAGTTCGGTTATTTGAATCAGTAGGGTGCCACTTCTAGCGCTACCAGTGGGCAACGCCCAAAAAAAATTTATGCTCTTTAGTCCCAATAGGATCAGGAAAATTATCTTGATGTGGTCTTTGGTATGTTACAAATCTTTCATTTATATGTTTATGCTTTGCTGGATCTAGGAGCTTTCTTGTCTTTTGTTACTTCTTATATAGAAGTTGATTTTGGAGTCAGTACTGAAATTCTAGCAGTGCCTTTTTTAGCCTCTACCCTAGTAGGTGAAACTATCATAGCCCGACGGGTATACAGGAACTATCCGATTATGGTATCTCATAAAGTCACTTCAGCAGACCTAGTCAAATTAGAGATAACTGATTTTGATGTCATTCTCGGCATGGTTTGACTTCATTCCTACTATGCCAAAATCGACTGTAGAAATAGAATTTTCCAGTTTCAGTTTTCGAATGAACCCGTCCTAGAGTAGAAGATTAGTACTTTAGCATTCAGGGGTCAACTTCTACGTGTTAGGAAAATGATATCTAAGGGATGTATCTATCATCTTGTGTGAGTCAGAGACTCTTGTTCCAAAACTCCAAGTCTTGAATCAGTTCCAGTTGTGAATTAATTCTCAGATGTCTTTCCCGAAGATCTTTCTAGAATTCCTTCCGAAAGGGAAATAGACTTTGGGATTGACCTTTCTCTAGATATTCAACCCATATCTATTTCTCCATATAGAATGACACTAGTAGAACTCATAGAATTGAAGGAACAATTGAATAATCTCTTAGAAAAGGGATTTATCAGACCCAGTGTTTCCCAGTGGGGTGTACCAGTTCTATTCGTGCATACGAAAAAAGGTTCTCTCAGAATGTGTATAGACTACCGCCAGCTCAATAAAGTAACAGTCAAGAACAAGTATCCACTTCCAGGAATTGATGACTTGTTTAACAAACTTCAGGGTGCCAGTTACATCTCTAAGATAGACCTCAGATAAGGCTATCATTAGCTCAAAGTTAGAGAATATGACATCCCAAAGATAGCCTTTAGGACTTGGTATGGTCACTTTGAATTTTTAGTAATGTTCTTTGGTCTTACCAATGCTCCAGCAGATTTCATGGACTTAATGAACTGTGTCTTCAAGCAGTACCTAGACATGTTCATCATAGTCTTCATAGATGACATTCTTGTCTACTCCCGCAGTGAGCATGATCATGCAGACCATCTCAGGATAGTATTGCAGACTCTCAGAAATCATAAATTGTTCGCCAAATTTAGTAAGTGCAAATTTTGGCTAAGGTCAGTAGCGTTCCTTGGTCATATCATTTCTAGTGATGGCATTAGAGTTGATCCTAAAAGACCGAAGTGGTGAGGAATTTTCCCAGACCCATCTCTCCAAAATATATAAGGAGTTTCTTAGGTTTGGCTGGCTATTATAGAAGGTTTTTTGAGGGGTTTTCTTTTATTGCATCCCCTATGTCCAGATTGACTTTGAAGAAAGTCAAGTTCCAGTGGTCAGATTCATAAGAGAAGAGTTTTTAGGAATTGAAGACTTGACTCACCTCATCCCCAATTTTAACTCTTCCAAGTATTTCAAATGGGTTTGTCAGGTATTGTAATGCATCTTGAGTAGCTTTAGGTTGTGTCCTCATGCAGCATGGTAAGGTCATAGCCTATGCCTCCAGAAAGATTAAGCCCCATGAGAAGAACTATCTGACTTATGATCTTGAGTTAGCAGCTACAGTTTTTGACTTAAAGATTTGGAGGGATTATTTGTATGGGATACATGTAGATGTGTTCACATCTTATAAAAGCCTTTAGTACGTATTCTCTCAGAAAGACCTTATCCTCCGCCAGATAAGGTGGTTAGAACTTTTGAAAGATTATGACTTGAGTGTTTTTTATCATCCGGTCAAGGACAATGTAATGGCCGACGCTCTCAGTAAACTGTCTATAGGTAGTGTTGCTCATGTCGAGGACAACAAGAAGAATTTAGCTCAGAAAGTTCACAAACATGCCAGACTAGGTGTCCGCTTAGTCGATTCAGTAGAAGGTAGTGTGTGGGTTCAGAATAGTTAAGAATCATCTCTAGTTTTTGAGGTGAAAGAAAAATAGGATAGAGATCCCAATTTAGTTAAGTTGAAAGAGTTAGTCAGAGATCAGAAGGTAGAGGGTTTCTCCTAAGGGGTAGATGGTGTTTTGCATTTTCAGGGTCATCTCAGTGTGTCAGGTATAGAAGACTTTCGGCAATAAATTCTTGCAGAAGTGCATGGTACACGTTACACTATTCATCCAGGGGCTACTAAGATGTACCGCGACTTGCAGGAGATCTATTTGTGGAGTCGGATTAAGAGAGACATTGCAGAGTTTATGGATAAGTTCTCAACATATTAGCAGGTCAAGATCGAGCATCAGAAGTCTAGTGGGTCCATACAGTAGTTCAATATTCCTACTTGGAAGTGGGAAGAAGTGAACATGGACTTTGGGATAGGTTTACCTCGCACTCGTCATCAACATGATTCAGTTTGGGTCATTGTAGATAGGATGACCAAATAAACTCATTTTTTTCCATTCTATACCTCTTATTTAGCCGAGGATTATACCAAACTCTATATCAGGGAATTAGTCCGATTACATGGCGTTCGGTTGTCCATTATCTCAGATAGAGGTACCCAGTTCACTTCTTATTTTTGGAAAGCATTCCAAAAGGGTCTTGGTACCTGTGTTCATCTCAGTACAACCTTTCATCCTCAGATAGATGGTCAAGAAGAAAGAACCATTTAGACCTTGGAAGATATGCTAAGGGCATGTGCAATTGATTTCAAGGGTAGTTGGGATGACCACTATTCTTTGTTTGAGTTTGCATACAATAACAACTATCATTCTAGTATTTAGATAGCTCCATTTAAATCTCTCTACGATAAGAGATGCAGATCTCCAATTGGTTGGCTCGAAGTAGGTGAGGTTGCAGTTGTATGTCCTGAATTGGTATTCAATACCTTCGAGAAAGTTTAGTTTATCAGAGAAAGGCTAAAGACATCTCAGAGCCGGCAAAAATCATACACAGATGTGCACAGAAAGGATCTCGAGTTTGAGATTGGTAACTATGTGTACTTAAAAATATCTTCCATAAAGTAGTAGAGAGATTCACCAATAATGGAAAGCTTAGTCCCCGATATGTTGGTCCCTTCAAAATTCTCAGTCACTTGGGCAAGGTAGCTTATGAGCTCGAATTTCCTTTAGATCTTGCTTCAGTCCATCCAGTATTCCATGTCTCCTTGCTAAAGAAGTGCATAGGTGACCCAATAGTTGTAGTCCCTATAGAGGGCATAGTTGTTAAGAGCCGTCTCTCTTTTGAGAAAATTCCAGTCAAAATCCTTGACTCTCAGATTCACAGACAGAGGAACAAAGAAGTCCCTCTAGTCAAAGTTCTTTGGCAGAATCAGTCCGTTGAGAGAGCTACTTGGGAAACAAAGCAGACATACGGGCCAAGTATACTCACCTTTTCTCTGCAAACTCAGATTCAGACTAAGGTAATAGATTTCCTTAATCTTATTCAGTTTCATGTTCAGATTTCAATTTAAAACTTGGTATCAAATACCATTTCATGTCCAGTCATGTGTTCATAGGTCAGATTAGTCATGTATTTATGCATCAGATATGTATTCTCATCATGAGGAAAACTCAGCTTATTGGAAATCCCAGTCATACATTCATGAGTCAGTTATTTATGCATTAGCTATGTGTGTTCAGTAGGAAAATTTGGTATATCAGCAGCTTCAGCCTTGAAACCATGCATCAGATATATATGTACAGTATTTACTCTCAGTCTTCAGTTTTTCCCTCTTAGTCAGTCTCATTTGAGTACGAATGATCCCAAGGAGGAGATATTGTAAGACCCCATAAAACTCTAAGCATAATTCAGTCCATTAATGCTTGTCAAGGGGTCCCAAACTTAGAATTTTTTTGCTAAGTATCTAGACTTAGTTTTATTTTTAGCCTTCGAAGGTTGAAAATCTTATTTTGCAACCTTCATGTCTATTAAAGGTCGATATTTAAGTTAAATCATGATTAGAAATGTCTATAAGGGTTCCCGAATAAGTTTCAAATTTTTTGGACCTTTTTTAGACCTTGTTTGAAATCCCAAAATAGTGAGTTAGCGCAATGTTGGCACGTCGCATTGCCAATCACGTCGACAGATAAAATGTTTCTCATCTTAATGAAATTTCTAGTGAACTAAAGTGATGTCGATTATCGCGTTGGTACCCCCGACGCGCCGCGTCGGATGCAGCGTCGCTAGGCATATTTTTTTATCTTTTAAACACGCATCTTTAAGGGTAATTAGGTCTTTTCCCCAAACCTTCAGCCCTTATAACACAAAATTTAGCCCTCTTTTGGGTAGATATACTCATTATTTCATAATTGCTCAAGAACAAGAAAATCCTAGGTGATTAATTTCAAATCAAGAAATCAAGATTTCTCCGTTAACTTTCCAGAATTCTTTAACAAAGGTATTAAATAGTTCATACAAGGGTCCCTTCCACCCCTAGAGCTCAAGAAACCCTTTTCAAAATATGAGTTTTGAATTCCATGTTATGGGTTTGATTGTACACATTTAAATGTTGTGTTATGATTTCCAAGATTCAATCTTTATTGAATTTTCATGACTTTATGATAGTATGTTGATTGGAATCCTTAAATTTGAAGTGCTTGTTATAGTCATGATGTATTAGTTGTTGATTCATGCCCTAGAAAAGGTTGTGCCTTCTATGTGTTTGTTAAAATGCCTAAGTGAATAAGAATTGTGTATTATGACCCATTTGTGATCCAAATGATGAACTCATGATGTACCCAGATGTTCAAAATGACTTCCATGCTTAATCTATGTCTTGTAATGATTTGAGGAAATGTTCATGATATTGAAATTGTGAATTTATGATATATTGCAAGCTTTTCTATCCATTTACATGCTTATGACCTTCAAGTGCTTGTGAAATCCCTCAATGATTGTATTGTGAATTGATGACTATGGACACGTGTTCAAGAATGGTCATGTCTTATTATTTTCATGCTATCAAGTCCTGGGGGTATTTAATACCCGTTAATTTAGTTGTGTGCCTCGAGCCAGTGTCACTTTTCAAGATAGAGTCAAGCCATGATCAATAGAATTCAGGTAGTTATAGAACTCAGGAAAACTCAGTAATTTTAGTGTCAGTCCAGTCTCTGTCAGTATTAAGTTAAGTCCTCAATAAAACTAAGTCAGTTATAAAAATTCAGTAGTATTCCATTAGTAACCAGAACTCAGAGAACTCAGTCCAGTTCAGCTCAGTATAATCAGTTCAACATCTGTTCAGATCGGAGTAGGATTCATCACCGAGTAAACCCAAGGATAGGAACTGACCTGCTAGCAGAGGGTGTGATTCTTAGAAGCAATCCTTACATTTATGAACTATGTATCCAGTGTAGGTTGTTATATCTAACCTTCTAGATGAGGGTTAATAAAGTGGTTTAATCTGTTAGGTAAGGGTCCCACCGTTCTTGTCAGGGTACCTGATAGATGAGGGTCATTCATAGCTTATCCTTACCAGTGGAACGGTATTGACACCCTTATAATTAGGGTTATAGATTGGACCCCATCTCAGCTATATTATCTTATTTGGAGAATGTCGGTTAGATGACTACCTGCCATAGTCTTAGTCTTAGTCTTTCGAATAGAACTCAGATAGTTCTATAGATTTCAGGACTGCCAGATACAGTTACTCAGCTCAGTAGGGAACTCAGCTAGTTACATCAGAATTACGACTATTAGACACAGTCACTCAGTTAACAGTATATTAGTTATTAGTTATATCAGTTATCAGTAACCTATGTTATCAGTATTTTAGACACAATATTTAGTGATATCATGAATCTCAATTACAGTTCATGTATTCATGCATGCATTCTCACACAGTCATGTTTATGTTATTCAGTCAGTTATAGTTCATGCATATTAACCCTTGCACTCAGCCTACCACACCTTGTATACCAGTACATTCTCATGTACTGACACATACTTTTCTCTTGCTCTATCATGTCTTATACCATAGGTTCAGAAGCACGAGATCTAGAGCACCCGTAGCAGTTCAGATTTAGTCAGTAGTAGTATACGTAGCAATGAGTCCTCATCCTTCAAATATATTCTTTCATTTCATTATTTCAGTACTTTAGTACTTAGTGAATTTTAGTAGTTGGAGTTAGTTGAGTACATGTCCCATCAACTCCTTATTCAGATAGTTTATAGGCTTTTTTCAGACTATAGCATGTTTAGACTGTTATTTTAGTTTTGGTATTTATATACCTTATTTCAAATTTATTACAGCATTGAACCTTATGGCAGTTTAGCCCATTATTATGCATATTTCAGTATTACTTTACAGTTATTACAGTTGGTACTAGTCATGGGTTAGCTTGTGGTCCTTTGAGATTAGGACAATCGTGTAGTATCTAGGGTATTAGACTCGGGGCGTTACAGATATGTTCTTAGTTATACGCTTCTCTAGTGTATTATAAGTTGTAAGAAGCATTCGTAGGCTCTCTATGTTTTGTACGAGGCTGTAGCCTTCGTACCAGTTGATCGTAGATCAACCATACACCTTCTACTAATAATAAAAGGAATATCTCCAGTGTACCACCATCTATATATTTTCGGTCTTAAGTTATTAATGAGTTTTCACATCGAGTACATGTATGCCTTTTTAAGTTTTATCATCACTTGACATTGTGTTACTTGCAGTTTAAATAGATACCAATATTGAGTTCTCTGTGAACCAAGTCATTCGAAAGCTTTCTTGTTTACAACTTTCGTATCTATGCTATAGTTTAGAATTCTGGTATAACTTTTGGATCTCAAGCATTTATGCAATTTCAAGCTCATTTAACAGTGATAAATAAGAGACGGAGCATAAAAGACTATGTTCAAAAATTTATATTTAAGTTAATAATGTGGTTGACTAACAGGACTAACAAGTGCATTATTGTTCATTACTGTCAAGTCAATTTTCATTTAAGCTAGTAATGTGGTTTACTGGTAGGACTACCAAGTGCTTTATTTTTCATTACTGTCAAGTTAATTTGTATTTAAGTTAGTAATGTGGTTGACTGGTAGGACTATGAAGTGCATTTTTTCATTATGGTCAACTTATATTAAGTACTCTATTTCAATTTGTTTGTTTGGTTTAACTTGAAACAAATTTTAACAAAATGAAAAACATTTTGAAGTCTTGTGATCTTAAATTAAAACTCTATATAATGATCAAGTGTAGTATTTTGAAATTTGTACTAGTGACTTCAAAATGATCAAATGTCGTCACTTGAGAAGTGGATTAGTGACTTAAAAATGGTTTAGTGTAGTTACATGAAAGGTGAACTTAAAAAGAGTTCAGTATAATGACTTGAAATGTGAATTAGTTTTTTGAAAATGATTAAGTGTAGTGATTGGAAATGTATACTAGTGACTTGAAAATGGTTAAGTGTAGAGACTTGAAGTGTGGATTAGCTACTTGAAAATGGTCAAGTGTAGTCACTTGAAATGTGTACTAGTGAGTCGAAAATGGTTAAGTGTAGTGACTTGAAATTGTTTAAGTATAGTGACTTGAAATGTCAATTAGCCATTATAAAATGGCTTGAGTGTAGTGACTTGAAATGTGTACTAGTGACTTGAAAATACTTAAGTGTAGTTACTTGAAATTACAAACTTGTGACTTGAAAATGATTAAGTATAGTTATTTGAAATTGTGAACTTGTGACTTGAAAATGGTTAAATGTAGTGAATTGAAATGTGTACTAATAACTTGAAAATAATAAAGTATAGTTACTTGAAATGTGTAGTGTCTTGAAATGTGTATTAATGACTTGAAAATAATTAAGTGTAGCAACTTGAAATGTATACTAGTGACTTTAAAATTATTAAGTGTAGTAACTTAAAATGTGTACTAGTGACTTGAAAATAGTTGTGTAGTTACTTGAAAATGGTTAAGTGTAGTGACTTGAAATGTGTACTAGTGACTTGAAACTGGTTAAGTGTAGTTACTTGAAAGTGGTTAAGTATAGTGACTTAAAATGAATGATCAAGTGCAGTGACTTGAAATGTGTGCTAGTGAGTTGGAAATGGTTGTGTAGTTACTTGAAAATTGTCAAGTATAATGACTTGAAATATCAATTATTAGCTATTTGAAAATATTGTAGTGACTTGAAAATGATTAAGCGTAGTTATTTGAAATTACGAACTTGTGACTTGAAAATGGTTAAGTGTAGTTACTTGAAATTGTGAACTTGTGACTTGAAAATGATTAAGTGTAGTCACTTTAAATGTGTACTAACATCATGAAAATAATAAAGTATAGTTACTTGAAAATGATTAAGTATAGTGACTTGAAATGTGAATTAGTTAATTTAAAATAGTTAAGTGTAGTGATTTGAAATGTGTACTAGTGATTTGAAAATGTTTTGAGTGTAGTGACTTGCAATGTGAATTAGTTATTTGAAAATGTTTAGTTACTTGAAGTGTGTAGTAGTGACTTGAAAATGGGGAAGTGTAGTTACTTGAAATGTTAGTTAGTTACTTAAAAATGGTTAAGGATAGTAATATAAAATTGTAATATCAACCCCACTCTTCTATTTCATGTTCAATTAATGTAAGAGAATAGCAAGATTTTTATTAAAATAGATCTTTCTGTTGTTTTACTACATTGTTGCCAATACTCTTTTTGTATTTTCCTTTTTCCTATTGCAACTATAATCTTGTCATTTATCTTCTATGTATTTTGTTGTAGCATCAAGCAATTTAGTACAAGAAGCCTCTTGTAGTGAAGTGGTCTTGCTCGAATGTTGGAAGTTAAAGGATTTGTTAAATGATGAACTCCCATCTCAAGAAGACAACCAAGAGGATGAAAGTGATGATGACTCTGACGACATGAATGAAAGTGATTCTAATCTTCATAACATGGATGAAAGTGATTCTCACCTTGATCGTTGGTAGTTTTATTGAGGATTCAAGTTTGAAATATTTTGTTTTGTACCATTTAAGAATTATACATTATTGATGTGGATGTTTTGAATTATGTTTTTTTGTTAGCTATAATGATTTACATTAGACTTGTATTAAATGATGTTTTTGAGAATTATTGAAGGTTTTGAATAGATTTTTGATTAATGGTGAAATGTTTTTAGTAATTTATGTGTGAATTATTACTTGGGAATTTTCATGGGGATGTACATACTAAATATTCATGATTTTTTTTTTGAAAAAATTTGTTCTTGCAGATTTACTTGGGGCATTCCATACGAATTTTCTATCGAAATAGTTCATGGAAAATAATTTGTGAATTTTTTTGTGAAAATCCGCAGGTAAAATCCATTTTTATGAAATTTTACCAAATAATTCATGCAAAATTTTGATAGTTAATCGTAAATAAATTCGTAAATAAAGTACCTACGGATTTATTCCTGTAGCTAAATTACCTAGGGATTTACTTGGGAATCTTCATGGGGAATAATTTGTGAATTTTTTCGTGGAAATCCGCAGGTAAAATCCTTTTTTATGAAATTTTACCAAATAATTCATGCAAAATTTTGATAGTTAATCACAAATAAATCCGCAAATAACGTACCTGTGGATTTATTTTCGCAGCTAAATTACCTAGGGATTTTATAAATCTACAGGTAATAATTAACTACGAGGTATTTCTTTTGGATTCTAATTAATAAGAAAATCCGTATGTAATTAAATTATTTGGGGATTTTACCACATTATCCCTATGAAAATCCCCAGGTAATAAGCACTTTTCATGTAGTGTAGGGTATGATGAACAATTAAGATAGGTGCTATCATTCCACTAGAAATTCCCCAAGAGACTGTATTTTATATTATGTGTGTAATGATCCAATTTCTTAAATTGAAACCTTCTGATGATGAAAATATGCATCTTATGAAATCTGTTGGGATTTGTTGTTAATATAGTCTATCGAGGTGAGTCGGGAAGCTATACGACTCAGGTTGTTCCAATTATCGCTTATAAGAGAAGTGATGTTATGATTAGGAGAGCTTACTCGTATGTCTATTGCTATTTTGAATGAGTCAAGGACACAATTATTGGAACTATTTTTCTTCCCTCTATAATGCTACAGTTGAAAGATGAGATCTATAATTTTAGAAAGTTATATGCAAAGGCCCTCTTCGAAAAATAGTTAAAGTTCAAGAATAAGTTGATGAATGGGCCAAATCATAGAATCTTTGGGAGAAACTTGCATGATACATTCAACAAAGCCTCGAATGCAAATACCAAGTTTGTAGATGATACTACCATAGGTTGAGATTTTATGATTTTTCAATGTTATTAGACATTCGAAATCATAGATTGGATGACCAAAACCAATTGAGTTTGGAAAACTCCAGAGGAAGATATATTAGCTAGTAGTTATGAGATTGGTTCTTTGAGTGAGTAGAGAACATTAAATAAATAGTATCTCAAGAAGTAGCATAATTGAGGGCTGAGATTGCATTTCTTACTGAGCAATTCTATAGTCACCATCGAGGTCATTTCCTCTATTTGCATGCATTTCAATTTTTTTGAGATTTCCACAATGGCTACAGGTTATTTATGACTTGCCAAAACTGTCGATTTGGTGACCGGATAGTTTGTTTAGATTTTAGGCCCATTTTCCTATTTTGGAGTTTTTATTATTTAGTATTTGGTCTCGGAACAAAATACCTAGTATATGACCTTGGATGGGAATTCTGAAAGTTCTATCATCTTTGAAATATTGATTTTAGAATGGGGGACCCTTAATTCTGGTCCCAAGGATTCCAAACTCATTTTGGGCTATTGAATTTTAAGAAAAATAGAACTATTGGTGCGGTCCCCATATTTAGTAAAAACAATCTTGTATGAAAGTTTTGATGATCCGATTGGATCTGTAATGTTGTTTATAATCAATATTTACTATTTGATTATGTTCATAGAGTCCTTGATGAGTTTTGAGGTTCAAAAACAAGATTTTGATTTTGCTGGTGCGATCACGATAAGGTATAAATAGCAATCGCATCATGTAGATTTTGATCGCGATATCAGAGTCACAAAAGCTGCTATTGCAATAGCAATAATCTAATCACGATAGTGACTCCCAAGCACCAAGAACAAGATTAAATACCTTGTTTTTTAGCCTGTTTTGCCCATTTTCTTCATCCATTTCCAAGAGAGTTAATCTCTAGAAAATGAAAAAGCTTGGGATTTAAGCTTTTGGGTAATTTGGGAGGTTGACTAATAATTTCTTTTGTGATTTCCCTCTGAATTCTCAGCAAGATTCCTTCAATTTCTTCATAAATTCATAGAAATTAGGGATTTAAATTCAAAAACTTTAAGGGTTTATTTGAGACTATTTATTCTTCATTTGTCCTCACCATTTTAATACACATTCTTTATTCTTTGAGAGACCTCATGAAAGGCTCAATTTTTGAATCTATTTACATGTGCTGCGGGCCCATTCTTATCCCAAAATTTGATTCGACCCTTGATGTAGAAATATGGGCCTCATTTAACTCCTAATGATGCATAGAGTTTGATTTTCATATCATGATAGAATTTTAAGATCATGGAGTAAAGAAGGATATTTTGTGTACGATTCAAATATTTTTAGTTTAGCATCGAGGAAGGTTTATCTCTACTTTACTTCACAAGATGATGTGTTTTATATATTGCAAGTAATTAAGAATATTATGACTGATAATGGGTAGAAGACCGTGACTTAACCTAAATTGTGTCTTGGGGGATAGAAGGGTCTTTAACCCTTATTTAAAATACATATCATACTTCTAGGATCCTATTTTCGTCTTCATAGATTGAGCTAACTCGTATAATGAGTAAAATGTTATGCTAAATTTGAGATATGGTTTAGGTGTTGGAAGCTTGATTAGTGTAATCAGCCTTATTTAGACTATTTTTCCATCCTAAAAAAGTAATTTAGGAGTAGTTGATTTAATTGCTCATGGTCTAGGTGGAATTCCTTACTTAGGATTGATTATTGCTTATTTAGTATCTAGTTATTATTTCAGATACCTTAGCCTAGTTTTGGGTGGAAATTATCTAAATTTGGAATACGAGGAGTAGAAGTGGGTTTCTTTGGTCCACCTTTGGCCAAGACTGATGTTTTCCCCTGTGGACTTATTTATGCATAATAGACATAGCTGAGACTAATAAGCCTTTATAATGAGATTACATCGTGACTCGGTGAATTGTGATGGTTCTTCTCTTATTATGATATTTGGCCTATAGATAAAATATGCCATATAGATATGATACTAGGCCTATAGATATGATATGCCTCATAGATATGATTTATAACTTATTGATATGATTCTTGATATAGATTTTTGATATGCTTAATGTTATAACGTATAGAGGTGATTCTTGAAATAGATACTGGATATGCTTAAAGGCACAACTTATAGATCTGAATTTTATAGATATAGATCTCGAATATACTTAATGGCATAACTTATAGATATGGATTCCGGATATACTTAATTGAATAGCTTAAAGATATGGATATACATATATATTTCGGATATACTGAATAGTATAGCTTATAGATGTTTATATTGACATAGAATTTGGATGTGGTTAATAATATAACTTATTGTCATGTCAGATATACACCTATTATTGGGTCGAAGACCGTATTATGAACTTGGTTGGATTCAGGGAAATGATTTATCTTTGTGAAGGATGTGGCCATGGTTTGTAGACGTGTTTATGGTTATGATAGATTTTTTGGAATATTGGTTATGGCATGCATAGGTAAAGCATCTCTACTCTGGACCCTTAGAAATTTTTTTGGAATCCCATTCTTTAGACCCAATACGACCCATAGTATGAGCCATATGCTGGGGTACGAGTGGTGAAGTCCTATCGTAAGATGATCAATGTTAGTTGGCGGGATGGTTGTGGTCACTAGAGCAGATACGACATAGGGATGGGTGTCGTATGATTGGTATGTGTCGTATAGGTAACTTTTACGGTGGACAATGTTTGATCTTCCTAGTGTTGCATTCTTCCATGGATACTGATCATGGCTACGGATCATATGCCAAGGTTACAACTTGGGTGGATAAGTCGTATACTGGAAAATGTTTAATCCATGGTTGAGGCTTGATTACAATTGGGTTTGTATCAATCATAAGGGAGGATACGACTCATAAGGGGGTCAGTTATGACCCTGTGTCAGGTTTTTATGGGATTTAAGTGGGGGTATTCTGGACATTTCATTACTTGCCCTAATAAGGACTCACGACTTCTAATACACTTAGGAGTTATTTACCCTATTATTTTTTTCTTAAACACTTAGAAACTCTTCCTAAACATATCATAATTCTCTCAAGAGCTTTTGGGTAAAAGTGCTAGGGTTTCAACTAAGGTATTACTTTGGGGCTTGTCTTGGTGATTTTTTCCATCAATCTTCAAAATTTAAGGCATAATTCTCTTCCCTAATCATAATTTCAATTCAAGGCTGGTTACATGGTCGATTTTAAGGTTTTTCTCTTGCATGATTATGTCCTTCAACTATTAATATGGGGTTTTTGATGTTAAATGCTTGGTTATGATTTCCTATTGTTTTAATTATGTTTTCTATGCATTAACAGTGGTTTTGGGAAATCTAATTGCATGCTAATGGTTTAATGGTAATGGAATTTGGTTTTAGTTATATTATTCCCCCAAGGTGTTTGATAAAATATTTATAAAGATATGTTCATTGCATTGGCTTATTTTAATGTAATTCTTCCTTGTTTTCGTCTTATGCATGAAACCTTAAATGTTTTTGAATGGTTTACAAAGGCTTAAGGCTAATTGGTTATGCTTGTGGAGAACATTGTAATCTCCCAAGAGGTTTAATATGGATAATGGTAGGTTGAATGTCCCCTTAATCTAAATGGTTTGGTTATGGATAATGCTTGCAAGTATGATGGTTGACAACGCTCAAACTACACCTCTCAATGAGAATATAAACGATCATTGTAAATATAAAAGCCAACTAGGTTGGGGTCGAATCCCATTTGGAATATGGTGTGAACGTAAGTCGTTTTCAAATTAATCAACTGATAGTTGGATGTTTCCAGAAATGGTGGGTTTTTAGTTTAACGAGCAATTTTTTGTTATGTTAGTTTCAGTGTTCGTAATCAAGAGTTTATGAAAAACCAGAATTATGTTCACTAGGGATTTTGGTACTTGACAGAGGCTACTAGTGGTTTAGGATTCTCACGGTAGGTAGGACAACAATTTATCTTTATCGAAGTTATGCTTAAATGTCTCTCGACCTACTTAACAATTTAATTACCTAATCCTCTCGGACTTAGGGAATTTATATTCACTGCCCAGATTTTACCTCAGGTTAACCAACCTTGTTACAATGCTGATTATTAAATGGAGTATTTCTAAGTCCTTGTTGATAATTCACTTCCTACTATATTTGATTTCTTTCTTAAGAAAATCAAAGTAGGTTTTATCTATTATTTGCAACCAACAGACGTTAATTAAAACCTCAAAATTATCAAGAAGTCCTACCACCTTTCGAATCCTAATCACTCAGCACCTTATCAAGATCTAACCCTAGATCCCATAATTCAGGTTAAATGTATTTAGCCGCTCATGACATAATAATCGAAACACCAAGATGTTGGGAGTTGACTAATAAGATGTATTTTGTTACCTTTCTAAAATTATTTTATTCTTGGATGATGATTACTCTGTTGATATTTGAGGGTTATTTATGGAAACCCTGTTGATTTGTGTTGAACTAAATGAAAATGTCTCAAAGGGTTAGTTTAGGGCTACTCGTAGTCTGAAGCACCGTGTGACGCTCCGGGACCTGTTTTTTGGGGTGTTACAAACTTGATATCAGAGCCTAAGATTTTAAGGTGTCCTAGGGAGTCTGACAAGCCACGTTAAGTATAGTCTTGATCATCAGTGTGTAGCGCGCCACATCTATGAGCAAGAGGCTACAAGATGTTTTAGGAAAAAATGTGATTCTATCTTTCAGAAGTCTATCGTGCTTAAAGTGTCTCTCTGCTATTGATTCGTGCTCTCCTCTTTCAGAAATATGCCTCCACATCGAGCAAGAAGAAATAATGATGGTCAGCAACCTCAACCCATTGACCCATTTAATAAAAATGTGTCTCATGCTGAATTTTGAGCAGCCTTTCAGGCACTGGCCCAAGATGTTACTGCAAATGTTCAGTCTAACCCGGCCCCGGCTCCACAACAGCAGGGAGATGATTCAGCTGCTGCCAGGATCCATGACTTCATACAGATGAATCCTCCTGAATTCTATGGGTCCAAGTCTGATGAGGATACACGATTATTTTAGAGGAGGTGCGGAAGATTACTCAGGTGATGTATGTATCTGAGGAACATAGTGTGGAGTTGGCTATGTATAGGTTGAAAGACCTTTCTTATGACTGGGTTGTTGCTTGGAGGAAAGGTAGAGGTGAGGGAGTTGTCCCTATGACTTGGCAAGAGTTCCAGGATGTATTCCTGTATAAGTTTTTCCCTTTAGAGATGAGGGAGGCAAAGGTGGAAGAGTTTATGAACCTACGACAGGGCTCTATGACTGTTAGGGAGTACTGTCTAAAGTTTAATCAGTTGGCTAAGTATGCTCCTAACTTAGTGGATGATAATCGGGCTAGTATGAGTAAGTTTGTGACTGGAGTGTCTAGTTATATAGTTAAGGAGTGTAGGTCTGCTATGCTGAATAGTGATATGAATCTTTCTAGGATGATGACTCATACCCAACAGATTGAGGCAGACAAAATTAAGGAGATAGATAGAATAAGAGGGAATAAGAGAGCTAGGTCTGAGTAGCACGGACAGGGTCAGACTAGATCGCAGGGAGATAGTCGCCTACAGTATCAGGATCGTTCGTCTATGCTAGTACTGTCATCTTCTAGTGCTCCCATGCCTAGAGGTAGGCAGGAGCAAGGTAGCAGGTCATATGTATCCAGGTCCCAGTACAGTGCTGGCAGTAAGCCAAATCATCCCCTGTGTCCTAAGTATGGTATGGCTCATTCGGGTGAGTGTTGGGGTGAGAAGAGGGGTTGTTTTCGCTGTGGTGACATTGGTCACAAAGTTAGAGTTTGTCCACAGGATGGACAAGGGCATCGTGACTATCGCCCTCAGACCCCGACTCAGACTGTTAGTGCTCCAGTTCCAATGACTCACCCAGCCCCAGCTCAGGGCGCCTCTTCTAGCAATGCTGGCGGGCAGTGCCATAATAGATTCTATGCTTTACTGTCCCTCCAGGAACAGGAGGACTCTCCCGATGTTGTTACTGGTATGCTTCGTATATTTCAATTAGATGTGTATGCTTTGTTGGATCCTGGATCCAGTTTCTCATATGTTACACCTTTGATAGCTGTGAATTGTGAAATGAGTCCTGAGATTATTCCTGAGCCTATCCTAGTTTCTACCCCTGTGGGTGATTCGATTGTTGCCCAGAAAGTGTATAAAAAGTGTCCTATTACCATTCTTCATAAAGTCTTGTTGGCTGATCTGATTGAGTTAGACATGGTAGATTTTAATGTGATTCTGGGTATGGACTGGTTGTATTCTTCTTATGCCTCTATTGATTGTCGGACCCGAATGGTCAAGTTTTAGTTTCTGGGTGCATCCGTGTTTGAGTGGTCTGGGAATTCTGTGTCACCCAAGAGTCATTTTATCTCTTACCTCAAAGCTAGAAAGCTTATTTCCAAGGGGTGTATTTACTATTTGGTTAGAGTCAAAGACACTAAGTCTGAGACTCCAACTCTCCAGTCTATTAACGTCGCCAATGAGTTTTCTGATGTCTTTCTATATGATCTCCCAGGGATACCTCCTGATAGAGAGATAGAGTTCGAGATTGATTTTCCTCCTGATACTCATCCCGTTTCTATTCCTTCTTACTGTATGGCCCCTGCAGAACATAAGGAGTTGAAAGAGCAACTCAAAGACCTACTAGATAAGGGTTTCATAAGGCCCAGTGTTTCTCCTTGGGGTGCTCCTGTGTTGTTTGTGAGAAAGAAAGATGGCTCTTTGCATATGTGTATTTATTACCGCCAACTGAGTAAAGTCACCGTAAAAAATAAGTACCCCCTTCTGAGAATAGATGATTTGTTTGACCAATTGCAAGGTGCAAGTTATTTCTCAAAGATAGACCTTCGTTTCGGCTATCATCAACTAAAAGTTAGAGAGTGTGACATCCCGAAAACTATTTTTCGAACTCGTTATGACCATTTTGAGTTTCCTGTTATGTATTTCGGGTTAACTAATGCCCCAGCAGCTTTTATGGACCTCATGAATCGAGTGTTCAAACCATATCTAGATATGTTTGTCATAGTGTTCATCGATGATATACTGGTGTACTCCCGTAGTAAGGATGAACATTCTGATCATCTCCAAACTGTCTTGCAAACCCTTAGAGATCACAAGTTGTTTGCCAAGTTCAGTAAGTGTGAGTTTTGGCTAAGCTCAGTTGCTTTTCTGGGTTATATCATTTCTTTCGAGGGTATTAGAGTTGATCCCCAAAAGACCAAAGCTGTTAGAAATTGGCCTAGACCTATTTCTCCAACTGATATCTAAAGTTTCTTGGGTTTAGCTGGCTATTACTGCCATTTTGTTGAGGGTTTCTCATCTATAGCGTCTCTTATGACTCGATTGACCCAAAAGAAAGTGAAGTTCTTATGGTCCAAATCTTGTGAGAAGAGTTTTCAGGAGTTGAAGACTCGACTCACTTCAGTCCCTATTTTGACTTTGCCTGATGGTGTTGATGGTTTTGTGGTGTACTCTGATGCTTCGAGAGTTGGGTTGGGTTGCGTATTGATGCAGAAGGGTAAGGTGATAGCTTATGCTTCTAGACAGTTGAAACCCCATGAGAAAAATTACCCCACCCATGACCTAGAGTTGGCTGCTGTTGTGTTTGCTTTGAAAATCTGGAGATACTATTTGTATGGTGTCCATATTGATGTTTTCACTGATCATAAGAGTCTGCAGTATGTGTTTACCCAGAGAGAATTGAATCTTCGGCAGAGACGATGGTTAGAATTATTAAAGGACTATGATATGAGTGGGCTGTACCATCCGGGCAAGGCCAATATTATGGTAAATGCCCTAAGTAGAGTGTCCATAGGTAGTGTTTCGCATGTGGTAGAAGGTAAGAAAGAGTTGGCTCATGATGTACATTGTTTGGCTAGATTGGGGGTTAGGTTGTTTGACTCTGCTGAAGGTAGTATAGGGGTTCAGAGTAGTTCCGAATCCTCGTTGGTCAGACTGAAGGAGTCAGTCAAGGACCAAAAAGTAGAGGTTTTCTCCCAAGGGGGAGATGGTGTGTTGAGATTGCAGGGTAGATTGTGTGTCCCGAATGTTGATGATCTGAGACAAAGGATTATGGCTGAAGAGCACGGGGCATGATATTTTATTAATCCTGGTTCCACCAAGATGTACCGAGACTTGTGGGAAATCTATTGGTGAAGTGGCATGAAGAAAGATATAGCAGCGTTTGTAGCTAAGTGTGCAACATGCCAACAGGTTAAGGTTGAGCACCCGAAGACCTGGTGGCATGATGGAAGAGTTTAGTATTCCCACCTGGAAGTGGGAAGAGATAAATATGGACTTCGTGATTGGTTTACCTCCTTCCCGATGCCATCATGATTCCATTTGGGTTGTGGTTGATAGATTAACTAAGTCTGCTCATTTCTTACCTGTTCATACTTCATATACTGCTGAGGATTACACTAGATTGTATATCCAAGAGCTAGTCAGACTGCATGGAGTTCCCTTGTCTATCATTTCGGATAAGGGTACTCAGTTCACTTCACAATTTTGGAAAGCTTTTCCGAAGGGTCTTGGTACCCAAGTGCTTTTGAGTTCTTCTTTTCATCCGCAGACCGATGGTCAGGATGAGCAGACCATCCAGACTTTAGAGGATATATTGAGAGCTTGTGCACTTGACTTTAAGGGAAGTTGGAATGATCACTTGCCGTTGATAGAGTTTGCTTACAATAACAGTTTCCACACTAGTATTGGCATGGCTCCATTTGAAGCCTTATATGAGAGGAAGTGTAGATCACCCATAGGTTGGTTCGAGGTGGGTGAAACGGCTGTGAGTTGTCCTGATTGAGTATTTGAGGCTATGGAAAAAGTTAAGTTGATTAGGGAAAGGTTCAAAAAACTGCGCAGAGTCGTCAGAAGTCATATGCGGATGTTAGAGGGAGAGACCTCGAGTTTGAAGTTGGTGACCTAGTGTATCTAAAAATTTCACCCATGAGGGGGGTGAAGAGATTCGGAAAGAAGGGGAAGCTTAGTCCCCGTTATGTTGGTCCTTACAAAGTTCTTAGCCGTGTTGGTAAGGTAGCTTATGAGGTCGAGTTGCCTTCGGAGTTGTCCTCTTTTCATCCAATATTCCATGTCTCCATGCTTTGAAAGCATATTAGCGATGCTGTGGTAGTGGATTCCTTTGTGAGTGCTGACATTCAAGAAAATCTTTCTTTTGATGAGATTCCTGTTGAGATTCTTGATTTAAGGGTCCGAAGACTAAGGAACAAAGAAGTTCCCTTGGTCAAGGTGTTGTGGCGAAACCAATCTGTTAAGGGTTCAACTTGGGAAGTTGAGGCGGATATCCGATCCAAGTACCCGCACCTATTTTCTGCGAACTCCGATCAAGCCGAAGGTACCGTTCTTTCCTAAATCATTCACTTTTGATAAAAGTTGCAGCAATTCAGATGTCATTTATTATGTGTTCAGCTGTAGTTTCTTGAATTTATGCATTCTATGTTGCATTCGGAGTGAGAAACGATGTTGTGATAAGTCTAACGAATGGTTTCAGCTGTATTCTCTATTCCCTATCTAATCATGGCACGTGTAGCATCATTTGAGGAGGAATATTTCCAAGGGGGGGATGATGTAATACCCCAGGAAATTTTGTGCGTAAACGTGTTGGGTTCTATCTTCTAGAATGAATTATAAATTTTCCATACGGAATGTCTTAGATTATGTCCCACCATTGCATAGATTATCAAATAAGCTTTCCAACGAAATGTGGATCATCCAAAACGAACACCCGAGCG
Organism: Capsicum pubescens; assembly: GCA_030864215.1. Lineage (NCBI taxonomy): Eukaryota > Viridiplantae > Streptophyta > Magnoliopsida > Solanales > Solanaceae > Capsicum > Capsicum pubescens. Next base: position 103,461,156 of record CM061542.1, read on the forward strand.
ACGAGTTATGAACATTCCGATCGAACCGTGAATAGTAGTGAATAGTAAAACGTGTAGGAAAAAGTACTGAGGCCTGGTGGATTTTTGCTCCAACTTTAAACGATCATAACTCCTTGTACATAATGATCTGTTTGATCTACTATATATCAACGGAAATCACTGCGAGTCCTCTTTCCGATAAAATTAGTTTCATCCAATTTGTCTATCGGAGCAAAAAGTTATGGTCGATCTACTTCAGCCTATCAAAAGTGAATTTTTGGGTCAACTTTGAACAATCATAACTCCTTGTACACAATGATATGGGTGAGATACTATATATCAATGGAAATATATGAGAGTCCTCTTTCTAATGAAATTGGTTTCATCTAATTTGGATATCGGAGTAAAATGTTATGGTTGATCTACTTCAAACTATCAAAACAGTCCACCAAAGGACAGATTCAAGAATTATTTGATTTTTTACGGGCGTTTTGGTCATTCCCCCTCACCCAAAATCCGTCCAAACCCTATATTAAAGCCTACTAGAAGCATTATATGTTATATTTCATCAAATTCCCTCAAAAAGAAAACCCTAAGCTCCTACATCCAACCTCAAGAACCTCCAAAGTTCAACATTAATTCTGCAAATTTATTCAAGATTCCAAGTTCCTAGTTCAAGAACTCCAAGAACCATCATTTAATGGCACGATTAACATCTCAAAAATGAGTATCGATCTAAAGTTCATCATTCAAGGTATGTAGGGTTTTTCAACAAAAACTCTCTTTCGTTCTTGTGCCCAAAAGTAATTTTCTTTACAAAGGCATGATTTTTATTTGATTTTTATGAATTTGAAGCATGGACCCATATCTTATGATGATTATTATGAAATCTTGATGTTTATGATTTTGAAAGATGAATTTACATGTGTGGTGATATAAAGCATGAATCTTGAACGATATTTATCATGATTTTGATATTTGGGTCGTGAATCCCCATTGGAAATTGTATTTTTTTGAGAAAGTGTGTGTTATAAACACGTTGATGTTGAATATTTGAGATATTTTGAATGATTTGATCTTTTCGTCTTAATGAAGTTGTTTTGAACTCGATTGTGAAAGAAATCCACAATGTGGTTGATTTTGATAGATGGGAAGCATGATGGCTCCCGATGTATATTTATATATTACTGAAATTGTTTTATTGTGGATTGTCTTTGAAATAATCTGAGCTAAGTCCGGGAGAAATCATTAGCACCGAGTGGGAGGTATGACGCGACCTTACTTCCCTAGAACTACGTGCCCCCATAGGAGTGAGCCTGAGGCTGATTTATATAGTGATCACTAGTTTGTGTGGATTTGATATCGATAGTCCTAATCCGATGGCAAGGATAGGGGATCTCCCCAACGTGGGTTGTACGTTGGACTCCATGTAGCTCACATGGTTTATGTCGGTTATAGGATCTCCCAGTGTGTGTGTGTTTCCTTGTGTTTATGGTGGATGGTGAAGTGATTTGAAAGTGGAATTGTGAAAGTTATTCTTTCGAAAGATTTAAATGATATTTACATTATGAGAATTGATATTCTTGATGAACTGAAAGTGATTGACAAATTATATGATGACTCACATGTGTTATTATACTTATTTCATCCTCTCATGATTATGATGATTTTCTTCGGGCTATGTGAGTCTTTCATACATCCTGCATATTTCTTATAAATATTTATGATGATGATGTTTATACAACTGTATACACCCCCATATACTCGGTTCCTTTCCATGGTATTGACCCACATATTCGGATGTGGGTTGTATTTTCTCGGAATGTAGGTTTAGGTGTTCAGTTCTAGGTTTGACAGTGATTCTTCAAGCACGCTGTTCTACATCCTCTGTTGTGGTGAGTCCTCATATTCTGACGACGTGATGTCTGATGTTGGTTTCACGGAATTTTTTACATTTGTTAACTGAGTATGAGTCAGTTGGGGCATGTCTCAATGACTCGCTGGTTTTATTGATTTTCTTAGAGGCTTTTCAGACTAGTATAGATGTTGGGAGTTGACTAATAAGTTGTATTTTGTTACCTTTCTTAAATTATTTTATTCTTGGATGATGATTACTCTGTTGATATTTGAGGGTTATTTATGGAAACCCCGTTGATTTGTGTTGAACTGAATAAAAATGGCTCAAAGGGTTAGTTTGGGGCTACTCATAGCCTCAAGCACCATGTGACGCTCCAGGACTCATTTTTCCGGGCATTACAATACCTTAACAATTAAATTCTGAAAGATTGATTGTAAGTTCTTGAGCCTTGAATCGAATTTTAAATCTCCTAGGGTTTTTTCTTGAGAGCAACTTGTGAAGAATGAATAGTTTTTACTTTTAAAAGGGTTTAATTTCTTTTTTTGGGGATGATAGATGTGGGAAAACGACCTAATTACCCCTGAGAATGCGACTTTTTAATAACTAAAAATTGACCTAGTGATTCGTAGATCTATGCGTCGTATCATTGGCACTGATGCGATGGATAATGCATCGTGTCGAGTCCGCATTAGTTCACTGAAATTTTCTCTAGGAACTGGAGGAAAATATTCATCAACGCGGTGGGCGATGTGGCGCGTCGAGATCGTGTCGATCCACTAGTTTGAGCTTTCAAATATGATTCAAACGAAGTCTGAAAAATCTAAAACTTGTTGGGGAATACCCACTTATATTCCTGATCATAATTCGACACAAAAATCATTACTTTAAGGTCATGAGGGTAGTGAAATAGAGTCGCCAACCTATGAAGTCTAAAATAATACTATGTCTGAATACTTAGCTAAAATTTTCTAAGTCTGAGACCCCTTAACAAGCTTTAAAGGACTGAGTTAAGCTTAGGATTATACGCGGTCTTACATTTTCCTTTGGCTTAGATAATTTGATGAGTCTTTGTTGGATTGTGTGTTGGTATCGATGTGGTATCAGTGTGTCATATTTCTTATTTGCATTCATTACCCTTCCTAGGTTCAGTTAGGGGCTAGTTGGTGGTTGATGTTGAGTTTTGGTTGTTTAAGAGTATAGTGCAGTAGATAGTTGATAAAAAGATACCTGGGCCAAAATCCCTTAGAAGCATTGTGTCTCCTTGGATGTTACTTAGGATGTCATGCTCAGAGTATACAGGCCCTATACTATCTTCTTTTGAGCTTTTGAGATCTTTTTATCCGTTGACTTTTGCGGATGAAAGTCCTTTTAGTAGTTTATATATCAATAACCCTACAGGTAATTTCCTCAATTTGCATGCATTTCAAGTGTTTTGAGCTTTCCCACAGCAGCTACATGTAGTTTATGACTTGCAGAAACTGTCGGTTTAGTCATCGGACAGTTCATTTGGATTTTAGGTTCATTTCCCAATTTTTGAGTTTTCGCTGTGTAGGAGTTGGTCTCGAACCAAAATTCCTAGTAGATGACCTAGGATGAGAAATGTGAGAGCATCATCATCTTCAAAACATTGAGTTTAGGCTAGGGGGACCTTTGGTTCAAGTTTCGAGGCTTCCATACTTGTTTTGGGCTATTGGGCGAATTATGTGTAAAATGGAACTATAGGTGTGTAATACCCCAAAAATCTAGACCAATATAAGAACCATGCTTCAAGCTCATGAAAAACAAATTATAGTTCTTTTCCAGTTTTATGAGTAAGTTTGACGTATATTATGGCCTCAAATAACTGCTAGCTATTAGACGAATCAAAATATCCTTTACCAATTGAGTTTTTTATAAGAATGTTGCCTTAGTCAAATTCAAACAAGTATATTTTTTGGTCCACTTAGAATTTTCCAGCTCAAGACCCACCAACAGATATATAATTGAATTAGCTTTTCAGCGATACCAATTTTACTCAAATTTGATACTCGAGTGAGAAGTTATGGCAATTTTAGTGCAAAACAGTAGAACACTGCGATAGGTTCCAGTGAAGGAAAAATTTGCAATTGTCTGATTTCTAATGTATCACCATGATTAGCCAGTATTGCAGTGAGGTTCCAGTTCACGTTCGTCCCTTTCCAGTATTTCAACATGATTTGCCGATTTTGCGTCAAAATTCCAAATATGATAGATATCACATCACGGTGGAGTGCAATTTTACAGTCATCCATTTTCTAGTGATGCTACGCGATAGCACCGTGTCATGCCAAAGTGCAATTTCAGACTCGTACTTGGACTACAGTTAAAGTAAAATTCCAGTGATTTACCGTGGTAGCACCACATCGCTGGTTAAAATTGGAATTTTCAGTGATGAAAATTAAATTTCTCGCAGGGGCAATTTGTTTTTTTTTCCATGACCCTAATCCATGAAAAACGCAGGATTAAAGACCCAATAGACTATTAGGTCATTATTTATTCAATTTCTCCCAAATCAAATGTAGTTTATCTGAGAGAACAAATCTTAGCCTCCAAGATTCAATTTCAAGTCCAAGAAAACCACCAAAGAACCTCCAAGATTTTTCAAGGAAGGTATGTTAGATGTTCATCCATGGGTCCCTTTCACCCATGGAGTCCAATAATCTATTTTCAAGTTTTAAACGTATGAACTTTACATGTTTTATGAATTATGTCCATGAAAAGTGTTTAAATTATTGTATGATGAATATTGGGGCTATAGAAAGTTATGTGTTCTATCTCAGAATAAAGTACTAGCAGTAAGTTTTACATATCGAGCATAGTCATTCAGAGTGAGTTTACCGATTTTGTGTATTCTCGTACCCCAAATTTTAAAGTAAAGTGGTGATAATCCTATTTAGAGATGTTGATTAAGTAGTTCCAAGACATAGAATGATAGCTTTAAGTTTAGGGGGATATAATAGAACAAGTAACCAAGTCAGGTTCTCAGATTCTAGTAGTGGTGCTAGTATACTGTAGAACATCAGTAGCGGAGGGTGGTGCCCAACCCATACTCATCTTATTGTAGGTTTTTGTACTTCTATCATCGCGATATCTACTCATTCTTTATATGTCAGCTTTAAGATCATAGTTCACATTCTTGCACATCATAAAGAATCATGTGTGCTTCCAATTCTTAGTATAATGAGTCCCAGTTTGCTCAGCTGTACAAATCATGTTCCATGAAACTTATGAACTCCAACTCAGGTCATGCAGCTCATGAATCATGCATTCATGCTTTATAGAATGTTCCGTTCCAGTACTCATGCTACACATATAATGACCAGTGAAATTCTTATTTATGTCATGCATATCCCCGGATTAGTCCTCTTTGATAAATACAATTCAGTTCGTGCATCATGTTTCAGATTCAAGATAATCAGTTATGATTCAATTTGTATGTGTCTCATGCATCATCTCAATCTTCCCTCAGTATTTCAACCAAGTATGTATCTTTCATGGGATATAATATCCCAAGGGGGATATGTACTATAATCCCCCAAGATTTTAGGTCCTAAACCTTCCATCTTCTCTTATCATAGTAAGATCTAGCTTGACGTAATGGATAATCATAAGTTGACCCTTTCGTCTTTATTTTTGCCTTATAACCATTCTCACCTCATTGCCTGTATTTAAGAAATCAGTCCAGTTCATGATAATCATTTCATGTGTCATGTTCAAAATCAACTATGCAATCATGTTCCAAGTTATGCATGTTCAGTATATGATCTCAATTACCTCAGTACAGTACTCTCAGTTCAACCAGTCCTATTTGAGAATAAATGTTCCAAAGGGGGAGATATTGTAATACCCTAAAAATCCAGACTAACATTAGAAACATTCTTCAAGATCAAGAGAAACAGCTTATAGTTCTTTGATAGTTTGACATATATTAAGGCCTCAAATAACTCCTCGTTTTAGACGAATCAAAATATCCCTTACCGATTGAGTTTTTGATAAGAATGTTGCCTTAGTAAACTTCAAATGAGCATATTTTTTTATCCACTAAGAATTTTCCAGATCAAGATCCTCCAATAGATATATAATTGAATTAGCTTTCCAGCAATACCAATTTTCCCCAAATCCGATACTCGGGTGAGAATTTATGTGACTTTTAGTGCAAAATAGTAGAACATTGCAATAAGTACCGCGTCGCGGTGAAGGAAAAATTTACAATTATCCGATTTCTAGTGTAGCACCGTGATAAGCCCGTAACACAGTGACGTGCCATTTCACATTTTTCCTTTTCCAGTAACTCAACATGATTTGCCCATTTCACGTTAAAATTCCCAATGTGACAAATATCGCGTCGCGGTGGAGTGCAATTTTGCACTTGTCTATTTTCTAGTGATGCAACGTGATAGCACCGCATCACGCCAAAGTGAAATTTTTCACTCGTACTTGGAATTCACTTATAGTGGAATTCCAGTGACTCACCACGATAGCACCACATCGCGGTGATGGTCAAAATTGAGATTTTTAGTGACAAAAATTAAATTTCTCCTAGGGCAATTTTATCTTTTTCCCATGACCCCAATCCGTGAATAATGCGGGATTAAATACCCAATAGCCTATTAGGTCATTATTTTGTTCAAATTCTCCCAAATAAAAAGTAGTCTCTCTCAAAGAACTAACCCTAGCCTCCAAGATTCAAGCTCAAGTTCAGAAAACCACCAAAGAAACTCCAAGATTCTTCAAGAAAGGTATGTTAGGTGTTCATCCATGGGTCCCTTTAACCTATAGTGTACAAAAATCTATTTTTAAGTTTTAAAAGTATGATCTTTACATGTTTTATGAATTATGTCCATGAAATTTCATGAATTCTGAATTTTATATCATGTCTATAAGAAATTGTTATTGTTATTAAACCCTACACGTTAGAATAATATGATTCGCTGATTTAAAACCTTAATTGGTGATCTGGTATCAAAACCATGCTATTACTACAAGCTTTAAACTATTACCATGCTTAGCTTACACTATGAATATCAAGTGTTTGATAAAATGCTTAGATGAAAGGAAGTTCAACAATGACTACTTAATATGTCTCTAAAGCTTTAGTATGTTTTAAATATTATGGTTTCCATATTATGTTCATGCGAATTCAGAATAAAACCCTCAGTTTATGATTTGGTCATGCGATTGTGCGTTCTTTTCATATTTATAAAGTATCCCACTGTTAAAGTCTTAGTCCCTATGTGTTTGATGAAATGCTTCAGTGAATAATTATGAACAATGATTTCCTTCCATGGTTTCAAAGCTTTCAACTGGTCTTATTGTTATTGTTATCGAGTCCTGGGGGTTATGAATACACGAAAACTTAGATGCTTACTTAGTCTTAGTATCTTTACAATACTTCAGATAAATCATGAGAATTACCACTTAGTTAGCCTTCATGATCAGTTACTTGTCTAGTTAAGCCTAGTTCAGTCTCATAATCAGTGTCAGTTCAGTTGGGAGTAGAATTCAGCACCGATCGAATCTAGGGATAGCAGAATTCCTATTAATATTATGTTTGACCCTTAATAGCAATCCTTGATTTACAGAACTATGTAGCCAACATTGGTTTGAGATATTTTCCTTCTAGTTTAGGGTTGACACATATCTCATAAGTCTTCTTGTTAGTTTAGGGTTGACAAAATGTCTTCCTATTAATTTAGGGTTTGCATAACCTTTGTTAGTACCCGTGGTACGGTACTAGAACCCTTCCAACTGGGGTCATAGGTGGGACCTCTATCAGCTCAGACCGGGGCATGTCGATTAAATGATACCTCCCACAATTTTAGTTTCAGTACTCAGTTTAGAATTTAGTTCAGTCTTGCTTGACCATAGCACACAGTTTATCAGTTAGTCAGTTAGTAGATTTTAGTACTTTAGTTTACAAACTATATTCAGAACATATTTTATGCTCGGTCATGCATTATTAGTTTTTATAGATTTTATGCATTCTATTAAGTACTTCATGCGATTCAGTCAGTCAGTTATTACTCATGTACATAGAACCATGCATATCAGCCTACCTCATTTAGCATTCCAGTACATTCAAAGTACTAATCACATATTCATTTATTGCTCTATGATATATCATATCATATGTTTAGACGTACAGTTTTTGTATCGTGTATAAACCTTCCCGATTATTAGAAGTAGCAGTGGTGAGTCCTCATATATCGAGGATAGGCTATATTTATTTTCGTACTTTTAGTTCAGTAGTTAGTCAGAATTATTTAGGGATTTGTCCCATCAACTCCACAGTCAGTCAGTAGAGGCGTTTGAGACTAGTACAAATAGTTAGTCAGGCAACAGTTTTTCAGTTGTCATTGTAAGGTGTTTTATTCAGTATTGTTTTACAGATATTATCAGAACTATGATTTAAAACCTTATGTCATTCCTCAGTTAAATTCTGCATATGATCTTTTGATATTAGTTTTACTCCGTTCTCACAGCAGGTATAGCTCATGTTTAGCTCGTGGTCTCTCGGTACTGTAAGCACCATGTGACACCCGAGGTGTACTCTCTTGGCATTGCAGGTGTGGTCCATACATTTGGTCAAAATAATCTCAAGTGAAAGTTTCAATGTTTCCATTGGATCCGAAATGTGGTTTAAAATTATAATTCACTATTGAATCATGTTCATAGATTTTTGGATGAGTTTCGATGGTCAAAAACAAGTGTTTACCTTTGTTGGTGCATTAGGTTATTGGTGCGGTCAGGATAAGCCATAAATAGAGATCATGACATGTGTCTTATTCAATATAGATCATGTTCGCGATATCATATTTGCAAAAGCAACTACCACGGCAACGACAATACGATTGTGATATCAATTTTTAAGCACGTAGAATGGGTATAAATACTCTTTTTTTCAGTCTGTTTTACCCCTTTCTTCATCTATTTCCAAGAGGGTTCAATCCTAGAATTTGAGAAAGCTTGGGATTGAAGTTTGTGGGTTATTTGGTGGCTTGGATAATAATTTCTTTCGTGATTTCCATCCTAATTAGTAGTAAAATTCTTTCAGTTTCATGGTAAATTCTTAGAAATTATTTCTTTAAATTTCTAAAGTTTAAGGGTTTATTTGAGACCCAATTTATGCCCCATTTTTGCTAAACTTTTGAGAACACGTTCCTTGTACTCTGACGGACCTAGTGATGGGTTCAATGTTTAGTTTTGTTTACGGGCCCCATGGGTCCGTTCTTGACCCAAAATTTAACCCGACCCTTAATATAGAAATATGGGTCTTGTTTTACTCCTAATGATTCATATATTATGATTTTGATAGCATGGTGGAATTTCGAGATCGTGGAGTGAAAAATAAACATTTTGTGGATAATTTAATGATTTACGGTTCGACATCGATGTGGGATTCTATCTACTCTACTTCACAAGATGATGTGTTTTATATATTACATTTAAATAAGAATGTCAAGATTGATAATGGGTCGAACATCATGACTTATCTTAAATTGTTTGCTGGGTGATGAAAGGGTATTTAACCCTTAAATGGAAATACTTAACATACTTCTAGGATCCTATTTCCTTCTTCATAAATTTTACTAAATCATTCTGTTAAATTTGGGATATGTTTTAGGCGTTGGAAGCGTGATTTGTGTAATTAGCCTTATTTGGACGATGTAGCTATCTTGACCCGGTACTATAGATGGAGTTGACTTAATTTCCCATGGTCTAGATAGAATTCCTACCTTAGGATTGATTATGGATTATATAACAGCTAAATGTTAATTTAGATACTGTAGCCTAGTTTGGTGTGACCAGGACTAGGGCCTAGTCATGACGCGATCTCAAGTCCACCGTGGGTTAGAGACCGCCCCTATAGCCTAAAATATAGAACACAATAAAGGATTACATCAGAAGATAACCAAATATGAGGATAAGAAGAAATTTATAAACCAAATGAGAACTAAAAGGGAAAACAAACAAACAACCCGCATTTGTCCACAAAAGCCTATAAAACTATAATATCAAACTAGGTCGGGACATGCCCTCGACAATAGCAAAAGAAAACTCACTATTCCCAAAATCTGAAAAGAAACCTAATGAAAAGACAGTGTTTTCTAAAATATGGAGGCTCACCACTCTACAACAGCTCAACCGATGAACCACACCACCTAACGTTTCACATAAGTTATAGAAAGACCCTTGGACCGTACGTCATGAAATAATGCAATGTCCAAGGAAGGTCAGTGCGGTAAGTACTAGCATGTAACTCAGGGAAAATGACAAAATAATATTATTTTCTAAACTATTCAAAACCATATGCACAATAATTATATAGATATATATAGAAATTTGAAATAGGGACAAGGGTAATAATCCATCATAGTTTAAACCATTAACCTGAACTATGTAGCTCGCTCTATCCTAAAGGAACCCATGAGGTATATGGGTTTATCTCCCCTGCTTAAAGGTCCGAGTTCTTGTTAGCCACATGAACTGAGTAAACGAAAGAAAGGAATAAAGACATAAATGATCTAGTCAGCCAAAAATTATAATGTGTGAACCAAGCACACAGTCATATAGGCCCCCACAATGGTAAACATGCTTTTTAGTGCTAAATCCACCTAGACTACACCTCTACAGTGAGCTACACAATCCTCTTTAAATCCACATTAAAACCATTTTGCAGATAACCTATCTGTTAACCTCAGAGTCTTATATTAAGTTATTTACTACCTAGTATTGTCAAACCAATTATGCTTGCAAGATTATGTAATTATACCAAATCAATCCAATTAACCATTAGACTCCAAAGTTTCATTCAAAGTCCTAATGATTACCACCAAGGGAAGTACAAAAAAATTCATTTTCCTTTATCCCTTAATACAATGAAAGGTTCCAAAAGTAAGTTAAGTTATGCAAATTTCATGTTCAAACCAAAGTTACGAAGGTGGGTGAGGTTAATGCCATTATCAAACAAAAAATCCTTCAATTTGGGGAAACCCATGTTCCCCATTCCACTTCTCATAATAGTGCACTCATTCATCCCTAAAACAATTAATCAAAGCATGAATAACATATTTATATCATGGGGAAATAATTAAAGTAGAAACCAATCAAAAACCCTCAACCCAATTTTAAACCCAACCATTAAATCACATGAATGTTGAATAAATTTATGACATGATATAAAATACAACTTTAGGGATGAGAAATATTCCTGAAAGACCAAAGAATTTTAAAGGGATTGAAAGTTCAGGACTTGACTAATTGATTACTTTGTAAAGATCCTAGTGTTCTTGCCTTGGGTGTTAAAGTAGAGAAAGTAGTGTTTTTAATTTAATAGAAGATGATAAAGAGGCCTTTAGAGTATTGTTATCATGGGGGTAAAGTTTAAAGGGAAGTAAAGTCCCAAATGACCTCAATTAAAATGTGCATGAAAAATAAGGGTCAGTCGTTATGGATTAGCTAACGACTTATGATGTATGATCATGAGTCATTGCCTGGACTCATGACCTGAGCATCAAAAATCCCATCCTTCACTGTTATAACTACGAGTTAATTACCATAACTCATTACTGATTATCACGAGTTATGACAAAGACTCGTGATCAAAGCAGAACACATAGGACACCTCACTGTATGAAAAACAAGTATAACTAATGACTCATTACATGACCTCACGAATCATTACCTGGATTGTTACCAGAGACTGCGTTGACATTATTTAAGAAACTAGGCTACTTTAATTACTTAACTCTTAGAGGGTCTAAAGCTCAAAACTTAGGGTTCCACATTCGGGGTGGAAAATTGCCTAATTATAGAATTCGCAGATTAGAAATGAGTTCCTCCACCTTAGTCCAAGACTTGTGTAAGCCTTTATGGACTTATTTATGTTTGTTAGGCAAATATTTCACTAACGAACCTTTAGTATGAGATTACTTTGTGACTCAGTCAATTGTGATGGTTCTTCCAGTATTATGATATTTGGCCTATAAATATGATATGCCTCATAGATGTGATATTTGGCCTATAGATATAATATGACTTATAGATATGATTTATAGCTTACATATTTGATTATTGATATATATATTTTTGATATGCTTAATATTATAGTGTATAAAGGTGATTCTTGATATGGATTCCAGATATGCATAATGGCACAATTTATAAATGTCAATATAGAAATGGATTCTGGATATGTTTAATGGCACAACTTATAGATGTGAATATAGATATGGATTCAAGATATGCCTAATGTCATAGAATATAGATGTGAATATAGATATAAATTCAAGATATGCTTAATAGTATAGCTTATAGATGTGTATATCAAAATAGACTATGGATTTGGTTAATAATATAACTTATGGTCATGTGGGATATGCACCTATTATTGTGCCGATGTCCCTCTTATGATATTGGTTAGATTTGGGTAAATGCTTTATCCAGGAAAAAGATATGGCCGTGATTTTTAGATGTGGTGATGCTTATGATTTCTTTGTTTGATAATTGATGATGGCATACATAGATTCCATACATTCATGATCATTAACTTGGTAAATTGTAAGATTCAAACTATAATGTAATTTCTTACTCATTTTACTAAATGTGGATTTACTTCCATTTTTCACTTATAAAATAGATTTCTTTATGAAGGTAATAGTACAGTCTAAATAAATAATTTATGTGGATGAGATTGAAATAGATGTTTTAAATAATTGGTCGAGATAGACTTACGACTACAACTTTAATACTATTATTCAGTATGATCGAAAGAGATTCTGACCTTTTAATATATATAAACATGTATAAATACATATACATCCCTCTAGTACTATATGGAGTATGATGATAATGATTATGATTATGATGATTATGATTAGGATGATGATGATTATAATGATATGATTATGATGATGATGATTATGATAATGATGGTCAGGATGATGATGGTTCTGATGATGATGGTTATGATGCCGATGGTTATGGTGATGTTGATTATGATATTCATTATACTTACCTATTTGAGTTCGGATATACATTATGATACTTACATCGATCATTGTATTGTGGATTCTATTTTTTTCATCTCTGTATGCACATTCCGTATTGCCAGTATACGCTTATATCTATAGCCTTATAGATCATTGCATAGGTATGGGTGATGAGTTTGACTTGTGGTGTGTTATGTGTTTATTGAACATTTTTGGGCCTATAGTGGTGGGGATTTATAAATTGGCCCATTTAGGTATTGGTTTTCTGGACTAGTTTGTTACTCGCATTGTCGTGCTATTGTTATTATTATTGGTATGATCATTGTTATGGCTAGTTTGTGATAGCTTGGTTAATGATTCAGTAATAAGATTTGAGGTATGATTCTGGTCTCTTTTTTATCTTATGATTATATCATTTTGCATAATTATCCATGGTTTAAACATTATGGTTATAGACCCCAATTCTCTTATTTCTTTCTTTAAGGTTGCTTCATTATAGTATGTCACAACCCGATATCTCGAACCATGATGGCACCTAATATAACCCACTATTTGGAAAGACAATCCCCATCGTACAGAATGGCTAGTAATGGATTACTCGACTATATATAGAAAATAATGTGGGATAAATGGAATAATAAAATCAAATAAAATTATGAATTCCTAAAACCTGGTGGTATCAGTACAAGAGCTTCTAATATAACAATAGTACAAAAGTCAAATTACAACAGAATTACACTGGTACAACTTATCTCTAGATAAAATATAGAGACTACTATAATACATCCAAGAGACAAAGAAGTAATATCCAAACATTTGGAGCTCACCTGTAGCATGATGCATACATCAAAGGAGATAACCTGTACTACGATCTTCAGGATGTAGGAGTGTAGTATGATTACCAAACGAATGGTACTCAGTAGGAAACTACCAACTGATATCCAAATATAAAGTAGATATATACAACATATAAAATGAATGGAAAGTACAACCAAGAATAAAGAAATCATATAACAAGTAAATAAGAGTATAAGGATAGCCCATTCTAGTCATGTCTAAACCTAAGGAAGTATCAATGATGCACCACCCTATTCATGTCAAAATTCATAGACCTCAATATTATATTGTTGCAATGCCTCGAAATCTGGTTCCCGGGATGTCACACGGTATTCCGAACTACAAGTAGTCCTAAGCTAACCCTGGCTACCTTTTACTAACTCTGAATCTCAAACTTGGGAAAACTAAATATATGCTACTGAAAAATGCGGAAAACCATCCAAAAATTCTGAGTATATCTGAAAATGCTGATCACATCAATCTAATAAAAAAAATACTGAACGATCTAAATACGACATCAGAAATCTAAGACTGAATCTAGTAGTTCAACAAGCCTCTACTAACTAAATCTAGAGAGTCACTGGGACAGTCCCCAACTGACTCAGACTGTTTGAAGAGAATAATAAAAAAGTATTTACTAGCAACTAGAAATCTGAATAGCTAAGTCCCTGAAATAAAAGGACTCACCAACTGCAGGGATGTAGATGAGATGCTCGAAAATCACTCTCGTTGCTGAGGCTGAGCACCTGAACCTACATTATGATAAAATATAGCACATAGACGTATATGTAGATCAGTACTTTGATGATTTACTGAGTATATGAGGGTGCATACAATAAGTAAACAATATCATCATAGTTTATAGAAAACATCATGCATGCTAAATGTAAATGACTCACGTAAGCTTGAGTAATCTGAAAACTGAAAGTCAAATAATGAATAATAAAACATGTAACCTAAATCTTGTGAGCCATTACACTTAGTTTTAAAATCTGTATTCTGTTCTTGTTCTCAAACAGTATAGGATAAGTGAAAAAAGGGCTCACCTTTTATGTCTGAAAATGAAAAGTTGTAATTCTATAATTGGAATCTTAAGTAAAGTAATATATGTGTAAGTATGTGAGACTTTAAACTTAGTTTCTAAAATCTAGAAAATAATTCATCTTAGGGCTTTAAAGAAATTAGTTTATCTGAAGGGAGGTTATCTTAACTGACATAAACCATGTGAGCTAACATAGAATCCAACATCTCGTCCTCCTAAGGAAGAAACCTCACGTTGGGAAGAGGTGTCATACTCTTGTCAGGGAGTATTACCTGAACTAAGTGATCACATCTCTAACTATCATCCACATAGAAATGGGAATAATGTGATAATTTATGCCTAGGTTGTCTACGTAGTTCTGTGGAAGTAGGATGCTCTAAACCCACACTTCCCGCTCGGTGCTAAATACTACTCCCTTATTATTTGCTATGCTCATTCCGTTGGCAATCCACTTTTAAAACTAGCATAAGGGTTTATCTAAAACCAAATATGCATTTATCTTTTTAAATCTATAAATAAAGCTGATCTAAATTATGTAAAGTGGATTCCATAGCTAAACTGATGATCAAAGATCAACACTTTTCTGAAAATCTGAAAATAGTATGTTCACAGATGCTTAAAGCATCATCTTTTTTGAAGTAACCATATTCAATCTTGTGATAAATAACCCATGCTTCAATCTTAGGTTAAATCATTAAAATGTTCATACTTGATTATATGATTATTTATAAATCAACTCAAAATCTGGAAATTTCAGCAATATACTTGGAAACATAAACACAATCATGAAATTCAACTTCTAAATCATGGAAAATCTTATAATCTTGAAAATAATGATAATGGGTATAAAACCTAACTTGAAATTCATGAAAAATCATATATAATTCAGAAAGTTTTAATTAAAACAATATTTTTGGCACAAGAATGAAAGATTTATCCTTGTTCAAACCCCGCATACCTTAATTGATGATCTTTGATGAGAAACTAGAATCTTGGATTCCTATTGATATTTTGGAGATGGCTTCTTAGTGTTCTTGTATTGGGAGTCCTTAAATTTGTACTATCTTGGAAAATTAATGGAGAAATTTTGAGTTTCATGGAGAGGAAGTATGATGAACCAGGGTTTTGCTTTGAGGAGAAAAATGAATAAAGAATAAAGTGCTTTGAAATTTGATAAATCTTCTATTTTTGGATGGATTGGGGTTGGATAATTTATTGAAATACCCCCTTTAAGCTTCTAAACAGAAATGGAAAACATACATTTTTCCTAATCTGGGTGGCCACCGCGACGCGCCATAATCGCGGTGGCTCAATGGAAAAAGGACGAATGGGAATTGGGTTCCCTCAGTGATGCACCACTATTGCGGAGCCCTTATGTTTGCCATTTCGACCACTGGCGCGATGCGCCAGTATCGCGGGGTGACACTGGAAATTGCAAAACAAGAACTTGGGCCTCTCTGCAACATACCAAAATCATGGAGTCTCACTGAAAATTGACAATTCTGATTTTACGTTTCTCTGCGACGCGCTTAGGGCAAAAATCATGGTTTTTTACGACTGGAACTTAAAATAGCCATAACTTATTACTCGATTATTGAATTTAGGCAAATCTTATATCGTTGGAAAGCTAATTCAATTTCCTACTCCATGAAAAGTCTAAATCTAAAGAATTTCACCCGAAATAAACATCACTCATTCTAGAAGTTACTCCTTGTCATTTTCAGGACTATTTTAGGCAAGGAAAAATCATAGGGTATTACAATATCTCTCCCTTGGGAACATTTATCCTTGAATGTGGGTAGTTAAGCTAAAATTTCTGAGAAATCTGAAAATATAAAAATGCATGCATAACTGAAGTGAACTGAGCAACTGAATCTGAATCATTCTAAGCTTCTGAGTAATTTTTTGAGTGAATGAACATACATGAGGACAACAATATAGTTTAATGTTTTATTAGAAAAGAACTGGATTAAGGAAGAGTAGTACATTCGGCTAGATCGGAGTTTCTAGAGAAGAGGTGAGGGTACTTGGTTCGCATGTATGCTTCTGTTTCCCAAGTAGTGCCCTCAACCGACTGATTTCACCAAAGAAATTTGACCATCGGAACTTCTTTGTTCCTTAGTCTATGGATCTGATGATCTAGAATCTCAACTAGAATATCTTCTTATGAAAGGCTATTCTGAACTATGAGCTTTCTATAGGAACTACAATGGTAGAGTCACTGATACTCTTCTTAAGCATAGCGATGTGGAATACAGGATGAATGACTGACAAGTCTATGGGAAACTCAAGATCATAAGCTACTTTCCCAACATGACTCTAAATTCTATAAGGGCCAACATACCGAGGACTAAGCTTACCCTTCTGACCAAATCTCTTCACCCCTTTTATGGGTGAAATATTCAAATGCATAAAATCACCAACTTTAAATTCGAGGTCCCTTCTTCTCACATTTTCATAGGATTTCTGACGACTCTGGGCTGTTTTCAGTCTTTCTCTAATCAACTTAACTTTCTCCAAGGCCTCATACACTGCATCAGGCCCAAGAGAAGTGGTCTAACCCACTTTAAACCAACCTATGTGTGATCTACATCTCCTTCCATAAAGAGCCTCAAACAGAGCCATTCGAATGCTAGCATGATAACAATTATTATAAGCAAACTCAATCAACGGGAAATGCTCATCCCAACTACCTTTGAAATCAAGAGCACATGCTCTTAACATATCTTCTAGAGTTTGGATTGTCCTCTCTCCCTGACCATCTGTCTGAGGGTTGAAAGCTTAACTAAGATGGACTTGGGTACCAAGACCTTTCTGAAAAGCTCTCCAAAACTAAGAAATAAACTGAGTACCCCTATCCGACATGATAGACAAGGAGACTCCATGCACTCTGACTAAATCTCTGATATACAACTTAGCATAATCCTCAGCTGTATATGACGTGTGAACTAGCAAGAAATGCGCTGACTTTATCATTCTGTCTACATTAACTCAAATCGAATCATGCTGATGATACGAATAGGGTAAACCAGTCACAAAATCCATATTCACCTCTTCCCACTCTAAAGTGGGAATACCAAACTTTTGAAACATACCACAAGGTCTTTGGTGTTTTACCTTCACCTGTTGACAAGTTGCACACTTTTTTACAAACTCTGCTATATCTCTCTTCATACCACTCCACCAATATATTTCCCGCAAGTCGCGGTACATCTTTGTAGCACCTGGATGAATAAAATAATACGCACCATGTGCTTCTGCCATAATTCTCTTCCTTAAATCATCAACACAAGGCACACAAAATCTACTATGGTATCTCAACACACCATCTCCCCCCTAAGAGATAACCTCTACCTTTTGGTCTTTAACCAATTCCTTCAGTTTGACCAAACTAGAATCTTGGATTCTTATTGATGTTTTGGACATGGCTTCTTAGTGTTCTTGTATTAGGAATCCTTAAATTTGGACAATATTGGAGAATTAATAGAGAAACTCTGAGTTTTTTAGGGAGGAAGTATGATGAACCAGGGTTTTGCTTTGAGGAGAAAGATGAATAAAGCATAAAATGCTTGGAAATTTGATAAATCTTCTATTTTTGGACGGATTGAGGGTTGGGTAATTTACCGAAATGCCCCCTTTAAGCTTTTAAATGAAATAGGAAAACATACATTTTTCCCGATCTACGTGGACACCGTGACGCACCACAATCATGGTAGCTCACTGGAAAAAAGACAAGTGGGAATTGGGTTCCCTCCGTGACGCGCTACCATCGCGAAGTCCCTAAGTTTGCTATTTTAACCATTGGCGCAACGCGCCAGTATCGCGGTGTGACACTAGAAATTACCAAATAGGAAATTAGGCCTCTCTGTGACACGCCAAAATCATAGTCTCACTGAAATTTCCAATTAAGAATTTAAGTTTCTCCGCGACTCGCTAAGGACCCAAATCACGGTGTTTTATGACTGGAACTTAAAATAGCCATAACTTCTTATCCGGTGATTGGATTTAGGAGAATATTATATTGTTGGAAAGCTAATTCAATTTTCTACGCCATGGAAAGTCCAAATCTAAAGAATTTTACCCGAAATAAACATCACTCATTCTAGAATCTACTCCTTGTCATTTTTAGGATGAGTTTAGGCTAGGAAAAATCATAGGGTATAACAATATCTCCCCTTATGGAACATTCGTCCTCGGATATGGATAGTTAAGATGAAATTTCTGAGGAATCTGAGAATATAAGAGAGCATGCACAACTGAAGTGAACTGAGAAGCTGAATCGAAATCATTCTATGCTTTTGAGTAATTCTATGAGTGCATGAACTTACATGAGGACAAAAATATAGTTAAATGTATGATTAGAAAATAACTGAATTAAGGAAGAGTAGTACCTTCAAATATATCTGAGTTTTCGGAGAGGGGTGAGGTACTTGGCTCCCATGTCTGCTTTTGTTTTCGAAGTAGCGCCCTCAACCGACCGATTCTGCCAAAGAACTTTGACCAATGGAACTTATTTGGTCATTAGTCTACAAATATGATGATCTAAAATCTCAACTGGAATCTCTTCGTATGAAAGGTTGTTCTAAACATCTGAGCTTTCTATAGGAACTACGGTAGAGTCACTGATACGTTGAAATCTCTTCTTAAGCATAGAGACGTGGAATATAGGATGAACGACTGAAAAGTCTGTGGGCAACTCAACCTCATAAGCTACTTTCCCAACACGAATCAAAATTCTATAAGGGCCAACATACCGGGGACTAAGCTCCCCCTTCTTGCCAATCTCTTCACCCCTTTCATGGGTGAAATATACAATTACACAAAATCACAAACTTCAAATTTGAGGTCCCTTCTTCTTACATCTGTATAGTATTTCTGATGACTCTGGGCTATTTCAATCTTTCTCTACTCAACTTTTCTTTTTCCATGGCCTCATACACTGCATCAAGCCCAAGCAAAGTGGCCTCACCCACTTTAAACCAACCTATGGGGGATCTATATCTCCTTCCATAAAGAGCCTCAAATGGATCCATTTGAATGCTAGAATGATAACTATTATTATAAGCAAACTTAATCAATGGCAAATGCTCATCCCAACTACCCTTGAAATCAAGAGCATATTCCCTCAACATATCTTCTAGAGTTTGGATGGTCCTCTCTGCCTGACCATCTGTCTAAGGGTAGAAAGCTGAGCGAAGATGTACTTGGGTACCAAGACCCTTCTGAAAAGCTCTCAAAAATTGGGAAGTAAACTAAGTACCCCTATCTGAGATAATAGATAAGGGAACTCCATGCAATCTGACTAACTCCCAAATATACAACTTAGCATAATCCTCAACTGTGTAAGACGTGTGAACTGGAAAGAAATATGTTGACTTAGTCAATATGTCTACAATAACCCAAATTGAATCATAGGGATGACACAAATGGGGAAAACCAGTCACAAAATCCATATTCACCTCTTCCCATTTCCAAGTGGGAATACCACACTCTTTCAACATACCACCAGGTCTTTGGGGTTCTACCTTAACCTGTTGACAAGTTGCACACTTTGCTACAAGCTCCGCTATATCTCTTTTCATACCACTCCACTAATATATTTCCCGCAACTTGCATTACATCTTGGTATCACCTGAATGAATAGAATAACACACTCCATGAATTTCCATAATAATTCGCTGCCTCAAATCATCAATTCATGGCACACATAATCTACTCTGGTGTATCAACACACTATCTCCCCCTTGGGAGAAAACCTCTACCTTTTGGTCTTTAACCAATTCCTTTAGTTTGACCAAATTAGAATCCATGTCTTATTTCTCCTATACTTCTGAAACTAAGGAAGATTTGAAACTTCTCTAAACCCAAACATTACCTTCGGCTGAATCAACTAACCTAACACCTAATCTATCCAAACGATGAACTTCTCGAGCTAACTCTTTATTATATTTCTCCAAATGGTCAATACTTCCCATTGACAATCTACTAAGGTCATCTGCCACTACATTGGCCTTGCCCGGATGATAAATCACTTGTAACATCAACATCTTTGAATAATTATAATTGGGTATGAACCCTAAACTGTAATTAATGTAAATTCATGTAAATTCAACTTTAAAAACTAGTTTTTGGCACAAGGATGAAAGTAGTATCCTTGTTCATAACCCCACATACCTTGTTTGACTATTTGGATGTAGAATCTTGAACTTTGAACTCCTAATGATATTATTAAAGCTTTTTCTTGAAGTTCTTGAATCTGGAAACTTGAATTCTTGATTATCTTGACCAAGGAATGGCGAAACTTTGTATTTCTTGGAGTTAAAGTTGCTATTTATAGGGTTTCTTGGAGAAAAATTTGGTCAATAATAAGGGTATGTTTCTTAGAATGACGTCTAATATGTTATTTTTATGACCTAGGTTGACGTGGGAAAATACCCAATTGACCATCACTCATTTAAACCAAAAATTCGTAAGCCGGATCGAGATTCTGCACCTTGACGCGAATCGGTACCATCACGGTAGCTTACAGACTCACACTAAAAATGCTATAGCTTTTCACCCGGGTATCGAATTAAGGAAAAATTGGTATCGTTGGAAAGCTGATTCAATTATCTATAATTTGGTGGGTCTTTAGCTGGTAAATTTGACTTCCTTTTAAAAGTTATACACTTCAGAATTTGGCCCTTGTAGAATCAAACCCCAAACTTTGGCTAATCTAAGGTTCTTAGCTCAACTTGGCACTAAGTGATTTCTATGAACATTCTTCACCTAATAAGCACTTCACACACTAGGATAAAGGCCATGACATATGACTTTCAAATTATATATCAAGAACATGGCAAATACACCTTCACCGTGACATGGTGGAATCGCGTTGAGCTACTAGAATTTGTCATTCAAAGGACAAGTACGATTTAGTGGCTTGGCGCGATACGAGCTTATCGCATTGAGCCACTGTAATTTTCTATTCAAAGGACGATTGAAATTTAGGGGCCTGGCGTGATGCAAGCTTATCGTTTGAGCCATTGTAATTTTCCATCCAAAGGACGAGTGAGATTTTTTACTTTACTGCAATTGAGCCACTCGAAATAAAATATGAACATGGTTCAAACCTTATAAAATTCTGAAACATCCCCGAGACATGCTTCTTACACACCTGAACATGAATTGACTTAAAAACCATCATCTTAGAGCCGAGAAAGTCAACATAAAAATCCGCAAAGTTAAGGATTCAAATACATGACTAAGTCG
This sequence comes from Capsicum pubescens, assembly GCA_030864215.1. Classification (NCBI taxonomy): domain Eukaryota; kingdom Viridiplantae; phylum Streptophyta; class Magnoliopsida; order Solanales; family Solanaceae; genus Capsicum; species Capsicum pubescens. The sequence goes on from CM061542.1 coordinate 103,483,132, forward strand.
CCATCACTTAGTGAAATTTTCAGGTTCTAAGCTTCTTATGTATGCACTAGGAGCTGAACTGAACAAAGGATAATATGGGGCATTACAAGATCTCCCCCTTGGGAACATTCGTCCTTGAATGAAACTAATTAGATTTAGAGTACTGTCCTCTGGTAATGTAGACCGCATCTGAACATGCATGACTTGGGATGTGATTGCATACTGAGTCTGAAACATGACTTAATATCTGAATCTAATACTGATGCCTGATGCATGAACTAAGATGAATTCTCAAGGTATATGAAGTAAGAAAATTACCTTATGGAATGCACTTACTCGCAAAATTTTGGGTAGAAAGACTAAATGGAAAATTAGAAATCTATAGGAGCTTATCTACTTGATTGCCAAACTGGATCACAGGCTCTATGAACTGGACCATATTGACTGCCCATACTTAAATGGAGTATTTCTCCAACACTCTTATAAGATATACTAATAATATGGCATGATATGAACAAGACATATAAATCATAAACGAAGAAAAAATCACTAGGCCTTAGGCAATGCAACTTCTTACATTCAAGCTTAGCAATACTTCTCAAGTGCCTCCTCACCTATACTATTTATTTTTAAATACCATACTCATTTGTTTCAACTTATAATTATCACATGGACATTGATAAATCCATCTACTAAAGTCTAAATGAACTAAATACTCTAATCATGGTCAAGCCTAACTTGAAACCATAAGATACCACCAGCTACACAATAATACTAGTCTAAACCACGTGATTCTATCTTTTATGCCTCTTTTAGAGATCACACACTAAGCATAACATGCCTTAACACATTAATGACTAACTCTGAACTCTTACTATGGATTCACTAGCACATATTGCATTCCCCCACTCACATCCCAATGTGACATTCAAGCCTATCATTGTAATCACATATGAACTTTAAGGCAAACACCCATAAATGGATACTTATCATATTCTCTAAACCTCTATCAACAACAACTTTCTCTCATTATTCTTAAGAAGACCTACCCAGAAAGCTCAACTAGCATGACATATACCAAAGATTCACCTCTATATTCCTTCATCTTCTAGCCTTAGATAGAAAAGCATTAATAATATTTCTTAGTAAGGGTCATCAATTCTCTCTCATCTAATCCATTGCTTATCCATTATCATCACCTTTATCATAACACAGGAAGAGGTCACTGAAGGGCTAATGCCTAAGAACCTAAAGCAAAAAATAATACTATACATAGCTTTGACACTTAACTGAGCCTTGAGGAATAGAGTGTCAAAGGTATGACTAATTGAAGATATCTAATCTGAGGACGTGCATGATATAAATCTAAATTTAACTAATCATTAAGAGTGTTGCATGAGTACTGGAACTTAAAATACTATAAAGCATGAGTACATGAGTCATTGCTTCAAGACCTGAATTTGGAGTTCATAACTTATGGAATGTGATTCTGACTGCTGAATGAACTGGAATTCCATATATTTTTAATTGGAAGCGTACATGATTTTTTTATAAGGTGCATAAACATGAACTATGGTCATGTAGATGACGTGTAAGGCATAAGTAGATACTGTGATGACTGAAAACTTAGCACTGGGATAAGAATGGGTCGGATATCTTCTTTCCCAACTGATGTTCTACAATACTCTGGCATTTTCACGAGAATTTGTTGGCCTGACTTTAGTACTTGTTCTATCATCTCCTTCTTAGCTTGAAGTCATCATCCTAAGTCTAGAGAACCCTTTACTAAACACTAAAATGGACTACAATCATTGTACTCTAGAGTCTGGGATATAATAATACATGTACATAATAAACTTACCCTGAAAGACTACACCTGAAAGTGTTAAACCCATTTATAATACTTATTTCTTATATACAACTCTATCTTTCTATAGACCCAATAGTCATCATATAATAACTTGAAAAATTAATAACTTAGAATCTTCATAAGTATCACCATATCCCGAGTTCACACTATCTAGAGTTTCAACTCTTATTTCTATTTGCTCAATCCTCAAAGATTTAAACTTAGATTCTAACTCTTAACATCGATATCCTTAACCTTTAATGAACCTTACTATTTCTGTCATAGTCTACTAATATCTCATCTCTAAGCTTATATTTTTTCCTAAACCATGAGAATCAAAATCATACAAAAAAGACTCAACATTATCTATCCATAACTCCTTAACTTAGCTATTAAGAACATCATATACTATATAACTAGCCTCTTTCAACTTAACAACTCAATGTACTACTAACCACACAAAACACGTAATAACCTCACAAAATAATGCAACCCCATATCACCTTGGGAACACCTCTACATCATACGCACAACATCTTACTTAACTATGAATAAATGGGCTTAAACTCTTGCATATACTATTCAATCCTACTAGATCACTTCTATTTAACTAGCATCACTAACCGAGCAATCATTACTTCCACCTTGATAATCATCCACTGTTCAAACTTAACGTCTACTTCTAATTATGATTTACAACCGAAACTCATATACTATTCTCACTTGGAACCTATAAAATAAAGCATTACCAAACACTAGTACACTATAACCTCATAATAACAACAATTGACCATATGATTGTATGGCCTATCTTATTATAATCCGTTAGCATATCCTCCTTCTACATATCTTTAGTACTTATACATCTATATATCTAATTCACTTTCATAACTCTATAAGTTTCAACTAAAATCCCTTTTTCAACCTCAAGGGAAGCCTAAATTAACAATACTAAAACACTAAGTACTTTCATTAATAGCTAATACTTTTCTAACAAAATAAGTACCATCAATAACTCCGTTCATACTTCAAGAAGATATCAATTCACCTTAACTTATCGCTCTTTCTCTAACTTCTACCAAGGGACCTATACCATATTCATTACCTTTAAGCTAACACACACAGGCATATCACCTTAACACAAACTCTACAACCCGCATAAGCTCATTTATATATGTATTCGATCACTTGCCATTACTACCTTTCTTGTCACTACACTTCTGTACCCATACTTCCAACAATAACACGGTTCTACTACTCATGAATCATAATACTATGATTGCAATATCCCTTGAATACGAACTTCATTTAACAATCTAGATTCATACTATCTCCTCCCATAAGAACTATCTGAATTGAAAATTTAATGAGGAATCTTAATACATACCTTACTCTATCATAACTGATTAACTCATATGGATGAGGACCTAACTTTTAATTGGAGAAACTTATAACACACTAGGGATATCCTCTCAAGCCCCTTGTGTTACTTCTGAAGCTATTGATACTAAATCTGAGAGAAATATCTTGGGAGGAATCAGAACTTTCTAATCATGTTAGCTCAAGAATAGTTCACAGATGGAGATTTATGGAGTTATGCACGAATTAAGAGAAGTTTCTAAGAGAAAAACTTTACAGCATGACCTAGAGTATGAAAGAAAGGAAACTTTTCTTAATTTTCCTGTAGCCTCTCGAAGAAATGTATAGACGTCTTCGTACCATTCCGCAAGACTCTACTAGACATGGATTCACAGACACCCTAGGAAACTTGAACCTTGTGCTCTAATACCAAGTTTGTAATGACCTGAGACTACCCCCTAGTCATCACACGTTGCTTAGGACCTGAAAGGATCCCAAGCTAACACTTGTACTGAATACTATTAGCAACTGATTTAAATATGTATAAATTTTTTGAGTATACTGTGCATAAAGATAATCATGATGAAATCCAGGAAAATACAATACTAATATAATTTTACATTTTGATAAAACTGAAGAACATAACTGAAATTACATAACTGACTCCGACTGACATTTGTGAAGCCTCTACTATACTGACTATAGATAGTAGGGACGTGACTCCAACTACCACTAATCAATACATCTGAGTAAGAAATTAAAGTACATGAATAACATCTACCTGAAGTTCCCAAAGTAGGAGGACTCATCAACTGCTGGTTTAAATCTGCAACTGTATGAATATGATGTGCATGCTACAACTATTATCTACATTATTAAAAAATATAGAACATAAATGTATATATAAATCAGTTGTTTTTGAATGAACTGAGCATGTGGGGGTAAATGCATAAGTAAAAACTGTAATGAATTTTTCATATAACTTGTAAAGAATGCATTCTAAGTGTAAATGATTCACATTGGCTTGAATAACTGAAAGCTAAAAATTATAAATCATGTATGATAAAGCATAATGTATAAATCTTGTAAGCCATACCACTTAGTTCTAAAAGATGTACTTCCACTCTTTCTACTAGTGGAATAAGTAGAACTGAAGTTAAGTCTCATTTTAAATCATTCAGTCTACGTGTAAAAGGACTCACCTTTATCATCTGTAAACTAAAAGCTAAAAATCTCATAGCTAATGTCTTATGTAAAACAATATCTAAGTCAAATTGTGATTCTTTACACTTATTTTCTAAAAGCTATTCTATTATTCCATTTTTGGACATAGGTTTTAGGGTGGTTCTTCAAACCGACATACACTATGTGAGCTATCATAGTGTCAACCATCTAGTTCCCCTAAGGGAAAACCTCACATTGGGGTGAGATGTCATAATCTTTCAAAGTAGTATAACCTAACCTAAGTGATTACAATCTATATCTGTCATCCATATTAATGGGAATAATCAAAGTAATCTGTACATATGTTAGCTCATAGTTCTAGGGCATGTGAACTAGGATACATACCCAACTCGGTGCTAAATACTACTCCTTTTAATTAGTATTCTCAATTTATTAAAAATTCATGTTAAAGATAGCATGGGGGTTTACAATGAAAACCAATCATGTATCTGTTCACTTTAAACTATAATAAAAATTATAATGTGGATTCTGTATCTAAACTGAGGATCAAAAGACCAAATCTTTTCTCAAAATCTTAATATATGCTAGTCATAGGGTGCTTAAAAGCAAACTTTTTTTGAAATATAAATACTCAAGTTAGGGCTTAAAACCCATGCTTTAAACTCATATCAAATCATCACAAAGTTCATGCTCAAATGATAATATAGAAATTCTTTAACAATTCTAGTCAAGATAATGAAATTCAATTCTAAATCGTTAAAATCATGCCACACGCATAAAGATGTGAAAGTAAACATGCAACTCCCCATTTAAATCACTTGTAACATCAAAACTTCGAATAATGATAATTGGGAATGAACCCTAAACTGAAATTCATGTAAATTCAACTTTAAAAACTAGTTTTGGGAACAAGGATGAAAAAACTAGTTTGTTCATAACCCTATATACCTTATTTAACTATTTAGATGTAGAATCATTAACTTTGAATTCCTAATGATGTTCTTGAAGCTTTTTCTCGAAGTTATTGAATTTGAAAACTTGAATTCTTGATTATCTTGAAAAAGAAATGGTGAAAATTTGGATTTCTTGGAGTTTAAGTTGGTGTTTTTAGGGTTTCTTGGAGAGAACTTAGTGAATAATGAGGGTATATTTCTTAGAATGATGCCTAATCTACTGTTTTTACGACCTGTGTTGAGATGGGAAAAGACCCAATTGCCCCACACTCATTTAAACCAAAAATCTGTAACTCGGATTATGATTCTGCACCTTTCCATGATGCAATACAATCACGACAGCTTACTGCATCACACAAAAAATGCTATAACTTTTCACTCGAGTATCAGATTAAGGAAAAAATTTTATCGGTGGAAATGATTCAATTATCTACAATTTGGTGGGTATTTAGCTAGTAAATTCTACATACATTAAAAGTTATAAACTTTTGAAGTTGACCCATCTAGAATCAAACCCCAAACTTTTGATGAATCTAAGGTTCTTAGCTCAAGTTGGCTCTAAGTGATTTCTATGAACAGTATTTACCTAATAATAAAGGTCATGACACTTTCATTTCAAATTATGGATCACAAACATGGCTAATACACCTTTACCGTGACATGGTGAAATTGTGTAGAGCTACAAGAATTTGCCATTCGAAGGAAGAGTACGATTTAGGGGCTTGGCGCGATGCGAGCTTATCGCATTGAGCCATTGAAATTTTCCATCCATAGAACGAGTGTGATTTAGTGGATTGGCGTGATGCGAGCTTATCGCATTTATCCACTAAAATTTTCCATCCAAAGGATGAGTGAGATTTCACACTTTACCTCGATGCGGTGCGATCGTGGTGAGCCACTAGAAATACAATTCGAACATGGTTCAAACCTCATCCAAACTTTTGAAACTTCCCCTAGACTTGCTCCTTATACCCCTAAGCATGAATCGACTATAAAGCCATTATCTCCAAGCTCGGAAGGTCAACTTAAAAGTCTGTGAAGTTAAGGAGTCAAATATATGACTAAGTCTCCATCAATTAGTGAAATTTTCAGGTTCTAAGATTCTTATGTATGCACTAGGAGTTGAACTGAATTAAGGATAATATGAGGAATTAAAATATCTACCCTTGGGAACATTCATCCTTGAATGAGACTGGTTAGACTGAAAGTACTATCCTAATGTAGCTGAGACTGCAACTGAACATGTATAAATTGGGAAGTGATTGCATACTGAGTCTGAAACATGACTTAATATCTGAATCTGAAACTGATGCCTGATGCATGAACTGAGCTGAATTTGCAAGGTAAATAAAGAAAACAAATTAACTTTTGGAATGGTTTTACTCGCAAAACTTTGGGTAGAAAGACTAAACAGAAGGTTAGAAATCTATAGGAGCTTATCTTCTTGATTGCCAAACTGGATCACAAGCTCTATGAACTGGACCATACTGACTTCCCATACTTAAATGGAGTATTTCTACAACACTGGTATAAGAAATACTAATAATATGGTATGATTTGAACAAGACATATAAATCATAAACTAAGAAAGAATCACTAGGCCTTAGGCAATGCAACTCCTTACTTTTAAGCTTAGCAATACTTTTCAAGTGCTCCTTCACCTATACTATTCCTTTTTAAATACCATACTCATTTGTTTAAACTTATAATTATCACATGGGCATTGATAAATCTATCTACTAAAATCTAAATTGAACTAAATTCTCTCATCATGGTCAAGCCTAACTTGAAATCATAAGATGGCACACGCTATACCATAATACCAGTCTAAACCACGTAATTCAATCTTTTATGACTCTTTTAGAGATCACACCCTAAGCATAACATGCCTTACCACTTCTATGACCAACTCTAAACTCTTACTATGGATTCACTAGAACATATTGCATTCCCCCACTAACATCCCAATGTGACGCTCACGCCTATCATTATAACCACATATTATCAATATGAACTTTTAGGCAAACACCCATAAAGGCATACTTCTCATATTATCTAAACCTCTATCAATAAAAACTTTCTCGCCCTATGCTTAACAAGACTACCTAGAATTCTCAACTAGCTATGACTTATAACAAAGATTTACCTCTCTATTCCTTCATCTTCTAGCCTTAAATAAAAAAGAATAAATAATATTTCTTAGTAAGGGTCATCAATTCTCTCTCATCTAATCCATTTCTTATCCATTATTAACAGTATTATGATAACACAGTAAGAGGTCACTGAAGGGCTAATGCATAAGAACCTGAAGCACAAAATAATACTATACATAACTTTGGCACTTAACTGAGCCTTTAGGAATAGAGTGTCAAAGGTATAGATTCATTAAAGATATCTAATCTGAGGACGTACATAATATAAATCTAAATTTTGCTGATCGTTAAGAGTGTTGCATGAGTATTGGAATTGATCATACTGTAAATCATGAGTACATAAGTCATGAGTTGCATGACCTGAATTTGGAGTTCATAACTTATGAAATGTGAATTCGACTACTGAATAAACTGGAATTCCTTATATTGTGAATTGAAAGCGTACATGATTTTTCTATAAGGGGCATTAATTTGGATTATGGTCATGGAGATGACGTGTAAGGCATGAGTAGATATTGTGATGAGGGAAAAAATTCCACTGGGATAAGAATGGGTCGGGCATTTTCTTCCCCTACTAATATTTTGCAATACTCTGGCATTTCTACTAGAATCTGATGGCCTGACTTTGATACTTGCTCTATCATCTCCCCCTTATCTTTAAGTAATCATCCTAAGTCTAGGTAACCCTTTACTAAACTCTTAACTGGGTTGCAATCACAGTACTCTAGAGTCAGGGATATGATAATACACATACATAATAAACTTACCCTGAAAGACTACACCTGAAATTATAAAACCCACTCCTAAACACCTGAAATTATAAAACCCACTACTAATACTTCTTTCTGAGATACAACTCTATCTTTCTATATCCACAATAATCATCATATAATAACTTGAATACTTACTACCTTAGAATCTTTATGAGTATCACCATATCCCGAGTTCACACCATCTAGAGCTTCAACTCTTATTTCTATTTGCTCAATCCTCAAAGATTCAAATTTATATTCTAACACTTAACATGGGTATCCTAAACATTTAATGAACCATACTACTTCCACCATAGCTTACTAATATTGCATCTCCAAACTTATATTTTTTCCTAAGCCATGAGAATTAAAATCATTCAAAAAAGTCTCAACATCATCTATCCATAACTTTTTAACTTAGCTATTAAGAAAATCATATACTATATGACTAGCTGCCTTCCACCTAGCAAGTCAACGACACTACTAACGACACACAACATGTAATAACCTTAGAAAATAATGCAACCCCATATCACATTGGGAACCACTATTCATCATACATACAAAATCATACTTAATTATGAATAAATGGACTTTAACTCTTGCATATACTATTCAAGCCTACTAGATCACTTCCATTTAACTATCATCACTAACAAAGCAATCATTACTTCCACCTTAATGATCATCCACTATTCAAACTTAATATCTAGTGCTAAGAATTATTTACAACCCAAGCTCACATATTATTCTCATTTGGAAGCTATAAAATAAAGCATCAAAAAATACTAGTACACTAGAACCTCATGATAAAAACAATTGATCATATGATCGTATGACCTATCTTATTGAAATCCGTTAGCACATCCTCCATCTACACATCTATAGGAATTATCCATCTATATATATAAATTACTTTCATTACTCTATAAGTTTTAAATAAAATCCTTTTGCAATCTCAAGGGAAGAGTAAATTAACAATACTAAACCACCAAGTACTTTCATAAATAACCAATACTTATCTAACAAATTAAGTACCATCAATAACTCCGTTCATACTTCAAGAAAATAACAATTCAACTTAACTAATTGCTCTTTATCTACCTTCTACGAAGGAACTTGTACCATATTCATTAACTATAAACTAACACACAAGGACATATAACCTTAACACAAACTCTATAACCCAGATAAGCTCATGTATATACTTTCAATCAATTGTCATTCCCACTTTTCTTGTCACTACATATATATACCCATAATTCCAACTAAAGAAAGGTTCTACTACTCATGAATCATAACACTCAGGTTGAAATATCCCTCAAATGCAAACTTTTTTAACAATCTAGATTCATACTATCTCCTCTCATGAGAACTATCTGAATTGAAGAGTTAATGAGAAATCTAAATACATACCTTACTCTGTCTTAACTGAACAACTTATATGGATAAGGACCTAACTTCTAATTTGAGGAACTTATAAAACAATAGGGAGCTCATCTCAAGAACCTTGTATGACTTCTGAAGTTACTATTAGTAAATCTGAGAGCATTATCTTTGGTGGAATTGGAACTTTATAATCATATTATCTCAAGAATAGGTCACAGATGGAGTGTAATGGAGTTACATATGAACTGAGAGAAGTTTCTTAGAGAACAAGTTTACACCACGACCAACAGTATGAAAGAACAAAAACTTTAATTAAATGCCCAGTAGCCTCTTAAAGAAAAGTACAAACATTTGTATGCCATTCTATAAGACTCTACTAGTCATGGCTTTACAGAAACCATAGGAAACTTGAAACTTGTGCTTCGATACAAAGTTTTTAAAACCAAAGACTACCCTCTAGTCTTCACTCGGGGCTTAGGACCAGAAGGGATCCCAAGCTAACCCTTATACTGGCATATTGTTAAGCAATTGTTTTAAATATGTATAAAATGATTGAGTTTAGTATGTGGAAATATAATCATGATGAAATCTAGGAAAAATTCAATACTGATACAATTTTTCATTTTGATAAAACTGTAAAACAGAACTGAAATTATTTGACTAACTCTCACTGACATTTGTAAAGCCTCTACTATAATGACTATATATAGTAGGGATGCGGATCCAACTAACAATAATTAATACATATGAGTAAGAAAATAAAGTACATGAATAATATTGAACTGAAGTCCCCAAAGTAGGAGGACTCATCACCTGCTGGCTGCAATTTGCAACTGTCTGAATATGATATGCAAGCTTCAACTAGTACCTATATTATTGAACAATGTAACTCATAGACATATATGTAAATCAGTAATTTTGGAATGTACTGAGCATGTAGGGGTAAATTCATAAGTAAAAACTGTAACTAATTTTGCATATAACTTATAAACAATGCATGCTAAGTGTAAATAACTCACATTGACTTGAATAACTAAAAGCTAAAAATCATAAATCATGAATGATATAGCATACTGTATAAACCTTTTGAGCCATCACACTTAGTTCTAAATGCTTTACTTTTACTCATACCACTAGTGGAATAAGTAGAACTGAAGTTAAGTCTATTTTTAAATCATTCAGGCTAAGGGTAAAAGGACTCACCTTTATCATCTATAAATTGAAAGATCAAAATTTCATAGCTAATGTCTTATGTAAAATAATATTTGAGTAAAATTGTTAGCCTTTACACTTATTTTCTCAAAGATATTCTATTATTTTATTTTAGGACTTAGGTCTTAGGGTGGTTCTTCTAACCGACATACACTATATGAGCGACAATAGTGTCCAACATTTAGTTCCCCTAAGGTAAAACTCTCATATTGGGGACAGGTTTCATACTCTTTCCATGGAGTATAACCACAACTATGTGATCACAATCTATATCTATCATCCATATAAATAGGAATAATCTGAGTAATCTGTACCTATGTTGTCTAGTAGTTCTAGACGATGTGAAATAGGAAACATACCCAACTCGGTGCTAAATACTACTTGTAACACCCCGAGTCTAGTACCCCGAATGCTACATGGTGCTAATAACTCTGAAGAACCATAAGCTAACCTATGACTAATATCGATAACTGAGCACTGCATAATATACTATATAAATACAAAATAAAAGGTTGAAAGGTCATAAGGTTCAAATATTTGATAAAACATAACATATGGGAATAAGGTATATCAATACCAAAACAACTGGAATAACTGTCTGAACATGCTAGTCTGAGAGCCTCTAAACTGCCTGAAATAAGGAGTTGATGGGACATGTCCCAACTAACTCTATTTACTGAACTGAACTGAAATAATAAAATAATGGAACAATAATGTTATCCTCAAATGATGAGGACTCACTACTAATCTACTACTTCTAGAATCTTAACTTCTAAGTGTGATCGGGAAATTGAGTGTATTAACCTATGGTATAAACCACCATAGCGCAAAAGGAAAGTATGCATCAGTATGTGAGAATGTACTGGTATGCAAAGTGAGGTAGGCTCAATGCATGAGTTCATATGCATGAACTATAATTGACTGATAACATGAACATGAACATGACTGCGTGATAATACATGAATGAAAATATAACTATAACTAAAGCATAGGGATTTTGAATACTGAATATACTAATAACATGGATTACTAATAACTGATATAACTGATACTGGGTGACTGTGTTTGATAGTCCAGATTCTGATGGAACTAACTGAGTTCTGTACTGAACTGGGTGACTGTATCTGACAGTCCTAAAATCAAAAGAACTATCTGAGTTCTATTACTAAGACTGATATTAAGAATATGGGAGGTAGACATTCATCCTACATGCCTAAAATAAAGCAATATAGCTTAGTTGGGGTCCAATCTGTAACCCCAATTGGAAGGGTGTCAATACCACACCACTAGTAAGGACAAGCTGTGAGTGACCCTCATCTGGCAGTGTCCCCAAAGTAGAATGGTGGGACCCTCATATGATAGTGTTAACTCACCTCATCAACCCTCAACTATCAGTGTTGATGTCTTAACCTACGCTGCCCACATAGTTCTGGAATGCAAGGATTGCTTCTAAGGGTCACACCTTCTACAGTCAGTGTGTGCCCTCATCCTTAGGTTCACTCGGTGCTGAAACCTACTCCCATCTAAATAGATACTGAACTGATCCTGGACCGATTTCACTGAGTTTTCTTGACTGACAGAATACTACAAAGATTTGATAACTGACTGAGATTACTGAGGTTACTGAGATTACTGAGATTTCTGGACTGATATTGAATTTACTGAGTTTTCCTAATTCATGTGACTGACTGAACTTTATTGATCATGGCTTAACTAAGAGTATCTTTAAAACTGATACTAGCTCTAGGCACATAGCTAAATTATCGGATATTAAATAACCCCGCGACTCGATATCATAAAATTAAAGCATCACATGTTCTTGCAAAGCATAACAATGCACATTTTTTCATAATGCAGCTATAGAGTCATTTGATCAAACACTTGAATGGCATGATCTAATATACATTCTTACATGATATAATTTCTCTAGTTTAATTCACATTGACAATTCATCGAACACTTGGAAGGCGTAGTATTTGCACATAATACTAATCAACACATAAGTATCACAATTTCAACACCAAGTTCACAATTTTAAGGCTTTAACATTAATTCACATGATACTACATATATAATAATTAATTACATATAAATCTTGCATTTAATCATGGATTAGGAACCCAGTTAATGTTATAGTTATGAATACACTCGAATCCAAATCATGGATACTTTATCCAACTTGTAATTCAAGAGTTCAACATGAAGTTAATACAAATCATACCACAATTAACTAATTTTAATGAATCTTTAGATAGATCATGGAATAAAAATCCAAATTTAACATCATAATCAAGATTAAGCTTAGATCCAACATGAGATCTATAAAATCAAATAACTTGTTGTTTGAAAGAGATTCTTGAACCCCAAGAATGGAAGGATACCCAAGGATGAACACTTAACGTACCTTAAACCTTGATCTTGAAAGAGATCTAACATTTCTTGAACGTTCTTGGATAGGGAAACACACATCTTGATGTTTTCTTGATGGTTCTTGAACTTGAATATCTTTATTTTTAAAAGAAGGTTTTGAATCTTGTTCTAGGGGAGTTATCTTGAGAGAAACCATAATTTTGATGTTGAAGATGAATGAGGAATTATGTTCTTCAATTTATAGAATTAAGGGTCAAAAAGGGTGGAAAAAGATCCAAAAATCCTTTTAAAAATGACTTAAAATCACTAAAAGGAGGACCGCGACTGTTTGGGCAATAAACCGTCTCCCTGGGGACAGACCGTCCCTTGAACCCATCAAATTTTTGCCATAAAACATTCTTACTGCCTCATTTGCGATGGTTTAAGCAATGGTTCATCGTAGGCGTAATGGTCCGTCGGCCTTTCCGTCACACTTTGGCAGTCCGAACAACTCACTGTAAAATGACCATAACCTTTTACTCCAATATCGGATTTTGGAAAAATTTGTATCATTGGAAATATAATTCAAATATATATCTGTTGATGGGTAATGATCTAAAAATTTTGTTGTATAACAAGAGATATTCTCATTTGAATTTGACTATAGAAATATCCTTCTCAAGAATTCAATCGGTAAGGAATGTTTTTATTTGCCTAATATCTAGGGTGTATTTGAGAACTTAATTCACATCAACCTTGATAATGAAACTACCAAATAACCATGATGTAATATGTAACATCTTAAAACATGGCGCTAATATTAATTGGCATTTTTTGGGGTATTACAATATCTCCCCCTTGAGAATATTCATCCTCGAATAAGACTGATTAGACTGAGAGAAATGATAAACTGAAAGTAAATACTGAACATGCACAACTGAATCATGAGTGCATGACTTAAACTACTGATATACTGAATTTTCATACTGAACATGTACATTTGATGCATGGGTACATGACTGAGATGATTCGTCAATGCATGACAGGGATTACTCATAAGCTGAAATTTCTCATACTAAACATGCATATATGATGCATGAATAGAAAACTGAGAGAACACATGAATGCATGACTAAATATGCAATGGTACTTGGTACCGAGTTTGTAATGGAAATATAAACATGAAACTTAATAATCTTAAGGAAATCTATTACCTTGAGCTGAGTCTGAGTTTACGGAGAAGAGGTGAGGGTACTTGGTTTATATGTCTGCTTCTTCTTCCCAAGTATCTCCCTCAACAAACTGATTCCGCCAAAAAACTTTGACTATAGGGACTTCTTTAGTCTGCAAATTTGGTGGTCAAGAATTTTGACTAGAGTTTCATCATAAGAGAAAGTGTACTGAACATGTATGCCCTCTACATGGACTACAACTATTGGGTCACCTATTAGCTTCTTAAGCAAGGAGACATGAAACACTAGATTAACTGATGCTAGATCTGAAGGCAATTCGAGCTCATAACCTACTTTGCTGAAACGACTGAGAATTTTGAAGGGATCGACATATCAGGGACTGAGCTTTCCCTTCTTGCCGAACCTCTTAACTCCTTTCATGGGAGAGATTTTTTAAGTACATGAAGTCCCCAATATTAAACTCGAGATCCTTTCTGAACTCTTGTGAATGGGAACATGAGAACATGATTGAGTTTGTAATGTGTGACGTGGACTGGGTATCGTGAACTAAGCTGAGCCATTGAGTACATATCATTACAACTGAGATTGGGGTTATAGGGTAAACCTATGAGTACCCACCACTCTAAATTGGATTCATTACATAAAAAGATACTGGAGAGTTTAGGACATGACAGCTCGGGGGTTATAGAGCATCTCCTTCTTGGGATATTATATTCCTAGAAGAATACTGACTTGATTGAGATACTGAGGGAAAATAGAATGATGCACAAGGTACCTATGAACTGAATCGTGACTGAATATCTAGGATCTAAAATTGAGACATGATACATGAACTAAGCTGATCTTGCAACTAATGGGACTTACTATCTTGGAATAGTTATATTCCTAAGATTTCTGATAGTACGACTAGGTGGAAAGATTGGAAAACACACCATACGAACTTGTTGCCTGATTTCTAAACTAAATTACTAGCTGATCAATCTAACTCTTACTGAAAACTTATACCTAACTGAAGTACTTCCTCTTCACATGAGACTTCTAAATATATTTGTATGAGCACTGAGAATGAATGCCTAAACATACTAACTTATCTAATTAACTAAATGACTGATAGATGAATACTGGGTCTGTAAGACGGAGCTATACTTTGAATTTAATAATTGGATTGAAACTGCAGAGCATTATGCATAGGAGATAAGAATTAACTGAGTGACATAAGGTAACTAAGCATGAATTGAGGGTAACTGTATTATTTGAGAATACAATACAAGAAATAAAATATGATTCTAGAATAGTATTGTAAACTAAGGTAATAGAAGGCTGACAACTAAGTGACTGATAACTGTACACTATAGTTGAGTAAACCCAAAACTGAACTGAGTTACCGACCTGATTACTGCACTAGGACTTGGACTGAGATTGTAGCTAAGACGGCAATTGAGACTGTAATTGAAACTAAGGCTACAACTAGGACTGAATACTGGTTTCTGGCAACTGAGGTTTAGACTAGTAATGAAGTACTGAATTCTGATGGCTACATAATTGATTGCTGAAAGTCGTGGTTCTGTAGGACTATCTAAGTCCTTTACTAGATATTGATTACTAAACTAACTTTGTAACTAAGACTTGAGCGATAGAACATCATCCCAATGGATTCACCACGGGATCTAAACTAAGGGTATACGTTACATAGTCTGAGTTTGGATGATCATTAGGAGTGGAGAATGAGTCATTGAGCTAAGCATACTGTAAAGAATGACATGAGTGCATGAGTCATGAGCTGCATGACCTAATTCTAAAATTTCTGCAGTCATGGAACATGATTTATAACACAGATTGAATTGAAACTCCTTATACTAGGAACTATAAGCGTACATGATTTCCAATAACGTGAATGAATATGAGCGATGATCATAGAACTGACATGTGGGGAATAAATAGATATCATGATGACTAATGGGTTTTGAGAGTCTGTAATACTATTCTGCGATGGTCTGCAAGATCATTCTTATTGCCGGAATAGAAAAGGATGTCATCTATGAAGACTATGATGAATATTCCCAAATAATGCTCGAACACACGGTTCATCAAGTCCATGAAGGATGCTGGAGCATTGGTAAAACCAAGGGACATGATTAAGAATTTGAAGTGACCATACCGAGTTTGAAAAACTCTTTTTGGAATGTCATATTCTTTGATTCTGAGCTGATGATAGCCTGATATGAGGTCTATGTTGGAGAAATTAACTGACACCCTGAAGTTGGTCAAACAAGCCATCGATTCTGAAAAGTGGATACTTGTTCTTGACCGTGAATTTATTGAGCTGACAGTAGTCTATGCACATTCCAAGAGAACGATCCTTCTTGCATGGGAATAAGACTAGTATACACCACGGGGACACACTGGGCCTGATGAATCCCTTATCAAGGACATCCTTCAACTATTTTTTTAGTTCCCTGAGTTCTGCTGGTGCAATTCTATATGGAGAAATAGATATGGGGACAATATCTGGAAGAAGATCAATGCTGAAGTTTATTTCCCTTGTGGGAGGAATTCCTAGAATATCTTCGAGAAAGACATATATGTATTTATTCACTATTAGAACTAACTCAAGACTGGGAGTTTCTGAATTAGAGTCCTTAACTCAAATAAAATGATAAACACATCCCTTAGATGTCATTTTCCTAGCCCGTGGGTAGGAAACAAACTGACCCCTGAATGATGAAATACTACCCTTCCACTCAAGGATAGGTTCATTCGGAAATTGAAACTGGACAATTTTGTTTCTACAATCGACTATGGCATAGCAGGAATAAAGCTAATCCATGCCAAGAATAATATTCGAAATCAGTCATCTCTAATCCGACTAAGTCTTTTGAAGTAACTTTCTGAGATACCATAACAGGACAGTTCTTGTATACCCACCAGACTATGATAGTTTTACCCGTTGAGGTAGAGACTAAAAAGGGCTCTGCTAGGATATCAGGACTGACTCTGAAACTCACTTCTATATAAGAAGTAACAACAGACAAGGGATCCCTTGAATCTAGAAAAGTGTAAATATATACATGAAAGATTTGTAATGTACCTGTGAACACATCAGGAGAATTTTCCTGATCCTATTGGGAATGAAGAGCGTAGGGTTTATTTGGGCATTTCCCACTAGTAGCACTAGAAGTGGCACCCTGCTGATTCGGGTGATCGGATTGAGCTGACGAATGGTTACATTGACCCTAAAAACCTGACTGGGGACAATCTCTGACTCTGTTTCCTGGCTTGCCACATCCAAAACAAATATCATTTTCATCTTAACACATACCCTTGTGGTTCTTACCGCAAATCTAACAAAGGGGATTGGTTTGGGAAAATACTATATTTCCCTGAGATTTAGAGACCGGTGCCCTATCACTGTTACCATTTATGAACATAGGGACTGGAGCACTGGTTGAGGAAGGAACTGGAATGGATGACTTTAGGAGAAACTGATAATGATTACCAAGCTCTGACTTAGGCTAAACAAAATTGAAATTACTGGTTCTCACTCTCTTATGTTCTCTGTTTCTATGCTTTCCCACCTCAACATGCTGGGCATAAATCATATGCCTCGGTGGTACATTATCCTGCTTATTGCTTTGAGCTACTATTGAGTAAGATAAAGTAAGGGACTTGGTTTTGAATTCTCTATGAAAGATATATTCATCCAGGGAATTTGCCTAAATGGGTGGAGGTGCTGACTGATTCTCAGTTCTCCTTTCATTGGTCCTTTTGGGAGGCATGTTCTATAAATGAAAGGGAGAAATGGATTAGACTGAGAGTTAAATTTTTTCTCTAGATCACTGACACAACATGAATATTGAAAGAAGGGAAACTATTCCTTAAACATCTCATAGCCTCCTATACATAAGTGTAGTTCAAAACATACCCATGTACAAGACTCTACTAAATGCTACTTTTCTGACTTCCTAGGACACTGTTGCACCTTAGGCACTGATACCAAGTTTGTAATGCCCCATGTTTGGTACCCCAGATACTACATGATGCTCATGACCCCGAAGGACCACAAGCGAACCCATGACTGATATCTATAACTGTGAAATGCATAATATACTGTATAAATATGGTATAAAGGGCTAAAAGACCATAAGGTTCAAATATCTGATAAAACATAAAATCTGGGAATATGGTATATCAATACCAAAATAACTAAAATATTTGTCTGAACATGCTAGTCTGAAAGCCTCTAAACTGTTTAAAATAAGGAGTTGATGGGACATGTCCCCAACTAACTCCGTCTACTGAAATGAACTAAAATAATAAAATAATAGAACAATCATGTTATCTTCGGAGGATGAAGACTCACTGCTAATCTACTGCTGCTGGAATCTAAATTGCTAAGTACAAATGGGAACTTGAGCGTCTGAACCTATGGTATAAAACAGTATAGCGCAAAACAAAAGTATGCATCAGTACATAAGAATATACTGGTATGCAAAGTGAGTTAGGATAAATTCATGGGTTCATATGCATGAACTATAACTAACTGATAACATGAACGTGAACATGACTGCGCGAGGATACATGCTTGAAAACATCACTATAACTGAAACAAGGGGATTTTGGATACTTAATATACATATAAAATGGATTACTAATAACTGATATTGGGGGACTATGTCTGTCGGTCCTAATTTTGATGGAACTAACTGTGATCTGTACTGAACTAGGTGATTGTATCTGACAGTCTTAAAATCAGAAGAACTATCTGAGTTCTATTACTGAGACTGAGACTGAGACTGTGGGAGGTAGTCATCTAATCGACATATAGCAAATAAAGCAATATAGCTGAGTTGGGGTTTGATCTGTAACCCTAATTGGAAGGGTGTCAATACCATGCCACTGGTAAGGACAAGTTGTGAATGACCCTCATCTGGCGAAGTCCCCAAAGAACAACAGTGGGACCCTCATCTGATTGTGTTAAGCTACCTCATCAGCCCTCAACTATTAATGTTAATGTCTCAAAGTATGTTGGCTACATTGTTCTGGAATGCAAGGATTGCTTCTAAGGGTCACACCCTCTACAGTCAATATATGCCCTCATCCTTGGGTTCACTTGATGCTGAATCCTACTCCCATCTGAATAGATGCTAAATGATTCTGGAATGATTTCACTGAGTTCTGTTGACTGGAGGAATACTACGGAGATCTAATAACTGACTGAGATTACTGAGATTACTGAGGTGACTGAGATTACTGAGATTTCTGGATAGATACTAAATTTACTGAGTTTTCCTGAGTCATGTGACTGACACAATTCTATTGATCATGGCTTGACTGAGAGTATATTGGAAACTGACACAGGCTCTAGGCACACAACTAATTTTTCAGGTATTAAATACCCCCAGGACTCGATAGCATAAAAGTAGAGCATCACATGTTCTTGCAAAGCATAACAATGCTCATTTATTCATAATGCAACTATAAAGGCATTTTATCAAACACTTGAATGTCATGATCTAGTATACATGTTTACATGATATAATTTCTCTAGTTTAATTCATATGAACAATTCATCAAAAATTTGGAAGACATAGTATTTGTACATAATACTAATCAACACATGAGTATCACAATTTCAACACCAAGTTCACAATTTTAAGGCTCTAACATGAATTCACATGATACTACACATATAATAATTAATTCCACATAAATCTTGCACTGAATCATGGATTAGGAACCCAATCAACGTTATAGTTATGAATACACTAGAATCCAAATAATGGATACTCCATCCAACTTGTAATTCCAGAGTTCAACATGAAGTTCATATAAATCATACAACAATTAACTAATTTTAATGAAGCTTGAGATAGATCATGGAATAAAAATCCAAATTTAACATCATAATCAAGATTAAACGTAGATCCAACATGAGATCTATAAAATTAAATAACTTGTAGTTTGAAAGAGATTCTTGGACTCCAAGGGTGGAAGGATACCCAAGGATAAACACTTAAAAAGCCTTAAAACTTGATCTTGAAAGAGATCTAACGTTTCTTGAATGTTCTTGGATTGGGAAATACAAATCTTGATGTTTTTTAGATAGTTCTTGAACTTGAAGAACCTGAATATCTTAGTTTCTTGAAGAAGGATTTGAATCTTGTTCTAGGGGAGTGATCTCGAGAGAAACCCTAATTTTTATGTTGAAGATGAATGTGGATTTATGTTCTTTAATTGATGGAATTATGGGTTAAAAAGGGTGGAAAAAGATCCAAAAATCCTTTTAAAAATGATTTAAAATCACTAAATGGAGGTCCGCGACAGTTTGGGAGACGAACCGTCGCCCAGGGGATGGACCATCCCTTCAACCCGTCGCTTTTTGGTAAGAAAACAGGCTTACTGCTTCAGTTTCCATGGTTTGGGCGATGGTCCATCGTAGGTGCGATGGTCCGTCAGCCTTCCTGTCGTACTTTGGCAGTCTGGACAGCTCACTTTAAAACGGCCATTGCTTTTTATTCCATTATCAGATTTTGGTGAAATTGGTATATTTGGAAAGATAATTCAATTATCTATATGTTGGTGGGTTATGATCTCCAAATTTTGTAGTGTAACAAGAGATATGATCATTTAAAGTTGACTATAGTAATATCCTTCTTAAGAATTTAATCGGTAAGGAATGTTTTGATTCGCCTAATTTCTACGACGTATTTGAGAACTTAATTCACATCAAACTTGATCATGAAACTACCAAAGAACCATGATGTACTATGCAAAAGCTTGAAACATGGCGCTAATATTGATTTGCATTTTTTTGGATATTACACTACTCCCTTTAATCTGTATGCTTATTTTGTTGAAAATCCATTTTAAAACTAGCATGAGGATTTACAATGAAAACTAATCATGCTCAATAATGATAATCTTGAAATTATTTAACAATTCTAGTCAAGATAATGAAATTCAATTCAAAATTTGTAAAATCATTCCACATGTATAAAGATGTGAAAGTAAACATGCAACTCAACATTTAAATCACTTGTAACATCAATATCTTCGAATAATGATAATTGAGTATGAACGCTAAACTGAAATTCATGTAAATTCAACTCTGGCTAAAGGATGAAAAAAGTATCCTTGTTCATAACTCAACATACATTTTTTGGCTATTTGAAAGTAGAAGCTTGAACTTTGAATTCCTAATGATGTTGTTGAATATTTTTCTTGAAGTTCTTGAATCCAGAAACTTGAATTCTTGATTATCTTGAAAAAGGAATGGTGAAACTTTGGATTTCTTGGAGTTAAAGTTGGAGTTTTTAGGGTTTCTTGGAGAGCGATTTGGTGAATAATGAGGGTATGTTTCTTAGAATGAGGTCTAATATGCTGTTTTTACGACCTGAGCTGAGTTGGAAAAATACCCTATTTACCCTCACTCATTTAAACCAAAAATTTAGAACCTAGATCGCGATTCTGCACCTTACCGCGATGAGGTACCTATGTGGCAGCTTACTGCCTCACATAACAAATGCTATAACTTTTCACACGGGTATTGGATTAAGGTGAAATTGTTATCATTGGAAAGATGATTCAATTATCTACAATTTGAGGGGTCTTTGTCAGGAAAATTATAAATACATTAAGAGTTATACACTTTTGAAGTTGACCCTTGTAGAATCAAAACTCAACCTTTGGATGAATCTAAAGTTCTTAGCTCAACTTGGCTCTAAGTGATTTCTACCAACATTCTTCACCTAATAAGCACTTCACACACTAGGATAAAGGTCATGAAACATGCATTATGGATCAAGAACATGGAAAATACACCTTCACCGCTATGCGGTGGAATCGCATTGAGCTACTGGAATTTCTAATACAAAGGATGAGTGCGAGTTAGGTGCTTGTCGCAATGCGGTCTTATCGTGTTGAGCAACTGGAATTTCCATCCAAAGGATGAGTGTGAGTTAGGGGCTTGGCACGACGCGAGCTTATATTGTTAGACACTAGAATTTACCATTAAAAGGACGAGTACGATTTTGCACTTTACCGCGACGTGGTGCGATTGTGGTGAGCCACTAGAAATACAATCCGAACACCGTTCAAACCTCGTCCAAAAATTCTGAAACTTCCCTGAGACATGATCCTTTCATCCCTGAACTTGAATTAACTCAAAAACTATGATCTCAGATCTCAGAAGGTCAACTTAAAAATCCGTGAAGTTAAGGAGTCAAATATATGACTAAGTCTCCATTGCTTAGTGAAATTTTCAGGTTCTAAGCTTCTTATGCATGCACTAGGAGATGAAATGAACTAATGATAATATGGGGTATTACAATGATAGTAAAAACTCAAGTCATAGACCTTGAGCAGTTTGAGTCGCCTCCTTTGCATGACATTAAACTTCTTCCGGGTAAATGCATATTGCAGGCTCTTATGATCTGAAAAGATGTCAACATGGACCCCATATAAATAATGCCGCCAAATCTTCAATGCAAACACCATAGTTAACAACTCCAAATCATGAGTCGAATAATTCCTCTCATGAACGTTCAACTACCTAGAAGCATATGCAATCACCCTACTATATTGCATTAAAACACAACCATGTCCCACACGAGATGTATCGTAAAAAATAACAAAACCATCTCTACCCTTGGGAAAAGTCAAAACTAGAGAAGAAGTCAATTTATTTTCAGCTTCTCAAAACTCCCTTCACAAGCGTCAGACCATAGAAACTTCAACTTCTTCTGAGTCAAGCTATTCTAAGGTGCAATAGTTGATGAAAAGCTCTCCACAAACCAACTATAAAAACCATCTAAACACAAGAATATCCAAATATTAGTTGGAGTCATGGGTCTAGGACAATTCTTAACCACTACAACCTTCTGTGGATCCACCATGATCCCTTCACTAGAAACAACATTACCCTGAAAAGTAATAGTATTAAACTAGAACTCACACTTCAAAAACTTATCATAGAATTGCTGATGTTTTAGGAACTGAAACACAACACAAAGGTGATTGGTATGATCCACCTCACTTTTTGAATATTCCAAAATATCATCAATAAACACAATCATGAATAAATCCTAAAACTAATGGAATACCCGATTCATGAAATCCATATATACCATCGGGGCATTGGTGAACCCAAAAGACATGACCATGAACTTATATTTAGAATACCAACTTTAAAAGAATCTCTTAGGTATATATTGCTCCGTAATCTTAAGTTTATGAGAGCCCAAATAGAGGTTAATCTTAGAGAAATACTTAGCACCCTGAAGTTTGTCAAACTTATCACCAATTCTTGGAAGAGAGTACATATTCATCACATTTACCTTTTTCAACTAACATTAATCAATGCACATCAGAAGAAAACCATCTTTCTTATCACGTAGAGAACCGAAGCCCCCGACAGAGACACACTAGGCTAAAAAAAACCATTGTAAATAACATCCTTTAACTACTCCTTAAGTTCCTTCATCTCGGTCGCAGCCATTCTATAAGGAGGTATAGAGATAGGACGAGTGCCCCAAAGAAGATAAATCCAAAAATCAATTTCCTTATTGGGATGAACAACAGGAAGATCATCAGGGAAGACCTCAAGAAATTCCCTAACAATCGGAATAGATTATTAAGGACCCTCCAAGTTAGAATTCTTAAAACAAACTAGATGATAAAGATACCCCATGGAAATCAATTTTCGGGCTCTAAGATAAGATATGAACCTCTCCTTAGGTAATAGGGAACTCCTTTCCCACATAATAAATGACTCATTAGGGGTTTTAAAGATGACATTATGGGTTTGATGGTCTGAAAATGCATTGCATGAGTGCAACTAGTTCCCCCAAATAATGTAAAAATCTAGCATCTTTAATTTAAAAAGATCCACGAACGTTTCCCTACAACCAATAGATACCACAACCCCTATAGACCCTTCTAGAAACCACCGAGTCAACCATTGGGATAGAAACATAAAAGTGATCAAATTTAGACTTACGAATAAAACCAAAATACACAGCCATAAATAGCATTATGTATGAAAGAGTAGACCCCCAATGAAGTAAATAGTACACATCACGAGACAAGATTTTTAGCATACCCATGATGACAATAGGATATACCTTAGATTACTGATGGGTAATAATAGCATACAAATGATTTCAACCTTTGCTGGTACTAGATGTGACAACTATTACTGTAGGAGCTTATAATGTGGCAATTTGAATATTTTTAGCCCCTGAAGCAACCTTGCCCCAAGGTAAATCCCTTAGCATATGTCCCAACTGTCCATAATTTAAATACCAATTCTTTCCCTTATCGCAGAACCCTCAATGCAATCAACCACACAGGATACAAAAAGGATATGAAGGAGATGACTTAGCTACTGCCCGAAGATTTGTCACCTTGTATCTTAGAACCATCACCACTCTAGTAACAATGATCTCTTGACGGCTTCGATAAGGAGTACTAGCTATCGAATATGAACCCGAGTTGCCCCACCTCTACTTAGACCATTTCCTATGATATCTGCTACTCTACTACTTCCCTCCACCCTGATATGAATAATAAAACTTTTTACTCTGCCTCTCTCCGGTATTCACTTACTACCTTTTTCTGACTCAACTTATTATATATACACTACATATCAAGAGATGTCCATATCCTTATACAACAACGTTACTTGACTCTCTAAAATCAGTCTATGAGATAAATTAGTAGCAAACATCCTCATTCTAGACCTCATGTTAGACACTAGCTCAGAAGCATATCATGACAACTTCTGGAATTTCAAAGAATACTCCTTTACTAACATTCTGCCTTGCTTTAAATTCACAAACTCCTCTATTTTTGCCTCCCTCAACTCCTGAGGAAATAAAGGGTCAAGAAATGCTCTAAAGAAATCCTCCCACAAAGAAAATTCAACATCATCACCCTTACAGTGCTCCCACTCCTCATACATTAGTATACCATATCCTTTAACTGATAAGCAGTGAATGCCACGCCCTCTACCTCAGTAGCATGCAAAATATAAAAGATCTTATAATTCCCCAAATCTAGTACCCAAAATGCTACACGGTGATCATGATCCCGAAGTACCACAAGCTAACCCATGACTGATATCTTTACCTGAACACTGTATAATATACTATATAAATACGAAAATAAAGGCTGTAAGGCCGTAAGGTTCAAAACTATAACATAACTGATAAAACATAATATATCGATGGGGTATGAAATACCCAAAACAACTTAAATAAACTATCTAAACATACTGTGTCTTAAAATCTCTAACTAACTGTACTGTCTGAATAAGGAGTTGATGGGACATGTACCCAACTAACTCCAACTACTAAAATAAATTAATTAATGAGATAATAAAGTAATGGTCAAGACCTTGAAGGATTAGGAATCACTGCTAACTCTGACTGCTAAGACTAGAATGCTGCTAATGCTCTGGAGCTCCTAATTCTTAAGCAATGGTATAAAACACCATAGCCCGAATGCGTCAGTACGTTTAAATGCATGTGAGATAGGTTGAATGCAAAAGGGTTCACATGCATGAACTATACTGACTGACTGCATAACATGAACGTGATAATACATGCATGACTACATAATAACTATAACTGAGTTAATGATAACATTGATTACATAGTCTGAGTACTGATAACATGAGATACTAATATCTATATAATGGAAATAAATAATATTGAGTGACTGTATCTGATAGTCTAGGTTCTGATCGAACTAGCTGAGTTCCATACTGTTCTGAGTTTATTGTATCTGAAAGTCCTGAATCCTGTAGAACTATTTGAGTTCTATTACTAAGACTGAATGACTGTATCTGACAGTCCTAAGTTTGTACAAAAACTGTAGGAAGTAGTCATCTATCCGACATGCCCTAAATAACATAATATAACTGAGTTTGGGTCCAATCTGTAATCCTAATTGGAAGGGTGTCAATACCGCACCACTGGTAAGGACAATCTGTGAGTAATCCTTATATAACAGGTAAATCTCGTGAGAATGGTGGGAACCCTCATATAATAGGTTAAGCCACCTTATCTACCCTCATATAATAGGCTATGATGTCTCAACCTACGCTGGGTATGTAATTATAAAACGCAAGGATTGCTTCTAAAAATCACACCCTCATATAACAGGTGGTTTCCCATCTTTGGATTTTCTTGGTGCTAATTTCTAATCCCATCTGAATAGATACTAAACATGATTACCTGAACTAATTGGACTGAGTTAACTGGGTTCTATTGAATGACGGAATACTACTGAGATTACTAAGTTTTTCCTGAGTTATGATACTGAATGAATTCTATGGATCATGGTTTGACTGAGAGTATCTTGAAAACATGACATTGATTCTAGGCACACAGCTAAATTTTCGAGTACAAGTACCCCCAGGACATGATAGAAGAAAACTGACAAAGCATGTATTTCTTGAATACATGACCAACATCATAATCCATAATACAATAAGTTGGAGATTTCATGAAGCACAAGTTCTAAAGCACCACAAGGGTTACACATGTATCCATAATTCATTGACTAAGAAATTTTATCAAATATTTGACATGCATAAACTTGTATATGATTGGGGATTTCATATTATCATACTAGTATGTCACGTTTCTTTCACATAGGCATTTAGTCCAACACATGGGGAGCATACTTTGGTTCTACAATCATCAACACATCTAATAATGATAGATACATTAATCAACGTGTAAATTTAAGTATTTATCATGATTATTATGCAAATCACCACATCCTAGGGTCAATCATTCGAATATGTAATTTCAAACATGAATCAAAACCCCACAACATCATGAACATTAATTTCAATTCAATTTAAATCATGAACATTCATAAATACATAAATCTTAGATTTTGAAAAGAGATTATTAAGCTTCATGGGTGAAAGGGACCCATGAATCAACATATGATGTACCTTGATTGTGTGTTTTTTGAAGTTCTTGGACTTGAAGAACTTGAAATCTCTTAGTTTCTTGAAGAAGGGTTTGGATCTTGTTTCTTGGGGATTATCTTTGAGAGAAATCCCAAATTTGATGTTATAGACGGATAATGAAAATATGGATGATGGTCTAGTATAATTAGGGGTTAAAATGAGTGGAAAAATCCGCAAATACCCTTTTAAAAATTGCTTAGAATTTGCTGAACGAGATCTGCGATGGATCATGTGATGGTCTATCGCTGCCTTGATAGTCCATCTTCCTTACCATCACACATGTTCCAGAATAGGGACTCACTGCCTTAGTAGCGACGGCTTGGGAGATGGTCCATCACAAGTTCGACAGTCCATCAACTTGTTCATCGCACCTTAGCCAGAAAACTACCTTACTATCTGATAACTCTCAATCTACAGCTCTCGTAGGAGTGTAAAGTGGTCGTTAGCAAATATAGAACCCAACCTGGGTTGGGTATTGATCCCACAGGGAATATCTTGGTCAACAAGTAAGCAACAATTACTAGACTTTTAGTGCAAGTCTCGTAAGAAGGGGGGTTTGTAATGTGTAACCAAATTATTAAAGCAAAAACTGAAAATAGCAAAGTAAAAAGAAAGAATGTTTAGCAGGTTGTGAAACAATGAGAATTGAGGAGTTGGGGTTATGTCCACCTTCTGAGTTATACGTCTCTATTGACTATGAGTGTGTTGAATTCAGACATGCATGTGCTTATAGAGAATTGTATTCGATGGTAAATCCAGGCGTCTTTCAACCTATTCGAGGATTATTTCACTTTAACTCTTTCGAGCATAAAGCATGTCTAACGGTACGAATTCTCCAAGAGGTTAATCCAGTTATGGCACTAACTTTTTAATAGGGGATGGGACCCTACTACCTTGACATTATCTCTTTTCCAGACAGATAACCTTTCTTTTGAACAAGTTAAATGTTATACTGGTGTATTCTTGCGTTTGCAACCACAAAGAATTTAGATTAAGATGAAGAGAATAATGATATGAGCAACATACGTGCCACGAACTCACAAACTCACAACAATAGATAGTATCTCATTCGGCTTCCATAACCCCAACAGAGAAGTTTAGTTACCCATGAGTGCGAAGTAAATCACAATTGACATTGTTGTTATACCACAATAAAGATTTCATGTTTGTAATGGTGTGGTAGGCGTTAGGCGTGAATCCCTTAGCAAAGTAACGTTTCTCTTGTTGTGGAATTTAAGAATAGATGAATAGAAGAAGAAAAATAGAATTAATGGAGGAATGATTGTTTAGAACTAGAATGTCTTAGAAGTAGAATAGAATAGAATTGAATGTAAGAAGATCTCCTAAAATCTATAGCAAGATAGGGTATTTATAATACCCATATCCTATTTCTACTAAGCTAATGAAATACTTAACCCAATTGTACTAGGTTAATGTATCATTATCCTAATCCTAACAAGATAATGTAATACTTAACCCAATTGTACTAGGTTAATGTATCATTATCCTAATCCTAATAAGTTACTGCTAGTCCCCAAAGTCTTCAGAAATGTTGTTTTAGCCCGGGACAGAATTTCCATGCGCCATCTTTAGTCCTTGGCGTCCAAGATTGGATTTTCTCCTTTCGTGAAGCTTTCTTTGGCGTCAAGTTATCCATGAAATGCTGAATTCTGCATCATTTATACCTGAAACTTTGCTAATCATGTTCGTTAGCTCACTTACAGGAAAATGGACTAAAAGTGCATGAAATATATAATTTGTTCTCAAAACTAGGCTAAAATATGGGCAAAATATAGTGCTATAGGCGTGTAAATTCGCCTATCATCAACACCCCATACTTAAAGCTTTGTTCGTCCTCGAACAAAATATCATGTCCCTCTAAACATCAACTTAGGGTTTCACAGCAACAACATAAAATATTCGTCAGGACAAGAACAACAATTATCAACAAAGAGTAGTTTTCCGATCATTAGTAGAGACAATTTAGCCTCCAACATAGACTCGTGATGGTGGTCAACTCATATTCAAAAGTTAAGGCACAAAGAATCATACACAACTACCCAAAACTCATCAACCATGTGTGTCTCACAATATATTACCCATAATCACTCATAAGTATAGCATATTTTTCAAACATGGGTATCAAAATATCCTTGCTCTCACTCTCACAAAGAATTCATATGCAGCAAATGATGACCATAGGCTTTACCTTAGTGTAATGCTCCACTAAATGTCAGAATGCTAAGCTTAGAATCAAATAGGTCTTTTGATGGTTGTAATGTAGGCTAAGGGACAGGTAGGACTATTTTGGACAGAAATAGTGACTATGTTCCTAAGCGCTTTAATACATCACATTGTGTCATTAAAACTTTTCTTTCTAACAACCTTTCTTTCATTTATTCTACCACCCTTTTTCTCCTCTTTTGTTTTTCAATTTTAAACATGACTAACTTTTCAGTTTTTTTCTTCCTTTTTCTTTTCATAACATACCTCTTATGATAGCACTTCTTTTTCATAGCAATTTCAAGCACCAATGCATTCTAAAGCATAATACTCACCCAATTTCCTCTTATTTTGTCACATGACTTTACACTTTAAAGAACTTAGGAATGTGGATCAAATTATGGTCTTGAAAAAAAAGAATTAGGCTTACATATGAGGTTGTCAAAGAAAATAGGCTAAAGGCTCAAAAGGGTTAACTAGGATAATGTCCATGGGTAGGTAAAAATGAAGGTAAACAAATATAGGTTTCCAAAGAAATGCCTAAATCATCTCCTAAACTTACACTCCTTATTTTCGCTTTACATACATATCAGGCAAGTTCTAGCATCAGCCACAAGCACAGAATATACTATTAGCTCACACACACAAGGCACATGGTCGACTTTATTGGGAATAGTATAGACTCTTGACCCAACAGATGAAGGAATTAAACCAAACAATATCACACATTGAGTCACAATTAGAGCCTAAATGTCTCAATAGTCATGATTTTAGCACAAACTCTTGTCATAATCTCATGCTGCCTATTAGAATAATTTCATGCGAAGTTAAGCTAAAAAAACAATTAACTACAAACAAACATAAATAAATGCAAATGTGGATGGAGAAGTATAGCATGCAAATACCAGCACCCCACACTTAGACGGGACACACTGTCCTCAGTGGAAAATAAATAAGAAGAACCTGGTTAGTCGGACTCATCCTCTATGTCTGGGGTCATACCCTTTGCATCGGAATTATCATCAGAGTCGTCATCCTCAGAAGTTCCTCATAAGTATCCCACTTAATTCCAAGAGTGAGTCGAGGTATTTGCAGCGAGGAGGGTTCTCTTTGCTCTTTTCGGCCTCTTTTCTTGCCTTTTTGTGAAGTGGTAGCCTTATCTTTGCCTTGTCTTGCTTTGGGTGCCATTGTACCTGAGACTTAAAACAATGTTCATGTTAGCATCATCTCGATGGATACAATCTATAAACAAGCAGTAGTGGCACCACCCCACACTTAGTTTGTTGGTACAGACTAGTGAAGTGAAAGTGGTCGATTACTCAGACTTCATCGACATACGTTTTAGGGTCTATATTACAACAAGAAATTCAGATATGTAACACTTGTTTCAATCTTTGCAATACTTTCATGTTAGGTATATCAAGACTTCTACATAGGGATTACATCATGGTATAGTTTCTATCAATAATCACAATCTCCTATGTCGGTAGGCAACTATAAGTCTTATTCCGATGAGCGAGACATCCCAACATGTAAGTATTCAAGTGACAAGAGTATGCAATGTTCATGACTATAGAAATTCTGAAAGTAGTATGACAATGCATCAACATCGAATTGAAGTCGGAAACAAGTTAAGATCATCCTAACGTATATGTTCACTCACTTGGTTATGTATCAACAATTCAAACACATTCACATCTCCAATACTTCTTCAAGATTTAGCAATTCATAATAGACATAGTAAAGTAGTACTTACGAAAAATAGATGAAGAACACAAGAGTACTTACGTGATTGAAGCCTTTGGAGATGTTTTTGTGAAGTGGAAGAGAAAAAGTTTTGAGAAGATTTGGATGCTATGTGCGGCGCCTATGTTAGGTTTTCAATGTGTTTGTGCCTCAAGACTAAGTCTCCTTTATATAGGAAAAGAATGGGTCGGGTTTTGACCCATTTAAAATCAGTTTTGGAGACAAAAAGTGACCATAGGAGGCGCCTTTAGCTTTGCCTATGCTTGGCATAGGCGGCGCCTAATGCAAAGCCTATGGTGAGCATAGGTGGTGCCTAGTGCAATGCCTTTAGTGACCATAGGTGCCGTCTTTAGCATGGCCTATGAGATTCAGAGACAAAATGCTTTGGCATAGGCGGCTCCTATGCTATGGCATACTTGAGCATGGGCGGCGCCTATGCTATAGCACACTAGATTCTGAGACCTTGGGCTATAGTATAGGCTTTGACTTGTTCGTAGCCTAGTTTTACCTAGGCCTAGCCTTGCTCGATGCCTATTTTTTCATGAGCAATGCTCAATCCATAGCCTTATGCATCTTAATTCCTAACTTACCACCTTTACCATGCCATACGTCCAAATCGCATCTGAAATTGATCTCCTCGTTTTATACCTCTTGCACCTACATTCGCTCAAAACCAATGAAAACAATTAGTACGATGGGTTGCCTCCCATGAAGCACCTTAGTTTTGGTCGTGGCACGACTCTTATTTTTGGATTTTTCTTTATCAAAAATGAAACACGTACTAGAATGAGAGAAAGACAAAAAAATGAAAAATGATAAACGATGGGTTGCCTCCCATCTAGCGCTTGATTTATTGTCGCGGCACGACATAGCTACCTCGAATACTTAGAATTCGTCGAGATAGATGGTGGATCATTTTCTGAATGGATTCAGATGATAATGAGGCTTACTTGTAGACATGCAATCTTCTTCGAGATGACCCTTATTCATGCCTATCCCAGGAGGGATACCAATTATATCATCAATAGTCCAACCCATAGCTCTCATGTATCTCTTCAGAGCAGAGATGATAGCCTCTACGTGCTGTTTACTTAAATCATCCGCACTCACCGGAAGTATATTTATACTTTCCAAGAACACATACCTTAGATAATCGGGGAGCTCTTTCGATTCTAGCATTGGTGGCTCTTCAAGGGAAGTCTTCGCTGTTGGTGACGGTTGATTCATAAGATCACGGTCCGGTTGCTTAGGAGTATGGTAATAGGACTCTATTTCTGTTAGAACACCCATAAGTTCTTCATAATCTTCATCGTCCTCATGCTCAACATTCAGTGGCGCAACAGACAATGGCTCAACAGTAAGCTGTTTCTCTACAGATAATGCTTTATTATCCTCATGATGAACATCAGCTACAGAGAACACATTCATATCGCTGGGCTACTTCATTGCTTTGCATATATCAAAGAGGACCACTTCGTCATTCAACCAAAATAAAAGCTCATTAGCTCTCATGTCAATAAGAATACTTCCTATTGCAAGGAAAGGACGTCCCAAAATTATGGGAACTTCAGAATCCACCTTGCAATCCAAAATCACAAAGTCAGCAGGAAAAATGAAGGTAGACACCTTTACCAATACATCATTCAAGATACCCACAGGTCGTTTTACTGACCTATCTGCCATCACGAGCCGCATATTGGTTGGTGTAGGGTCGCCCAACCCCAACTTTTTGTAGACGGATAGTGGCATCAAATTGATGCTAGCTCCCAAATCGCACAATGCCTTAGCAAAATTCATAGATCCAACCGTGAAAGGAATAGTGAAAGCACCAGGGTCTGCCTTCCTAAGGACCTTGTGGCAATTGCACTGCAATGATGAATATTATCTGTCGGCTCATAACTTACTGCCCGCTTCTTTGTTAAAAGGTCCTTCATGAATTTAGCGTATCCGGGCACTTGTTCTAGTGCATCCACCAACGGAACATTAATGGTCAGCTGTTTTAACATTGCCATGAATTTACTGAACCTTGTATCATCCGCCTGCTTCTTCAATATTTGAGGAAAAGGTGGTGGTGGATAGGGAAGTGTTATCTCCACAGCTTTCTTCTCCTCTTGCTTCCGTTTTTCAGCCTTTTCAGGCTGCAACATACTCGGTGTACCGTCATGGACGTCGTGGGTGGATTCTACGGCAACTTCTCCTTTTGCCTTGTCATCGATGTCTGCTACATCGTCGACCACTTGTTTGCCCTTAGATGAAGTTTCCAGCGCCTTACCACTTCGAGTAGTAATAGCCATGCATGATCCCTCATTCCTTGGATTTTGCACAGTGTCGCTAGGTAAAGTGCCAGCCTTTCTTTGATTGAGTGCTGCTGAAAGTTGGCTCAATTGCTGCTCTATTTGCTTGATTGAAGTGGAATGTGAATCAACTAATTTCTTCATAGCAGACAAATCATTTATTACCTCTGTTACTCCCGCGCTAGTTGCTTCCACTCCTTTCAATAGTTTAGCCATCATGTCTTCCATACTTCTAGAACTAGATGTGGTGGCGTCAAGTCTTCCAGGGGGAACATACAAACCACTTTTTTCATTCTTGTTCTTCCAACAACCTTTATCCTTGTTTCCATATTTATCATAATAGTTCCGACCTTGGTTTCCTTGGGTATTACCTCAGAAACCCCCCTGATTGTTTAAGTAGTTGGCTTCTTCTTCCGAATCAGATTCATCTCTTCCTTTTGACGCAATGGCTTTGACTTTTTCGGTCTTCCCTGATAATAGATGCTTTGTAATAAGATCCACGTATGTCTTCATGTGCGACATATCTTGATCACGTTCTTCTTCTCTTCTCCTTTGGTCTGCAGTCATGCCTATGGATAAAGTAGGGCTTGCTACCTCAGAATCCCTGGTATGCCAAGCTCTACTTTTCTTCGTCATACGATCTAGCATATTTCTTGCCTGACCAAAGGTGAGATCCATAAATGATCCTCCAGCCGCATTATCCACAACTGGTTTAGTTATTGAATTCAAGGCTCTGTAAAGTATCTCCATTAGGTGAACATTAGTCATGTGATGGTTTGGGCACCTCATTAGTGTCTTCTTGAACCTCTCCCATGTTTCATGAAGGGCTTCAGTTGGAAGCTGACAAAAGTTGCTGATTTCATCTCTCATTTGTGCTCTTTTGGATGGCGGAAAGAATCTTTCTAGGAAAGCGTCTCTCAATTGCCTCCAATTTGTAATAGAATCAGGAGTCAGCCCATTCAACCATAGATTTGCCTCCCCAGACAGAGACAATGGAAATAAGCGTAACCGATTTGCATTCTGACCAACTCCAGGATTGTCAAACGACTTGCATGTAGAAATAAAGTTGATGAGATGCATATTCGGATCATCGCCTGCTAGTCCACCAAATAATCCCTTGAGTTGCAATAACTGAATCATGGTGCTCGTGATGTTGAACTTGGCTCCGGGTGCCAATGGTAGAGGACTAATGGCTCCTGTGGCTCCGGTTCCATCAAGATCATCATCATCATTGTCGAAAGATGGCTGCATAGCTTGGCGTTCAGGCCTAAACCTAGCTTGACGATCTCTTCTGTTGGCAGGTGTTACGATCTCAGCGGCATGCCTAGGGTTTAGTAGCTCGTCATCACCTAGATCTTCATCGTCAGGATTTGTTGCTCGCCCAGGTTTATCAATATTCTGTTGATGCACTTGAGCGGCGGCTAGCGCAGCTAGTCTCGCCTGTTCCTGTTGAGCAGCCATCCTTTCAAATGCGTGTTGTGCCTCCATTCTACGAATACGTTGTGGTTCAGGATTGATAGGTAATAACGGTTGACCAGAACTTCGGGTATGGGGCATGCACTGAATAAAAACCTGCAGTAAACAAAAACAAAAACTAAAAGTAAAAGTACGAGAATCTTTGACCAAAGGGTCTAGTAATTATTACGAACTTAATTGAAACTTGTATTCCCCGGCAGCGGCGCCAATTTTTGATAACGCTCAATCTACAGCTCTCGTAGGAGTGTAAAGCGGTCGTTAGCAAATATAGAACCCAACCTGGGTTGGGTATCGATCCCACAGGGAATATCTTGGTCAACAAGTAAGCAACGATTACTAGACTTTTAGTGCAAGTCTCGTAAGAAGGGGGGTTTGTAATGTGTAACCAAATTATTAAAGCAAAAACTAAAAATAGCAAAGTTAAAAGAAAGAATGTTTAGTAGGTTGTGAAACAATGAGAATTGAGGAGTTGGGGTTATGTCCACCTTCTGAGTTATACGTCTCTATTGACTATGAGTGTGTTGAATTCAGACATGCATGTGCTTATAGAGAATTGTATTCGATGGTAAATCCAGGTGTCTTTCGACCTATTCGAGGATTATTTCACTTTAACTCTTTCGAGCTTAAAGCGTGTCTAACGGTACGAATTCTCCAAGAGGTTAATCCAGTTACGGCACTATCTTTTTAATAGGGGATGGGACCCTACTACCTTGACATTATCTCTTTTCCAGACAGATAACCTTTCTTTCGAACAAGTTAAATGTTATACTGGCGTATTCTTGCGTTTGCAACCACAAAGAATTTAGATTAAGATGAAGAGAATAATGATATAAGCAACATACGTGTCATGAACTCACAAACTCACAACAATAGATAGTATCTCATTCGGCTTCCATAACCCCAACAGAGAAGTTTAGTTACCCATGAGTGCGAAGGAAATCACAATTGACATTGTTGTTATACCACAATAAAGATTTCATGTTTGTAATGGTGTGGTAGGCGTTAGGCGTGAATCCCTTAGCAAAGTAACGTTTCTCTTGTTGTGGAATTTAAGAATAGATGAATAGAAGAAGAAAAATAGAATTAATGGAGGAATGATTGTTTAGAACTAGAATGTTTTAGAAGTAGAATAGAATAGAATTAAATGTAAGAAGATCTCCTAAAATCTCTAGCAAGATAGGGTATTTATAATACCCATATCCTATTCCTATTAAGCTAATGAAATACTTAACCCAATTGTACTAGGTTAATGTATCATTATCCTAATCCTAACAAGATAATGTAATACTTAACCCAATTGTACTAGGTTAATGTATCATTATCCTAATCCTAATAAGTTACTGCTAGTCCCCAAAGTCTTCAGAAATGTTGTTTTAGCCCGGGACAGAATTTCCATGCCCCATCTTTTGTCCTTGGCGTCCAAGATTGGATTTTCTCCTTTCGTGAAGCTTTCTTTGGCGTCAAGTTATCCATGAAATGCTGAATTCTGCATCATTTATACCTGAAACTTTGCTAATCATGTTCGTTAGCTCACTTACAGGAAAATGGACTAAAAGTGCATGAAATATATAATTTGTTCTCAAAACTAGGCTAAAATATGGGCAAAATATAGTGTTATAGGCGTGTAAATTCGCCTATCATCACTATCTTAGCTGCGATGGTCTAGGCGATGGTCCTTCGCTAGATCGACGGTCCATCGACTTGCCCATTGTACCTGGCCGGTTTTGATAGTTCTCGATAAAATGTCCATAACTTTTTACTCCAATACCGGATTTGGAAAAAATTAGCATCGTTGGAAAGATAATTCAATTTCCCATTCAACAAAAAGTGAAAATCTTAAAAATTCCACATGTACACAAATGAATTTATCTCCCAAGGTAAGTTACTAACATTCTTGGGATGATTTCAAGCTAGGTAGAAGTACGGAGTATTACAATATCTCCCCCTTGAGAGCATTCATCCTCGAATATGACTGAGTGAGAGGGGAGAAGATAAACTGATGTATATACTGAATATGAATAACTAGAACATGATCTCATAACTGACATGACTGATAACTAAATATATAATACCAAACATGCATATTTGATGTATGTGTAACTGATTCATGAATGCATAACTGAGTGTTCTGATGAACTAAGGTTCTCACAATGAGAATGCATGTCTAATGCATAATTATATAACTGAACTGACATATGAATCAATGACTATATATGCAATGGAATTTCCTACCAAGTTGTAATGGAATTCTGAACATTAAATGGATACCAAGCTTGTATTGAAACCTGAACATAAAATTGTAAAGCTTATTGAGAACTGTTACCTTGCGCTAGATCTGAGTTTGCAGAGAAGAGGTGAGGATACTTGGTCTTCATGTCTGCTTCTACATCCCAAGTAGCTCCTACAAGTTACTGATTTCGCCAAAGAACTTTGACTAGAGGGACTTCTTTGTTCCTCAGTCTATGAGTCTGATCGTCTAGGATTTCCACTGGAATCTCTTCATAAGAGAGGTTGTTTTGAACATCTATGCTCTGAATAGGGACTACAACTGTTGGGTCACCTATGCACTTTTTAATAAAAGAGACATATAATACTGGATGAACTGAGGCTAAATCTGAAGGAATGGGAGAGATTTTTAGATAGACATAATCACCAATCTCAAACTCGAGATCCTTTCTGCCCACATATGCATAAGACTTCTTTTGGCTCTAAGCAGCCCTGAGTCTTTCTTTGATCAACTAGACTTTCTCTAAAGCATTGAATACTAATTCAGGCCCTATAACTAAGGACTCACTAACTTCAAACTAACCGATTAGAGATCTGCATCTCCTACCATAATGAGCTTCGAATGGAGCCATTCGAATACTGGAATGATAGTTGTTGTTGTATGCAAACTTAATCAAAGGAAAGTTGTCATCCCAACTACCATTGAAATCAATTGCACATGCCCTTAGCATATCTTTTAAAGTCTGAATGATCTTTTCTACTTGACCATCTGTCAAAGGATGAAAGGTTGTACTGAGATGAACTTGGGTACCAAGACCCTTTTGGAACGCTTTCAAAATGTGAGAGATGAACTGGGCACCTTTGTATAAGATAATAGATAATGGAACACTGTACAATCTAGACAACTCTCTGATGTGGAGTTTGGCATAATCCTCAATCGAATAAGAGGTATGAACTGGAAGTAAATGAGCTTATTTGGTCATCCTATCTACAAAGACCCAAACTGAATCATGCTAGTGACGAGTATGAGGCATACTCATCACAAAGTCTATGTTCACTTCTTCCCACTTCCAAGTAGGAATAATGAACTCCTGCATGGACCCACTAGGTTTCTGATGCTCTATCTTAACCTGCAGATATGTAAAGAACTTAGCCACAAACTCTACAATATATCTCTTCATCCCACTCCACCAATATATTTATCGCAAGTCATGGTACATTTTTATGGACCCTAGATGGATAGAGTAGCACACACCATGCGCTTCTGCAAGAATTTGCTGCCTTAAGTCGTCTACACCTGGAACACCATCTCCCCCTTGGGAGAAAACCTCTACTTTTTGATCCTTGACTGACTCTTTCAACTTGACTAGACTGGGATCTCTATCTTGTTTTTCTTTTATCTCAGAAACTAGAGATGATTCTGAACTACTCTGAACCCATATGTCACCCTGTTCTAAATTGACTAAGAGAACGCCGAGTCTGGCAAGCTAATGGATTTCCTGAGCTAACTTCTTATTACTGTTCTCAACATGAGAAATACTACCCAGAGATAGTCTACTGAGAGCGCCAGCCACTACATTAGCCTTGCCCGGATGATAAAGGACACTAATGTCATAATCTTTCAAGAGCTCTAACCACCTTGTCTAATGAATATTGAGATGTTTCTGAGAAAAGACATACTGAAGGCTCTTATGATTTGTGAATACATCCACATGAACTCCGTATAGATAATGCCTCCAAATCTTTAAGGAAAATACTATGACTACTAACTCAAGATCATGAGTCAGATAATTCTTCTCATGGGGTTTAAGTTTCCTGGAGGCATAGGCTATGACCTTACCATGCTGCCTGAGGACACCACTCAAAACTACTCTAGATGTTTCACAATACACTACGAACCCATCTGGACCATCTGGAAAAGTTAAAACTGGAGATGAGGTGAGTCGAGTCTTCAACTCTTGAAAAATCTTCTCTCAAGGATCTGACTACTGAAACTTGACTTTCTTCTGAGTCAATCTGGACATAGGGGATACAATAAAAGAAAATTCCTCAACAAACCATCTATAATACCAGCAAAACCCAATAAACTCCTGATATATGATGGAGAGATAGGTCTGGGCATGTTTTTTACTGCATCGATGTTTTGAGGATCTACCCTAATTCCATTACCTAAAATAATATGACCAAGGAATGCTACTGACCTTAGAAAAAATTTGTACTTACTGAATTTGGCGAACATCTCATGATCTCTGAGAGTATGAAGTATGATATTGAGATGGTCTGCATGATAACACTCACTGCTGGAATAGACAAGAATATCATCTATGAAGACTATGACGAACATGTCCAAGTAATGCTTGAATACCCGGTTCATCAAGTCCATGAAAGTTGTTGGGGCATTGGTAAGATCAAAGGACATAACTAAGAATTTGAAGTGACCATATCGAGTACGAAAGGCAATTTTCAGAATGTCATATTTTCAGACTCTAAGTTGATTATAGCCTGGTCTAAGGTCTATCTTAGAGAAATAGCTTGCACCCTGAAGTTGGTCAAACAAGTCATCAATTCTGGGAAGAGGATACTTTTTCTTGATCATGACTTTATTGAGCTGATGGTAATCAATGCACATTCTGAGGGAACCGTCTTTATTTCGCATGAATAAGAATGGTCCACCCCATGAAGATATTTTTGGTCTTATGAATCCCTTATCTAGGATGTTCTTCAAATTCTTTGAGTTTTGTTGGTGCCATTCTTTATGGCAGAATAGATATAGGTTGAGTAGCTGGAAGAAGATCAATGCCAAAGTCTATTTCCCTTTTGGGAGAAATTCCTGGAAGATATTTGGGAAAGACATCTAAATAATCATTCATGACTAGGACTGAATCAAGACTGGGAGTTTCAAAACTAGTGTCCTGATCTCAAACGAGATGATAGACACATCCTTTAAATATCATTTTCCTTGCCCGAAGGTAGAAAACAAGCTGATCTCTGAAAGATGAAGTGCTACGACTCATCTATACGGCAGGTTCATTTGGAAATTGGAACTGGAGTATTCTATTTCTACAGTCGACTGTGGCATAGCAGGAATGAAGCCAATCTATGTCGAGAATGACATCAAAATTAGTCATCTCTAATTCAATTAAGTCTACTAAAGTTACTTTCTAAAATATCATAACTGGGCAGTTACTGTATACTCATCGAGCTATAATGGTTTTACCCAGTGGGGTAGAGACTAAAAAGGGTTCTTCTAGAATTTCAGGATTGGTTCCGAAATTGCCTACTATATAGGAAGTAACAAAAGATATAGAAGCTTCTGGATCTAGAAAAGCGTAAACATGTACATGAAAGATCTGTAACATACCAGTAACTACATCAGGAGAATTTTCCTGATCTTACCGAGACTGGAGAGCATAAAGTTGATTTGGGCATTAACCACTAGTAGCGCTAGAGGTGGCACCTTGCTGGTTTCGGCGACCGGACTAAGCTAAGGAACGGTTCTGCTGACCTTGATGACCTGGCTGAGGACAATCTCTGACTCTGTGGCCTGGCTTGCCACATCTAAAACAAATACCACTTCCATCTCTACAAATACCCTGATGGTGCATGCCACAACTTTTGCAAAGAGGATAGGTGCGGGCACTGCTAACACTGCCCAGAGACTTAGGGCTTGGCACTGTATCTTTATTATTATCCCTGAACTTAGGAGTTGGGGCACTAGCTGAAGAAGGAGATGGAACTGCTGACTTATGACCAAACTGAGAACTATTTCCTCCTTCTGATTTGGGCTGAGCAAAGTTGAAACTACCTGTCCTTGCTCTCTTATTTTGCTTCTCCTTCATCTTAATCTTTTGCTCTTCTATCTGTTGAGCCTGGTTCATAAGCCTAGATATGTTCAAGTCACAATTAAACATTGCAGACCTGCACTAATTGACTACACTATCATTCACCCCAGAAATAAACTTACTAATCTTAGCCCTGCTATCTGCAACCACATGAGGATTATATCTGGCTAATTGAGTAAACTTGAGAGAATACTTTTTCACTGTCATGTTTCCCTGCCAGAGGTTAATAAATTCTAACACTTTGAGTTCTCTCATCTCTAGGGGAAAGAATCTATCTAAGAATGCAATAGGAAACTCCTCCCACTCAATAGGCCCTGCATCTACAACCCTCTATGACTTTCATTGTTTGTACCAAATGTGAGAAACATCCTATAATTGATATGCAGCTAGCTCTGCACTCTCACTAGAAGTAACCCCCATGATATCCATAACCTTCTGAACTTGATCAAAAAATTCCTAAGGGTTTTCATCTGAATTAGTCCTAAAAAGGGATGGAGGATTCATTCGGGTGAAGTCCCAAATCCTAGCTGCAGCTGAATTGGCCACTGGGTTGGCCAGAACGACAGCTCATCGTTCATTCTGAGCAATGACTGACTGAGCAAGATTTGTGAATAGAACTCTGAAATCTGCATGATAGACATGTTTTCCCAAAGATTCTTCGGGCAGAAGGGCTGACTGATTCCCATTTCTTTTTTTAGGAGGCATATTCTGTAGAAGAAAGGGAGAAACGGATTAGACTGAGATATTAGATTGAGATTATACTCACTGGCATGACATGAATACTGAAAGAAGAGAAATTATTCCTAAAACATCTTATAGGTTCCTACACATAAATGTGGCACACAACACACCCATGCACAAGACTCTACTAGATACAACTTTCAGACTTTCTAGGAAACTATTTAACCTTAAGCTCTGATACTAAGTTTGTAACGCCCTGAATCTAGTACCCAAAATTCTACACGGTGCTCATGACCCCAAATGACCACAAGCTAACCCATGACTGATATATGTACCTTAACACTGCATAATATACTATATAAATGTGGAAATAAAGGTTGTAAGGTCGTAAGGTTCAAAACTGTAATATAACTGATAAAACATAATATATGGATGGGGTATGAAATACCCAAAACAACTTAAATAAAGTACCTCAATATACTGTAGTCTGAAAATCCTCTAACTGACTGTACTACCTAAATAAGGAGTTGATGGGACATGTCCCCAACTAACTTCAACTGCTGAAATAAATTAATTAATGAGATAATAAAGAAATGGTCATATCCTCTAAGAATGAGGACTCACTGCTAACTCTGACTGCTGACACTGGAATTCTACTGATGCTCTAGAGCTCGTACTTCTGAAGCTATGGTATAAAACACCATAGCACAAATTCGTCTGTAAGTTTGAATGTACTAGTATGTATGTGAGGTAGGCTGAATGCAAAAGGGTTCATATGCATGAACTATACTAACTGACAGCATAACATGAACGTGAGAATATATGCATGACTACATAATAACTATAACTGAGTTCGTGATAACATGATTACTGAGTCTGAGTAATGATGACATGAGATATTGATATCTTTATAATGAAAATAACTGATACTGAGCGATTGTATCTGACAGTCTAGGTTCTGATAGAACAAGCTGAGTTTCGTACTGCTCTGAGTTGACTTTATCTATCAGTCCAGAATCTTATCAAACTATCTAAGTTCTATTACTGAGATTGAATGACTGTATCTGAAAGTCCTAATTCTCTACTGAAACTATGGGAAGTAGTAATCTATCTGACATGCCCTAAATAAAATAATATAGATGAGTTGGGGTTAAATCTGTAACCCCAATTGGAAAGGTGTCAATACCGCACCACTGGTAAGGACAATCGGTGAGTAAACCTCATATAACAGGTAACTCCTGTGAGAATAGTGGGAACCCTCATATAAC
This sequence comes from Capsicum pubescens, assembly GCA_030864215.1. Classification (NCBI taxonomy): domain Eukaryota; kingdom Viridiplantae; phylum Streptophyta; class Magnoliopsida; order Solanales; family Solanaceae; genus Capsicum; species Capsicum pubescens. The sequence continues at coordinate 103,526,246 of CM061542.1, forward strand.
ATGTTAAGACATCTCATCTACCCTTATATAACAGGCTATGATGTCTCAACCTACGCTGGCTACGTAGTTCTGAAATGCAAGGATTTCTTCTAAGAATCAGACCCTTATATAATAGATGGGTTCCCATCCTTGGGTTCGCTCGGTGCCAATTTTTACTCCCATCTGAATAGACACTGAACATGATTAAATGAACTGACTGGACTGAGTTATTTATGTTCTGTTGACTGAAAGAATACTACTGAGATTACTGATTTTTTCCTAAGTCATGAGACTAACTGAATTCTATGGATCATGGCTTGACTGAGAGTATCTTGAAAACATGACACTGATTCTAGGCACACAACTATATTTTCGGGTACAATTACCCCCAGGAAACGATAGAAGGAAACTGAAAAAGCATAACTTTCTCGAATACATGACCAACATCACAATCCATAATACAATAAGTTAGAGATTTCATTTAGTAGAAGTTCTAAAGCACCGCAAGGGTTACACATGTATCCATAATTCATTGACTAAGACATTTCATCAAACATTTGACATGGATAAACTTGTACATGATTGGGTATTTTATATTATCATACTAGTATGGAACTTTTCTTTCACATAGGCATTTAATCGAACACATTGAGAGCATGCTTTGGTTATACAATCATCAACACATCTTATGATCATGGATACATCAATCAACGTGAAAAATTAAGGATTTATCATGATTATAATGCAAATCACCACATCCTAGGGTTAATCATTGGAATATGTAGTTTCAAACATAAATCAAAACTCCACAACATCATGAACATGAATTTCAATTCAATTTAAATCATGAACATTCATAAATACACAAATATTGGATTTTGAAAAGAGATTCTTGTGCTTCATGGGTGAAAGGCACCTATGAATCAGCACATGACATACCTTGATTGTGAGTTTCTTGAAGTTCTTGGAATTGAAGAAATTGGAATCTCTTAGTTTCTTGAAGAAGGGTTTGGATCTTGTTTCTTGGGTATTATATTTGAAAGAAAGCCCTAATTTGATGTTGTAGATGGATAATGATGTTATGGGCTATGGTATGGTATAATTAGGGGTTAAAATGGGTGGAAAAATCCCCAAATACCCTTTTAAAAATGGCTTAGAATTCATTGAAAGGTATCTACGACGACTCATGTGATGATAAATCACTGGATCGACGGTCCATAATATTGACCATCGCACCTGGGCCAGAATAGTGACTCACTGCCTTAGTAGTTACGGCTTGGGCGATGATCCGTTGCAAGTTCGACGGTCCGTTAACCTGTCCGTCGCACTTTAGCGAGAAGACTGACTTACTGCCTTAGCTGCGATGGTCTTGGCGATGGTCATTTGTTAGATCGACGGTCTGTCGACTTGCTCGTCACACCTGGGCAGTTCTGGCAGCTCTCAGTAAAACGTCCTTAACTTTTTACTCCGATATCCGATTTGGATGAAATTGGTATCTTTTGAAAGATAATTCTATTTCCAACTCAACAAATAGTGAAAATCTTAAAAATTCCACGTGTACACAAATGGATTTATCTTTCAAGGTAAGTTTTGAACATTCTTTGGATGATTTAAATCTAGGTAGAAGTACATGGTATTACAGATCTTCTCGGTCTCATCTATAAAACTTTAAGGATCCTGCTCAAACTTAGTACAATTTAAAGTAGGAGGGCTCAGCCTCATAAATTTGGCAACTCTAGTGGCCTCAGATGAACTCACAGCAATACCAGCAGACCCCACCTGACATGACTTTGATGTCACTAACTGGGTCCATAGGTGAATGGATTAGCGAAACTCAATGTTAGTAATATTTCCCCAAAATGACTGAGTATGAGTGTCACCATTTAGAGAAGGATCAGTCTCGATAGTTGGAACTCCACGGGAATAATTAAAAGTTGCAACCCTAGAATAGGTTTGTACCACATAAGTTGCGCGAGATCTACCTATATCATCCTCAGGTGGGAGAAATGATTTTCTATGCATTTTAAATTGTTTGGGAGACATGATATGAAAAGAGAACAAATGGGAGATAGAGGAAATATTCCTAAATGCCTTATATCCTCTCCCTTTTAAGTGTGGTTCACTACACACCCATAAAAGAGACTCCACTTGACATGGATTTTTTACTACCCATGACATCAAAACTTAGTCTCTGATACCAACTTTGACATGATCCAAACCAAGGCCTATCCATGATGGGTATCTTAAGTCCACCATGAACTAGATACCACCCCTACAGTTGATTCTAACGTAACCAATATATATGACAATATAGGAAAGATAAACGCAAAAGTCTATATGAGATCATTATCCAAAAAACCATCCACAATATAAAAATGAATACTGTAGATCAACCATAATACCTATGTCCACTGTAGTCTAAGAAAGCCTATAAAAAATAGAGTACCAGTAAAATATCAGTAGACGCCCTCGACCATAGGAAAAACAACTATAAAATAATGTCCAAGACAAGGGAAACCATAACATGAAATAAAGTTTTTCAAAGGATGGAAACTTACCACTTCAAGTGAACTCTCGATCTAACCACAAACACCTAATCACTATGAATAAAGACTAGACTTTCCTTCTAACCCTGCATCGCCTTGGGGTACAACATCTGAAGATGGTTAGTGTTTGAGCACTAACATGTAACTCAGGCATAAAGAAGTATAGTAATGCCATAGTCAATAATTTTAAAACCAGTAAAACCCAATGCATAATATCATATGCAATAGGTATATATATAGAGAGAGAGATTCTGCAAAAAAGGGAACAAGGATAAGCATGCATTATTAAATCATTAACCTAGACTATGTAGCTCTGTCATCCAAAAGGCACTCACGGGCTATGTGTGTTCAGCTCTCCCTGATGAAAGGGCCCTAGTGTGTGGTAGCCAAATGTATAAGAGAAAACTCAAGATGGCTAATGCAATCCCCAAAATATAAAGTGTGTCTCATGTACACGGTCGCCATGCACTACAAAAAAAAATAACATTTAGCGACAGTCATATGTGGTCGCTATTCTATATAAATCCATCGCTAAACAGAAATAGAGGCAGAATATCGATGGATTTATATTTTTCACTATATTGTTCGTTGCTAGCCTCTTAGCATGAAAAAAAATATTCTATCACAAAACTTGTGATTGCTTAGAGACGATGTTTATCGGTTGTTGATGTTAACGACGGAATAATCCGTTGCTATACCATTGTTATTTCTAAAATTCATTTTCATCATTGCTAAATTTATGACAGAATATTTTGTCACTGATCCGTTGCAACATAGTTGGATCGACTTAGCAGCCGTCTTTAGCCACCAAATTTATTCATCGCTAAAGTGTTTTCGTAGCAATGACAAAAGTTTGTCACTTATTTTATATCGCTAATAATTTCGTAAGAAAATTATTGAAACGCATGATTTATTGAATGATTAAAATAACCAACATTGATATAGATAATAAATTGCACAATAATTGTGTCCAAACATCCACAAGTTCAAGTACTTTGTCAAAAATAAAGTAATGTCAAACCCACATCCATCAAAATTAGAATTTGTTACTACTTAACTGTTTTGTACTTCCACACAAATAGTCCATCAAAAAATAATGCAACGATGGAGAGAGATGAATACTATGAAGCTACGAATCAACGACATCATAATTAGTAGGAGGAGGATCAAACACGTCCGCTTATTGTACCCTAATACAACCAACACGCTCAATAACTAGCAGAAAAAAGTGAGTAGTAAGTGCCAAAATCAATTACTTCACAAACAACTCCAAATTTGTAATCGGTAAAGAAATCGAAGATGTTACTGATGATGTGGAGGCATTATGACAGATTTAGTTGCAATTCAAATACTTCAATTCCTATCACTTGCTTCTATAAGGTATCAGTTATGTCGACAACCTACTTAAGAGAAAAAATAGAGCCATAAATGTCTTCAACAAATTAGATGTAGTGATACTTTTCAGCAAAAGCAAAGGGTGGAAGAGAATAAATCAAGCAAGAGCAGTACCCTAATTAGGTAGAAAACACAATTGCAACAAAGAACAAATCACATAATACATAAATGAAAGAATATACAAAGGCATTAGTAAGAATGTGTCCAGTAAAGTTTTAATAAGGAATTATCATGATCTTTATGTAAATACATATTTGGCAACATAGAAGTAGCACGATAAAACAAAACATACCTCAATGAAGTGAAAATTTGACGAACTCATTCAAATATCTCTTCCTGAGTTCCAGTACAATCGACCTGCATTAATTTGTTGGTGAGGAAAAACTAATACACCAATAAGTAGCTTGTCCAGCTGTGTAGGATAATTCAACAAAAACCACTGACAAAATTATAACATCTTTTGTAATAGAAAAGTGGAATGAGGGGGAGAAAAAAAGGCCCGTCGAGCATAAATTTTGTCATTTTCAAACTAGTTGTCACCTTTGGATAGAGTACCATATAAAGATTTCCTTTCTTGGCATAGTGGCTGACTACTGGAAGAGTTGTACCTTTATATACTTTTAGGCGCTCCTTAATTGCATGTTCATTGTCATCAACTCGCCCTTAAAAAAACACTATATTATCTTTTTCCACTTCAGAACGAAACTAAAACATAGAAGCATATGCTTTCTTTTTTTTTACAAGTATTAACATCACCTCATTTTAGTTCAATACTCCTTTGAACATTACTTCTTCAGGACAATTAAAGAAAAGCACAAAGTTTGGTTTAGCACCAACCTGCATTCACATCTAAATTTCATAATCTTAACAATCAATGACAAAATTAATGAATTTACAGTGCAGTGGGTAAACTGGCAAAAGTTACTTTTAAACAACTTAACATTTATAGAGAAAATCTTAATAGATTAAGATTATGCTCATTATAATAAAGAAACTTACAATCCTGTCATACGTCATTTGATTCTCTTTACTTCTTGGAAAACCATTAAGTAGAAGTTAAATTAGAATAGCTTATAAATTGTTGCTTATCATATAGTCCAAGAGTATCAAGAAAAAATGTGACATCACCTTTACTTTCAGTCTACACAAGTTCAAAACATACTTCTTTTACTACTACAATAACCAATCAGCACAAAATTCCAAGGCAAAAAACTAGAAATTAGACCGATAGACCATAGTATTAGCGCCTTCATCCCATACCAAGCCATTTTGGCTCACACTTTGTAACTTCCCTCCAGATCTACCTTGTGTTTCAAATACTGTGAAATTCAACCCATGAATTTTCAACTTATATGTAGTAGCTAGCCCACTTCAATAGTAAAGTAAATGAAAATTTTAAAACTGATAGCACATTTTCCTCAACATTTTACTAACAGAATGCAATTGCACATAACTGATGTAATTTCCAACCAATGATTGATTGACTTCCCACATGTCTACACAATCTCTCAACCTATAAAGTACCATGTAATTACTTTTAATAACGACAATGTCTAGGCCTACTTGCATGTATGTGTATTTCTTTAATCAATGATCTGTTGCTTTTTACCATATTACTTTTTACCAACTCACTTACTATGGCTTAGGTTGATGAGAAAGTAAAGTAGAAAAAGTATTTTACCTAAATAATATAGAAAATAGTACAACCATTTTGCCTAATCTCATGCATAATCTTATGCCTTTAGAAAAAACTGCCATTAGGCAGAAAACAATCAACTAGTGTCCTCTTAGTCATTAATCAAGACAATATTATAGGTTGTCTATAAAGGAACCAATTATTTATCACTTTCCACTACAACCTAGCTATGAATGAGATAAAAGTAGACTCTTGACTAAATGTCAAAAAATTTAGGCTTAATCTCTAGTTTAAACCAAAAAAAAGTGATATAAGCATAGGTATCTTAAATACAGACATAATACGCAATATCACATGTTACTCTTACTTCTAGACATATTTTCTTCATTCCAACAAAAGTGTCCAAATTAGTATAAAGAAAATGTCCACTTTGCCATAAGGAATCCACTTGTACATCACTATCTTTAACTTAATGTTATACATGATTAAATGACAACCAGTATTAGTTTTTCCTCCACTTTTGTCCCCATTTCTTCATATGGTAATTCTTCTGATAAATTTCACTTGCTATGTATACCATAACAATCCCCGTACAAAATCAACCCTATATTATACTAATGGTAAACTAAATTGCATCCACAACAAATTTTCTTTGACTTATTAATATGTTTTTTACAAATTGTACACTTCAATATTCTCACCTGCATTCTGTAAAATAGTAAACACAACAAAGAAGTCGTAACTGACTACTAATCTCATAATACCATCACAATCACCATATAAAATCAACCATATAGTATAGTAAAACACCAAATTGCTTCCACATTCCACAACCAGTTTCCTTTCACTAAACAACACATTCATGACAAATTGGATACTTTACTTTCCACTATACACCTAAATGTTTGCATGAACCCTAACCCCTAAATTTTTGCATGAACCATAGCCCCAAATGATTGCATAAACCCTAACTCAATCCACAGAGACAATAAAATAAAAAAAATCACAGATTTACAATAAAATTGTGTAAACTGGTAGAATAAAAGCAGTTTAAAAGTCAATAAAATCAACAAAAATTACAAATTTACAACAAAAAGAAAGACAGAACATTTTTCTTCAAATAAATCAAGTTCAAGACATTTTAGAGAGATAGAAAATTTTTCTTACCTGATTCGATATCGAAAACGAAAACAATTTTAGTGAGAGTCGCATATGTAGAGAGATTCTCACATTTTTGTTACTAATTCAAAGTATTTTTGTAGAGAAAAGTGAGAGTCGCGTATGTAGAAAGAGAAAATAAAGCCAATGTAATTAGAAAAAACCCTAGAAATATACAACAACAACAATAAAAACATACCCAGTGTATTTTCACCTAGTGGGGTCTTGAAGGGTAGAGTGTATGCAGACCATACCACTACCTCAAGAGAAGTAGAGAGGCTATTTCCGATAGACCCCTGGCTTAGGACCAATAACAGTATAACCAATACAAAAAGTAAGTGCATATAAACTAGTATGGTACACAAAAAAAAAATAGTATAACAAACACAAAAGATAAGTGCATAATAAACTAGTACGGGATGTAAAAAAGCCAACACCAATAGCCTCAAAAACTAAAACCATAACACTACAAACATGAAACTCCAGACCCAAAGGAGCACTCCCCTATTACTACCGTCGTGCTCCCACCCTCTAACCATCTACCCTAATCCGCGTCCTCAACTCCTTCCTATCAAGTTTCATGTCCTCTATAAGCTTTTATTGCTCCATATCATGCCTAATCACCTCCCTCCAATATTTGTTTAGTCTACCTCTAGCCCGCCTAAAACCATCCACACCTAGAGTCTCACACCTCCATACTGGAGTATCATGGACCCTCCTCATCACATGCCCGAACCAACGTAGCCTCACTTCTCGCAACTTATCCTCTACCGAGGCAAAAAACCTAGAAATATAATTTATTAAAAATTATAAAATATTACAAAGAATTATTCCATCTCTAATAATAAATAAAAGTTTATAATGGTTAGTGACGAAAAATTTTGTTGCAAAATTCCTTACTACCAATTAATTAAAATGTTTACACACATTTGTTGCTTAATCCATCATAAAATTAAGGCACCAAATTTTTGCTCCAATATTTGGCAACGAAAAAAGAAATCCATCATTGATCTGTTACTTTATCATAAATTAAAAAGGGACTTGCTATGTTCACGACAAAATTGAATATTCCATTGCTAATCCATCGCTACTCAGTGACGAAAACTGTTATGTCGTTAAATTTCATCGCCAAATGATATTTTTTTTTGTAGTGATGACCAAATATCATATCGGTAAATATGATTTTCTAGTATCGGTCTCTCCGCGACCTCTACCTTCCACAACTTTGCTACATAAGTGTAACGCATCAAAAATGGGTCCTGAGACATTACATTGTTCTCAAATCTATGAGTAGCCTCAAGATAACCCGGTAAGACTTCTACTAAATAGGGATACTCATAAATAGAGAAATATGAATACAATATCAATGTGGAAGTCTGTCTGATCTAAGCTAAAATCATCTAAACATAATATCTAAAAATATTAGACTCAAATTCTGGTAAAACAGTAATGAAAATCTAAACTATGTCTAGCAATCTACAAGCCTCTACTACAACTAACTAGAGAGCCACTGGGACAAGCCCTCAGCTAACTCAAACTAAATGAAAATTACTGTAATAAACTAGAAAATTTGAATGACTGAGTTCCTGAACTATGCGGACTCATTAACTATTGGGATGTTGATAGAGATGCTTGACATCACTCACACTACTGAAACTGAGCACCTGAACCTACATTATGAGATAATGTAGCACATAGATGTCTATGTGGATCAGTACTTCTAAAATGTACTAAGTATATAGGGGTGAATTCATAAGTAAAACAATATCTCAATATTAGTGTAAATTTGTAAAATAATGCATGCTAAGTGTAGATGACTCACAATATATTGAATAATAGAAAACTGATAATCATTATCATGAGTGATAAAGAATGTTGTATAAATCTAGTGAGTCATAACACATAGTTCTAAAAGTTGTACTTTTATTCTATCTTGAAATCATAACGTCAAAGTGTAGAAAGGACTCACTTTTATATCTGTAAGCTGAAAGCTAAAATCTTATAGTCAATGTCTTATATAAAGAAATATCTGAATAAATACGTGAGCCTTTACATTTAGTTTCTAAAACTTATTCTGTTATTCTTTTCTATAGTCTTTTCTATTAGGTTGAAGGGAGGTTATTTTAACCAACATAAACCATGTGAGCTAACATAGATTCCAGCGTATAGTTCTCTTATGGGAAAACCTCACACTGGGGAGAGGTGTCATACTTTTTCCATGGAGTACATAATCTAAGTGATCATAGCTGTCATCCATCTAGAAATAGGAATAATTTGATAATATGAATATATATTGGCTCGTAGTTCTGGAGTATACGAACATACCCAATTCGGTGCTAAATACTACTCCCTTTAATTTGTGTGCTCATTCTGTTGGAAATCTATTTTTAAAACTAGTATAAGGGTTTATAATTGAGACCAATTATGCATCTATCTGTTTCCAACTGTAAGAAAAGCTAAATTTATTTTTTGTAAACCGCAATAAAACTATAAAGTGGATTCCATATCTTAACTGAGGATCAAAGATCTAGTTTTTATAAAAAAAAATCTTAATATAACTAATTATAGGATGCTTAAAGCATTGTTATTCTTAAAATATCAATGTTCAACTAGGACTTAACAAACCATGCATCAAATTCAAGTCAAAACATCATAAAGTTCATGCTTGATAATTAAAATATTTATAATTCAATTCAAAATATGGAAATTTCAGCAATACGCATTAAGAATACAAAAGTAGACATGCAATTCAACATCTAATTCAATTGTAATCTCATAATCTTTAAACAGTAAAGAGTGGGTATAAATCCTAGACTGAAATTCATACAATTTCATATAAATTCAACTTTAAAACTATTTTGGGCACAAGGATGAAAGAATTATCCTTGTTTAAAAACCCCAAATACCTTTATTGATTAAATTGATAAAGAAGCTTGAACTTGAATTCCTATTTGTGCTTTTGAAGATGATTTCTTGAATATCTTGAATTGGGAATCTTAAATTTTGGGTTATCTTGGAAAAAAATGGTGGAATTTGGATTTCTTGGGGTTTAAGTTTTGAGATTTTAGGGTTTCTTGGAGAGTAATGTGATGAAAGGTGAGCATAAAATGCTTAGAATAGGTTAAATCTTATGTTTACGTGATTTGGGGTCTTGCGAAATGACTAGTTTTCCATTTGTAAAAATTAGTTCAAAACTGGAAATCCCAATTTTGGGCCTCAATGCGACGCGCCACAATCGCAGTGGCTTGTAAGAAAAAGTACAATTGCCATTTTGGCCTCTGGCATGATGCGGCATAATCACGTTGCGTCACCAGAAAAGGATAAGTGCCATTTTGCACTCCACCGCGATGCAGTGTCTATCCCATTAAAAATTTCGATGTGATACTAGGAAATCGTGATGATCTACTAGAAAAAGATGAGTGGGAATTTGGACTTCAGCGCGATGTAGGATAATTGCGATGCCATAATGGAAATTAGACAATTGTGATTTTGCACCTCACCATGGCGCGGTGCTCTTCTTCTTTTCACTAAAATCGCCATAACTTATCAACCGAGTATCATATTAAGGCAAAACTGGTATTGTTGGAAAGCTAATTCAATTATCTATAGTTTGATTGGTCTAGAGCTAGAAAATTATACTCGTATAAAGAGATATACAATTTTGAAGTTGTATCTTAACAAACTAGGAGCTAAACAAATCTAGAAAAAAGCAAGGGGTATCACAATATCTCCCCCTTGGGAACATTCATCCTCTAATGAGACTAGCTAAATTGAAGATTCTGAGGGACTGAGGCTATATGCTAGTATGCACAACTGACACAAAATTGCATGACTAAATCTAACTCATATTGAGTCACTGAACAAATCTGCGAATGCATGAATTTACATGAAAATAACTATATGGCTATATCTTAGACTAGAAAAGAACTGAATTAAGAAAGACTATTACCTTAGGCTGATTCTGAGTTTGTAGACAAAAGGTGAGGATACTTCATACGCATGTCTACTTCTTCTTCATAGGTAGCACCCTTGACATACTGATGTCGCCACAGAACTTTGGCCAAGGGAACTTCTTTGTTCCTTCATTTGCAGGTCTGGTGATCAAGAATCTCTACCAAAACTTCATCATATGAAAGACTATTTTTAATATCTTTGCATTCTAGAGGGACTACAATAACTGAATCGTCCATGCACTTCTTCAATAAGGACACATAGAACTCTGGGTGAACTAATGACAAGTCTACAGGTAGGTCAAGCTCATACGCTACATTCCCCACATGACTCTAAATCCTTTAGGGACCCACATATTGGGGACTAAGGTTCCAAATCTCTTCACCCCCTTCATGGGTGAAACCTTCAAATACACAAAATCATCTACTTCAAACTTAATATCTCTCATTCTTATGTCTTTATAAGATTTCTGACGACTCTGTGTTATTTTCAATCTCTCTCAAATAACATGAACTTTCTCCATGGCTTCAAACACTATGTATACCCTAATCAAAGGGGCCTTACCCATTTCGAACCAACCAACTGGTGATCTACATCTCTGCCTATAAAGTGACTCAAATGGGGCCATCTGAATAATAGAATGGTAACTGTTATTATAGGCAAACTCGATCAATGGCAAATGGTTATCCCAACTTCATTGAAATAAAAAATAAGTGCCCTCAATATATCCTCTAGAGTATGAATAGTCCTCTCTTCCTGGACATCTGTTTGTGGATGAAAAGATGAAATGAGATGAACTTTTTTACGAATACCCTTTTGAAAGGCTTACAAAAACTGAGTACCCCTATCTGAAATAATGGAGAAGGGAATTCCATATATTCTAACCAACTCTCTGATATACATATTAGCATAATCTTTTGCTATGTAGGACGTGTGAACTGGCAAGAAATAGGCTAATTTGGTTAATTTGTCTACAAAAACCCAAATTGAATCATGCTAACGACGCGAATGGGATAATCTAGTCATAAGGTCCATATTAACCTCTTCCCATTTATATGTAGGAATACCAAACTCCTATAATGTTCCACCAGGTCTTTGGTGCTCTACCTTAACCTATTGACAAGTCGCACACTTGGCTATAAATCTGTGATATTTTTCTTCATACCACTCTACAAATAAACTTCCCAGAGATCGCGGTACATATTGATGGCTCCTGGATGAATGGAATAACGCACACCATGTGCTTCTTACATAATACGCTGCCTCAAATCATTAACACATGGCACACATAATCTACCCTGGTATCTCAACACAACATCTCCCCCTTAGGAGAAAACCTCTACCTTTTGGTATTTAACCGACCCCTTTAGTTTGACCAAACTAGGATTCTTATCTTGCTTTTCTTTTACTTTATAAACTAGAGAAGATTCTAAACTATTCTTAACACAAATATTTCCTTTAGCTGAGTCAACCAACCCCACACCCAATCTAGCTAAACGGTGAATTTCTCGTATTAACTCTCTCTTATCATTCTCCACACGAGCAACACTCTTAATAGACAATCTAATAAGGCCGTCTTCAACTACATTGGCCTTTCCTAAATGATACAACATACTCATATCATTATCCTTCAACAATTCTAACCACCTTCTCTGACAAAGATTTAACTCCCTCTGAGTAAACACATATTGCAAGCTTTTGTGATCCATAAAACATCAACATTCACCCCATAAAGATAGTGCCTAGAGATTTTTAATGAAAACACCAAAGTAGCTAGCTCAAGATCATGGGTAAGGTAGTAATTTTTGTGAAGCTTAGGCTTTCTAGAGGCATAGGCTATAAACTTACCTCGCTTTATCAAAGCACAACCCAGATCGATTCTAGATGCATCACAATAGACAACGAACCCATCTGTACCATCATGTAGAGCTAAAATTGGGGCTGAAGTGAGTTGAGTCTTCAACTCCTGAAAAAACTTCTTATAGGAATTTGACAACTAAAACTTAATTATCTTTTGAGTTAATCTCTACATAGGGGATTCAATAGAAGAAAAACCATCAATAAAATATCTATAATAGATAGCTAAACCCAAGAAACTTTGGATGTCTAATAGAGAGATAGGTCTAGGCCAGTTTCTTACCGCTTTTGTTTTTTTGGGATCAACACTAATGCCATCAATGTAAAATAATATGACTAAGGAAAGCTACTAATATTTGCCAAAATTCACATTTGCTTAATTTGGCAAATAACTGATGATCTCTAAGAGTTTGCAACACAGTTCTAAGATAGCCCGCGTGATCATCCTCACTACAAAAATAGACAAGAATATCATCGATAAATACTATGAAAAACATGTATAAATATAGTTTTAACACTCTGTTCATTAAGTCCATGAAGGTTGCTGGGGCATTTATAAGCCCAAAGGACATAACTAGAAACTCGAAATGACCGTAATAGTTATGAGAACTGTCTTTAGGATGTCACATTCCCTTACTCTAAGATGATGATAACCGAATCTAAGGTCTATCTTGGTGAAGTAACTTGCACCTTGAAGTTGGTCAAATAACTCATCAATACTAGGAAGAGGATATTTGTTTTTTACTGTGTTTTTATTCAGCTAACGATAGTCAATACATATTCGCAAAGAACCATCTTTCTTTTGTATGAATAGAATGAGAGCGCCCCATAGAGAGATATTAGGACTGATGAAACCATTATCTAAGAGGTCTTTAAACTACTCTTTTAACAGTTTAAGATCAGTTGGAGCCATACAATATTGCGGAATGGAGATGGGCTGAGTATCTGGAAGAAGGTCAATGCCGAATTTTATTTCCCTATTGTGAGGTACCCCTGGCAAATCTTTAGGAAAAAATCAAGAAACTCATTAACTACATGAACTGAATGAGTTGTTAGAGTCTCAAACTTAGTGTCTTTGATACGAACTAGATGATAGATACACCTTGTCTCTACCTGTGGTACGATATTGAGGGTTGACGAAAGAACTTCCTTTTAGAGAGGGTTAACTTACAACTTGTCTCTACCTGTGATACGATATTGATACTGTTAAAATTGAGGTTACAGGTTGGATACCAATTAGTTCAGATAGGGGCATGTCGGTTAGATGATTACCTCCCACAGTCTCAGTTTTAGTCTAAGTCTTAGAATAGAACTTAGTTCAGTTCTACAGATTTAGGACTATCAGGTATAGTCACTCATCTCAGTATAAAACTTAATATAGTTCCACACAATCATGACTATCAGATACAGTCATTTATTTATAAAAAATATAGCATTAGTAAACTCAGACATTAGTAGATCAGTAATCAGATTCAGTATTTTGTATTATAACGATCTCAGTTATAGTATAGTATTCATGTATGTATTTTTATTCAGTCATAGTCATGTTATTCAGTTATTATTGTTCATGCATATGAACCCATATTTTTCAGCCTACCTCACTGAGCATACCAGTACATTCAAAGTACTGACACAAGCTTTTCTTTTGTGCTATGATGTCTTATATCATAGGTTTAGATGCACGGTCTCCAGAGCACCCTTAGTAGTTTAGATTTTAGCAGTCAGTGTGGTGGTGAGTCCTCATAGTTTGAGGACATGGTGGTTTTTAGTATTTCAGTAATATTTGTTATAGTCGGAGTTAGTTGGGGACTTTTCCCATCAACTCCATAGTTTAGATAGTTTAGAGGCTTTCCAGACTAGAGTACTTTCAAACAGTTGTTCAATTTTTAGTACTGATGTTTAATTTTGGTATTGTGATACCCTATCTAGTATTAGTTATAGTATTAATCCTTATGGCCAGTTTACTACCAAATTTCTACATATATACTATATTATTATTCAGTTATTGCAGCAGGTACCAGTAATGGGTTAGCTTATGGTCCTTCGAGATTATGAGCACCATGTAGTGTCTGGGGTACAGACTCGGGGCATTATAAACTTGGTATCAGATCATAAGTTTCACCATTGTCCTAGGAAGTCTAAACGTCAAATCTAGTAGAGTATTATTCATGGGTGTGTTGCACGCCACACTTATTGACAGGAGGCTACGATGTGTTAAAGAATTGTTTTTCTTCTTTCAGTATTCATGTCGTTCAAGTAAGCATGAACTTCAGTTACACTCTCCTTCTAATCCAAGTTTCATTTCCATTTATAGACTATGACTCCAAAGAGGATTAAGGGAAGAGGAATAGGGGACCAGTCAGAACCCCAACCCGTCTAAGCAGATCCTCTAGACAAACATGTCTCCCACGCTGAGTTCAGAGCATTCTTCACCACCCTAGCTCATTATGTGGCAGCCCAGAATGAACATCCAGTTGTTTTTTCGGTCAACCCATTGGACAATACTGATACTTCCAGGATTTGCAATTTCACCCAAATGAATCCTCTATTGTTTATCGGGTCTATGTCAGACGAAGATCCTCAGGAATTTCTTGATCAAGTGTAGAAGGTTACCAATATTATGAGGGTGACTTCTGTTGAGAGCACTGAGTTAGCCTCATATCAGTTGTAGGATGTGGCACACTCATGGTTCAAATAGTGGAAAGTAGAGAGAGCCACAAATGAAGGGCCCATAGAATGAGAGAAGTTTGGAGTTACTCTTTTGGATAGGTTCTTCTCGTTAGAGTTAAGGGAAGCGAAGGTTTTGGAGTTTATAAAACTAAGGCAGGGAAATATGATAGTACAAGAGTATTATCTCAAGTTTATTCAGTTAGCCAGATATGCCTCGCATGTGGTAGCCGATAGAAGATCAAAGATGAGTAAGTTTATTTCGAGGGTGTCTAGCAGTGTGGTCAAGGAGTGTAGGAATACAATGATGATAAAAGAGATGGACATATCTAGACTTATAATCCATGTTCAATAGATAGAAGAGGCCAAGAATAAAGAGAAGGAGAGGGACAATAGGTAGTTTTAGTTTCACTCAGCCTAGGTCAGAGGGTGGGAATCATTCATTGTTCCACCTAAAATCCTAAGTTCCAGCTCCGTCCTCAGCCAGTGCCCCAGTGCCAAAATTCAGAGATGGAAACAGGAATAAGGCATTAGTCCCTCATCCTCAGGGTAGTGTTAGCAGTGCCTAAACTAATCTTTTTGTCAGAAGTGTGGCAGAAACCACAAGGGTATCTGCAGAGCTGGCAGTGAAGTCTATTTTAGATGTGGCAAACTAGGTCACAAGGTCATACAGTGTCCTCAGGTAGGTTCACAGAGTCAGCATAATCGTCCCCCAACTCAATTCGATCGCCCAAATCAGCAGGGTGCCTCTTCCAGTGCCACCAGTAGGGAACTCCCAAATAGACTCTATGCTCTTCATTCCTGACCAGATTAGTAAAGTTCTCCTGATGTGGTCACTGGTATGTTACATATTTTCCATTTGCATGTTTACACTTTGCTAGATCCAGAAGCTTCTTTGTTTGTTGTTACACCATATATAGCAGTTGATTTCATAGTTAGTCCCAAAATTCTAGCAGAGCCTTTCTCAGTTTCTACTCCAGTGGGTAAATCTATCATAGGCAGGCGGGTATACATTGACATCCCAAAGACAATCTTCAGAACTTGGTATGGTCGCTTCAAATTCTTAGTCATGTCCTTTGGTCTTACCAATGATCCAACATCTTTCATGGACATGATGAACCGTGTGTTCAAGCAGTACTTGGACATGTTCGTTATAGTCTTCATAGATGATATCCTTGTTTACTCCTGCAGTGAACACGATCAAGAAGCCCATCTCAGAATAGTATTATAGACACTCAGAAGTCATCAGTTATTCGCCAAATTCAGTAAGTGCTAATTTTGGCTAAGGTCAGTATCTTTCCTTGGTCACATTATTTTCGATAATAGCATTAAAGTCGATCCCCAAAAGACCAAGGCAGTGAGAAACTGGCCTTAACCTATATATCCATTAGATATCACGAGTTTCTTGGGCTTGGATGGATAGTAACGATGTCTTGTTAAGTGATTTTTATCTATTTCATCCCCTATTTACAAATTGACTCAGAAGAAAGTCAAATTCCAGTGGTTAAATTCTTGCAAGAAGAGTTTTCAGGAGTTGTAGACTCGACTTACTACAGATCCAGTTTTGACCCTACTATATGGTTTAAATAGAATTGTTTTGTATTATGATTCCTCTAGAGTTGGTTTGGGGTGTGTTTTGATGTTGAGAGGTAAGGTGATAGCCTATGCCTCTAGACAGCTTTAGCCCCATGAGAAGAATTATCCTACTCATGATCTTGAGTTAGATCAGTAGTTTTTGCCTTAAAGATTTGGAGGCACTACTTGTATAGGGTACACGTTGATGTTTTCATGGATCACAAGAGCCTGTAGTATGTATTCTCTCATAAAAACCTCAACCTTCATTAGAGAAGGTGGTTGGAGTTGTTCAAAAACTATAACATGAGTGTCCTATATCATACGAGCAAGGCCAATGTAGTGGTTGATGCTCTCAGTAGAATGTCTATGGGTAGTATTGCCCATGTCAAGGATAGTAAGAAGAAGTTAACTCAGGAAGTTCATCAACTAGCCCGACTAGGTGTCCACTTAGTCGATTCAGTAGAAGGTAGTGTATGGGTGCAGAGTATCTCAGAATCATCCCTAGTTTCCGAAGAGAAGAAAAAGCAGGATATGGATCCCAGTCTAGTCAACCTGAAGGAATCATTCAGAGATTAGAAAGTAGAGGTTTTATCCCAAGGGGGAGATGGTGTTTTGCATTGTCAGGATATCTGTATGTGCCAGATGTAGATGACTTGAGGTAGAAAATTCTTGCAGATGCATATGGCGCACGCTACTCTATTCAACTAGGGTCCATTAAGATGTACCATAACTTGTGGGAGATCTATTGGTGGAGTGAGATGAAGAGGGATATTGTAGAGTTTGTGGATAAATGATCAACATATCAGTAGGTTAAGGTTGAACATTAGAATCCTCGTGGGTCCATGCAGGAGTTTAATATTCCCACCTAGAAATGTGAAGAAGTGAACTTAGAATTTGTGACGGGTTTACCTCGTACTCGCCATCAGCATGATTTAGTTTGGGTCATTGTAGACTGAATAACTAAATCAGCCCATTTTTTACCAGTCTATACCTCTTACTCAGCCAAGGATTACGCCAAAATTTATATCAGGGAGTTGGTTATATTGCACAGTGTTTCGTTGTCCTTTATCTTAGACAGAGGTACCTAGTTTACCTCTTAGTTCTGGAAAGCTTTCTAAAAGGGTCTTGGCACCCGAGTTTACCTCAGTACAGCCTATCATCCTTAGAAAAATAGTCAGGAATAAAGGACCATTCATACTTTAGAAAATATGCTACGAGCGTGTGCGATTGACTTTAAAGGTAGTTGGGATGACCACTTGCCTTTGATTGAGTTTGCATAAAACAAAAGCTATCATTCCAGCATTAAGATGGTTCCATTTGAGGCTCTTTATGGGAGGAGGTGTAGATCTCCTATTGGTTGGTTTAAAGTGGACGAGGCTATAGTAATAGGTCCTGACCTGGTATTTGATACCTTAGAGAAAGTTCAGTTAATCAGGGAAAGGCATAAGACAGCTCAGAGCCGACAGAAATCGTATGCAGATGTACACAGAAAGGATCTCGAGTTCGAGATTGCTGACTATGTGTATTTGAAAATCTCTTCTATGAAGGGAGTAAAGAGGTTTTGCAAAAAGGGGAAACACAGTACCCAATATGTCGGTCCTTACAAAATTTTCATCCATTTTGGAAACGTAGCTTACGAGCTTGAGTTGCGTTCAGATTTATCTTCAGTTCATCCAATGTTCCACGTCCCCTTGCTAAAGAAATGCATAGGTTACCCAGCAGTCGTAGTCCCTATAGAGGTCATAGATATTCAGAGAAGACTCTCTTATGAAGAGATACTAGTTAAAATCCTTGATTATCAGATTCGCAGACTGAGGAACAAAGAAGTCCCTCAAGTCAAAGTTCTTTGGCGGAATCAGAATGTTGAGGGAGATACTTGGGAAGCAGAAGCAGACATGCGGACCAAGTATCCTCACCTCTTCTCCACAAACTCAAACTCGTTCCAAGATAATAGTTTTCCTTAATCTTATTCTGTCTTATATTCAGATTTCCATTACAAGTTTGGTATCAGTTACATTGCATATACGGTCATACGCTCATGAGTCAGTTCATCCATGTACCCATGCATCAGATATTCATGATCAGTATATAAACTCATCTTATCACTAATCTCATTCATGCATTTATGAATCATATTCAACTATATACTTATGCATGTTTAGTGTGATAATTCAGTATATCAATAACTTTAGCCTTGAAATCATGTGTCAGATATTCATGTACAGTAAGTAAGTTTAGCCTAATAGTATTCTCAGCTTAGTCAGTCTCATTCGAGGATGAATTTTCCCAAGGGGGAGATAATGTAAGACCACACAAAAAATTTCTATCTGAAATCAGTACTTTAAGCTTATTAGGGGTCCTAGACTTAGAATATATTAACTAAGTATTCAGACTTAGTGCCATTTTATCCTTCGAAAGTTGTCAATCTCATTTCATGACCTTTACATCATTTAAATGTCGATATTTGAGTTAATTCATGATCAAGAATGTCAGTAGAGGTTCCCAAATAAGTTTTGGATTTTTTTGACCTCGTTTAGAACATGTTTTTAAAAGGTTGAGTCCTCAGTGTTAATTAGGTCTTCTTTCCACGCCCTTCATCCCCTAAAACATGAAATTAAACCCTTTGGAGAGCAATTATATTAATTCTTTCACAAATTTCTTAAGAAAAAGAACCCTAGGTGTTCAAATTTCAAATCAAGAACTCAAGAACACACCATTACCTTTTAGAAATTCATCATCTAAGGTATGTGAAGTGTTTATCCAAGGGTCACTTCCACCCTTGGAGCCCAAGAAATTGTTTTTAAACTTCAAGTTTATAGATTTCATGAATTCCATGTTGGGTTTGATTATGTTCATATTTATAATGATTTAATGGGATTCTAATCCATATATTATGATACATTTCATGTGAGGTTAATTGATATGTATGTAATATCATGAGGATCTATGTAGAACCCTTGTAATTATCAATGGGGATTTGAATTATGATGTCTACTTGTTGTTTAGTGTTATCTGCATATGTATGCTCACCAAGTGCTTGATGAATCTTTCATATGAACTAATATGGGAAAGAAATCATGTCATGCTAGCTTATTTGCAAGTTATACCATGCAAGAGTTTTATAAGATGTCTCTATAGATGCATTATGAATTCAATGTGCATGCTTATGCTAATCAATATCATGTGATGCTTTATTTTCATGATATCAAGTCCTGGAGGTATTTAATACCCGACAATTTAGTTGTTTACTTAGATATAGTGTCAATTATGAAAGAATCTTAGTAGTGAATCAAACAGTAGTACTCTCAGCTAGTTACGGAAACCTAGGAAATCACAGTAGTGCTCGTAATTCAGTTACAGTACTCAAATCAGACCTCAGTAAACTCAGTCAGTTAACAGAATCCAATAGTATTCCGTCAGCCCACGGAACTTAATGAGTGCAGTTCATTTCAGTCAGACAGTAATATCAGTAGCAATTCAGTCCAGTCTAGAACAGACTAGAAATCAGTTTAGTGTCCATTTAGTTGGGAGTAGAATTCAACACCGAGCGAACCCAGGGATGGGGTCATTCCTATCGACAGAGGGTTTGACCCTTAGTAGAAATCCCTGCGTTATAGAACTATGTAGCCAACATAGGTTGATATATCTTTCTGCCAGATATTATGAGGGTTGATACATCTCATTTGAGTTTTTCTTCCAGCGAGGGTTGATGGAAGAGCTTCATGTCAGAGCGAGTTAACTCACAGCTCGTCTATACCCGTGGCACGGTATTGACACCCTTCCAACTGAGGTTACAGGTTAGACCCCAATTAATTAAGAGAGGATCATATCAGTTAGATAATTACCTCCCACAATCTCAGCTCCAGTCTCAGTCTCAGAATAGAAATCACTTCAGTTCTACAGATTCGGGACGATCAAGTATAGTCACTCAACTCAGTCCGAAACTCAGTATAGTTCCACAAAATCAGGACTATCAGATACAGTCATTCAGTTATCAGAAATACAACATTAGTAAACTCAGAAATTAGTAGATCAGTAATCAGATTTAGAATTGAGTATTATCCTTTTCTTTATTACAGTATACATATTATTGCATGTATTTTTATTCAGTCATACTCATGTTATTAAGTTATTATTGTTCATACATAAGGACCCATGTATTTCATCCTAACTCACTGAGCATACCAGTATATTCAAAGTACTGAGGCATGCTTTTATTACGCTATCATGTCTAATATAATAGGTTTAGATGTACGGGCTCTAGAACACCCTTAGCAGTTCAGATTTTCAGCAGTCAGCGTAGTGGTAAGTCCTCAAAGTTTGAGGACATGGTTGTTTTCAGTATTTCAGTATTATTTTTAGTAGTCGGAGTTAGTTGGGGACTTATCCCATCAAATACACAGTTCAGAAAGACTAGAGGCTTTCCAGACGAGAGTATTTTTGTACAGTTATTCAGTTTTAAGTACTATTGTTCGGTTTTGGTATTGTCATACCCTATCCAATATTATTTATAGTATTGAACCTTATGGATAGTTTTTCGGCTACATACCGCATATATACAATATTATTATTCAGTTATTGCAGCAGGTACCAGTCATAGGTTAGCTTGTGGTCCTTCGGGATTATGAGCACCGTGTAGCATCTGGGGTATAGACTCAGGGCGTTACACACAAAAACCCTCTTTAAGCCTATATTAAATCCATTTACACATTCCCAATCATTTAACAAAGAGTATTTTAATTAGGAATTTCCCATTTGTATCGTCATACCAAAATTAGAGCTTGTAAGTCTAACTGTTTATGACATACAAAACCATTAAACACAGTTTTACTCTAAAGTTTCCAATTAAACAAAAACTTTGGTCGTCAAGGCCTTTCCAAAATCATTTGAAGACTAAACAAAACCAATTCATGTTCTGTTAACCATTTATGTAATTAAAGGATTACAAGAATAGTCAAACTATGTGAAAAAATCATATTCATTGTAAATTTCAGAAACAGGCTGAGGGCACATAATTTCCAACACCATATATCATGGCTAAATCATCAAATTGGGGATTTACCATGATCCCTTAGTTTAATAACCATTCCCATGCATCCCACAATGTTCAAAATAAAATATAAAGCATAATTATTACAGAATAAATCATGGATAAACATTTAAACCAATCACATTCATAACCCTCAACCCATAGTTCAAAACCCATTATAAAAACCATGAATAATAACAAATTTCATGCCATTAATAAAATACAAGTAAAGGGAATGATATGCATTCCTTGATTTCCAAGAAATTCGAAGAAACCCACACTAGTTGACCACCTCCTTGAACTCAATCCTTGAGTTGCATAGAGGAATTTTTGAGAGAATAGTTTGGAGTAATAAGAATGACCTTAATATATTGAAAAACTGGTAGAAATAGGTCCTTATAGTGATTAAAGTCATTTATAGGTGAAAATACCTCACTACCCCTATTTCCTTTTTAATTACACAAAACAACCATAAAATAACATAGGTTCATGGCACAAAACTTATCATGGCGGTTAAGCCTCCATGGCACAAACCATATCATGGAGGTTATCCTTCGTGACACGGGGCTATCACGAAGGCTCTCTTCCTTTGTGATCCAAAACTACCCCAAACTCCATTCAAAAAATCCTACACACTTCCAGGTTACCCTTTTAACATCCCCAAACATAATTTAAGTTGAAATAAATATTTCAACCACGAACAGGACAAAAGTGAAATGAAAAACTTTTGAGAGTGTTACAAACTACATGCTCTGAGCATGACTTCCTAGATAAACTCCACAAAAAGAGAAAACTTGCCAGGGATTTCGCCATAGGTATCCATTTTTTCAACTAGTATCTCTTACTTTATTTCTTTCTAGGTAAAACTTAACTTCAACCACTAATTGGAATCCAACTGAACTGAAAAAGGCTGATGCATGAAAATTTGAACCACAACACACTGATACAATCTCTAAAAAAAAACCAATGGCTCATGTAATCTAAAACAACAAACCAACACATGAGTCATGCAACCAACATTAAATTTGAATATACACTTTCCTTATCAAACAATACTTGCTATTTACTCTGAACCAGGAAGAAAATAACCATAGTTTCGTTCGTGTAATCTCATCACAGAGAACTTAAAAAACGAAATCTAATATGTTGAAAGTCCATATGGGTAACATGAGAATAAGCTCATAAGGTGTTGTCTGGATCATAAATGAAAATAATCAAGGAATAGAATCTAATCCAATGCTATAACTAGACTAAGTGGTAATCTAAACTGGAGGCCAAAAGATTTAGGCATAACTACTTATCACCAGATGATCCTCTCTAAGATGTCCCATCAACCAAGAATGGAGACATACTGAATCCAACTCAATTACATTACTCCAACAGATTATATCATCCAAACTTCTCGGAGAAAACTAAAGACCTGAGGTCAATGTTGAAGGGACCAATACCAAACCATAGGCTATCATCTGAACACTTACCAACTATAATCCATCTAAAGTTGACACGATCGCATAGGTAATAGCATAATAGGCGCAACCAGCCAATAAATGAAATCCAAACTATGACAAATCTAAAATGAAGGTTGTATGATAGCTTTATAAGTCTGTGCTAAAATCTACACACCAAGGCTGAATCGCACGATCTCAACTATCTAAACCAAATTTAAAGATGTATAGGCATTCATACTCATAATCTATAATAAATTCCAAATCGCTATTCCAAGGTGTCAAGTTAAAACCCAACCATTAAGCCTATATCAATCCCAATAATCTTAATTCAACTTTAGTGTTCAAATTTGATATATCAGAGATAAGTAATACCAAGCCTCAAACGAGATATATTTAAAGAATAAAAATCATAACAAGGTTAATCATCAACTAAAAAATGTAAGCAGCAAGCTCTATATCATCTTGAAGGTACGTAATATAACCACAAAATAGAAATCACACCATAGGATGAATCAATAACTCAAAATGCAAATAACTAACTCCATAACCACTACAGGGCATGAACTATCCAACCATACTCAAAAATACCCCCAAGTATGCAGACCACACCAGAAAAGGCAAAAACTCTAGCAACTCAAAGAGATGAAACTTAAGCCGAAACTGATCATTCCAATACTCAATCTCGATTAACAATTACCATCGGCACATATCATTAAGGAGTAACACTCCACCAAGACCTATTAGGTCGAACTAACTCTAAAATAGGGATTTCCTGAATCCACCCAAGTAGGACAATCATAACTCAAACAAACCAAATAACTCAAGATAACAAATTTTCCAACTTTCCAACTAAAGAAGAGATCATGGGAAAGGCCACCTGCCCCTAACTTTAAAACTTCGATTAACAAAAAACATAGCATAGAAAGAAATGAGTATCCAATCTCAACACTAATAACAAGGGCAAACCATCACAAGGGAATATACCCAACAAATCTAGGATATGAATCTATGACATCTCAACATCAATATCAAAATCACTATGAGGCAATGAAATAGCCACAAAGGAAGAACGGACCCAAATCTAGTCAAGCTCAAAAATAGGCTAAATTTGAAGGATAGCCAACACCGAATTCTTTGTATCTCGGGAGGCAAGTCTAAGAATAACAAACTCAATAATGGGAATATAAATAAATTGCCAACTCTAGAGTTATATAGAACCACAGAAGGTCTACTTACTTTTGATACCATAATTCATTCTTGAATCAATCTAAAATAGCTAACTAAGAGGGAAAATAATCAAGCTCGCCACACTATGTGAAATAAATTTTCAATAAGGTTGTATCTTCTCAACCACCAAATAAGATCACAGAAATAAAATTCTAACTAGATAATACTACTTTATACAACTACCCAATGAGGATCAATTACGTCAAGTAACAATATCAACAATATCAATAACCTCAAGAAGTAATAGCAATAGCAACAACAATATCAACTTCAAATACTAAATAGGCGGCACAAAAATGAACATCAATAATATGTACCACTCAAGGGCCATGATAAGGACAATGTGCAAAGATAAATGGGACTCAAACCCCAAAAGCTACGCCCTTAGGTAGAAAATATTAACGCAGATCTACTCTATCCACTACTAAAAGAAATAAACCATATAGTAGTAACATAATCATGAATTTAATAATAAGGCACATAATGTAACACCCCGAGTCTATATCCCGGAAGCTACACGATGCTCATAATCCCAAAGGACCACAAATGAAACTATGATTGGTACCTACTATAATAACTGAATAGTAATACTGCAAATATGCAAAAATTAGGTGAAAAACATGCCATAAGGTTCAATATGGTAGTAAAACTGAATACGGTATAACAATAGCAAAATTGAAACATCTGTCTAAAAATACTCTAGTCTGAAAAGCCTCTAAACTATCTGAAATGTGGAGTTGATGGGACAAGTCCCAAACTAACTCCAGCTACTGAAATAAAACTAAAATACTAAAATAATAATTATGTCCTCAAACTATAAGGACTTACCACTAACTCTGACTGATAAAAATCTATAACTATTAGGGATGATTAGGAGCCCATGCATCTGAACCTATGATATAAGATATCATAGCGCAAAATAAAAGTATGCATCAGTACTTTGAATGCACTGGTATGCTAAGTAAGGTAGGTTGAAATTCATGGCTTCATATGCATGAATAATACAGACTAAATGATATGAATATAACTGAATGAGTGTTCATGCATGAATACATAAACTTTAACTGAGATCCTGATAACACTGGATACTGAGTTCTGAATTACTGATTTACTTATATTTGAGTTTACTAATACTATTTAGTTGATAACTGAGTGACTATATTTGATAGTCTTGATCCTGTGGAACTATATTGAGCTCCATACTGAACTGAGTGACTATATCTGATAGTCCTGAATCTGTAGAAATAAACTGAGTTCTATTTTGAGACTAGAACTAAAACTGAGACTGTAGAAAGTAATGATCTAACAGACTTGCCCCTTTCTGAAGTGATTGGGGTCCAACCTGTAACCCCAGCTGGAAGGGTGTCAGTATTGTTCTACGAGTAAAGACAGGTTGAGTCATACTCATCTGGCAGGTCCTCTGAACGAGAATGGTGGTACATTTAACTGGCAGGTAGATTACCCTATCAACCCTCAACTCGCAGGTTGATGTCTCAACCTATGCTATCTACATAGTTCTGGAACATAATGACTGATTTTAAGGATCACACCCTCTCATGCTAAGTAAGTCCCCATACGTGGGTTCACTCGGTGTTGAATCCTACTCCCAACTGAATAGACATTAAACTAATTTCTAGTTCATACTAGGCTTGACTGAACTATTAATGATTATACTTTCTAATTGAACTGAATTAAGCTCACTGAGTTCCATTGACTAATGGAATACTACTGAATTCTGTTAACTAGCTAAATTTACTTAGGTCTGAACTAAATACTGAACTGGACTGGACTGGTACTGAGTCTACTGAGTTTTCTTGTGTTCTATAACTAACTGAGAGTACTACTAATCATGGCATGACTGATACTGTCCTAAGACATACCATGGCTCTAGGTAATCAGCTAAATTATCGGTTATTAAATACCCCCAGGACTTGATAGCTTAAATTATAAGACATGGCACAATCTTGAAACATGATAAATAACTATTTGATCATCATTCATTCATTAGGACATTCTAGAAAACACTTGTATGACATGAACTTGAATACATGCTAACATGATATATTTTCATCATAAAATTCTCACGAACAACTCATCAAACACTTGGAAAGCATTGTATATGCATATAGTATAAATCAACATATGAACATCATAGTTTAAAGGCTTTAACATTAATTCACATGATACTACACACATAATAGTTGTTTTTACATAAATCTTGAACTTAATCATGGAATAGAAATCCAATCAACATTATAATCGTGAATATACCAGAATCTAAATCATGGAAAGTATAAAATCAAGCTACTTGAAGTTTAAAAGAGTTTCTTGGACTCCAAGGGTGGAAGGAACCCTTGGATGAACACTTGACATACCTTGGTTGCTAAATTCTTGAACATTAATGGTGGAATCTTGAGCCTTGAATTTGAAATTCAATCTCCTAGGGTTTTTGTTCTTGAGAAATTTATGAATTAATGGGTGTAAGTTGTTATTAAAAGGCTAAATTTCATGTTTTGGGGGGATGAAGGACGTGGGAAAAGACCCAAATACCCCTAAGGACGTGGATTTTTAATGACTGAAAATTGAATTTTTGATTCACAGACAGATGTGTTGCGTCATTGGCATCGATGCGATGGCCAATGCACCGCGTTGAGTCTGCGTCGGTTTACTAGAAATTGCCATTAGAGCTAAGGAAAAATATTGATCGAAGCGCCTCGCCTAGATTGCGTTGATGCACTTCTTTGGATTACCAAACGTGGTTCAAACAAGGTTCAAAAAATAAAAAACTCGTCCGAGAACACCTACTGACATTCCTGATCATGAATCAATCTAAACATCGATAATTTAAGGTCATAAGAGTTGTGAAATAGAGTTTCTAACTTACGAAGGCCAAAATAATACTAAGTCTGAATACTTAGCTAAAAAATTTAAGTCTGGGACCCCTTAGCAAGCTTAAAAGACTGAGTTGAGCTTAGGATTTTGGTGGGTCCTACAATATCTTCCCCTTAGGAACATTCATCCTTAAATAAGACTAATTAAACTGATAATACTGATAGACTGGATTTAGACACTGGATATGCACAATTGAAGTATGATTTCATGACTAAAATTATTGATATATTGAATTATCATACTGAACATGCATATTTGATGCATGAGTGCATGGCTGAACATAATTCATGAATATGTGACTAGGATTACTCTAAGATAAGCTTATATAATTGACATATATGTCTGATGCATGAGTACATGACTGAACTGATTTGTGAATGCATGACTGAATATGCAATATTTATTGATACCAAGTTGGTAGCTATATCTGAACATGAGACTGAGTAGATTAAAAGGAAAACCATTACCATGAGATGAGTCTGAGTTTGTGGAGAAAAGGTGAGGATACTCGGTCCACATGCCTCCTTTTGCTTCCCAAGTATCTTCCTCCACGGACTAATTCCACCAAAGTACTTTGACTAAAGGGACTTTTTTGTTCCTCAATCAGCGAATTTGATAATCAAGGATTTTGACTGGAACCTCTTCATAAGAGAGGTTGTTCTGAATATCTATGCCCTCTATAGGGACTACGACTGATGGGTCACCTATGCATTTCTTTAGAAAGGAGACATGGAACACTGGATACACTGAAGCTATGTCTGAAGGCAACTCAATATCTAAGCTACCTTTCTGAAATGGATGAGAATTCGGTAAGGACCGACATATCGTGGAATGAGTTTCCTCTTCTTGCCAAACCTATTCACTCCTTTCATTGGATAAATTTTGAAATATACAAAATCACCAATCCCAAACTCTAGATCCTTTCTGTGTACATCTGCGTATGATTTTTGTCGGCTCTAAGCTATCTTAACCCTTTCCCTGATCAACCAAACATTCTCTAAGGTATCAATTACCAATTCAGGTGCTATAACTATTGCCTCACCTACTTTAAACCAACCAATAGGAGATCTACACCTCCTCCCATAAAGAAACTCAAATAGAGCCATCTAAAAATTGGAATGATAGTTGTTGTTATATGAAAATTCAATCAAAGGCAAGTGGTAATCCAATCTACCTTTAAAGTCTATCGCACACGCTCGAAATATATCTTATAATGTCTGAATGGTCCTTTCTGTTTGGCCATCTTCCTAAGGATGAAAGGTTGTACTTAGGTGAACTCGGGTACCAAGACCCTTTTGGAATGCATTCTAGAAATTAGAGATAAATTGGGTACCTCTATCTATGATAATGGACAACGGAACACTGTACTATCTAATCAACTTTATGATATAGAGTTTGGCATAATCCTTGACTGAATAAGCGGTATGGACTGGTAGAAAATGAGTTGATTTGATCATCCTATCTTTAAAGACCCAAACTGAATCATGCTGGCAACAATTATGAGGCAAACCGATCACAATGTCCATGTTCACTTATTCCCACTTCCAGGTGGGAATACTGAACTCTTGCATGGACCCACTAGGCTTCTGATGCTCGATCTTAACCTTCTGACATGTTGAGCAGTTAGCCATAAACTCTGTAATGTCTCTCTTCATCCCACTCCACCAATAGATCTCCTGCAAATCACAATACATCTTAGTGTCCCATGGACAAATAGAGTAGCACGCACCATGCATCTCTGTAAGAATTCACTGCCTCAAGTCATCTACACCTGGGACACATAGCCAAACCTGGCAACACAACACATTATCTCCTATTTGGGAGAAAACCTCTACCTTCGGATCTCTGACTGATTCTTTTAACTTAGCTAGACTAGGAACCCTATCCTACTTTTCCTTCTCTTCGGAAATAGGGATGAGTCTTAACTACTCTGTACCCATACACTACCTTCTAAAGAATCGACTAAGCAAACACCTAGTTGGGATAGCTGATGAACTTCCTGAGCTAACACTTTCTTACCGTCCTCCTCGTGAGAAACACTACCCATAAACATCATATTGAGAGCGTCATCCACAACATTAGCTTCACCCGAATGATACAAGACGCTCATGTCATAGTTTTTCAACAACTCCAACCACCTTCTCTGACGGAGCTTTAGGTCTTTCTGAGAAAACACAAACTGCAGGCCTTTATGGTCTGTGAACACATCAACATGCACACTATAAAAATTGTTCCTCCAAATCTTTAAGGCAAATACTACTACTGCTAACTTAAGATCAAGAGTAGGATAGTTCTGTTCATGGGGCTTAAGTTGTCTAGAGGCGTAGGCTATGACCTTACCTCTCTGCATCAAAACACACACCAAACCGACTCTGGAGGCATCAAAATATACCACAAACCCATCTGAACCAGCTGGTAGGGTCAAAACTAGAGTTGCAGTGAGTCGAGTCTCCAACTCCTGAAAATACTTTTCACAAGAATCTGACCATTGGAATTTGAATTTCTACTGAGTCAATCTGGACATAGGGGATACAATAGATGAAACTCCCTCAACAAACCGCCGGAAATAGCCAGCCAAGCCCAAGAAACTCCTAATATCTTATGGAGAGATGGGTCTAGGCCAGTTTCTCACTACTTCTGTCTTTTGGGGATAATCTCTAATGCTTTCAGGGCCCGAACCGGGGCCCTGGCCGTGAAGAGCATTCTGAACCATGAAAGTCCGAAACACCCCTAACTATCTGGTAATCATGAACATAATGCTTATGATAAAAAGAAATGCGGAAGATACACAATATTACGGAAACATAGTCACTAGTCTAATGAAATCAATAATGGGAAATAATGTCCCACAACATTTACGACATCTGAAAACCGTCTGTGAAATCTCTACTGTATGAATAAAACAAACAACTGTCTAAAAATTGGGACAAGGCCCCCAGTAGACCCAAAACTATTAAAGGATAAATAAATTGCAAGACATCAGGCCTTCCAGAATATAGAAGGCTCACCACTTGACTCTGCAAATCTGTCTGAAGAATCTACTAATTATCTGGACCCCTAGATTGTTCCTCCGAACCTAGGAGGGAAAGGGGTCAATACAAAGTATAGGTATGCAGAGTAATCCAAAACAAAGTAGAGATTTTTATATAAACTAAATGAGAGTTGTTATAAAACACATTACTGCAAGATGATTTCAAAAATACATGGGCTTAGTATAATGATTTTTCAACAAAAATGCAACATATCTGAGCTAGGTGGTACACCCTACAATTTCACCTTATCACCAACTATCAAATCTTGACTGCCACCAAGATTAGAGTATAAGTGAGGGAAAGACACACAAGATCACACAGCAGGGTGTCTTGGGCCAATCAAGTATGGTAGTGCACAAAATCACAAAGCAGGGATCCTAACCATAGTCCTAATTTGGGATGACATAATGTCAGGTACATATGATCACACAGCAGGGTACCAAGTTCCTGAGTCGGCAAACACGATTTCCAGCATAGAGTCATTTGACTCGTGCTTTCTTCGAGTAACCACCTATCTCACAAAATCAATGCATGAAACTCATTTTAATCAATCACATGTCATACTCTACAGGGTATCGTGATACTCGACTTGCAAGTCATCAATATCACATCAACTTTTGAACTTCTCATACCGTTTACCATATGCATATATGTATGACTTTCACACCATTAAAACACATACACCATGGTTCTCAACATGCAATTATTCATGAAGTTTAATCATTTATGAGTAATGTCATATCAATTACAAAACCCATGCTCTCAATGGTTTAACACTAGTATAATATGGGGTATAAACATTATCATGGGGAATTTATTAAATTCACAACTAATGTACATCGCACCCTTTTGAAATTTCAGGTCAGATGTTCACAATTCAACCATTTAAATACATTCAAACAAATAATCCCATGATATCTCAATAATTCTTTCAAAATCATATATCAAAATATGTTATTTGTATCAATTAAAAACCCCCATTTGTAAAAATATATATATACTTGTATAAATTTAAAGTCTTTTGTAACTTCCTTTTTGAAAACGTAACCATGAAATTTAGGACAAACCCACATACCTCTATTTCGAAGAATAATGAATGATTCTTGAAGCTTAAGGATTGGGGATTCCGAATCTCTAATTATCTTCAAAAACTCATGGTTGAATCTTGAATTATTTGGGATTCTTGTTTGAAACCCTCGAGAGCGTTCTTGATGAATTTTGGTGAATGTGTATGTATTTAGGTGTATTTGGGATTAAATCCCGTGTTTGGATGGGTTTGGGGCCATTTGAAATGTGTAGTTTGACCTTAGAATTTTAAATTCAGGACTGGAAAGCCATATAAGGCTTCATCACGATGCGCTGGAAATTGCGATGAGCTACTAGAATCGACAATTGTCAATTTAAGGCTCAGCGTGATGCGGTGGCCAGTCAAACGGCAATGCTGACACTAAAAATTCTCTAACTTCTTCACCAAGTGTCCTTTTTAGGAAAATTTGGTTCGATGGAAAGCTAATTCGAAGATATTTCATTTGATATATAATAGGCCACCTAGTTCGTCACATATAATGAGTTATGAAAGATTGAAGTTGACTCAAGTTTCAACGTTCACTAAAACTTGAATGATAGGAAAGTTTTCAACCCGTCTTTGAGTTAGGGTACTTCAATGATCTCAATTCATGCTCAACTAGATTCACACACTACATAATTGATTACTCACTAAATTTACATAGGATTCATGAATTTTGCAACCTCTATGTGAAAGAATAATGGTTTACGTTCTAGCCCGAAATGCTGGGTGTTACATTATCTCCCCCTTGGGATCATTCGTCCCCAAATGATGGGTAAGGACTTGTTGAAATACTAAAAGTGTAGAATAAAGATCATAGTCTCACATTAAACATTTTTCTTCGACAAAATATGGAATGCTAGCAAACAAGATTCATGATAACCCCTAGTGAAACTTGTAAGCACGAAACATGATATAATGAGACTTTACATAAGGATGATCAGGTACATGAGCTTTATGCATAATAATCTTCAAAACATAAGGCTGGGATTTATTTGGTGATCATAGACCGAATTTATATTGGTACTAATAATGAAAGAAGATTTTTCGAAGAAGGTAGGGATAGAATCATTCTCCATCTCTCATTATACAATGAAATAGATATTGCACTTTGAAACACTACTCATCCATGTCCAAACAACAAACAACACACTTCATCACTTCCAACTTACAATTCTTCCATCACACATCTAACCACAAGAGTTTGAGCCTCAATGCAAAGCATTTTTTATGTTAAAGCCTAACTCATAGTAACAAGGTGGTAACTTAAGCTACAGGACCCTGTACTATACATCCCTTTAATAAATTCTTTACCTCATCAATATCATCAAACACTCTTCGATTTTTAACTAAGAGGGTACTAACCACATAGCACACAAATTTTCGTTTTCAACAGTCACAACGTTCAAGCCTAATCAACTACACCAACTTCATGGATCTGCACACCAAGACCAACAATTTCAATCACCCTACAAATATTTTTCACCACATTCCTTCTTCTTAGCTAATTCACACAAAAAAAGTTCACCTCCTTATTTTTTCTTTTCACCTATAACCTCAGCTCGAGAATCATATCAAAATTTTAACCTTCAAGCATATCTACTCCTCTACCTAACACATCACCACTTTTCTACAGCCACCATTATACTATCATACGGAGGGTCATTAAGAGACTCGAGCATAATTGTCAAGAATGGAAATAACACCATTAAACCATAACTTCTACTCATTGCGCTGCTCAAGAAAGGACGTAAAATGAAGATATGATAGAATAACCACAAGGTGGTCCATATAACAAGTCTCTGTATTATAAGTAAAGAGTCATTCGGAAAACACAATACAACATAAATTCTCAGGACATAGCACAGGGAGAAATATTGGTGCATATATCAAGACAAAATAGGGGAAAGAGACAGGATCCCCCTCCTAGATTTGGAAAAATTGGTAAGATAAACTAGGCACCTAACGCGATAAAAGACGCGAAGCATCGAGATCACGTCGAGAAACTGGTTTGCCAACGTGATTACCGATGCGGCACGCTGCTATCTCATTGATCCACTGGTTTGCTTACTTTAACGCATCTCAAACGTGGTCAAAAAAATCTAAAACTTTACCCGAACCACCCCTTTACACTTTTGAACATGAATCAACTGAAAAACTTACGCCTTGGGGTCGAGAAGATCAATTTAAAATCATGGAAGTTAAGAGCTCATAAATATGACTAAATCTTTTAACCATTAGAAATATTTTCAGGTTACAAGCTCTCCATACATGCCACTAAGAGTGGTATTGAGTCGAGAATGCTACAGACTGTTACATCTCAACTAAGATAAGGATTTTCTCTTGAAACGATTGCTCCTCATTTAAGGAACTGAGATTTTTGCCATAAGTTTGCATAAACCTTATCACTTTGTCTAAACCCAACATAGGATTAATCAGTGACATATAGAATCATATTTCCTTAAGACCAAGCATGCTGAGAGACATAGATTTTCATGGATCATGAACAACATAACATATGGCCTGAATACATGAAAGACTGGATTACTGAGAGACATAATTGCTTCTAGTTTGGAGGTCATATCATTGACATAAGTCCATGGGAAACTCGAATCATAGGCATAGGCATAACTTGAATAGATGACGTAAGACATTGGCGGAATAATCTCTGAAATTGAAGTAGGAGGAGTATACTTGAGTAAGAATAGACTTATCATGATTTCTCCCCCGCAACTTGTCAAATTGAGAAAAAATTGGGAACAAACTTAATTCCCCATCTACCCCTTAGATCAGAGTCACACCTCTAGAATTGCAGACATAACCTCACATCAAAATCTGTAGCCACAACCTCCATGCAAATGAGATATCACCATAAACTTCAACTCTAAACTCTCCCTGATGAACTATACTCGGAAGGTCTTGCTTCCTGAGAAAAAAATGCTACTCTTAACATTCGCTAGCGTCAATAGCTAGCACTATACAACTCTCACTCTCGTGAGTGCACGCACCCACACTCCTTATCATAAAAGGGGTATCAGTATATACATGAACTCAAACTTTTCTCATTAATCCCTAATACAAAGGCACTATATTATTTTCTAGGACATTTTTTTCTAACATTCAGAGTCATCGACTTACAACTAATATTTCTATGTGCATAGAAACCCACACTTCTAAACACTTAACACTCCATCTTTAATTTTCTTAGGATACTATCATTACATCTCAAATCACATAATCAACAACTTAACGAAATCTGTAAAACTATACCGAAGGCACATATTTCTTACCTATATTTCCTGAATTCAACTATAACGAACACCATACAACAACAACAACCCATGAGTCTTACTCAGATGCCCCCCTCATACTACAAATTTCAAAAACACAAACTAGGTACAACGTACACTTATACGTATAAAACTTTATTAACAACCTGCTACGTTCTACTTCTTCCAATATACCCATGTTCTTAACCACTTAATGATTCAACCACAATTCATCATTTTAACACTAGTCCTCATGTACATATATCCCTCACGATTACCTCTTAAACTTTTCATAAATCTTTAACCTGGGCTCTTTGACAAATCATATCAAGCCTACTAATTCATTCCCATAAATCATACATCATTAATCATAAAATACTATTCTCGCCACCGTATTCTATAATCTATAATTCAAGCCTATAGTCTAGCATCCATTGTCTACCACTAATAACGCAAAGCATGCAACATAATATATTAGTCAATCAAAATGGGAAATCAACTCCAACTGCTCATTTCATTCAAATACTACCTACAATCACAATCCCCTCCATGACATCACTATTATAGCTCAAAATTCACTTCATACCTTCTCACATGAAGTACTGGTTTACATCTACTAAGGAAAAGAAGATTAAGGGGGAAAAATCACACAATAAACATGGTCAACCTTAATATTCTATCCTACCCCATACAATCTTATCTACTTATATGGCTTCCACACATCACACTTACTTACTCAAGTGCACATTTAGACTACCATCCAATTCCACAAACAACCATGAGTCTATAATTATAACTTACTGGCTAATCTAGCCATTTTCATGCTTCAAGCAAGCAACAATTCACCTTCATTACCAACTCGATCTCATGCCATAAGATTCGGCTATACATATATTCAATAAATTGCCCTTACCGCTTTTCTTGCCATTTTGCCTCTAAACCCCCAGTTCCAACCAATACAAGAACAACTGGAAGAATAACAAATTGCTAGTGGATCAAAATAGGCCTAACACGACTTTACTAGACTTTGATTTTTTCTTTTGTTTTGAACAAGGAAATGAAATGAATAAAAAAGCAACTATTCTAGTGAATCGAAAGAGCCCCACACGGCTTCACTAGACTTTGTTTTCAACAACACAAGGATATCAAGATTACAAGAGATAAAAACTTGACACATAATATCCAATGGCCGAAGAATACACATCTTACTCTATATAAATAAAATTCTGAGTTAAAGACTTCCTCCACAAATTACCATACAATCCATATATGCTACTAGCAACCATATTAGTTTATCACCATAAAAGGGTAAATCATACTCAAACATCGGTTATTCAACTAAAATATTTACTTACACAAAAGTCTTCCTCACTCTAACTTCAAAATTTATGACATTACATCACCAACTTCTTGGTCTAACATCACTACAATAGGTCATGACACCGACACTTAACTTGTACTACTACTACTCGGGTGAAAATACAGTTCCAATATTTTGTTACACATCACCCCCCTTAAGTTTGACATCTGTAACATAAATTCTGAAAGGGACTTAATACACTTAATACCGCAGGCTAGAAAGTATGATTTCATTGATATTAAAGTTTACATAGAATCAATATACTCTGAAGCACTAACAGACTCTTCTCAAGTCCTTGCACAACATTTTTTTTATAATCTTTATGGCTCAATTAAAAAGGACCATACCATTTAGCTTCTGAACTTCTGTACTTGATTAACACCAACAAAGAGACACATCTGAGCACATCAAAGAAAAGAATTGGGATGACTTTACTTTCGTATGGACAACACCATTGCATGAATTAGTGTATGGAAGAGGAACATTCTAACTTCATAGCACGAACTAGAACATGAAGAAACACAGGCATTCCTAAACGCCTTGTAGCCTCCTACTTATAAGTGTGGCTCGCTACACACCCATAAATAAGACTCTACCCGACGTGATTTCGCAGATACCCTAGGACCATGAACCGTGCTTTGATACCAAGTTTGTCATGAACTAAACCGGAGCCCTTGCCGTAATGAGCACTCCAAACCATGAAGTCCCAAAACACCCTAATTTATCTGGTAACCATTCACATAATTCATATGATATAAAGAAATACGGAAGATACAAAATATTACGAAAACATGGTCACGAGTGTAATGAAATCAATAATGGGAAATAATATCCCACAACATCTATCGGCATCTGAAAACCGTCTGCGAAATCTATACAACATGACTAAAACAAACAACTATCTAAAAACAGGGACAAGGCCCCCAGTAGGCCCAAAACTATTAAATGATAAATTAACTTCCAGATATCAGGCCTTCCAGAATATAAAAGGCTCACCACTTGACTCTGCAAATCTGTCTGAAGAATCTAACGATTATCTGGACCCCTAGTCTGTGCCTCCGAACCTGGGAGGGAAGGGGGTCAATAAAAAGTACTGGTACGCAGAGTAATCCAAAAAAAATAAGAGTTGTTATAAAACATATTATTCCAAAATGAGAGTAGTTTTTATATAAACTAAATGAGAGTTGTTATAAAACATATTATTCCAAAATGATTTCAAAAATACATAGTCTTAGTATAATCATTTTTCAAAAAAAATGCAACACATCTAAGCTAGGTGGTACACCCTATAATTTCAAATTTTCACCAACTGTCAAATCTTGGTTGCCACCGAGATTAAAGTATAAGTGAGGGAAAGACACACAAGATCACACAGTAGGGTGTCTCGACCTAATTAAGTATGGTAGTGTACAAGATCATAAAGCAGGACTCCTAACCATAGTCCTAATTTGGGATGACATAATGTCAGATACATAAGATCACATAGTAGGGTACCAAGTTCCCGAGTCATGAAACATGGTTTCTAGCGTAGAGTCATTTGACTAATTCTTTCTTTGGGTAACCACCTATCTTACAAAATCAATGCATGAAAATCATTTTAATCAATCACATGTCATACTCTGCAGGGTATTGTCATACCCAACTTTCAAGTCATCAATATCACATCAAGTTTCTAACTTCTCATACCACTTACCACATGCACATATGTATGACTTTCACACCATTAAAACACATACACCATGGTTCTCAATATATAATTATTCAAGAAGTTTAATAATTTATGAGTAATGTCATATCAATTGCAAAACTCATGCTCTCAATAGTTTAACACTAGTATAATATGGGGTATAAACATTATCATGGGGAATTTAGAAAATTTACAACTCATGTACATCACATTCTTTTGAAAATTCAGATCACGTGTTCATAATTCAACCATTTAAATATATTCAAACAAACAACCCCATGATATCTCAATAATTCTTTCAAAATCATATATCAAAATATGTTATTTGTATCAATTGAAAACCCCCATTTGTAAAAACATATATATACTTGTATAAATTTAAAGTCATGTGTAAATTCCTTTTTGAAAACATGCCCATGAAATTTAGGACAACCTCGCGTACCTCTATTTCAGAGAATAATGAATGATTCTTGAAGCTTACGGATTGAGGATTCCAAATCTCTAATTATCTTCAAAAACTCACAGTTGAATCTTGAATTATTTGGGATTCTTATTTGAAATCCTAGAGAGCATTCTTGATGAATTTTGGTGAAAGCGTATGTATTTAGGTGTATTTGGGATTAAATCCCGTGTTTGGATGGGTTTGGGGCCATGGGAAATGTCTAGTTTGACTATAGAATTTATAATTAAGGACTAGAACACCATATAAGGCTTCACCACGATGCGCTAGAAATCGCGATGAGCTACTGGAATTGACAATTGTCAATTTAAGGCTCAACGCGACGTGGTGTCCAGTCAAACGGGAATGCTAACACTAAAAATGCTCTAACTTCTTCAATGAGTGTTTTTAGGCGAATTTGGTATCGATGGAAAGCTAATTCAAAGATCTTTCATTTGATATATATTAGGTCACCCAGTTCGTCATATATAATGGGTTATGATCGATTGAAGTTAACCCAAGTTTCAACGTTTACTAAAACTTGAACGATAGGAAAGTTTTCAACCTGTCTTTGAGTTAAGTCACTTCGATGATCTCAATTCATGCTCAAATAGATTTACACACTACATAATTGATTACACACTAAATTTGCATAGGAATCATGAATTTTGCAACCTCTATGTTAAAGAATAACGGTATACGTTCAAGCTTGAAATGTGGAGTGTTACAAATGCCATCACCGTAAATGATATTCCCAAGGAAAGCTACTGACCTTAGCCAAAATTTGCACTTACTGAATTTGGCGAATAGATGATGGTTTTTGAGAGTCTACAATAATATTCTGAGTTGATTTGCATGATCATACTCAGATCGGGAGTAGACAAGGATGTCATCTATGAAGACTATGATGAATGTGTCCAAGTACTGCTTGAACACACGGTTCATTAAGTCCATGAAGGCTGCAAGGGAATTGGTAAGACCAAAGAACATGACTAAGAATTCGAAGTGACCATACCGAGTTTTGAAAGCTGTCTTTGGGATATCACATTCTCTGACTCTGAGCTGATGATAGCCCGATCTGAGGTCTATCTTGGAGAAGTAACTGGCACCCTAAACTTTGTCAAACAAGTCATCAATTTTGGGAAGTGGATACTTGTTCTTGACCATGACTTTATTTAGCTGATGGTAATCAGTACACATTCTGAGAGAACCTTCTTTCTTACGCATGGATAAAACTCATGTGCCCTACGGTGACATACTGGGTCTAATAAATACCTTATTTAGGAGATCTTTTAACTTTTTTTAATTCTCTGAGTTCTGATAGAGCCATTCTATATGTTAGAATAGATATGGGCTGAGTATCTGGAAAAAGGTCTATTCCATAGTCGATTTCCCTTTCAGGAGGAACTCTGGGAAGATCTTTGGGAAACACATTAGGAATTTCACATGATACTGACACCGATTCAAGAGTAGAGGTTTCTGAACTAGTGTCCTGGACTAGAACGAGATGGTATATACATCCCTTAGATATAATTAATTTCGCCCGAAGGAAAGAAACAAGCTGACCCCTAAGTGCAGAAGTACTGCCCTCCATTCTAGGACGGGCTCATTTGGAAACTAAAATTTGACAATTCTATTTCTGCAGTCGACTGTGGTATAGCAGGAATTAAGCCAATCCATGTCGATAAGGACATCAAAATTTGTTATCTCTAATTCGACTAAGTATTCTAAAGTGACTTTATGAGATATCATAATTGGAAAGTTCTTGTATACCCACTGGGCTATGATAGATTAAACCACTGGGTTAGAGACTGAGAAAGTCTCTACAAGAATTTTGGGACTGACTCGGAAATCAACGGCTATATTTGGAGTAACAAAGGACAAAGAAGCTCTTGGATCTAGCAAAGCATAAACATTTAAATGGAAAACTTATAACATACCAGTGACCATATTTGGAGAACTTCCCTGATCCTGTTGGGACTGAGGAGAATAGAGTCTATTTGGGAGCTTTCCACTGGTGGCATAGGAAGCGGCACCCTGCTGATTCGGGCGACCGGACTAAGCTGGGGGATGGTTATACTGACCTTGAGAACCTGACTGAGGACAATTTTTGACTTTGTGTCCTGGCTTGCCAAACCCAAAACACACATCGTTGTTCACTCTAAAGATACCCTTGTGATTTCTGCCAAATTTCTGACAAAGGTGATTAGTTTGGGCGCTGCTGACACTATCCTGTGGTTTAGGTCCTGGTGCCCTATCTCTCTTTCGGTCTCTAAATTTTGGAACTGGAGCACTGGCTGAGGATGAAGCTGGAACTGAGGATTTTAGGCAGAACTGAGAATGATTCCCACCTTCTGACTTAGGCTAAGCAAAGTTTGAACTACATGTTCTCGTTTTCTTGTCCTTCCTCTCCTTCTCTTTATTCTTAGCCTCTTTTATTTGTTGAGAATAGACCATGAGCCTGGATATATCCATCTCCTTAATCAACATTGCGGTCCTACACTCCTTGACCACACTATTAGACACGCCAAACACATACTTACTCATTTTAGATTTGGTACCTACTACTACATGAGGAGTGTATCTGGATAATTGATTAAACTTGAGAGAATACTCTTTAACTATCATGTTTCCCTGCTTCAGATTTATAAACTCCAAAATCTTCACTTTTCTTAACTCTAATAGGAAGAGCCTATCCAGAAAAGCAGTGGAAAACTCCTCCCATTTTATGGACCCTGCATCTGCGGACCTTTCTGGTTTCCACTATTTGAACCATGAGTGGGCCACATCATGCAACTGATATATGACCAACTCAGCACTTTTAACAGTAGTGACTCCAAAAATTTCTGTAACTTTCTGCACCTGATAAAGAAACTCCGGAGGGTCCTCATCTGACTTAGACACAGTAAAAGATAGAGGGTTCATACGGGTGAAATCTTAAATCCTGACAGCAGTGGTATTCACCACTGGGTTGGCTGGAACAACAGCTGGATATTTATTTTGGGCTGCCACAGAATGAGCTAGGGTGATTAAAGCTGCTCTATATTCAGTGTGGGATACATATTCATCTAGATGAACTAGCTAGATAGGTTGGGGTTCAGGATGGTATCCTATTTCTCTTCCCTTAGTCCTCTTTAGAGGCATATTCTATAAACGAAAAAGAAATTTGGATTACAAATGGAGTTTAACTAGTGCTCACACTCACTCGCACGATATGAGTACTGAAAGAAGGGAACTTTTCCTAAAACACCTCACAGCCTCCTGTCCATAAGTGTGGCACGCTATATACCCATGCATAAGATTCTACTAAATGCATTTTTCAAACTTCCTAGAACACTGTTGAACCTTAGGCTCTGATACAAAGTTTGTAATTCCCCAAGTCTGTACCTCAGATACTACACGATGCTCATAATTCTGAAGGACTATAAGTTAACCCATGGATGGTACCTGCTGCAAGAACTGAATAGTAATACTGCAATTATGTGGAAATTATGCAAAAACCATTCCATAAAGTTCAATACTATAGTAAAACTGAATACGGTATAACAATACCAAAACTGAAACATTTGTCTAAAAATACTCTAGTCTAAAAGGCCTCTAAATTGTCTGAAGTGTGGAGTTGATGGGACAAGTACCCAACTAACTCCGGCTACTGAAATAAAACTAAAATGCTAAAATAATAATCATGTCCTCAAACTATGAGGACTCACCACTAACTCTGACTCTGAAAATCTATAACTTCTAGGGATGATCGGGAGCCCGTGCGTCTGAACCTATTATATTAGACATCATAGCACAAGAGAAAAGTTTGTGTCAGTACTTTTAATGTATTGGTATGATAAGTGAGGGAGGTTGAAATGCATGGGTTCATATGAATGAACAATACTAACTGAATGACACGAATATAACTAAATGAGAGTACATGCGTGAATACATAAACTATAACTGAGATTGAGATAACACTGGATACTGATTTCTAAATTACTGATTTACTGATATTTGAGTTTATTAATACTGAGTAGCTGATAACTGGGTGACTTTATTTGACAGTCATGATCCTGTGGAACTATACTGAGTTCCATACTGAACTGAGTTACTATATCTAACATTCCTAAGTCTATAGAACTGAACTGATTTCTATTCTGAGACAGGAACTGAAACTGAGACTGTGGGAAGTAATCATCTAACCGACATGCCCCTCTCTGAACTAATTAGGGTCCAACCTTTAACCCCAGCTGTAAGGGTGTCAGTACCGTGCCATGGGTAAAGACAAGATGAGTTACCCTCATCTGGTAGGTTCTCTAAAAGAGAATGGTGGTACCCTTGACTGGGAGGTAGAATGCCTCATCAACCCTCAATGGATAGGTTGATGTCTCAACCTACGTTGGCTACATAGTTATGGAATACAAGGAATGTTTCTAAGGATTACACCCTCTACTGGCAGGTAAGTCCCCATCCGTGGCTTCACTCGATGCTGAATCCTACTTCCAACTGAATAGACACTAAACGAATTTCTAGTTCATACTAGGCCTGACTGAACTGTTACTAGTTATATTGTATAACAGAACTTAACTAAGTTCACTAGGTTTTGTTGACTGACGGAATACTACTGAATTCTATTAACTGGCTGAATTTACTGAGGTCTGAACTTAATACTGAACTGGACTAGACTGTTACTGAGTCTACTGAGTTTTTCCTAAGTTATGTAACTGACT
Organism: Capsicum pubescens; assembly: GCA_030864215.1. Lineage (NCBI taxonomy): Eukaryota > Viridiplantae > Streptophyta > Magnoliopsida > Solanales > Solanaceae > Capsicum > Capsicum pubescens. Next base: position 103,569,174 of record CM061542.1, read on the forward strand.
GAGAGTACTACTGATCGTGACATGACTGATACTATCTTGAGAATGACCATGGATCTAGGCAATAAGCTAAATTGTTGGGTATTAAATACCCCTAGGACTCGATATCATAAATTATAAGACATGGCATAATCTTGAAACATAATAAATAACTACTGGACTATCATTCATTCATTGGGATATTCTAGCAAACACTTGCATGCCAAGAACTTGAATACATGTTAACATGATATAATTTCATTATTTAATTCTCATGAACAACTCATCAAACACTTGGAAAGCATTGTATATGCACATAGTATAAATCAACACATGAACATCATAATTTCAAGGCTTTAACATGAATTAACATGATACTATATACATAATAGTTGCTTTTACATAAATGTTGCACTAAATCATGGAATAGAAATCCAATCAACATTATAATCATGAATACACTTGAATCCAAATCATGGAAAGCATGAAATTGAGTTACTTGAAGTTTAAAAGAGTTTCTTGGACTAGATGGGTGGAAGGAACCCTTAGATGAACACTTTACATACCTTGGTTGCTAAATTCTTGAAGATTAATGGTGGAATCTTGAGCCTTGGATTTGAAATTCAATCACCTATGGTTTTTTTTCTTGGGAAATTTGTGAAAAAATGAGTGTATGCTGCAATTAGAAGGGTAAATTTCATATTTTTGTGGGCTGAAGGACGTGGGAAAAGACCCAAATACCCCTAAGGATGTAACTTTTTAATGATTGAAAACCAAACTGTTGATACGCAGGCCAACCCACCACGTCATTTGCGTCGAAGCAATGGCCAACGCATCGCGTCGATTCACTGGAAATTAACACTGAGCCAAAGAAAAATATTGATTCCCAAACGTGGTTCAAATGAGGTCCAAAAAATAAGAAACTCATTTGGGAACACCTACTGGCATTCCTAATCATGAATCAATCTAAAGATCGATACTTTAAGGTCATAATAGTTATGAAATAGAGTTACCAACTTATGAAGGCCGAAATAATACTAAGTCTCAATACTTAGCTAAAATTTTCTAAGTTTGGGACCCCTTAACAAGTATAAAAGACTAAGTTATGCTTAGGATTTTGTGGGGTCTTACACATAATAACCAATATTCACACCTCATTGCATATTATCATCAATGGGTATGAAAGCACAATACACATAGTAAAAGATAAATGCAGGTAATAAAAGCACATCTATAATCATAAAATCCGTAATCACTTGCCTGATGGGCATAGGGAGAATCAATTTGAATGATTCCAAACTCAAATCGATTGACTGAATTATCAAATGAGGTGTCATGCATACTATCTTTGACAAAAGATGTCACAAAAAAGATGAATGACTAGATATCCTATGTCGTAAACACTCTCTAAATAAAAAATCGAGCTCATTGAGATAACAACAACTACAACAGCTCAAATCCTGGTGAGTAACACAATAAATTCCTAAATTTGTAATGACCCTAGACTACCCCCTACTTTTCACATGGTGCTTAGGACCACAAGTGATCCCAAACCAATCCTTGTACTAGTATAATGTTAAGCAACTAATTTAAATATGCATAAAATGACTGAGTTTACTGTGCGGAAATATAATTATGGTGAAATCTGGGAAAAATACAATACTGATACAATTTTAAATTATGATAAAACAAAAAAGTAGAATTGCAATTACATGACTAACACTAACCAACATTTTTAAAGCCTCTACTATACTAACTATAGAGAGATGGGACGTGGCTCCAACTACCACTAGTCAATACATATGAGTAATAAAGTAAATTACGTAAAGAACATCAAACTAAAGTCCCCGAAGTAGGAGGACTCATCCTCTATTGACTGGACTCTATAACTATTTGATTGTAATATATAGACTACAACCAAACTAGTACCTACATTATTAAACACTGCAGCACATAGAGTATATGTGGATCAGTACTTTTGGAATATACTGTGCATGTGGTAGTGAATGCATAAGTAAATCAGTAAATTAATTATTCATATAACTTGTAAAGAATGCATGTTAAGTGTAAATGACTCACATTGTCTTGAATACTGAAAGCTTAAAATCATAAATCATGAATGATAAATCATACTATATAAATCTTGTGAGTCATAACACTTAGTTCTTGAAGTTGTACTTTTACTCTCTCTATTAGTTAAATAATTATAACTGAAGTTAAGTCTATTTTAAAATCATGCAGGCTAAGTGTAAAAGGAATCACCTTTGTAGCTGTACACTAAAAGCTAAAATCTCATAGCTAATGAATTATGTAAAACAATATTTGAATAAAATCGTGAGACTTTACACTTAGTTTCTAAAAGCATTTTTGTTATTCTTTTCTATTAGGGAGGTTCTTCTAACAGACATACACATTGTGAGCTATCATAGTGTCCAACTTTTAGTTCCTGTAATACCCCAGAAAATTTTTTCGATGAAATTTTGTGTGTAAACGTATTGGGTCCTATCTTTTAGAACGATTTATAATTTTTCATGTGTAATTTCCTAGAGTTAGACCCACCGTTGCGAAGAGCATCGAATAATATTTCCAAAGATATATGGATCATCCAAAACAGACACCCGAACGATGAGTTACGAACATTCCGATCGAATAGTGAATAGTGATGAACAGTAAAACGTGCAGGAAAAAGTACTGAGGCCATGCATATTTTTGCTCCAACTTCAAACAACCATAACTCCTTGTACATAATGATATGGGTGATCTACTATATATCAACGGAAAGTTCTACGAGTCCTTTTTCCAATGAACTTGGTTTAATCCAATTTGTCTATCGGAGTAAAAAGTTATGGTCAATCTAGTTCAACCTATCAAAAGAAATTTTTGGGTCAACTTCAAACGACCATAACTCCTTGTACATAATAATCTGGGTGAGCTACTATATATCAACGGAAATCTCTGAGAGTCCTATTTCTAATGAAATTAGTTTCATTCAATTTGGATATTGGAGTAAAACGTTATGGTCAATCTACTTTAGCCTAACAAAACAGTCCCCCATGGACAGATTTGGCTTTTATTTGTTTCTTAGGGGCATTTTGGTCTTTCAACACTCTTTTAAACCTCTATAAATACTCCATTCAGCTGAGAACTTGTATTATTTTCCTCTCATTTCTCTTATATATAAATATATGTATATATATATATATATATATCAAGTTAGGGTTAGGGTTTTGAATTGGGGGAAATTAATTGGAGGCTTTGATTCAAGAATTCCTTCCATTAATCTCTTCCGTCTACTGAGTCTAAGGTATACAAGTGTTTATCTATGGAATCCTTTCGTCCATAGAGTCCATGAATCCCTTTTTGAAAGTTAAAGTTATGTATATATATATTTTTTTTTCTAGACTTTGATAATGTATATATATATTTGTTGATTGATATTTGATGGTTGAGATATATATGAGGATTATGTATGTTACTTGATATATATATATATATGATGATTATGCATATTGGTTGATATATATATATATGTGTGGTGATGGTGTATGTTTGTTGATACATGCATGCGATGATTATGTGTGTTGGATGAGATATATGGGGTGGCTGAAAACATGAGAACTTGATGAATTCACCAATGCCTAAAAGTGCATGTAAGGTGTTTGTAGAATTGTCTAAGAGGCTATAAATTTACATTCTTAGGATATAATAAGTTCTAAATGACTAGACTACTTTCTATGTATACATTCAACATGAACTCTATGTTATTGTCTAAAATTGGGGATGTTGTGTGGAAGGCTTATGATATGGTTGTAAGTGCGGACGAGGGATTTATTTTGTGGAATTAAGATGAATGATGGTGTTGTAGCACATGTAATTGTTCATACTGACCTATGCCCTAAATAGTGCATGCAAGGTAATTATAGAAATGCCTAGTTGAAGAAGAATGGATCGTATGACCCCTTGTGATCGAAGTGATAAGTTCATACCATACTAGCATGCTATGTGTTTACTATGATGCTTAAGGGAAATGATAAGTCCATTAGGCCACGATAGGTGTGAGGTGTTAATGAATGCATGGTGCATGATGGCCTGCGGGCATATGAGTATGCGTTGTTGTATGCTATGTATTACTTATGTTATTGATTGCTGGGGGTACGTATGCCCGAAACAGTCTGCTGGTCTAGAGCTGAGTCAGCTCCGCGATAATCTTAGTCGTGCTACGATCGATGAATTTCCGATGATTTGAGAACTTAAAATGAATTCCGTGAGAACTTAGTATGTGGGGTTTTGAACAAGAATATCTTTTCATTCTTGTGCCAAAAGAATTAATTTTATCATTGGAATTTCATGATCTTGTAAAGTGGGTAAATACCCAAGATGTTTTAATGACGAATTATGAGGTTATGAAAATATAAATTGTTTAAGCTTTGATGTACATGTTTAATTTATTATACCCAAGTTATGATTTGATATGGTGAATTTCATATTTCTACCATGAGTTGAAATTTCAAGTGTTTTCAAGATATGATTTATGGAACTTTGAATCGTCCAATATTGGTATACATAATAACCTTATTATCTTGTTTTCTTGAATTGAGATTTTATGCCATAAATTGCATACCACTTCTATGAATTTTTTTTTTTTTAGGATTCTTGATATAAGAGCCATGATTTGAGTTACATTACGACATACAAAATCTTACTATGATTTAAAGATCTTAAATGCTTTTCAAAAGCTATTGTCCATGATTTGAATATTGAAATGAAAGAATAATCATTTGAGAATATTGATTTGCATCCCCAAAGTTGGGATGATTTATATTGATTTTAAGCTCGCAGAGACAAAATGCTTTTGTTATTGATACCATGTTGATGTTGAGCAAAATTAAAATATTTTGAGCTAAAATGTGTTGAGTTAGGAATCCACAAATTGATATGATTTGATAAATGAGAAAGAGATTTGATTTGGTCTTTATGATAGACCCTTCTGAAGTTGTGGTGGATTTTCTAACGCGTTCTGAGCTAGTCGGGGAGTATTACTTAGCACCGAGAGGGAAATTTGGTATTTTCCCAAACCTATGTGCCACCGTAGGGTTATTGCTGATGATATTGTTGGCCAGAGAGCCGAATTGTGATTATGATAGCTTTAAGGTTGTACTCTCCGGCAAAAGTACAACACTCCCACCAATGGGACTGCTCTCCCTAGGAGGGAAAATGTTGGTATTCCACGCGGCTCACGTGGGGTTGTCGGTTATAGGAAACTCCCCTATCCATAAGAGTATGTTTCTTGAACTATCGAGTCCCTCCGAGTCTTGAATTGATGAGTTTGGTTGTCTGTGATGAGTCATGAGAATTTATGATGAATATTGATGATTTTATGATGATTTATGGGATTTTACTTATGTTTTCCTATGTATAATATTATGAGAAGTATGGATAATGAAATTCAAGCCATGTGAGTCTTCATTTTCCGTACGTATGTTTTACGAAATCAAAGATATTATTCAAATTATTGCGTGCACCCCCACATATTCAGTTGCTTATGAGGAGTCATGGTGAGTTATGTAACTTCTTCCCATGATTTCTGTGTCTGTATAAATCTTCAGGAGTCAGGGGTGTGAGTGTATTCGATTGATCAGTATTGGTATTCTGTGATTCAGTAATGCAGTACCCCAGTACAGTAGTGAGTTCTAAGGACAGTAAAGTGGTATCCAAGCTGTGGTATTTGGAGTCATTATAATTGTTATAGTGGTTGTGAACTGTGCATTCATATATGTGTACTAGTTCATTATTCTCATGATTATTCTATTGATTAAATATTCATGCATAAGCCCTCGCATTTAGCCTTCCCTGCTTCCATACTCAGTACATCTTAGTACTAACGCATTCCCACTATGGTGTTCTTTTATTTTGGGGCACCATAGGTTCATAGGAGTGAAAATTGGATCATCTTAGAAGTCACTTGTATAGAAGAAGTGGGTGCATCAGTGAGTCCTCATCATCCGAGGATGTTGTTATTACAGTAGTAGATTTTAGTAGACGGAGTTAGTTGGGGAATTTTTCCTTCAACTCCATAATTCAGGCAGTGTAGAGGCTTTTCAGAAAGATGTATTAGTGTGTGGTTTAAGGTATTGTATGTTTCTAGATGTTTGAACCTTACAACAAGTGTCAACCAGTTTTCGCTTGTATTTTATTATATTATGCAGTGAACCGGTATAGATATCAGAAAAAGGGTTAGCTTGTGGTCTTTCGCGATCATAAGCACCATGTGGCATTTCGGTTCCCGGGAATTGGGGCGCTACAAACTTGGTATCAGAGCCTAAGGTTCAACAGTGTCCTAGGGAGTCTGAAAAGCCGCATCTAGTAGAGTCTTGTACAAGAGTGTGTTGCGCGCCACATTTATGTATGGGAGGCTATGAGATGTTTAGAAGAGTTTCCGTTCTTTCAAGATCCAGATCGTGCTATAGCAAGATTTTCCAAGAGAGTTATGTAGACTCTTGTAATGATCTACTTATGTCAGATTTACCTTACTCTTAAGGTAACAGAAGTAGTGAATCCAAAGTCTTTCAGATAGAACTTTCTCTGACAGTCCCCGCAGATAGTTTCGGGACAGTGTTCTCTAAAGTGAGCAGAGTATGCCTTATGGGGTTAGCTATTTATATGGTGAATGAATAGGCTTGAAATTATATATGTAAGAATATAAGTGTGGAAGTTGGGAATTATATGTGTTGATTGATAGAGATATAGCCGTGATTCTCATGGTGTGGAGAAGTATAAATTTAAGAAATGTGATATTTGAAGGCTAGAATGAGAATAGTATGTTTATTAAAGATTTGTGGATATTCATGTTATGTTTTAGAAGATAAGCTTGAATCTTTGAAGAATGTAAGTTTGTGGACTCCAAACTAAGTATTAAGATGTGAATGTGGTATTAGTAGCCTATGAAGAAATTGAAGCAGATAATGTGTTTAGTGAGACAAGTAGGTGTTGAAAAGAGTGTATGTATATGATGATGATTGTAGAGACTAAGGAAAGATAAGAATTGTATTCCATGAAGTAGCATTGGTAATGAATTTATGTTTTCAGGTGTAGTCTTTCTGGATGAATTAAGTTATCATTTTGTGCACCGTTGTGCCTCAGACTCTAGAGTACATTGGTTGTAGTTCATTTCGGGGTTTAGCCAAGTGTTCAAAAGTGTCTGACGATGACTTAAAACTAAGAGGAGGATGATAGAGAAAGTGACAAGTCAGGCCCTCAGAATCTGGTAGTGGTGCCAGTGGGTATGGAAAAGCAGTAAAGGGAGACAGTTCCCAACCCATTCTTATTTCAGTGAAATATGTCTAGAGGGACCATGGGTCCCAAAGGGGAGATACCACATAATGTTATAATAATTGCATGTCCATGCTCTTTCTATGATGTTAACCTCATCGTTCGTTGCATTTCTAGTTATGCTTTCGAGAATTTGGTATATTAGGTATATTCGTATTTAATATGCACGTTCAATAGAAAGGAACTCGAATTATAGGCATGTTTGAATATGTATTAAAGAGATTGGTTGGGTTATGATTCTGTGCATTTGAGATGCATGTGTGTTGTGAAAATTTACCCATGAGTGGGTTGTTGAATGTTTTATGCGATAGATGTGCATGACTAGTGAAAGTACACAGAGTATTGGTTGCTTCAGTCGTGTGGTTATGTTTTGAGATGAGTTGTTGTCTTGAATAAACCCACTCGATTATTGTTCTTGATCTGGCCTTCACATTCGAGGACGAATGTTTCCTAGGGGGAGATGATGTAATACCCCGTAAATTGTTTTCATTGAAATTTTGTGCGTAAACGTATTGAGTCCTATATTTTAGAACGATTTATAATTTTTCGTGTGGAATTTCCTAGATTTAGACCCACCGTTGTGAATATCATCAAATAATCTTTCCAACGATATGTGGATCATCCAAAACGGACACCCGAGCGATGAGTTACGAACATTCCGATCGAACGGTGAATAGTGATAAACAGTAAAACGTGCAGGAAAAAGTACTGAGGTCAGGCGTATTTTTTCTCCAACTTCAAATGACCATAGCTCCTTGTACATAATGATCAGGGTGATCTACTATATATCAACGGAAATATATGCGAGTCCTCTTTCCAATGAACTTGGTTTCATCCAATTTTTCTATCGGAGAAAAACGTTATGGTCAATCTAGTTCAGCCTATCAATAGAGAATTTTTGGGTCAATTTCAAACGACCATAACTCCTTGTACATAATGATCTGGGTGAGATACTATATATCAACGGAAAGTTCTGAGAGTCCTATTTCTAATGAAATTGGTTTCATTCAATTTGGATATTAGAGTAAAACTTTATGGTCGATCTACTTCAGCCTATCAAAACAGTGCCCAATGGACAGATTCGGGTTTTATTTGTTTCTTAGGGGCATTTTGGTCTTTCACCACTCTTTTAAACCTCTATAAATACCCCATTCAGCTGAGAAGTTGTATTATATTCCTCTTATTTCTCTTATATGTATATATATATATATATCAAGTTAGGGTTAGGATTTTGAATTGGGGGAAATTAATTGGAGGTTTTGATTCAAGAAATCCTTCCGTCAATCTCTTCCGACTATGGAGTCTAAGGTATCCAAGTTTTTATCTATGGACTCCTTTCGTCCATTGAGTCCACGAATCCCTTTTTGAAAGTTCAAGTTAGGTATATATATTTTCTAGACTTTGATGATGTATATATATATATATGTTGATTGATATTTGGTGGTTGAGATATATATGAGGATTATGTATGTTACTTGATATATATATATATATTGATTATGCATGTTGGTTGATATATATATATGTGTGGTGATGGTGTATGTTGGTTGATACATGCATGCGATAATTATGCGTGTTGGATGAGATATATGGGGTGGCGGAAAACATGAGAACTTGACGAATTCACCAATGCATAAAAGTGAAAGTAAGGTGTTTGTGGAATTGTCTAAGAGGCTATAAATTTACGTTCTTAGGATATAATAAGTTATAAATGACTAGAATACTTTCTATGTATACGTTCAACATGAACTCCATGTTATTGTCTAAAATTGGGGATGTTGTGTGGAAGGCTTATGATATTGTTGTAAGTGCGGACGAGGGATTTAGTTGGTGGAATTAATATGAATAATGGTTTTGTAGCACATGTAATTGTTCATACTGACCTATGCCCTAAATGGTGCATGCAAGGTAATTGTAGAAATGCCTAGTTGAAGAAGAATGGATGGTATGACCCCTTGTCATCGAAGTGATGAGTTCATACCATACTTGCATGCTATGTGTTTACTATGATGATTAAGGGAAATGATAAGTCCATTAGGGCACGCTAAGTGTGAAATGTCTAATTAGAGGTCGAATTGCATATATCAAGATCTTAAAGGAAAGAACCTTGAGAAGTGAACCATGATATGTTGAATGTATGTTATTTGTGTGTATCCCGATTTGATGAACTATATTATGTTGTATTCTTCCTTAAACATATGCATCCTTTTTGAATGATCTACGATGTAATGGCATGAGATCCCAATACTTGTATATGAATATGATCTTCAAATTATTGGTGTGAGGTGTTAATGAATGCATGGTGCATGATGGCCTGTGGGCATGTGAGTATGCATTGTTGTATACTACGTATTTCTTTTGTTATTGATTGTTGGGGGTACGTATGCCCGAAATAGTCTGCTGGTCTACAGCTGAGTGAATTCCGCGATAATCTTAGTCGTTCTACGATCGATGAATTTTTGATGATTTGAGAACTTAAAATGAATTCCGGGAGAACATAGTATGTGGAGTTTTGAACAAGAATATCTTTTCATTCTTGTACCCAAAGAATTGATTTTATCATTGGAATTTTATGATTTTGTAGAGTGGGTAAATACCCAAGATGTTTTAATGACGAATTATGAGGTTATGAAAATATAAATTGTTTAAGCTTTGATGTACATGATTACTTTATTATTCCCAAGTTATGATTTGATATGGTGAATTTCATATTTCTACCATGAGTTGATATTTCAAGTGTTTTCAAGATATGATTTATGGAACTTTTAATCGTCCAATATTGGTATACATAATAACCTTATTATCTTGTTTTCTTGAATTAAGATTTTATGCCATAAACTGCATACCTCTTCTTTGAATTTTTTTTTTTTGAGGATTCTTGATATAAGAGCCATGATTTGAGTTACATTACGACATACAAAATCTTACTATGATTTGAATATCTTAAATGCTTTTCAAAAGCTATTGTCCATGATTTGAATATTGAAATGAAAGAATAATCATTTGAGAATATTGATTTGCATCCCCAAAGTTGGGATGATTTATATTGATTTTAAGCTCGCAGAGACGAAATGCTTTTGTTATTGATACCATGTTGATGTTGAGGAAAATTAAAATATTTTGAACTAAAATGTGTTCAGTTAGGAATCCACAAATTTATATGATTTGATAAATGAGAAAGAGATTTGATTTGGTCTTTATGATAGACCCTTGTGATTTTATGGGGGATTTCCTAACGCGTTTTGAGCTAGTCGGGGAGTATTACTTAGCACCGAGAGGGAAATTTTGTATTTCCCCAAACCTATGTGCCACCGTAGGGTTGTTGATGATAATATTGTTGGCCAGAGGCCGAATTGTGATTATGAAAACTTTAAGGTTGTACTCCCTAGCAAGAGTACAACACTCCCGCCAATGGGAGTGCTCTCCCTAGGAGGGAAAACGTTGGTATTTCACGCGGCTCACATGGGGTTGTCGGTTATAGGAAACTCCTCTGTCCATAAGAGTATGTTTCTTGAACTATCGAGTCCCTCCGAGTCTTGAATTGATGAGTTTGGTTGTCTATGATGAGTCATGAGAATTTATGATGAATATTGATGATTTTATGATGATTTATGGGATTTTACTTATGTTTTCCTATCTATAATATTATGAGAAGTATGGATAATGAAATTCAAGCCATGTGAGTCTTCATTTTCCTTACGCATGTTTTACGAAATCAAAGATATTATTCAAATTATTGCGTGCACCCCACATATTCAATTTCTTATGTAGAGTCATGGTGAGTTATGTAACTACTTTCCACGGTTTCTGTGTCTGTATAAATCTTCAGGAGTCAAGGGTGTAAGTGTATTCGATTGATCAGTGTTGGTATCCTGTGATTCAGTAATGCAGTACCCCAGTATAGTAGTGAGTTCTGAGGACAGTAAAGTGGTATCCGAGCTGTGGTATCTGGAGTCGTTGTAATTGTTATAGTGGTTGTGAACTGTGCATTCATATATGTTTACTCATTCGTTATTCTCATGATTATTCTATTGATTAAATGTTCATGCATATGCCCTTGCATTTAGCCTTCCCTGCTTGCATACTCAGTACATCTTAGTACTGACGCATTCCCGCTATGGTGTTCTTTTATTTTGGGGCACCATAGGTTCAGAGGAGTGAAACTTGGAGAATCTTAGAAGTCACTTGTATAGTAACAGTGGGTGTAACAGTGAGTCCTTATCATCCGAGGATGTTGTTATTACAGTATTGGATTTTAGTAGACGGAGTTAGAGTGGGAATTGTCCCTTCAACTCCACAGTTCAGGCAGTGTAGAGGCTTTTCAGACAGATATATTAGCGTGTGGTTTAAAGTATTGTATATTTTTAGATGTTTGAACCTTACAACAAGTGTTAGCCAGTTTTTGCATGTATTTTATTATATTATGCAGTGAACAGGTACAAATATTAGAAAAAGGGTTAGCTTGTGGTCCTTCGGGATCATAAGCACTATGTGGCGTTCTGGTTCTGGGGAGTCGGGGAGTTACAAACTTGGTATCAGAGCCTAAGGTTCAATAATGTCCTAGGGAGTCTGAAAAGCCACATCTAGTAAAGTCTTGTACAAGAGTGTGTTTCACGCCACATTCATGTACGGGAGGCTATGGGATGTTTAGAGTTTCCATTCTTTCATGATCCAGATCGTGCTATAGAAAGATATTCCAAGAGAGTTATGTAGACTCTTGTAATGATCTACTTATGTCAGATTTACCTTACTCTTTAGGTAACAGAAGTAGTGAATCCAAAGTCTTTCAGATAGAACTTTCTCTGACAGTCCCCGCAGATATTTTCGGGATAGTGTTCTCTAAAGTGAGCAGAGTATGCCTTATGGGGTTAGCTGTTTATATGGTGAATGAATAGGCTTGAAATTATATATGTAAGAATATAAGTGTGGAAGTTGGGAATTATATGTGTTGATTAATAGAGATATAGCAGCAATTATCATGGTATGGAGAAGTATAAATTTAAGAGATGTGATATTTGAAGGCTAGAATGAGAATAGTATGTTTATTAAATATTTGTGGATATTCATGTTATGTTTTAGAAGCTAAGCTTGAATGTTGGGAAAATGTAAGTTTGTGGACTCCAAACTAAGTATTAAGATATGAATATGGTATTAGTAGCCTAAGAAGAAATCAAAGCAGATAATGTGCATCTGAGATGCATGTGTGTTGTGAAAATTTACCCATGAGTGGATTTTTGAATGTTTTATGCGATAGATATGCATGACTAGTGAAAGTACGCAGAGTATTGGTTGCTTCAGTCGTGTGGTTATGTTTTGAGATATGTTGCTATGTTGAATAAACCCAGTGGATTAGTGTTCTTGATCTGTCCTTCACATTCGAGGAAGAATGTTTCCAAGGGGGAGATGATGTAATACCCCGAAAAAAAATTTCGTCAAAATTTTGTGCGTAAACGTATTGTGTCCTATATTTTAGAATAATTTATAATTTTTCGTGGGGAATTTCCTAGAGTTAGACCCACCATTGAGAAGAGCATCGAATAACCTTTCCAAATAAATGTGGATCATCCAAAACGGACACCCAAGCGATGAGTTACGAGCATTCCAATCGAACGGTGAATAGTGATGAACAATAAAACGTGCAGAAAAAAGTACTGAGACCAGGCATATTTTTGCTCCAACTTCAAACGACCATAACTCCTTGTACATAAACATCTAGGTGATCTGCTATATATAAATAGAAAGCTCAGCGAGTCCTATTTCCAATGAACTTGGTTTCATCCAATTTTTCTATTGGATCAAAAAGTTATGGTCAATCTAGTTCAGCCTATCAAAATCGAATTTTTATGTCAATTCAAACGACCATAACTCCTTGTACATAATGATCTGGGTGAGCTACTATATATTAACGGAAATCTCTGAGAGTCTTCTTTCTAATGAAATTGGTTTCATTCAATTTATATATTGGAATAAAACGTTATAGTCGATCTACTTCAGCCTATCAAAACAGTCCCCCATGGATAGATTCATGTTTTATTTGTTTCTTAGGGGCATTTTGGTCTTTCACCACTCTTTTAAACCTCTATAAATACACCATTCAGCTGAGAACTTGTATTATTTTCCTTTCATTTCTCTTATATGTATATATATATATATATATATACATCAAGTTAGGGTTAGGGTTTTGAATTGGTGAAAATTAATTGGAGGCTTTGATTCAAGAATTCCTTCCGTCAATTACTTCCGGCTACGGAGTTTAAGGTTTGCAAGTGTTTATCTATGGACTCCTTTCGTCCATAGAGTCCATGAATCCCTTTTTGAAAGTTCAAGTTATGTATATATATATATATATATATATATATATATATATATATTTTCTAGACTTTGATGATGTGTATATATATATGTTGATTGATATTTGATGGTTGAGATATATATGAGGATATGTTACTTGATATATATATATATGATAATTATGCATGTTGGTTGATATATATATGTGTGTGGTGATGGTGTGTGTTGGTTGATACATGCATCAGATGATTATGTGTGTTGGATGAGATATATGGGGTGGCGGAAAACATGAGAACTTGACGAATTCACCAATGCCTAAAAGTGCATGTAAGGTGTTTCTGGAATTGTCTAAGAGGCTATAAATTTATGTTCTTAGGATAAAATAAGTTCTAAATGACTAGACTAGTTTCTATGTATACGTTCAACATGAACTCCATGTTACTGTCTAAAATTGGGGATGTTGTGTGGAAGGCTTATGATATGGTTGTAAGTGCGGACGAGGGATTTACTTGGTGGAATTAAAATGAATAATGGTGTTGTAGCACATGTAATTGTTCATACTGACCTATGCCCTAAATGGTGCGTGCTAGGTAATTGTAGAAATGCCTAGTTGAAGAAGAATAGATCGTATGACCCCATGTGTTCGAAGTGATGAGTTTATACCATACTTGTATGCTACGTGTTTACTATGATGCTTAAGGGAAATGATAAGTCCATTAGGATACGCTAAGTATGAAATGTCTAATTATGGGTCGAATTGCATATATCAATATCTTAAAGGAAAGAACCTTGAGAAGTGAACCATGATTTGTTGAATGTATGTTATTTGTGTTTATCCCGATTTGATGAACTATGTTATGTTGTATTTTTCCTTAACCATATGCATCCTTGTTGAATGATCTACGATGTAATGGCATGAGATCCCAATACTTGTATATGAATATGATCTTCAAATGATTAGTGTGAGGTGTTAATTAATTCATGGTGCATGATGGCCTGTGGGCATGTGAGTATGCTTTTTTGTATACTACGTATTACTTATGTTATTGATTACTGGGGGTACGTATGCCGGAAATAGTCTACTATTCTAGAGCTGAGTCAGTTCCACGATAATCTTAGTCGTGCTATGATCGATGAATTTCTGATGATTTGAGAACTTAAAATTAATTCCGTGAGAACTAAGTATGTGGGGTTTTGAACAAGAATATCTTTTCATTCTTGTGCCCAAAGAATTGATTTTATCATTGGAATTTCATGATTTTGTAAAGTGGATAAATACCCAAGATGTTTTAATGACGAATTATGAGGTAATAAAAATATAAATTGTTTAAGCTTTGATGTACATGATTACTTTATTATTCCCAAGTTATGATTTGATATGGTGAATTTCATATTTCTACCATGAGTTGATATTTCAAGTGTTTTCACGATATGATTTATGGAACTTTGAATCGTCCAATATTGGTATACATAATAACCTTATTATCTTGTTTTCTTGAATTGAGATTTTATGCCATAAATTGCATACCACATCTATGAAATTATTTTTTTTGAGAATTCTTGATATAAGAGCCATGATTTGAGTTACATTACAACATACAAAATCTTACTATGATTTGAAGATCATAAATGTTGTTCAAAAGCTATTGTCATGATTTGAATACTGAAATGAAAGAATGATCATTTGAGAATATTGATTTGCATCTGCAGAGTCGGTATGATTTATATTAATTTTCAGCTCGCAGAGACGAAATTCTTTTGTTATTGATACCATGTTGATGTTGAGGAAAATTAAAATATTTTGAGCTAAAATATGTTGAGTTAGGAATCCACAAATTGATATGATTTGATAAATGAGAAAGAGATTTGATTTGGTCATTATGATAGACCCTTGTGATTTTGTGGTAGATTTTCTAACGCGTTCTGAGCTAGTCGAGGAGTATTACTTTGCACCGAGAGGAAAATTTGGTATTTCCCCAAACCTATGTTCCACCGTAGGGTTGTTGATGATGATATTGTTGGCCAGAGAGACGAATTGTGATTATGAAAGCTTTAAGGTTGTATTCCCGTGCAAGAGTATAACACTCCCGCCAATGGGAGTGCTCTCCCTAGGAGGGAAAATGTTGGTATTCCACCCGGCTCACGTGGGGTTGTCACTTATAGAAAACTCCCCTTTCCATAAGAGTATGATTCTTGAACTATAGAGTCGCTCTGAGTTTTGAGTTGATGAGTTTGGTTGTCTATGATGAGTCATGAGAATTTATGATGAATATTGATGATTTTATGGTGATTTATGGGATTTTACTTATGTTTTCCTTTCTATAATATTATGAGAAGTATGGATAATGAAATTCAAGCCATGTGAGTCTTCATTTTCCGTATGCATGTTTTACTAAATCAAAGATATTATTCAAATTATTGCGTGCACCCCCACCTATTCAGTTGCTTATGTTGAGTCATGGTGTGTTATGTAACTACTTCCCACAGTTTCTGTGTCAATATAAATCTTCAGTAGTCAGGGGTGTGAGGGTATTCGATTGATTAGTGTTGGTATCCTGTGATTCAGTAATGTAGTACCCCAGTACAGTAGTGAGTTCTGAGGACAGTAAAGTTGTATCCGAGTTGTGGTATCTGGAGTCGTTGTAATTGTTATAGTGGTTGTGAACTGTACATTCATTTATGTGTACTCGTTCGTTATTCTCATGATTATTCTGTTGATTAAATGTTCATGCATAAGCCCTTGCATTTAGCCTTCCCTGCTTGCATACTCAGTACATCTTAGTACTGACGCATTTACGCTATGGTGTTCTTTTATTTTGGGGCACCATAGGTTCAGAGGAGTGAAATTTGGAGCATCTTAGAAGTCACTTGTATAGCAGCAGTGGGTGCAGCAGTGAGTCCTCATCTTCCGAGGATGTTGTTATTACAGTATTGGATTTTAGTAGACGGAGTTAGTTGGGGAATTGTCCCTTCAACTCCATAGTTCAGGCAGTGTAGAGGCTTTTCAGACAGATGTATTAGTGTGCGGTTTAAGGTATTGTATATTTCTAGATGTTTGAACCTTACGGCAAGTGTTAGCCAGTTTTCGCATGTATTTTATTATATTATGCAGTGAACAGGTACAGATATCAAAAAAAGGGTTAGCTTGTGGTCCTTCGGGGTCATAAGCACCGTGTGGCATTCTGGTTCTCGGGAATCGGGGCATTACAGTTCCATTATGGGAAAACCTCATGTTGGGGAGAGGTGTCATACTCTTTCCAAGGAGTATAACCTAAGATAAGTGATCACATCTATAACTGTTATCCATATAAAAATGGGAATAATCTGACAATCTAAACCTACGTTGGCTCATAGTTTTGGGGCATGTTAATATAACCAACTCGGTGCTAAATACTACTTCTTTTAATCTTTATGCTCACTCTTTAGGAAATCCACTTTAAAAACTAGCATAAGGGTTTATAATGAAAACCAATTATGTATTTGTCGGTTTTAAACTGTAATCAAAACTAATCTGTTTTCTATAAACTATATTTAAAATGTTAATTGGATTCCATATCTTAACTAGGAATCAAAAGTTCAAGTCTTTTCTGAAAAATCTGAATATAAGCTAGTCTTATGGTGCTTAAAAGAAACATCTTTCATGAAACATCAATATTCAAACTAGGTCTTAATACCCATTCTTCAACTCACATCAAATAATCATAAAGTTCATGCTAAATAATTTAAATCTTTATAATTCAATTCTAAATATAGAAAATAATGTCACACACATAAAAATATGAAAGTAGACATACAATTTAACATCTAAATTACTTGTAATATCATAATCTTTAAACAGTGATGAGTGGGGATAAACCCTAAACTTAAATTCATATAATTTCATAAAAAATTCAACTTTAAAACTAATTTTGAGCATAATGATGAAAGGATTATCCTTGTTCATTACCCTGCATACCTTAAATTGATTAAATTGATGAATACACTTGACTTTGAATCTCTATTTGTGCTGTGGAAGATTGATTTTTGAAGATATTTAATTGGGAACCTTGAATTTTGGGATATCTTGGAAAAAAATGGCGAAATTTGGATTTCCTGAGGTTTAATATTTGAAGTTCTAGGGTTTCTTGGAGAGAAATTTTCATTAAAATTAGTGTATAATTCTTAGAATAGGTTTAATCTAGTGTTTCACACGTTTTGAGGACTAGGAAAAGACTAAATTGCCCTTTGGAAAATTATGTTCGGAACTGGAAATCTCAATTTTGAGCCTCAGCGCGGTGCAGTGGCTCACAGGAAAAGGGACGAGTGCCATTTTATACTATGGCGCGACACGACGTAATCATGTTTCATCACTGGAAAAGGACGAGTGCCATTTTGTAATCACCGCAATGCGGTGCTATGCTCTACCATGATTTCTAGGGTGACACTGGCCAATTGCGGTGAGCTACTAGAATTGGATGAATGATATTTTGGTGTTCACCGCGACGTGGCATAATCACGATGCTTTATTAGGAAGAGGAAAATTGTGAATCTGTCGTCTACCGCGATGCGGTGCTGTAATGACCTGGGACTACCCCCTAGTCATCACACAGTACTTATGACCCCGAAGGACCACTAGCTATCCCATGAATGATATCTGCTATGAGAAATGAATAATAATACCAAAATAAATGTAGAATAATAAACTGAAATAACATAAGCTTCAAAACATCTAAAATACTGATAAAATATAGCATCTAAGATAATATCTGTAAAATTGAATACTGACTGAAACTAGTTTGAAAAGCCTCTAACTGAAACTATCTGAAAGTGGTGTTGATGAGACACATCCCCAACTAACTCCATCTACTAAAATACCGAGTCTACTGAGATGATGAAATAAAAGAATGTCCTAGAATAATGAGGACTCACTGCTAAATATGTTGTTTTTTGCTGAATCTGAACCTACTACGCGTGGTTGGGAACCTGAGTGTTCAAACCTATTAGATGAAACATAATAGTGCAGGAAATTATACGTCAGTACGTATCAATTACCGGTATGCTAGATGAGGTAAGGATGAATATAAGGGTTTATATGCATGAACAATAATTGGCTGAATGATATACAGTAACTGAACATGAGAGTACGTGAATAACTGATACTAGTGAAATCACTGAGTACACAATACTTTGGACATAGATATATATATATTGTATCTGAACTTTTTTGAAACTAAGTACTGAGTTCGGATATCTGAGTAACTGATAATCTGAGATTTACTGATAACTGAGTAGCTGAGAGTCCTCATACTGTAGAACTGGTGTAATACCCCAAGAACTCTAACCAATAGTACAACCTTGACTCAAGCTTATGAGAAATAAATTATAGTGCTTTGGTTCTTTTCTGATCAAGGGTGATGTGTATTAAGGCCTCAAAGATGTCCTAGCGATTAGGTAAATCAAAACATCCCTTACCGATTGAATTCTTGAGAAGGATTTTTGCATAGTCCACTACAAACGAACATATCCCTTGTTACACTAAGAAATTTTGATCTCATGACCCACCAATAGATAGATAATTGAATTAGCTTTCCAATGGTACTAATTTCACCAAAATCCGATATCGTAGCAAAAAGTTATGCCTATTTTACTCCAGCATGTCAGCCTGAAAACTGTGTGACGACATTTTGTGACAACTTGTCACAAGTCTGATGGCTTGTCATAAAAGGTCATCACCCTTATGTAGAAAGTCATAAATTCCACCCTTTTATGACGACATTTCATGACGACTTGTCACAAGTCTGACGACTTATCACAGATGTTGCCAACTATTTTTTTCTACAATTAAAGGACATTTTTGCAAGGGTATTTTGGTCTTTTCCCATCTTTTGGAGGCCCCTTTATATATGAGAATCCCCATACAAGCCCTAATTTCTTCATTTTGTCTTGCAATTCTCTTAAGAAAATATATCTAGAGTTTCATTCAAGAACATTAATATTCCAAAAATCACCCATAAATCTTCAAGATTTCTCCAAGAATCAGGTTCCTCATAGTGTGCGATTCAAGAATCATTTATTACAAGTGCGGATAGAGTCTCAAGCACTACAATTCATCCAATTTCAAAGATTAAGGTATGCGGGGTTTTGAACAAGAGCAATCCTATTGTTCTTATGCCCAAAGCTTTGATTTCTATCATGGATTTATATGATTGTACAAGTGGGTTTATACCCAAATTACTTCATTATGAGATTGAGTTGTTACAATGAGTCTTGATATTTCTTCAAAGTTATTGATGTTTCCATGATTTAATAAATTGATACATTTTAATATTGAGAAAGATTGATTTGATTTGAGTCGAGTTAGGAATCCACAAATTGATTATGATTAGATAAATGAGAAAGAGATTTGATTTGATCTTCATGATAGACCCTTGTGATGTTTTTGGTGGATTTTCTAATGCTTTCTGAGCTTGTGTCTGGGAGTAGTATTTAGCACCAAGCGGGAAATGTGGTATTTCCCCCAAAACTATGTGCCACCGTAGGATTGATATTGATAATTATGGGCCAGAGGCCGAGTATGATATTGTGATCACTAAATTTAGGTTATACTCCCTGGCAAGAGTACGACGCTCCCACCAATGTGGGGTTCTCTCCTTATGAGGGAAAAATGTTGGACTCCATGTAGCTCACATATTTTATGCCGGTTATAAGAACCTCCCATGTCCATAAGAGTTGAGTTTTTTGTATTACCGAGTCACTCTGAGTCTTGAGTTGAAGAGTTAAGTTGTTTATGATTATTTATGAGGTTTTTATCATATGAATTATTTACTATGAGGTTATGAAAAGTATGTTTCAATATATTTCAAGCCAAGTGAGCAAATGTTTGTACATATGCATATTTTCATGAAATTGATGATGATATTTACATTGTTGCATGCACCTCCACATACTCAATACATTCCAAAGTGCTAACCCACATACTTTCCTATGGGCTACATTTTCTCGTAATGTAGGTTAAGGTACTCATCCGCAGTTATGTTTGCGATATTCTAGTGCCTCAACTACGTTCCCTCAGTAGTGAGTCCTCATGGTTTGAGTACCGTGTCTATATTTTAGTTATATCATTTTGTTACTATGGTTATCAGTACTGTTGAGTTAGTTGGGGGTTTGTCCCAATGGCTCCTTGATTCTCATGTATTGAGGCTTTGTCAGACTAGAGGGATGGTATGTATAGACATTCAATAAATATTTTGATTGTATAGTTTAGTATTCTCCAGTATCTCTCTTGAACCCAATGTTATATATCTCTTTATTATGCATGACTATTATTGAATTGAATTCCTTGAAATAGTGTCAGGCTACAAGGGTTAGCTTGGGGCTATGGGTATCCCTAAGCACCGTGTGGCATCTCGGAATGAAGTTTTGGGGTGTTACAAAGCATGGTATCAGAGCCTAAGGTTTGAGGAGTCCTAGGTCCTAGGGAGTCTGACAAGCCGCGTTACGTAGAGTCTTGATCATCGGTATATAGCGCGCCACATCTATGAGCAAGAGGCTACGAAACGTTTTAGGAAATTTCATTTTTTTCTTTCTAAAGTTTATCGTGCCTACAAATGTCTCTTTATCTGTGATTAACTCATTCTCTCTTATAACAGAAAATGCCTCATCATCGAGCTCATAGAAACAAAGAGCAACCTCCACCCATTGATCTCTTGAACGAGCATGTGTCTCATGCAGAATTCTGGGCAGATTTTCAGGCTCTAGCCCAGGAAGCTACCACTAATGCCCTAGCTAACACCCAGGCTACTGTTCTACCTCCGCAATAGAATAATTCTACTGCAGCTCAAGTTCGTGACTTTATGTGGATAAATCTGCCTGACTTTTGTGGGTCAAATATAGGTAAAGACACAAAGATGTACTTGGTTGAAGTGACAAAGATCACCCAGATTATGCATGTGAGTGAGGAAGAGAGTGTTGAATTGGCTACTTATCGAATAAAAGATGTTCCATATGACTGGGTGGAGATATGGGGGAAGAGTAGGGGGAGAATGTCGCTCCTATGACTTGGCAATTATTCCAGGACGCATTCTTGGACAGATTTTTTCCTCTTGAGATGAGGGAAGCAAATATAGAGGAATTCATGAATTTGAGACAAGGCTCCATGACTGTTAAGGAGTATTATCTTAGATTCAATCAATTATCAAAATATGCTCCTAGTATGATGGCTGACTCCAGGAACATCATGAGTAAGTTTGTGACCGGTGTATCAATTTACATTGTGAAAGAGTGTAGATCTACTATGCTTAATAAGTATATGGACCTTTCTCGGTTGATGATACATTCCCAACAGATTAAAGATGATAAGGTGAAAGAGAGGGAGAGAGTAAGAGGGAATAAAAGAGCTAGATGAAAGTAGCAGGGATCTAGTCCATCTAGATGCCATGGAGAGAACCGCCATTAATTCTAGAGATGTCTGTTTATGCCTGCCTCTTCCTCAGTTAGTTCTCCCACACCTAGAAGCAGGCAGGAGCAGGGGAATAAGCCTATCCCGTCCAGGTTTCAGGAAAGTGTAAGTAACAGACCTCATCCTCCTTTATGTCCCAAGTGTGGTAGATATTATTTTGGCTAGTGTTTTGTTGATCAGAGGGGTCGCTTTTGTTAGGGCAAGTTGTGCCACCGACTTAGAGATTGTACATATGCTAGAAAAGGGAGTCGAGATGATCGTCCCCAGAGTCAGGCTACCAGTGCCCCCGCTCCCGTAGTCCACCCAGTTCCTCCTCAGGGAACCTCTTCTAGTACTACTGGTTGTTTGTGACAGAATCCGTTCTATGCTGTAACACCTCACCAGGAGAAGAAGGACTCAACAGATTTTATCACTGGAATTCTCCATGTCTTTTATTTCGATGAGTATGTATTGATAGACCCCGATACGAGTTTCTCTTATGTGACAGGCTGGTTGCTGTAAATTTTGAGATGGACCCTGAATGGATTCCTAATCCTATTCTAGTTTCTACCCCGATAAGAGAATCTGTTATTGCTAAGCGAGTGTATAAGAAGTGTCCTGTCACTGTCCTTCATTGGGTCATATGTGCTGATTTGATTGAGTTAGATATGGTTGATTTTGATGTCATTCTAGGTATGGATTATCTTTACTCGTTCTATGTGTCTATAGATTGTCGTACCCGATTGGTCAAGTTTCAGTTTCTTGATGAGCCCATTTTTTAGTCGTCCAGGAGTTCTGTAACTCTGAAGAGCCATTTCATATCCTACCTCAAAGCTAGAAAGTTGATTTCCAAGGGTTGCATCTATCACTTAGTTCGAGCTAAGGACCTCAAGTTCGAGACTTCGACTATTCAGTTAGTTAGAATTGTTAATGAGTTTCCCGATATTTTCCCGGAAGATATCCCAAAGGTCCCACCTAATAGAGAAATAGAATTCGGGATTGATCTCCTTCCCGGCACTCAGCCTATTTCCATTCCTCCGTACCGTATGGCTCCTGCAAAACTTAAAGAGTTAAAGGAGCAACTCAAAGATCTCTTAGACAAAGGCTTTATCAGACCCATTATTTCCCTATATGGTGCACCTGTTCTATTCGTGCGTAAGTAAGATGGTACATTGCGTATGTGCATTGACTACCGTCAACTCAACAAGGTAACTATCAAGAACAAGTACCCTCTTCCTAGAATTGATGATTTATTTGATTAGCTACAGGGTGCAAGTTATTTCTCAAAGATAGACCTTAGATCCGGCTATCATCAGCTTAAAGTGAGAGAGTGTGATATTCCAAAGATAGCCTTCCGAACCCGTTATAGTCATTTTGAGTTTCTTTTCGTATCCTTTGGGTTAACCAATGCTCCAGAAGACTTCATGGACCTCATGAATCAAGTGTTCAAGCAATATCTTGATATGTTTGTCATTGTATTCAAAGACGATATTTTTGTGTACTCCCAAAGAGAGGCTGATCATGCCGACCATCATAGAATTGTCTTGCAAACTCTTAGAGATCATCAATTATTCGCTAAATTTAGCAAGTGTGAATTTTGGCTAAGGTCAGTTGCTTTTTTGGGTCACATTTTTCTGCCAAAAGCATTAGAGTTGATCCCCAAAAGACAGAAGTTGTAAAGAATTGACCTAGACCTACCTCCCCATCTGACATTAGGATTTTCTTAGGTCTAGCTGGTTACTACCGTTATTTTTTTTAGGGATTCTCTTCCATTGCGTCTCCAATGACCCGGTTGACCCAAGAGAAAGTTAAGTTCCAATGGACAGATGCCTGTGAGAAGAGTTTTCAGGAGTTAAAGATTCGACTCACTTCATCCCCAGTGTTAGATTTACCCGATGGTACTAATGGTTTTGTGGTGTATTGTGACGCTTCTAGAGTTGGTTTGGGTTGTGTGTAGAAGAAGCGGGATAAAGTTATAGCTTATGCCTCTGGACAGTTGAAGCCTCATGAGAAGAATTATCCAACCCATGATCTTGAATTAGCAGTTGTAGGTTTTGCTTTGAAAATCTGGAGACATTATTTGCATGGTGTTCATGTTGATGTGTTTACTGATCACAAAAGACTGTAGTATGTGTTTACTCAGAGGGAGTTGAATCTTAGACAAAGAAGATGGTTAGAGTTTCTAAAAGACTATGATATGATTTTGTTGTATCACCCGAGCAAGGCCAATATTGTGGCAGATGCTCTTAGCAGGTTGTCTATGGGTCGTGTAGCTCATGTAGAGAATGATAAGAAAGAATTGGCTCATTATGTGCATCATTTTGTAGGTTAGGTGTTAGATTTCTTGATTTGACTGAAAGTAGTATGTTAGTTCAGAGTAGTTTCGAGTCCTCTTTGGTCTCGAAGGTAAAGGAGAAGCAAGAGACGGATCCTAGTTTGGTCAAACTGAAGGAGTCAGTTAAAGACCAAAAAGTAGAGGTTTTCTCCCAAAGGGGAGATGGTGTATTGAGATTGCAGGGTAGATTATGTGTTCCCGATGTTCATAATCTAAGGCAGAGAATTATGGCTGAAGCGCATGGCGCATGATATTTTATTCATCCCGATGCTACCAAGATGTACCACGATTTACGGGAAATCTATTGGTGGAATGGGATGAAGATAGACATAGAACGATATGTGGCAAAGTGTTCTACTTGTCAACTGGTTAAGGTAGAGCACCAAAAGCCCGGTGGTATAATGCAAGAGTTTAGCATTCCTACTTGGATGTGGGAAGAAGTGAATATGGATTTCATAATTGGTTTGCCTCCTTCTCTTCGTCATCATGATTCAATTTTGGTTGTAGTAAACCGGTTGACTAAATCTGCTCATTTCTTGCCAGTGCATTCATCTTATATAACCGAGGATTATGGTAGATTGTATATTCAAGAATTCAATAGACTTCATGGAGTTCCTTTGGCTATTATCTCTGATAGGGGTACTCAGTTTACTTCCCAGTTTTGGAGGGCCTTTCAGAAGGGTCTTGGTACCCAAGTTCATTTGAGTTTCGCTTTTCATCTGCACACTGATGGTCATGCTGAGAAGACTATTCAAACTTTGGAGGACATGTTGAGGGCATGTGCTCTTGATTTCAAAAGTAGTTGCGATGAGCACTTGCCATTAATCGAATTTGTGTATAATATTAGTTATCATGCTAGTATTTAGATGGCCCCATTCAAAGCTTTTTATGAGAGAAGATATAGATCTCCTATAGGTTGGTTTGAAGTAGGAGAAGCAGTTGTGATTTGGACTGATATTGTGTTCGAGGCTATGGAAAACGTTAAGTTGATTCGAGAAGATTAAAGACCGTTCAAAGTCGTCAGAAGTCGTATGCGGATGTGAGAATAAAAGATCTTGAGTCTAATGTTAATGATTTCGTGTACTTAATGGTTTCACCCATTAAAGAGGTGAAGAGATTTGGGTAGAAAGGAAATCTTAGTCCCCGTTATGTTGGTCCATACAGGATTCTGTGCCGTGTTTGGAAAGTAGCATATGTGGTGGAGTTACCCGCAGAGTTTCCTAGCATTCATTTGGTATTCCATGTTTCTATGCTTAATAAGGGTATTGGTGATTCTGTCATGGATGATTCTTCTAAAACCTTAAATATTCAGGATAGCCTTTCATTTGAGGAGATTCCGGTTGAGATTTTGGATTTTCAGATCCGTAGGCTAAGGAACAAAGAAGTTCTTTTGGTTAAAGTGCATTTGCGAAATCAATCTTTTGAGGGTACTACTTTGGAAGCCGAAGCTGATATGCGAGCCAAGTACCCTCACCTCTTTTCTGTGAGTTCGGAGTGAGCACAAGGTACCATTCTTTCTTAATTACGCACCCTTTTTATTAAAGATTCTGCTGTGTGTCTACTTCTATCACGAATTCATGCATTTTCTGTAGTATCTGAAGGTATAGAGTTAAGTAAGTCCTTTGAGTGAGTAGTTCCAGCTATATGTCCTTATTTTTTTTCTTGTTCTTGGCCTATCTAGCATTATTCGGGGATGAATATTTCTAAGGAGGAGATATTGTAAAACCCCGAGAACTCTAACCAATAGTGAAACCATGACTCAAGATCATGAGGAATAAATTACAGTGCTTTGCTTGTTTTCTGATCAAGGGTGATGTGTATTAAGGACTCAAAGATGTCCTAGCGATTAGGTGAATCAAAACATCCCTTACCGATTGAATTCTTGAGAAGGATTTTGGCATAGTCAACTTCAAACAAGCATATCTCTTGTTACACTAAAAAATTTTGAGCACATGACCCACCATCAGATATATAATTGAATTAGCTTTCAAACAGTACCAATTTCTACCAAGTCTGGTATCGGAGTGAAAAGTTATGCCTATTTTACTCCAGCGTGTCTGCCTGGAAACTGTGTGACGACTTGTCACAAGTATGACGTCTTGTCACAAAAGGTCGTCACCCTTAAGCAGAAAGTCATAAATTCCACCCTTTTGTGACGATATTTCATGATGACTTGTCACAAGTCGGACAACTTGTTACAAATGTCGCCAGCTATTTTTTTCAGCAATTATAGGACATTTTTGCAAGGGTATTTTGGTCTTTTTCCATTTTTTGGAGGACCCTATATATATGAGAATCCCCATCCAAACCCTAATTTCTTCATTTTCTCTTCCAATTCTCTTAAGAAAATATATCTAGGGTTTCATTCAAGAACATTAATCACCTATAAATCTTCAATATTTCTTCAAGAATCAAGTTCCTCATAGTGTGGTCTTCAAGAATCATTTATTACAAGTGTGGATAGAGTATCAAGCACTAGAATTCATCCAATTTCAAAGATTAAGGTATGTGGGGTTTGAACAAGAGCAATCTTTTCGTTCTTGTGCCCAAAGCTTTGATTTCTTTCATTGATTTATATGATTTTGCAAGTGGGTTTATACCCAAATTACTTCATCATGAGATTGAGTTGTTACAATGCGTCTTTATATTTCTTCAAATTTATTGTTGTTTCCATGATTTAATGAATTGATACATTTTGATATTGAGAAATATTGATTTGATTTGAGTCGAGTTAGGAATCCACAAATTGATTATGATTTGATAAATGAGAATGAGATTTAATTTGATCTTCGTGATAGACCCTTGTGATGGATTTCATAACACGTTCTGAGCTTGTGTCTGCGAGTATTGGTTAGCACCGAGCAGAAAATGTGGTATTTCCCCCAAAACTACGTGCCACCGTAGGATTGATATTTATAATTATGGGCCAGAGGCCGAGTATGAGATTGTGATCACTAAATTTAGGTTGTACTCCCTGGCAAGAGTATGATGCTCCCGCCAATATGGGGTTCTCTCCTCAAGAGGTCAAAATGTTGGACACCATGTAGCTCACATGGTTTATCTCGGTTATAAGAACCTCCCATGTCTATAAGAGTTGAGTTTCTTGAATTACTGAGTCACTCCGAGTCTTGAGTTGAAGAGTTGAGTTGTTTATGATGATTTATGAGGTTTTCATCATATGAATTATTTACTATGAGATTATGAAAAGTATGTTTCAATCTAATTCAAGCCAAGTGAGCCATCATTGTACATATGCATATTTTCATGAAATTGATGATGATATTTACAATGATGCATGCACCCCCACATACTCAGTACATTCCAAAGTGTTGACCCACATATTTTTTATGGGCTACATTTCCTCGTAATGTATGTTTAGGTACTCAGTCGCAACCATGTTAGAGATATTCGAGTGCCTCAACTATGTTCCCTCAGTGGTGAGTCCTCTTGGTTCGAGGACTGTGTCTATATTTTTGTGATATCATTTTGTTGTTATGGTTTTTAGTACTGTTGAGTCAGTTAGGGGTTTGTCCAATGGCTCCTTGATTCTGATGTATAGAGGCTTTGTCAGACTAGAGGGATGGTATGTACATATATTCAATATATATGTTGGTTGTACAGTTTAGTATTTTCCAGTATATCTCTTGAACCCGATGTGATATATCTCTTTATTATGCATGACTATTTTTGAATTGAATTCCTTGAAATAGTGTATGGCTCCGAGGGTTATCATGGGGCTACGGGTAGCCCTAAGCACCGTGTGGCGTCTCGGAATAAAATTTTAGGGCATTACAACTGTACTACATTCTAAAGTGAAGACTGAAACTGACACTGTGGGAGGTAATCATCTAACTGGAATTCCTCCAATTAGATAAGATAACTGAGTTGGGGTCCAATCTATAACCCCAATTGGAAGGGTATCAGTACTATGACATGGGTAAAGAGATCTGTTGTGGAGTCAGTCCTAACTAGTGGGTGACCCCTAAGATCAGTCCTAAACTAGCGGGTGATCCCTGAGTATGTCACTCCTATCTAACTGGTGACATCTCATAACCAATGCTTGCTATGTAGTTATAGAACTTAGGGATTACTTCTAGGGACCCAGTCCTAAATAATGGGTGAGACCCCATCCCTAAGCTCACTCGGTGATGAATCTTACTCCTAATTAAAAGACATTAATCTGATCATACTGAATTGGACTGGACTAATACAGAGTTTACTGATTTTTTCTATGTTTTGGAACTGACTGAGTTCTACTGTATTCTGTAAATACTGAGAGTACAACTGATCGTGAACTGACTAATACTATCGTATCACTGACACTGGCTCTAGGTAAATAGCTAAATTATCGAGTATTGAATACCCCCAGGACTCGATAGCATGAAAAGTAAAGCAAAGCATAATCTTCAATAACATAACAATGTTCAGTTGGTCATAATTCATTCTTAGAGACATTTCATCAAACACTTGTGATGTATTAACTTGTACATGAATGGGGATTACATGTTAGCATGCTATAATGGCATTATTTCATTCTCATAGACAATTTATCAAACACATGAGAAGTATACTTGGTTCATTAAATCATAAACACTTAGTGTTAACATGGATACAACAATAAACCTTCAAATTGAAAGGTTTATCATAAATATCATGTAAATCAACACATTCTAGGAGCAATTCTTGGGAACTTGGAATCTGAATCATGGATAACACATAATCATGGCAATTACAATCTCCAAACTTGCAAATTCATGGATTATAACATAGGGATTACTCAATTCAACATACATGCTATAAAACTTCATGGAATATACCATTAATCATGGATTGAAACTCAACAAATTTCAAAACATGAACACAATCCAATTTCATACATCTAAATCATAAACCATAATTCTTGAAGTTTTAAAACTTGATTCTTTGACTCTATGGATGTAAGGGACCCATAGATGAACATCTAACATACCTTAATTTGTGAGATTCTTGAAGTTCTTGAAGAAATTCTTGGTATTGACCTTGATTCTTGAGAGCTACGGTTTTTTTCTTGAGAGAGAACTACCTTTTGATTTTGGGGAAAAGTGAATAATGAAGGATATTGCACATTTTTAGGGCTTTAATCCCACATCTGGATGGAATAAAATCATGGAAAAAGACTATTTTAACCCTAGGCATAACTTTAATTTCTTGTGAAATATTCTCGATCTAGACCCGAAGCCCAATGCCCCACTATCTCGCTAGGCCACTAGAAAATTGCATTATGGTGCGACTCGATACAATCGCGTTTCCACCTTGGATGCGACCTGGAAGCTCATCGATATACGGTGGTATCACATTGGAAAATTGGAAAAGTACAATTCTAAAATTGAGCTTTGGCGCGAAGCAGCAATATCGCAGAGGCTCACTGGTCTTTGACAAGTACCATTTAGTCTGGCTCCGCGACGAGCTGATGGCTCAGGTGGTACATTGTCTTACTAAACTAGCTCTAAGTCTTCTCTCGGGTGTCGGATTTGGGTGAATTTTAAGATTCCACATGTATAAATCTGTATTCATCTTTAAAAAAAATCTTTGACATTTTTCGGGCAAATTTAAGCTAGGTAAAAGTACGGGGTGTTACAGGTGCTATCTCATTGGCCTACTGTTTCTTACTAAAAGTGCCATAACTTCTCAATCGGGTATCAGATTAGGGAGAAAATGGTACCATTGGAAAGATGACTCAATTTCCTATGATTTGGTGGGTCTTGTGCTGAAAAATTCTACATACATAAAAGTTATATTCTTTCAAAACCTCTATTATGAAACTAATTTCTGAGCTGACTTGCCTTTACTTACTATAAGAAGTTGATTCATGTTGAGAGTTTTGAATTTGCTTGAAGTGTTCATGATGCAATCATACATATAAAACTGTGACGTGATATATTATGCAGGCATGAATCATAAGACAACGAGGCAATGATCATCCAATGGGTATTACACTAATTCTGCTGGAATACTTGGAAAACTAAGATCATTCACTGAATACTTATGAACTAAATCAGGGCTAAATATTTGAATCTGAAACTAATGTTTGATACCTGGACTATGCTGAATTCATAATTTGGAAAAATGCGAACATCTTACCTCATAGAGTGGCCTTACTCGCGAAACTTTAGGTAGTACGACTAGATGGAAAGTTGGAAATCTATAGAAGCTTATCTGTTTGATTTCTAAACTGGATCGCAGGCAATATGGACTGGATCATACTGAATGCTCACTCCCAAATGGGATATTTCTTCAACACTCTTGTAGAAAGTTCTAATGATATTATGGAGCAAAGAACTCTAGGCATGATCTGAACAAAAAATCTAAATAAGAAATTACAACATTGCCACAACTCTATAGCATGGAACATAGACCTATAAATCATAAGCTAAGATAGAATTACTACACCTTAAGCACTGCAACTAATTAATTTCAGGATTAGAAACACTTCTCAAATTCTCCCTCAACTATACTATTCCTCTTAAATACCATATTCACTTGATTCAACTTATAATTCTAACATGGGCATTGATAAATCCGTCTACTAAAGTCTAAACAGAACTAAATTCTCTCATCATGGTCAAGACTAACTTAAAATCACAAGGTCCTGCACATAACACCATAATACTAGTTCGAACCATGAATTCAGTACCCCACATGTTGTTATAACTTCTCACCTCTAGGATAATTCTTATTATCACTTTAACAACTAAATTCAGTCTCTTACTAAAAATGCATTAATTCCCAATGCACCTATCCTCCTATATACCAACATGACAATCAAGACTATCTTCATAACCATATATGCACTTCTAAACAAACACCCATAAAATCATATTTCTTATTTTCTCTAATACCTCTACCAATAACAACTTCCATGCACTATTCTTAAGAAGACACACATAAAAATATTCTCTACTAACCAAGTCATACGCAAAAAGATTCACCTCAATATTCCTTCACTTATAGACTTACATATAATAAGCATACAACCATCTTTCCCAACATGACATATTTACTCTCTCTCATTTACATAATTGTCCATCATCACTATCTTTACCTAAAGGGAGGTCACTGAAAGGTTTGATTATCGAGACTCGAAACATGAAGGGATACTAAGAATAACTTGACACTTTACTGATGCTAGAGGAATAGAGTATTCACAACATGGATTCATTAAAGAGATCAAATATGAGGATGTACATGGTATAAATATGAATTTCACTGATCATTAAGTGTGTTGCATGAGTACTGGAACTGAAAATACTATAAAGAATGAGTACATGAGTCATGAGATGCATGACTAGAGTTTGGAGTTCATAACTTATGGAATGTGATTCTGACTACTGAATGAACTGGAATCCCTTATATTGGGAATTGGAAGCATACATAATTTTTCTATAAGGTAGATAAATATGAACTATGGTCATGGAGATGACGTGCAAGGCATGGTCATGGAGATAATGTGCAAGACATGAGTAGATACTGTGATGACTGAAAACTATGCATTGAGATAAGAATGGGTACATGATTTTTCTAGGAGGTGCATAACTTTGAACTATGGTCATGGAGATGACGTGTAAGGCATGAATAGATACTATGATGACTGAAAACTTTGCACCAAAATAAGAATGGGTCGGACATCTTCTTCCCCTACTGATGTTCTACAACATACTGACATCTCTACTAGAATCTGAGAGCTTAACTTGATTACATGTTCTATCATCTCTCCTTAGCTTTAATCCATCATTGTAAGTCTGTGGAACCCTTTACTAAACTCTAAACTGGACTACAATCATTGTATTCTAGAGTCTAGAATACAATAATACACATAAATAATAAAGTTACTCTGAAAGACTACACCTAAAAGTGTAAAACCCACCTCTAATACTCTCTTATGAGATACAACTCTATCTTTCTATAGCCCAAATAGTCATCATATAATAACTTGAACACTTACTAACCTAGAATCTTCATAAGTATCCACATATCCTGAGTTCACACTATCTAGAGCTTCAACTCTTTTTTCTATTAGCTCAATCTTAAAAGATTCAAACTTACATTCCAATACTTAACATGGATATCCCCAAACTTTTAATGAATCATACTGTTTCCATCATTGCCTACTAATATCACATCTCTAAATTCATATTTTCCATGATCCATGAGAATCAAGATCATATAAAAATGCTCAATATTATCAATCATAACTCCTCAATTTAGCTATTAGGAACACCATGCAATATATAGCTAGCCTTCCTCCACTTAACCACTCAAGGGTATTATTAACAACATACATCACTTAATAGCCTTCGAAAAATAATGTAGCCACATATAACCTTGGGCACCCCTCTACATTATACTTATAACACCATACTTAATTATGAAAAACTAAACTTAAACTCTTGCACACGTTGTTCGATCCTACGAGATCACTTCCATAAAACTAGTTGCACTAGCCAAGAAATCATTTTTTACACCTTGATAGACATTTACTATTCCAACTTAGTGTCTAGTTCTAGGTATGATTAACAACCCAATCTCACATACTATTTTCACTTGGAAGCTATAAACAAGACATCAAGAAACACTAGTCCACTAGAGCCCCATAATAACCATAAACGATCACAATCCTATGGTATACTTTATTCAAATACGTTAGCACACTTTTCTTCTACACATTATGACCCTTCTATACTACAAGAAAACAATAATTCACCTTAACTAATAACTCCTTCTCTAACTTCCACTAAACTATCACACCAGGACATATGACCATAACACAAAATAGCATACATAAGTTTACATCTATACTTTCTATCAATCGTCCTTCCCATTTTCTTGTTACTATACTTCTAAACCCATACTTTTGATTATAATAAGTCCCTACCACTTATGAATCATAACTCTCAAAGTCATAACATCCCTCAAATGCAAACTCTATTTAACACTTTGGGTTCATACAATCACCCCCCCAAGAGCACTATCTGGATCAAATGGGGTTAATGAGAAAATACATAACATATTCTAGCTTAACTTCACAACTCATATGGATGAGGACATAAGTTTTCAACTTAAGGAACTTGTAACACTCTATCGAGCTCCTCTCAAGCCCCTTTGTGTGACTTCTAAATTTACTGATGTAAATTTGAGAGCATCATCTTGGGAGAAATAGAAATCTAGTACTCAGGTAATCTCAGAAGATTATGAATGATGAATTATGAAGAGACATACAAATCTCCAGAAGTTTTTAAGAAAATAACTTTATAGAACAATCTAGAGCATGAAAGAAAGGAAACTTTTCTTAAATGCCTTGTAGCCTTTCGAAGAACAATATAGACATTTGCGTACTATTTTGCAAGACTCTACTAGATACGACTTCACAAACACCCTAGGACACTAGAACTCTATCCTCTGATACTATGTTTGTAACAACCCGAGACTACCCCCTAGTCATCACACGATGCTTAAGACCATAACCAACCTTTGTACTAGCATACTGTTAAGCAATTGATTTAAACATGTATAAAATGACTGATTTTACTATGGAAAAATATAATCATGGTGAAATCTGGGAAAAATACAATACTGATATAATTTTACATTCTGATAAAATTGAAGAATAGAACTAAAATTACATGATTGACACTAACTGACATCTGTGAAGCCTCTACTATACTGACTATAGATAGCTGGGATGAGACTCCAACTAGAACTAACCAATACATATGAGTAATAAAGTAAATTCTATAAATAACATCTAACTTAAGTCCCCGAAGTATGAGGACTCATCCTCTGCTGACTGGAATCTACAACTTTCTGATCGTGATTTATGGACTACAATTGAACTGGTGCTTGCATTGTTAAACAATATATCACATAGAAGTATATGTGGATTAGTACTTTTGGATTGTACTGATCATGTGGGGGTGAAAGCATAAGTAAAATAGTAACTCAATTGTTCATACAATTTGTAAAGAATGTATGTTAAGTGTAAATGACTCACATTAACTTGAATACTGAAAGCTGCAAAACATAAATCATGAATGATAAAGCATAGTGTATAAATCTTGTGAGTCATAACACTTAGTTCTAGAAGTTGTATTTTCACTCTTTCTTCTAGTGATTAATACCCATGCTTCAACTCATGTCAAATTATCATAAAGTTCATGTTAAATAATAAAAATCATGATAATTCAATTCTAAATCTGAAAGCATGATAGTAAGGGACGAATGAGATTTTGGTGTTCACCCTGATGTGTCATAATCATGGTTCTTCATTGGAAGAGGACAATTGTGAATCTTCCCTCCACCGCGATGCGGTGTTATCGCATTGGCCTACTGTTTCTCACTAAAAGTGCCATAACTTCTCAATCAGGTATCGAATTAGGGCAAAATTTGTATCGTTGGAATACTGACTCAATATCCTATGATTTGGTGACTCGTGATGTGAAAAATTCTACATACATAATAATTTATACTCGTTCAAAAATAACCCTTATGAAATCAAACACCAAAATTTGGTTGAATCAAAGGCTCTTAACTCACTTGGGTCTAAGTGACACTTATGAACATCTTTCCCTCCTAATAATCTTTCCTTACACTAGGTTAATAATCATGAAAAATGAACTAATGTATGAATCACTTGACTAGAGTTTACACTCAAATAAATGAAGGTCCTATTTCTAGCTTAGAAGTGTACAGGATATTACAAAATGACTTGCCAACTGACACTAAGAAAAATATCTAATAGGATATCTATCTATCCGTAATTATATCTTATCTCAGGTACACTAGTCTAATGAGGAACACATGTTAATTTTTACTGATAGAATAACTCACAATCGGGGCATACTCTAAACCAATGTCTTATGCAGCCACAATAAAAATAATCTCCCAAATAGTATACCAGTAGCACTATACTGATTGTATGACCTATTTCCGCCACCTCCATAAGTCCAAATACATGCTCTTTGTATGGCCCTCTTATAATTAACATCCTGAGGAAAGGAAAACTCTCCTACTATCATATGCTCCGATGCCACGCGGAGTGACAACACTAACCCTCTAACATATCTATGTACTGCTCAAAGAGATATATCATAGGAATGAATCTAGCCTACTCAGGATATCCATTATCATTAAAAAAACCTAGTCAGGAACCCTGATAAGCACCAATAAACCAAAATCCGGTCTAAGAACTGCTCAATGATTCAAATGCCATCCGTGTCTAATAGGGATCTATAATATGACTCAATTCCATAATTTTGACCCTCAAAGAGATGAAGTTGTCATGAGCTCAACTGGAGTCTAAGCTAGCCCAAAAATGCTTTTCGCTATTGCTGATGATCTTCGATATCCATCACTGACTCTCTAGTCTGAAACTGTGCAAAAACTCTGGATTACATGCTGAAGTCTTATCTGCATCTGTTGAAAATATTGCATTGTCATTTAGTGATAGAATATAGCCAAAGAATGTATTTAAGGTTTATAGTAGCACAAACATACGATAATGAGTCAATAACTAAATTTCCTAAGAATGTCACCGTAGCCTCCCGAAGATAGGTTATGGATATCTCTTCTCCAATCCGTACTTATCCCTTTTACTAATACACCAGTAAAGCCTAAACTCTGATACCAATTTTTCACTATCCAATTTCTTGGACCATGATGCTGACTAGCATAACCCACTGGTAAGCAAGACAATCTTCGTAGTTTGGAATGGCTAGTAAATAACTACTCGATTGTATACAGAAAATAATGCAGAATAGATGGAATAAGAGAATTAAATATAATAATGAATTCCCAAAACCTTATGGTATCAGTATAAGAGCTTCTGATATAATAAGAGTACAAAAGTGAAATTACAATAGAAATACACTGATACAATGCATCTCAAGATACAATATATAGACTACATAATACATCCAAGAGAGAGATGAGTAATATGACAAACCCCAACAACTCACTCTATATCATCAAACCATACCTATTTCTCTTTATGGACATAATAATAGCGATAACCAGTACTATGATCTGTAAGCTGCAAAAGTGTAGTATGAATACCAAATGAACGGTACTTAGTAGGCAACTTCCAACTAAGATTTAAAGATAAAGCAGATATATACAACATATAAAAAAAATAGAAACTACACCCAAGAATAAAAAAATTATATAACAACTCAATGAGATGATAAGGATAGCCCATTATTGTCATATCTAAGAGACTAACATAATAAAGCTATGGAAGTACTAAAGATGCACCACCCTATTCATATCAAAATTTGTAGACCTAAATACTATACCACATATCGCAGGCCAATATGTAAAATAAGGGTGAAAAAGGATTGATAATGATATACAAGTCTAAGGAATAAATATACAATATGAAAAAATAAAGGAGGGATATACGGTAGTACCATACCTATGTATAGAGAGGTGTATATATATATGTATACATATAAATATGAGGTTAACTCAAAGTATAACCTAAATTATCATGTCTTTACTTTTAAGTAATCATTATAATCCAATTAGGATCTAGTACTATCATACTCAGGATTTCAAAAATATTTGTTTGAACATGAGATAAACAAGCATAATGATACAATTGTAAGACAAATGAGGCCGGCAACTTACCTCAAATCTCAATACCAAATCAATGGCCAATCTGTCATAAATAGACATAATAGTGATTATAAAAATGATAATGACAATATCGATATACAATGCGAGTTACAGACTATTTTGAACAACAAAATACCTACACGAGCCTATGCGTTCCCCCACCGCCATACGATTGGAAGGTTCAATCGACATATAATCAACACAAAGCATAGTCATCACTCATATCCATGCAATTGTCCTATCTCGGTTGATAGACATAGGTTTATAATTATGATAAAATATGCTCATACAACAATCAATACAACAGAATCCATAATCCATAATCATCATTATCATAACATTTATCATTGTTATGAACCTTTGGCCTTTTCAAGCATAAAATCATTATAATATCCTTCGGCTTTGTGGGGTATCATTGCAATATCATAATATTCTCCAGCCTTCTTGGTATCATCACATTATCAAAATATCCTTTGGCCTAGCTAGGTATCATCACATCATCATAATATCCTTCATCCTTTTCATGTAGTAATATCATTATCATAGTATACAAACCAATATCACATAATAGAATGAAATCCCCATGAGAGTTGAAGTAAAGTACAAGCCCTACGAGGGCTAAAGTAAATAGAAATGAAATAAGAAGCAAGGTAGAGTGTATTTTCATAATTCATCATTCATCAATAATATAACATCCTTAGTAAGTTTGTATATAATATGTTCACGGACTCAAGTCATGGCTAAAGTAGTGTAAATTTGTAAGTTTGTTGCCCGGAGTGAACCTCAGGCTTAAATCTCTATAAAAGTGTAGAAGTTGTCAGAATATCTCACGACTAGAGTAAATAGTAGTGTCAAATCATGGAAAAAAACATAACTCGGTCAAATCTTTAAAAACATCTTTATTAACCACATTTACATATGTAAGTTATTCATTAAGTGAGGTAGATGTTATTGAGAAGAAATCTATTTTAAAGTGGAAAGTGGGGTTTAGTCATTAATTTATGAAAATAATAATAATATTATAATCTAATTGGAATATTATCAATTACTGATGTAACAAACATGAATATTCCAAATCAATAAATGTCATCACCAGTATTCAAACATTGGAATCATAAGCATCATACCGTACCTTCTATCTTCCTATACCAGAGAGATGTGTACATAATTATATATATATATATATATATTAATAAGATACAATTGTATCCTTTACAAGGATAATTACTTCCAAGTTATCCAACTCATGTCATAACACGATCTTTTGCCAAATATTATGTTCAGAATAATCATAACATCGTAATCACAACTTTAGGACCTCATAGGTATCTAGAACTTATATCAATAATCATAATAATAATCCATCTCATATTTATAAGTCATAGGGTAACTATGAGGAATAACATAACTAAAATCCATAAAGATTATTTGTGATCATCTTACATCTAGGAGGTATAATATATCAATAAGCACCTTGCATCTAAGAGGCATCTCCTATCTACAGGTTATACATCACTATGAGGAATAAAATCTCTATGGGCCGACTATCATATCTAAGAGAGATAGCATTTCCATAGTCAAAATATCATAACTAAGAGGAATAATCATCTCTATAGGCTAATTATCATAACTTAAAGGGATAGCATCTCCATAGGCAAAATATCATAACAATGAGGAACAATCATCTCACAGGACGATTATCATAACCTAGAGGAAATTGCATCTCTAATGGCCCAATAACATTTCTATAAATAAATCAAGGGCATAAGATATTCAATCATTATTCGGGGAAAAAACTTTCACAATTCACCATGCAACAAAGTATTCTTATTCTAAAGGTTTGATAGTCTCAACTAAGCCCAGTGAAACACCCCAAGTCTTGGACCCTTGAAAAATTGCCAAGGTTTTAGACTCAGGAGGTTTGGTACTACTCAAGGATACCACTCGTATCCTTTGTATACAAGATATGGGATACCTTGAGAGTTCACTCATACCCTAGGTAGCATGTTTATCTTGTCTACTACCCAAGATATGACTTCTCTTTGTACAATTCATATAGAGGGATACGAGGGGTGTAAGGCCTAGTTGTATGTTGCCTAAGGTATTTTCTTAAGGAATCTGTCCATGATACGAATTGTGGGTATGATTGGGGGTGTCATTCCTACCCTTAACGTATAACTGGGGAAGTGTGCATCATAGAGAAAGCAGTAGGTAGGGTCTTGGCATAGTCTTGGGTACAAATTGGGGTACCGCTCATTCCCTAGGATATGAATAGTAAGGCGGAGTCGTACACCTGGATGTGACTTGTTTTAAATCTTAAGTCAAGGTTAGTTTGGAAATTTCCTACCCCTAAACCCTTATGTCCTCACATTAAATAACCTTTGGTATCCTTTCATAACACTTTTTAAAGGATTAAAACACCTCAAATGCTCTTTCAAATTAACTCTTGAAAGATTGGAGTCTAGGGTTTCTTAAGTATTCTTCAAAGATCTCTAAGGTAAAGATTCCATTGGTGAATCTTCATGTATAAGGCATGAACTCCTTATCTAATCTTTATTTCCAACTAAAGCCATGTGTATTGTGGTGTAAACATTGATTTATGAATCATGAATGGTAGTTTTCAAAATATATGTTGAGGGCCTTGATGCATATGGTTTGGTATTAGTTTAAACTTTTTCTTACTTCTCTTTGGTAATGGTTTTCATAAGTTGGTACTTGTTGGTTATGATTTAACAAATAGGTCTCAATTAACCCTAATTAAAATGGTTTATGTGTTGGCTTTGGTCTTGGTAAAGATATGACCTCAACATGTTTGATAAAATCCTTAAAAGGATGTTTCCACTTTATTGTTGAACTTTCATTGGAACTCTTGCATAGTTTGTTTTTTTAATAGAACTCTAAATGGTTTTTGATAGTTTAAATGACATAAATTCTTTTAATGATTGACATGGTATAAAATTGTTTGGAATGGTTTAAAGGGTAACGGTTTTGGTGGTCATGGTTGTTCTATTTTTAAAACCTCGTGGTATACATGGAGATACCTCAAGTTAATGCATTAATGGAATTAGTTTAAATTTATTAGAATGGTAAATGGCTAATGATTATGCTTGAAGAGTACATAAAATCCAAATGGTTTAATATGGTATGGAAAGGCACTTGAAAGTCCCTTTAAACCTATATATGTTTGGCTATGGATAATACTTGCAAGTAAGGATTGGTATGATAATACCTATAATAATGTCCTTGGTTTATAAATGGATAATAGTTTGGTTATTGGAAATTGGTTTTAATTGGGCAATAATAGAGAGATATGTAGCAAACCCGTGGAAGGTGGAGGTCCCGAGTGGATCAAAATTTAAAACTCATATTTGCCAATATGAGGTTGGTCTTGGTAACCGTATGCATGATGTCACACTATATTTTGAGGATGTACTAGTCATCCCAGGTTTTCTTCTAGGGTTGTACGGATACACGTACTGGGGCCCTTTAAGTAGGGGTAGCTTAACCCTTATAGCCCGTGGGTAGTTTAGGATAGTAAATCTACACAGCCCACCTTTTCCTAGCATGGTTATATATATATATTTAGTTTTTTGCATATAGATGGTTTTACTTGGTTTTATAAAAGGCATTAATTTATCCTTATCCTGAGTATATGTTAGTATTCACCCACTAACCCATCTTCAGGCAGCTGTATACCCATTCTATGCAGGGACTGTCCATTTTACTTCTCCTTCTTAGTGATCAGATTTGGGAACATTCAATGTTGTATTAGAGGGGTGAGCTTCTATAGTTTGGAAGGTATCTATCTCATGTCATGAGTTACTTTACATATTTCTTGTCATTCATAGACATTGGTTTTCTGCTATGGTCAGGGGCATGTCCTGACTAGGTATTCTTTGGTTGGTCTAGAGACTTTGTATGGAATACTATGGACTTGGGTATGGTATGGATTGTTTTGTTATATGAACATAAATACATTGGCTTATTATCGTGGCATTGATTTATGGTTTCTGCATTGGTTTGGTAGGTTATTGGGTGGTTGGACTTGGTTGGGTTGGTCTCTAATTTAGACGTATCCCAAAGTCAGCACATGGTTGGATACACTATCTTGTTGTATGTTTGGACTTCATCTGACTCAAGGTATGCATTTGGTGATTGGGTTAGGAAATGATGGAGGTTCCCAATACTGGTTGGTCTTGGGACTGCCCATTACAAAAAGGCCCTGGTTCGGGCCGTTTCACCCATATTCTGTACCTAAATCGCCAAGGCTAACACAAGTCTTGGCCTTAGTTAGCCAGACAATTATAAGACCCCATAAAGTCCTAGCCCATTTCATTCCTTTATAGCATGCCAAAAGAGGTCCCAGACATAGAAAATTTTAGTGAAGTGTTAAGACTTAGTCACATTTTTGTCCTCGATATTTCAATGGTCTCACTTTCGATATTTCTGTCCTTAGATTGTCGATTTTAAAATTGATTCATGATCAAGGTTATCTATAGGTCATCTCAGGTGAGTTTTAGATTTTCTTGACATTGTTTGAGACACGTTTAGATGACCAAAACAGCAAGCCAACGTGATCTGAATGTGTCGCGTTGGCTATTGCATCATCACCATCAATGTGACATGTCGTTAATCATGTCAATACCATCGACGTATCATGTTGCCTGTCGTATCACTAGGCTCTTTTTTCTTACTAAATTATGGGTTTGTAGGGGCAAAGAAGTCATTTTCCATCAATCTTAAGCCACCCATATCACGAAATCAATGATCCAAAAGGGAAAATATACTCATCTTTTCACAAATTTTGTCAAGAACAAAGCCCTATTTCTTCAAGTTCAAGTTTAAGTTTCAAGAATTCACACCCAATTCTCACGAATTCAACAATCAAGGTATGTTTATGAGTTCATCCTTGGGTTCCTTCCATCCTTGGAGTTCAAGAACCTTTTTAAAAAAAAACTTTGATTATGATTTACAATATTGAATAGAATTATGTTCATGTATGTATTGTTGTGTGGGTTCCAAGGCAAAAACATTTTGAGTTTCATGTAAATAAACTAGAATGTGTGTTGATTTATGTAACCCTGAGGTAAATCCATGAAATGTGATATTGAATATGGTAGTCATGACATTCATATATTTCTCATTCTCATGTACAAGATTTATGCTTCCTAGGTGTTTGACAAAATGTCTATGCGAAGGAAGTGTGCATGATAATCTATGTGTGATTCTTTCAAACTTGAGATATGGTCCCATTATCTATGTTATCGAATCCTGGGGGTATTGAATACCCCAAATCTAGTTGTTTATCTAGTGTCCAGTCAAAATAAAATAATTATGTAGTATCCCAAACAGTGGCATTCGGTCACTTAACAGAATAAGTGTGAGTTCAGTCAAGCCTAGTATGACCTAGTGATCGTTTAGAGTTGATTCTGTTTGGAGTAGGATTCATCACAGAGCGAACCCAAGGATATGGGCATTCCTGCCAGAAGAGGGTTTGACCCTTAGTAGTAGTCCTTGAGTTGCAGAACTACATAGCCAGCGTAGGGTAAATAATCTTCCTGCCAGACTAGGATTGACTTAACCATATACATATCATGAGTTTTCCTGAATGATTACAGTTGACCCAACTAATGTTAGTAACCCGTGGAACCTTGCTAACACCCT
This sequence comes from Capsicum pubescens, assembly GCA_030864215.1. Lineage (NCBI taxonomy): Eukaryota > Viridiplantae > Streptophyta > Magnoliopsida > Solanales > Solanaceae > Capsicum > Capsicum pubescens. The sequence goes on from CM061542.1 coordinate 103,611,833, forward strand.
TCCAACTGGGGTTATAGGTTAGACCCCAAATTAGACTATAATCGGGGTATGTCGGTTAGATGATAACTCTTACAGTTATAGTTTTAGTATTCAGTATTCGTATTCAGTATTTAGTACAAAACTCAGTTTAGTTCTACATGATCATAACTCAAAGTTATCAGTTATTTAGTTATCAGAACCTCGGTACTTAAGCTTCAGACTAATTCAGACAAACAATATATGTTTGGTATTGCATGTTCAATACTTACAGTAGTCCCAGTCTTGCATATACTCTCATATTTTTACTTCATGATATTTAGTTATTATTCTCATACACATGAACCCATGCATATCAGCCTAACCTCACTTAGCATACCAATATATTCAACGTACTGACGCATACTTTCTTTACGCTATGATGTCTCATATTATAGATTCGGACGCTCGGGTTCCTGACCATACGTAGACTATTTAGTCTATCAGGACCAGATATATTAGTGATTCCTCATCCATCAAAGATGTTATAATTATTTAGTCATTTAATTTCTTACTCTATTTTTAGCAGTTTAGTTATTTTCAGACAGTAGTTGGAGTTAGTTGGGGCCCGTCCCATCAAGTCTTTCATTTAAGATGTTTAGCAACTCTCAGACATTTTCGGTTAGTAGTTATTCTACATATGTTCTCAGTATTGATTCAGTTTTATGAACCTTATGGTGTTTTCAATTTTTATTTCCGCATATGTTTCATGTTTATTATTCAAAGCTCACAGTAGTACCATTCTTGGGTTAGCTTGTGGTCCTTCAAGGTTGTAAGCACCGTTTGATGCCCAGGGTGTAGTCTCGGGGAATTACAAACCTTGTATCAGAGCTTAAGGTTCTAAAGTTTCCTCGAGAATCTGAAGGCTGCGTCAAGTAAAGTTTTGTGCATGGGTGTCTAGCGCGCCACACTTATGTATAAGAGGATACGAGGCATATATAGGAAAAGTTCCCTTCTTTCAGTGCTCATATTGTGTGAGTGAGCATGAGCTAAAGTTAAACTCTTTGTCTAATCCAACTTTTCCTTCTTTTTACAGAATATGCCTCCCAGAAAGACTAGCGGAAGAAGAACTAGGAACCAGCTAGCACCTCCGCTTATTGAGGAAGATCCCCTGAATGAGCACGTTTCTCACACGGAATTCAAAGTAGCAATCACCACTCTAAACCATTCTGCGGCAGCTCAGAATGTTTGACCAGCTTTTGTTCAGGCCAACCAAGTGGCCAATACTGCTGCAACTAGAATTCGGGACTTCACCCGAATTAACCCTTCTTTATTTTTAGGGTCTAAGTCCGAAGAGGATCCACAGGAATTACTTAACATGGTGTAGAAAGTAAAAGACATTATGGGGGTAACAACTAGTAAGAGTGTTGAGTTAGCTTCCTATCAGCTGCAAGATGTAGCTCATATGTGGTTTAAGTAGTGGAAGTTAGATAGAGGCGCAGATGCAGAGCATATATAATGGGAATAGTTTGTTGCTTCTTTCTAAGATAAATTCTTTCTATTGGAGTAGAGAGAGGATAAGGTATTAGAGTTCATCAACTTGAAGTAGGGCAACATGGGTATGAAAGAGTATTCCCCCAAATTTACACAGTTGTCCAAGGAATGCTCTTCATGTGGTAGATGATAAAAGATCTAAGATGATCAAGTTCATGTCTAGTGTATCTGATAGTATTATCAAGGAGTGTAGGACTGCATTACTGATTAAGGAGATAGACTTGTCTAGGTTGACGGTCTATGCTCAATACATTGGGGAACAAATGACTAAGGAAAAAGAGAGGGATAACAAGAGGGCTAAAACAAGTAGCACTAGTTTCGCACAGCCAAATCCAGAAGGTAGTAATCGACCTTAGTTCTGCCTAAAAATTTTAATCTCAGCTCCGTCTTCTGTTAGTGCGCCGATGCCCAAATTCAAGAATAAAAATAAGGATAGAGTTCATGTCTTTAAATCCCAGGGTAGTGTGAACAGTGCTCAAACAAATCCTCTTTTCTATAAATATGGAAGAAACTATCAGGTTGTCTGCAGGGCTAGCAGCGATATGTATTTTAGGTGTGGTAAGCTAGTCCATAGGATCAAAGAATGTCCTCAGGAGGGTTCACAGATTTAGTATAACCATCCTTTAGTTCAGTCCGGTTGCTCGTCTCAGCAGGTGTCACTTTCAGTTCCACCAGTTTGCAGCACCCAAATAGGCTCTATTCACTTAAGACCTGACAGGATAAACAAAGTTCTCCTAATGTAGTTACTGGTACATTGAAAGTTTTTGATTTACATATTTATGCTTTGTTTCATCTTGGAGATTTTTTGTCTTTCGTAACTCCTTACATAGACGTCAACTTTAGAGTCAACCCTAAAATCCTAATAGAGCCTTTTTCAATATCTACCCCAGTGGGTAAGTCTATCATAGCTTGGAAGGTATACATGAAATGTCCGATTATGTTGTCTGAAAAAGTTGCTTTAGCAGATCTTGTAGAGCTAGAGATGATTAATTTTGATGCCATTATCGGCATTGATTAGCTCCATTCATGCTACACTTTAGTTTATTATAGAAATAGAGTTGTCTATTTTGAGTTCCCAAATGAACCAGTTCTAGAATTGAGGGGTAGTACTTCAGCACTTAGCGGTCAACTTATTTCGTACCTTAGAGCGAGAAAAATGATATCCAATGGGTGTGTCTATCATCTGGTGTGAGTTAAAGACTCCAGTTCCAAGACTCATAATCTTGAGTCAGTTCCAGTTGCAAGTCAATTTCTAGATATGACTCTCGAAGATCTCCCCACAATTTCTCCCGAAAGAGAAATTAGCTTTGGAATAGACCTTCTTCCCGATACTCAGCCCATCTCTATTCCAGCATACAACATGGATCCAGAAAACTTAAAAATTTGAAAGAACAATTGAAAGACCTCATATACAAAGGGTTTATCAGGCCCAACATATCTACTTGGGGTGCACCAGTTCTATTCTTGCGAAAGAAAGACAATTCTCTTAGAATCTGTATAGACTATCATCAGTTGAACAAAGTCACCATTAAGAATAAATACCCACATCCTAGAATCGATGACATGCTTGACCAACTTTAGGGTGCCGGTTACTTTTCTAAGATAGACCTCAAATCCGGCTATCATCTCAGAGTAAGAGAATATGACATTCCGAAAATAGCTTTCGAAACTCGGTATGGTCACTTCGAATTTCTAGTCATGTCATTTGGTATTACAAATGCCCCAACAGCTTTCATGGACTTGATGAATTGTGTGTTCAAGTAGTACTTGGACATGTTCATCATAGTCTTAATTGATGACATTCTTGTCTACTCCCATAATGAAAATGATCATGCAGACCACCTCAGAATATTGATACAGACTCTCAGAGCCCATTAGTTGATTGCCAAATTCAGTAAATGCAAATTTTGGCTAAGTTTAGTAGCTTTTCTTGCTCATATAGTTTTCAGTGATGGTATTAGAGTTGATCCTCAAAAGATAGAAGTAGTGAGAAATTGGCCCAGACCCTTCTCTCTGTTAGACATCAAAAGTTTCTTTGGTTTGGCTGGCTATTACCGACTGTTTGTTGATGAATTTTCATCAATTGTATCCCTCATGTCTAGTTTGACTCAGAAAAAAGTCAAGTTCTAGTGATCAAATTCTTGAAAGAAGAGTTTTCAGGAGTTGAAGACTCGACTCACTGCAGCCCCAGATTTTACTTTTCCCAATGATTTATGCAGATTTTTTGTATACTATGGTGCTTCTAGAGTTGGTTTGGGGTGTGTTTTGATGCAAAGAGTTAAGTTCATAGCCTATGCCTCTAGACAGCTTAAGATCCATGAAAAGAATTATCCCATCCATGATCTTAAGTTAGCAGCTATTGTGTTTTCCTTAAAGATATTGAGACACTATTTGTTTGGGGTGTATGCTAATGTGTTCACAAACCACAAAAGCTTGTAGTATGTGTTTTCATAGAAGGATTCGACTATGCATTAGAGGAAATGGTTAGAGTTATTGAAAGATTATGGCATGAGTGTCCTCTGTCACTAAAGCAAGGCCAAGGTAGTGACAGATGCCCTCAGTAGGTTGTCCATGGGTAATATTTCTCACATGGAGGATAGTAAGAAGAAATTAGTTCAAGAAGTTCATCATCTTGCCAGACTAGTTGTCCATTTGGTTGATTCATCTAAGGATAGTTTTTGGGTGCAGAATAGTTCAGAATATTCTTTAGTTTTCAAGGTAAAAGAAAAGCAGGACAGGGATCCCCCTTTAGTTAAGATGAAAGAGTCAGTCAAAGACTAGAAAGTAGTTGTTTTATCCTAAGGGAGAGATAGTATGTTACGTTTCTAGGGTAGGTAACGTGTGCCATGTGTAGATAATGTGAGACAGTGAATTCTGGATAAAGCGCATGGTGCGCGTTACTCTATGCACCCAGTGGCCACTAAGATGTACTGTGACTTACATCAAGTTTATTGGTGGAGTGGGATGAAAAGAGACATTGTAGATTTTGTGGCTAAGTGCTCTACTTGTCAGTAAGTGAAGATGAGCACCAAAAGCCTTGTGGTTCCATTCAAGAGTTCAGTATTCCAACATGGAAGTGTGATGAAGTGAACATGGACTTAGTGATGGGATTTCCTCGTACTCTCCATCAGCATAATTTGATTTGATAGGCTCTATATCAGAGAGCTGGTTATCATTGTAGTCACCTGCCGATGACTATGATAGGCTCTATATTAGAGAGTTGGTTAGGTTACAAGGTGTCCCATTGTCCATTATTTTATATAGATATACGTAGTTCACCTCTCACTTTTGGAAAGCCTTCCAAAAGGGTCTCCATACCCAAGTCCATCTCAGTACAGCCTTCCATACTCAGATAGATGGTCAAGCAGAAGAAACCATTCAAACTCTAGAGTATATGTTGAGAGTGTGTGTTGTTTACTTTAAGGTCAGTTGGGATGACCACTAACCTTTGATTGAGTTTGCGTATAATAACAACTATCACTTCAGTATTCATATCGCTCTATTTGAGGCTCTGTATGGGAAAAAATGTATATCTCCCATTGGTTGGTTTTAAGTAGTTGAGGTTGCAGTGGTGGGGCTTGACTTGGTGTTTGATACTTTAGAGAAAGTATAGTTTATCAGGGAGAGGCTTAAGATAGCCCAGAGCTGACAGAAATTGTATGCATTATGAGAAGGAAATATCTTGAATTTGAAATTAGCGACTTTGTGTATTTGAAAATCTCTCCTATAAAGGAAGTAAAGAGGTTTGGTAAGAAGGGTAAGCTTTTTCCCTGATATGTTGGTCCTTATAACATTCTGAGCCATTTCGAAAAGGTAGCCTATGAACTTGAGTTGCCTGCAGACTTAGCATCAGTGCACCCGGTGTTTCATATCTCCTTACTAAAGAAATGCATAGGTAACCCAGTAGTTATAGTCCCCATATAGAGTGTAGATGTTCAGAATAGTCTCTCCTATGAATAAGTTCCAGTCAAAATCCTCAATCATCAGAATTGTAGACTAAGGAACAAAGAAGTTCCCATGTTCAAAGTTTTTTGGCGGAACCAGTCCGATGAGGGAGCCACTTGGGAAGAAGAAATAGACATATGAACCAAGTACCCTCATCTCTTCTCCAAAAACTCAGACTCAGCGTAAGGTAATAGTCTTCCTTATATTTACTCTGTTCAATGCTTAGTTTCAGCTACATATTATTCTCATATTATTCATGCATACATGAACTAGTTCAGTCAAGATTCATGTCGCAAGATCCAGTCATGTTTTAGTTATGCATATCAGTATAGTCGTAGTACCTCAGTGCCTCTCAACTTAATCAGTCTTATTCGAGGATGAATGATACCATAGGAGAGATATTGTAAAACCCCGTAAAGTCCTAACCCATTTCAGTCCATTATAGCATGCCAAAAGAGGTCCCAGACTTAGAAAATTTCAGCAAGTGTTAAGACTTAGTCTCATTTTTTGCCTCAATTTTTTAGTGGTCTCATTTTTTATAAAGCCTTAGATTGTCCATTTTTAAATTGATTCATGATCAAGGTTATCTATAGGTCATCTCGGGTGAGTTTCTGAATTTTTGGACATCATTTGAGACATGTTTGAATGACCAAAATAGCAAGCCAACACAATTACGACATGTCGCATTGGCTTTCGCGTCATCACCATCGACGTGGTGCGTCGCCTGTTGTGTCACTGGGCACTTTTTTCTTAATAAATTATAGGTTTGTGGGGTAAAAGAGTCATTTTTCACCAATCTTAACCCACCCATATATCGAAATTAAATATCCAAAAGGGCAAATATACTCATCTTTTCAAAAATTCTCTCAAGAACAAAACCCTAGTTTCTTCAAGTTCAAGTCCAAGTTTCAAGAATTCACCAACGATTCTCACGAATTCAACAATCAAGGTATGTTTAGGTGTTCATCCTTGGGTTCCTTCCACCCTTGGAGTTCAAGAACCATTTTTTTAAAACTTAGATTATGATTTACATTCTTGAATGGAATTATGTTCATGTATGTGTTGTTGTGTTGGTTCCAAGGCGAGAACATTTTGAGTTTCAAGTAAATAAATTAGAATGTGTGATGATTTAGGTAACCCTCATGTTAAATCCATGAATTTTGATGTTGAATATGGTAGTCATGACATTCATATATTGCTCATTCACATGTACAAGATTTATACATCCTAGGTGTTCGACAAAATTTCTATGTGAAGGAATTATGCATGATAATCTATGTGTGACACTTTCAAAGTTCCGTTATGTTCCATTATCTATGTTATCAAGTTCTGGGGGTATTGAATACCCAAAATCTAGTTGTTTGTCTAGTCTTTAGTCGAAACAAAATGATTTTGTACTATCCCGAACAGTAGCATTCGATCACTCAAATAAATCAGTGTGAGTTCAGTCAAGCCTAGTACAGTCTAGTGATCAGTTTAGTGTCGAGTTAGTTGGGAGTAGGATTCAGCACTGAGCGAACCCATGGATGGGGATATTCCTTCCAGCAGAGGGTTTGAACCTTATTATCAGTTCCTGAGTTACATAACTACGTAGCCAGCATAGGGTAAATCAAATTTCTATTTGACTACGATTGATGTAACCATATACATATCATGAGTCTTCTTGCATGTTAGGGTTGACCTAGTTAATGTTAGTAATTAGTGGCACGGGGCTAACACCCTTACAATTGGGGGGATAGGTTGGACCCCAAATTAGTTTATAATCGGGGTATGTCGGTAAGATGATAACTCCCATAATTACAGTTTCAGTATTCAGTATTTAGTATTTAGTATAAAGTATTCAGTATTCAGTATTCAGTATTCAGTATTCAGTATACTATACAAAACTTAGTTCAGTTCTATATGATTATGACTCACACTTGTCAGTTATTCAGTTATCAGAAAACTCAGTACTTCAGCTTCAGACTAGTTTAGACAGACAATATATGCTTGGTATTGCATGTTCAGTTCTTACATTAGTACTAGTCTTTCATACACTCTTATCCAATTAATTTATGATATTTAGTTATTATTATCATGCACGTGAATCCATGAATATCAGCCTAATCTCACATAGCATACCAGTAGATTCAAAGTACTGATGCATACTTTCTTTGCGCTATAATGTCTCATATCATAGGTTCGGATGCTCGGGTTCCTAATTGTACTTAGATAGATCAGTTTATCAGCCACAACAATAGTAGTGAGTCCTCATCCATCGAGGACATGATATTTATTTAGTCATTTCATTTCTTACCATATTTCCAGTTTAAGCTATTTTTAGACAGTAATTGGAGTTAGTTAGGGCCTGTCCTATCAAGTCTTTCATTTTAGATGTTTAGGGTCTTTCAGACATTTTCAATTAGCAGTTATTCTACAGATGTTCTCATAATTTATTCAATTTTATGAACCTTATGGCATTTTCAGTTTTTATTTCCACATATGTTTCATGATTATTCTTCAGTGCTCGCAGAAGGTACCAGTCATGGGTTAGCATGTGGTCCTTCGGGGTCGTAGGCATCGTGGGATGCCCATGGTGTAGTCTCCAGGCATTACAGCAATCCCACTTCTGATACTTGATATCAACAGTTAGGCTAGCTTTGCCTCATACTAGGCTAAGGTTCCTAGTTCAACTTCTAGATGCCAAGGAAGCCATAACCAATACTAAGATAAGAACTCTACCTAGAACAAGAGAGTTTAAGTCAACTATACCCAAATTAAGATTCAAATAACACCACACTAGCCCAATAAGATTAAATATATTAACTATACCTATAACGCTTAAACAATATCCCAAACATAGAAATTTATCATATCTAATCTGTGAATTAGTTAAATCTAGGGAGAAGGTAATAAGATCCTTAAAGGGTCATAAACATTCCACCTTATGGGTCCAAAACCCTTATCTAATCCCCCAAAATTAAATAATTAATACTATGTCATTCTACTCATAATGAAACTTAACACTCACATTCACATGTCATGTATAATACACATCACCTTCAAAGAAGAGTAGGTAGAATCCTACCTCAAAACCGAATCGCAAAATCTCAAATATCTTTACTTCACATATCGCACCGTTGTGCTTTGGGTAAAAAAATGACACCTAAAACCCAAGTAGGTCCCTTGTATGAAAAATGCATTTATGAGGTCAACCCAAATTTCATACACGAATAAGGAATAGTAAAACCTCATTAAATGGGCAAAAATAAATCTATTTTTTGGTTAAAATCAATGTAATGCCCCAAAATCTCATCCCGAGACATCACACAGTGCTTAAGGATAAAAGTAGCCAAAAGCTAACCCTTTGAGCCTACTACTGAGTCTACATATTACTTCAAGATAATTTGATCAAACAATGGAACTATCATTTCTTGTCTAAACTGAAATGACGAAGAAAATACTATCTGAATAGCAACAAACTGAAGAGTCTAAAACACACTGATAGTCAGACAAGCCTCTAATGCTAAAAAAACTAGAGAGTCATTGGGACAGACCCCAAACTATCTCGAACTGAAAACAAATAAACCAAATACTATTAGTACTGAAAGTCTGAATGATTAGGTCCTCGAACCATGAGGACTCACCAACTGCAAAACTGTAGATGTAGGTACTCAGAGATTACTGTCGCTGATGAGACTGAGTACCTGAACCTACATTTAAGACAATGTAGCACATAGACATATATATGGATCAGTACTTTGAGGATGTACTGAGTATATGGGGATGTATGAAATAAGTAAATAGTCTTATTACTCTTTATAAAATCATGCATGATGATATAAATGACTTACATAGCTTGAATAAATCCAAAATCTAAATCTCATAAATCATGAATAATGAAACATGTAGCAAAAATATCGTGAGTCATTATATTTAGTCCTAAAATCTATATTCTCTTCTTATTCTCAAATCTTGTAAGCAAAAGGAATCTTAAAACAAAAATTTTCAAACTTATGCTTTTATCTTGAGGAAGATATGACTTGGGGACACAAAGGCTTGGGATTAGGGAACTTTGGGTGACTGTGGGAGTTTCTTCTAGCCGACATAAACCATGTGAGATAACATGGAGTCCAACATCTTGCCCACATTGGGGAAAGTTGTTCTATCCTTTCCATCGGAATAGAACCTTAACTTTACTGATCACTATCTTAACCCACTTGGGGAAAATCATAATCCTATAGTGGCACGTAGTTCTAAGTTATGTCACCTTGGAATCATACCCAACTCGGTGCTAAATACTACTCATATACTTAGGCTCATAACTTTTAGGAAATCCACATTAAAACAACACAAGAGTTTATAATCAAGACAAATTATGCTTCTCTTCTTTAAATCTCATAGGATGTGAATAATATGGATTCTTTATCTTAGCTTAATATCAAAAAGGTCAAATCTTTATCCCAAATCTAAAAATAATCTAGTCATGGGGTTCTTATAGCACATACAATCTTGAAACAACAATCTTTATTTAGGGCTTGTCGACCCATACATCAAACTCATGATAAATCACCTAAATAGTCATGCTTGGCATTAATCATTCATAAACCAACTTAAATTCTTGAAATTTCAGCAATATGTATGTAAACACAAATATAATCATGTAATTCAACTTTTAAATCATGGAAAATCTCAAAATCTTGCAAATAATGATGATGGGTATAAACCCTATTTTGAATTTCATAGGAAAATAATATATAATTTAGAAAATCTATAATTAAAGTAAGACTTTGGACACAAGAGTGGAAGGATTATCCCTGTTCAAACCCGACATACCTTATTTGGCTTGATTAAATTGAACAAGCTGACCTTTGAAGCCTTGAGAATGTTCTTGGAAGTTTTTCTTGAATGTTCTTGAATGGTGATACTTTATTCTTGAGTTTTCTTGGAGAAAGGTTTGTATCTAGTTCTTAGGGATTAATCTTGAAAGAAACCCTATTTTGATGTTATAGATGAATATTATGTTATGAGCTTTGATCTGATGTAATTGGGTCTTAAAAGGGTGGAAAAAGACCCAAAAACCCTTTTAAAAATGGATTTAAATCACTGAACGGAAGTTGCGAAGGCTTGGGCAAAGGTCCGTCGTAGGCTCGATGGTCCGTCAGCCTACCCGTCGTACTTGGTCCAGAACAAGCACTTACTGCCTTAGTTGCGATGGCTTTGGTGACGGTCCATTGCTAACTCGATGGTCCATCGGCCCTTCCATTGCACTTTTGCCGGTGAATGGGTTTACTGCCTTAGTTGTGGTGTCTTGGGCGATGGTTCTTCGGCCTGCTCATCGCTCCTGGGCAGTTCAGACAACTCTCAGTATAACGACATAACCTTTTATCCTGGTACCGGACCTGGACGAAATTGGTATCGTTGGAAAGCTAATTCAATTTCTCACATGATAAAAATTTGAAATTGGGGAAATTCTAGTATATTTAAACATTATTCACTTAGGAATTCATCCCTTAATCTTTTGGGGACTAAATTAAACTTAAAGAAAGTTTTGGGTATTACAATCAAGCCCTAAGATAAATTTTGGTTTTATTATCACCTTAGGTTTGAAGATATTCTACATAATAGATGAAAATTAAGCTCCCAAGTCACCTACAATAATAAATTTTGAGTTACCACACTCATTTTGGGATTTTGGCTCTCAAGGGTGAAAGAAAAATGACCCAAATCACAACTATGAGGTCAGTTCATGGACCCCTAGGTAAGGGTATATAGTGATTGCCCTCTGTGGGCCACGATTACTCTAAGGGTGATAGATAAAACTTGTAATTTTTTCAAGTTTTGTCCTGCACCAAGAGACTCATTTGGAATTTGATTTTTATAAATAAACTTTGAAACCACACTAATATTGATCTTCCAACTATGTTGGAAAAGTCATATTTTCTATCCAGGGTTATTTTTACCAAATGTGTGTCTCGTACCCATATTTCCAAATTATTATTTTTTTTGACTAAAAGGTCAAAATGAGCTCGGTGCATTAGGAACTGAACCAAATATCTACCTAGCCTAATATAAATATTTTAGATCTTCTAACATATTTAGAATTTGTATCTGAGATCATTTTACTGAAGTTTTCTCCTAGTGGCCATTTGGAACTATCAAATAATTTAAAATAGAGAATTGGTTCTCAAAACCAAATGAACTACTCAGTAACTGAATTGTCAATCCCAAAGAGTCATAAATGACTTGGGAAAGCTATGAATAATCTCAAATTACAAAGATAAGTTGAAACATGAAAAATGACCCGAAGGGTCATTAAATAGTAGCTATCTAATTATTAGACATTTGGATTAGAAACCCCAAGTATAATATCACTAATTCTTTCTATGAGCACAAGGTCTTAAGATTCTATTCTAATGATTTAGGTTGTAACTCGAGTTTACCATTGTTTATATATATGTATATCTATGTTTCTATGGTATTACTATATATCCCTTCATTCCTTCACTTATTAAGAATTTATATTCATTCCTTGACCCTGTATACTTAAATATATCTTTCTTTTACCCTTATTTTGTGTATTGGCTAGTTATATAAGTTATAACGATGAGTTCCTGAGTATGGTTGGAATAGGATAGTTCATTCTTAATAGATCCTTAGCCTTATTATGTTAGTTTCTTAGATACGATTAGGATAGTTTATCCTTATTATCTGACTAGATTTACTATGTGGTGGCTAGATATTTGGGTGGAGCTTTTATTTTTATTAACATGTTATACATATTTGCATCATCTTTTGATCTTAGTCGGTAGTTACCTACTGAGTAGCATGTGTTTTGTACTCATACTACACTTTTGTAGCCTACAGATCATAGTATGGGTTATCGTAGATGTTGTATGCATAATGAAGAGCAACTATGGTTCAAATACACTTGGTGAGCAACTATGTTTTGAATGTTCTTCTCTATTTGACCATCTATCTGCTGGTAAAAAGTTATGATGAGATAAACCTGGGTACCTGAAACCTTCTAAAAGGACTTCTAAAACTACGAAGTAATCAGAGTACCCCTTTTCAAAATGATAGTCAAGAGGACTCCATACAACCTTACTAACTCTCTAACATAAAGTCTAGTGTAATCCTCAGCTAAGTCAGTAGTGTTAATAAGTAGGAAATATGCTATGATAGTCATCTAATACATAATAACCCAATTCAAATTATTCTAAGTACGAGTATGAGGTGACTATATAATGAAGTCCATATTTACTAATCCAATTTCTAAGTAGGAATACAAATATCCTGAGTCATACCACTTGGTCTTTGGTGCTCAATATTATCCTGAGTTAGCATGTGTTCCCCACCTTCCCTAGGGCTATTAGTGTATGCAATAATTGAAGTAAGGATTGGTCATCTTAATAGAAAGGGCCCACGATATTGGTTGGTCAGCTAGTTGGGGCCATCCCATGTTTTTCTCTAGGTTAAAGCTTCAAAGGTTTTCTAGAACTGTAGAGAGATCGATCATTGGTCAAAAAATTCTCCCCGATGCTGGATTACTATTCTTTCAAATCATCCAGATCTTTCTCATATTGATGTGGCACCTTCAGTTAAAGGTGTTGTACTTAGCACCTTAGTCGATGATTTCAATGCTTATCTTAAGTTTTGGACTACTCTAAGTTTTAATCTCTTTGGCATGTTAGGCATGTGACTTTAGACTCCACCATAATAGGTGAACCTTTTATTTTCTGCCTTAAACTTCTCATTTAGGTGTTTTGAGTTTTTTTTACCCATCAGTGATTACATGCTACTCTAGATCTATATTGAAAGTTGTATGCCTTGACATAGAGTTCAATATTATGTATCTACCTCCATATATTATTTTCTTTAGTAGTGGATTGAGTAGATCAGTGTTGATATTTTCTTAGGGGTGTACTATTTGGGTTTGAGCACAATTAACCTTGGCATATAGGCCTTCTTATGGCCCTAGAGAAGTACTTGTTATAGATTTCCATTTTTAGTACAACTTATTTCTTATACTGATGTTCATATTGTTATTTTTATTATTTCCATTGTTTGATATTGATTGATGCTCATTTGCTAGATGACTAGACTAGCATTATCTAGTTAGAATTTCCTTATTTACATTTCTTGTCCGTAGCCTAGGTGGCTAGCTTTATTGGATGATTTTCTCTCTTGTAGGGAGGTGAGGTTGGTTATTTTCTTCTTATGTTGGTGAGGCTAGATTGGTTTATGAGTGGGTTGTGGAAGTAAAGGTAATTTGTTCTGTCATAGTTCTATTATGGTTCTCAAGTTGGTGATTAGGTCATATAGCCTATTTTTGAGGTTGACTAGTTTTTATCCATTCTTATTATTTGACTAATTTATCCTTAAAAGTGGCCTTGATGTTTATGTCGAGGTCTTGGATTTAACTTTCAGGTTTGTTTGGTTTGTATCCAGGTGACTGCTTTGATCTTTTTATTTGTGTGGAGTTGGATGCTCCTTTCTTGTTAAGATGTGGTTTTTGTTCTAGTAGAGTTAAGAAAGGTTGAGATAGGGGATCCTTACTGTCTTCGCTTCTTAAGTTGGAAATTTAGTTACTTGTGCTGAGATTTGAATAATTGGATTAACTAATACCTATTTAATATTGCATTTCTTTGAGTTACTAATAGTTTTGGCTATTACTAGTACAGTTTGCAGTTGTGGTGAGTTCTTGCTTATGATTTGGTATTTCATTCCCTCCAGCAGATATGGAGTTGAATGTTTGTGCTTCAAGCCTATGGTTTCCCCTCCATTGTTATTTTTTATCTTCAACAATATTTTTATTTTACCTTCAGCATGATCTAGTAAGGATATATATATAATTTGCATAGTAACGTCCATTTATGTATTTAGGCTTAGTTCAAACTTGTTGGATTAGTTTTGAATTTTCCTCCTTGGGATGGAGACTTGGAGGTTATGATAGATTTGGAGTGTGGATGTTTACCCATCATTATGGTAGCTTTGGAGAGTTGAAATTTAGAGGTTAAGCTTTGGTGTTGAGATTCAACTAGAAGTTTTGGAGCTTAGGTGCAGCATTTATTTACAGATTCATCTCAGTTGGGGTTTCATCTAAACACTGTCTAAGCCTACTCCTTGTCTACCTATTCGGTCTTCTTCAAATCATATGGAATATTAATAATTTTTTAGAACGATAATGGTTTTTTCAACCTTGACCTCGGTTTTTAATCTTCTTTGGAGTTTTAGATTACCTACTCTACAGGAATAGTATGTTTATGTTGGGATTAGCTTGGTTTATCCTCAATTTGAGAGAAATCCTGGAGTGGACCATTTAGTGGTTAGTGCTTGTGTTTTGGACTCCTAGCTATCAGTTGTAAGGGTAATTCAAGTTAGTTGTAGCATTGGAGTAGATTGCAGACCTTGATGATCTCTATTTATATTCCCATCTATCTCCTTATGGTTTTATTCTTATGCTTTGAAAATGCATATTTAGTAGATCAACTTCCGTTATTTGAGGTTGGTATGAGGGAGTTCATTAGAAAGTACTCAGGTGCCTTTCTTCTTGATTTAGAGTGGATAGTAGACTTGGAAAGGAAAAATAGATATATTTTGGTGTTGGAGTTTATTTCATGAGTCAAGCCATGGATTGCATTAGGCTTGGATAAATTTGTGCTTGGTTGTATTGGTACCGATGTGGTATCAGTGTGTTGTGGTTTGAATCTGAGTGCATTAACCTTCCTCGATTCAGTAGAAGGCCATTTTATGGTTTAGGTTGAGTTTGGTTGTTTGAGAAGTGAAGAAAGGAAGTTGTCTTAAAAAGTTATACCTAAGGCGAAATCCATTGGAAGTCTTGTTTCTTCTTTAGAGGATATCTGGGGAGCCTTTCTTAGATCAAGCAAGCCTAGTACCTCGTCCATTCAATTTTTTGTTCTTCTTGTTTCCATTGACTTTTATGGATGGAAGTCCTTTTAGTAGTTGAAATTGTAATGACCCTCTAGGTCATTTATTTGATTTATGTGCATTTCTTGCATTTCAAACCTTCCCAAAATGGCTACAGGTCATTTACGACTTGTTAGAACTCTTAGCTTAATTATTGCATAATTTGCTTGGCTTAGGCGCATTTCCCCTTTTTTGAGTTTTTTCTATTATGAATTTGGTCAGAGACTTGAAAAACTCCTAGTAGATGACCTCTGATAAGATTGCTAATAAAGCCATTAGCTTTGGATTATTGATCCCCTGAAATAAGATTATGTAAAAAAGTATTATTAAATATACAAGCGTGATTGAACTATCTCATTATTTGATTTTATATGTTATGGAATTATTTGATATTATGTTCTTAATCTATTAAGGTTGATCATCAAGGAATGGTGGAATTCACGGTGTATAATGGTGGGGATATGGGAATAAGGATGGCTTAACACTTAATTTAGAAATAGGAGGTAGACACTAGTTTTCTGGGTTATTTTGGTACATAACTATGCTTGTCCCCTGCAAGTTATGGCTAGTGGGCATATACAATACCCTTATTATGTTTGCACATAGTATTGAAGATTTTAACAATTCCTTGAGTGATAGGGGTTATTTTGGTTTTTGTTATTTTGGATCCTTGTGTGTTTTAGGTTATTGATACAGTAGTTAAATTGAGTTAATGTGGTTGAATTTCAATAAAGATGTATTTGTGATAATATTGACTTTTCTTTTTTCGGAGTTATGGTAATTGACAGAGTTAAATATTTTTTACTTGCAAAAGGCTTTCCTTGTTTACTTGATTGCTTGTTTAAGTGAATATCTTAAGGAATGACTAATTGAATGGTTAGTTACTAATATTATGTGGTTGCTTTTTGCTTACAAATTTTGGTTGACTATTCACATTTGTTAAATTAAGTTGGCCTATGACCCTAACAGTACATAGTGGTTTTATACGAATATGTAATGACCTTCTCAGTCATTTTCTTGATTTGCATGCATTTCGATCTCTTGTAGTGGCTATGAGTCATTTATTACTTTCCAAAACTATCAAATTGGTTATTTGAAAGTTCATATAGTATTTAGGCTCATTTTTCTATTTTGGAGATGTCGTTGTTTAGGATTTGGTCTTGGACCAAAACTCCTAGTAGATGACCTCGGATGAGAAATTTGTCTGTGCCATCAGCTCTAAGACTTTGACTTAAGGCTAGTGAACCCTTGGTTCTAGTCCCAAGGCTTCAAAACTCATTTTGGGCTATTGGGTGGATTATTTGAAAAATAGAACAATAGGTGTGGAGGCCCATATTTAGTTGAAACAATCTCGAATGATCGATAGCTTCATTTATTTTAGAACATCAAATTAGGTATGGTAGTATAATTTATTTGTGCGTAGGGGGTTCCAAACGAATCTCGAGCACTTGACCGGAGTCTATTTTTTGACTCAGCAAAATTTAGTACGCACTATGTGATAGGACATCTTTGTCATTGATTGAGCTTCTTAACTGGCCCTAGCCTATTGGTCGAGGCCTGCTTAAGCAGCAACGAGGTTACTTGCACTACTAGAAATTAGATCTATGGGAACGGTTGCAAATCTATTGCAATAGAACAAAAAACCGTTGCCATAGACCTATAGCAACGGTTCTGCAAGCGTCCTATAGGTAGGCGTTGCAATAGATCTATGGCAACGGTTTCTGCGACGGTTGTCTAAACCATTGCCATAGGTCGAGCTATGGTGACAGTTACTGACAACCGTTGCCATTGATAGACCTATTGCGACGGTTATTTTTTGACTTATTGTGACGCCTATTTTCATATAGTGCGACGGTTACAAACCGTTGCAATAGATGCTATTGCAATGGTTACTAACCATTGCAATAGCTTCTATTGCGATACTTTTGTTATTCTATTGTAATGTTTTTTGACTACCTATTACAACTATTTCATTACTTATTGGAACGCCTATTTCCATCTATTGCAACGGTTACAAACTATTGTACTAGCATCTATTACGACACTTCTGTTATTTTGTTGCAATATTTTTTGACTACCTATTGCAATGGTTTATTGATTTATTGCAACAATGATTGCCGCATGTTATTAAATTAAAATGATTTATATAAATAGTCACTCGTATTAATGTAAATTTTTATTTACATACATAATAAATTATAACACAATATATACACATCACAAAACAAAATCATCCATTAATAATCTCATAATTCAAAATATTCTACAACTTTACGTCTCTTTGCATTATAAGTTCAAAACATACTGGATTGATAACTTTCAAAAGTAAAATACTAGATTGACAGTTATCAGCACCTGAGATAATGGGCAACTAGCCTCGCCAAGAAAGTCCTGCTCCTCCAGTTTTTGCGGAACATACCATTATATCTCCATTTGGAAGGGCACATTACTAAAAAACATTTCTTGCCACTCCACCAGATGTTCTAGCATCAAAGTTTCCCTTATCAGTGGAAGCACTCAAGGATAGCTTCTTTTTATGTGTCTTCACTTTTTCATAGCCATCTGCTCAAATAATATCAGATAAGTCCTCCATAGCTTTTCTTTTCGACCATAGAAGTTCATCTGACTCCGCAATTCGAGCAAAAAAGTAAGAACTGTTAATCCTTTGTTCTAGTGGTTCAGTTTGTCTTTTGTAATCTTCCAATCTCAACAGATTTTCACCAATAAAAACCTCCTTTTCAGGATCAATATTTGAATTACCGTTCTCACTCAAACTACTATCATCCATCGCTCTTCCAGGGGAAACAGACTCGGAATTCGTCCCTGAGTTACCATTTTGTTTCTGGTTGCTTTTTCCAATAACATTTTTATTCATGATGGCCGTAACTTTAAAAGGTGTAATAATTTCAATTTCTTGCTTACGGGCTAAGAGGCATGCAAGTAAATGGATCTGTTGACCTATAATTGATGAAAATTCAGAAATATATAACTGAGGAAACCTGAAAAAAGATGGAACTTGGAAGATGATAGAAAAAGAGTGGGAGAGAAGGACACCAGAAAAAAAAAGAGATTAACAATAGTAGCTACCAGGTATAACAAAGAAGCGGTCCAGTGACCATATGGAAGATATATTTGGTGCCTCACTCCAATTATCAGGAAGCTTATCTGGAAAGGCATGTGAAGACTTGGAAATTAGATCATTGAGATATAAATTTGGAATTACTGGACAAACATTCTGAACATCAAGTGCTATCTTTGAAGCAAAAAGGCAGCTGAGATAGAAAAATCAAGAACACAACTTATATTTCTTTCAAGACATAACAAAGTATTCCATAAATATATTAGCGTTCAGAAGATGAGGAGAATAACGATATTATGTCAAAAAAAGATATAGACAAACTCAGGCCTCTTTGATTTCCTTCTGTACAACAAGTTTGAAAAGTATCAGTGCTTACAGAAAAAGTAGAGATGAAATAGAAGACAACAAAAGTAGGCTTCATGATGCAAATTTTCAGCATTGTTCCTGAATATTACAGATAAAAAGTTTTCAAATTTAAGATCATCAAACAATGGTTTAATCCACAGCTAATATGTTATTTCCAAATGCAACGCACATCTAGGAATAGATTAGACTTCCCTATTCTAAGAATTTTCATCTGTAAACAAATTCCAGAATATTTACAGCAGAGTATGATCCAAAACTATAAAATACGATACTATTGGGAAATAGAATATATATGGTAACCCAGCTTCTTATCAAAACCACATTATGATCCATAAAAATTTATAAATGATAGTCATCAACCAAGGAAAATATGCTATATTTCAAAGCACTAGTATCCGTAAAAAGAATCTCGTAAGACAAAAAAGAGGTATCAAAATTGATAGAATCATCAAATTCTTAAGTGTCAAGACTCACACCAAATTTTGCACTGTCTCAAAATGATAGGAAAAAATATACTTTGTAATCCACTGGGGATTCAATGAGTTTCGATCTACTTTAGTACGGCCAAGCTCTTGCAATGAACCATCTCTTCCTTTTGAATAAATGATTACCATAGGGCCGCTCAGTAAAAAATAAAAGATTCACAATTGACCATGATAACTTGTTAAATTCAAACATATTTTTAGTCCAAGAAATGGACCATAATGCTTGCAAATAAAATGCTTTATAACTTAGCTATGAAACCAGCAACTACAACCAAAACCACAAAATTAATAGGAAAGAATTACTACAAATAGACTTGACAAAAGATATAGAATTAATTGGTATAATCCTAGTGTCTATATGGAAATAATTGCACCATCAATTAGCTACTGCTCTAAAAGGACTCATCAGTATGTCAAATTTGTACCTTTTACTATTGTATTGGATCATTTACTTCTATTAGATATTTAGATTCATGCTTCTTGTTATTTCATTAGTCCAAACTCTAACCTATAAGAAAATTTGACTTGAAGGTCGCTAAATGTTAAACTTTCGATCTTGATAATCTTTTTTTTTCGGAAACCCTGATACATTATCAAATATTATTTTACAAAAGTTTCTACAATTCTGTCAAAAGTTATTGGTTCCTACTTCCTACTGTTACATGATTTTATAAGTATAATTCTGTGAATAAGTGAAGGTGTACAAGAAAGTTTGGGGCAAAAATGTCTTATAAAGCCCTTGAGATTGTCTAATATGCGGGATAAGGTGTGATATCCTTGTGTTTAGTTGATCATTGATGGTATAAACTTATCAGGAGCTATCCCATCTAACTTGGGATTATTTTATCCCATATCTCAAGTGGGATAAATTAGTCAGGGGATTACTATAATCCAAGAAAATGTAGTCCACGTATCAAACAATCCCTTAGAATCTCAGGTCTTGAAAATTGTACGGAGTGAAGTAAAAAAAGTGAGTGAGGAAGGGAAGCGAGATTAGGTCATACCTAAAAAAGTCCAGTTATATAAAATAAAAATTGTAATTCATATCAAGTTCTGTACCAGAAAAAACAAACCTCTGCCAAATCTTCGGGGCATTGAAAAAGCCTCAATGCAGTTAGATTAAACCCCTATTTCTCAAATCTTGAAATAATATCCCCAACCTATCACAATTAAACAAGATCTAAAAACAAATTTTTTTTCTTTCTCTTCATAAATAAAAAAAAAGATATATTTTTTCTAATAATCCAAAGTGAAAAAAAAATCCTTATAAGCATACCAGTCCTTTTTTAATATCATCAGGCTTAATCATAATATATGTCTCCTCCACTTCCTCCTGAAACAACAAAATTAACCCCTAAAAATACAATTGGTTAACCAAGAAAGTTCAACTAAAATGCAAAATTATGCATAAATTAAAAGAGATAAAAAACATTACCATGGAAGCAACCAAGTTGGGAAGGAATATAAGCGTTGTATGGTTTCTTATGGAGACATGGGGACGAAATTAATAGGAGTAGTATGTATGTATGTACACATACTCCTTGAATGGTTTATTCATCTTGTATAATTTTGATTAAAAGGGAAGTCCATTGTACTACGCATTGGTATACTAGAGGTCCAGGGAAGGGACAAACCATAAAGGTCTATTCTTCTCAACCTTACCTTGCATTTCTGCAAAAGATTATCACCACGGCTTGAACTCGTGACCTCTAGCCACATAGAAGTAACTTAATCAGTAATGCCAAGAGGCCCCTTCTATCTTGAACAATTCTGAATATAAGTGTAAAACACAAAATATTGATGACCAAAACTGGCTCAAATTTTTTACTTCCTAGTGCTCTCTAAAAATCTCTTCTACAATTACAACAATATGAAAGCATATACTCTAACCCCTAGCAGTCCAACACAAAAATAATAATAATAACAAGAAATTCAAGAGGTGTACATGGAATCTGTAGGTATACAAACTCTCCTTACCATAACTACACATATCCATCTCCAAATTTGTAGCTAGTCTCATCGTACACATAATTACAACGTCAAATTGAAGAAAATATGTACCAAAACATTAAACATCGTCCAAAAAATATTGTAGAAAGATTAGAACCAAAAAAGAATAATATGGTGTTACTGTAGAATCATCAATATCAAAACTAACAGTAAATACATGATAAGAGGCGATCAGCAAAACTATATATACCAATAATCCTTTTTTTTCAAGATCCTTGACTTGGATTTCTGATTTCCAACTTATTTTCAAATCCTAAAGGAGCATCCGCTAAAATAAAACCCCAAAATAGAAAACCCCAAAATAGAAAACCCCAAAATAGAAACTCATAAAATTAGGTCAAAATTATCAATTAGAATAATATACTAACCTTAAAATTACCAAATGAAAGAAGAAAAATGTAAATTAGTTCACAAATTGAATTGCAAATTGAAAGCTGAAATTGAATTGATGGTGTATGGTCAGACCTACTGGTGGTGTGTTCGGAGCTACTGGTGGCGTGGCGTGTGTGGTCGTCGGATTGTACCGATGGTGGCATGTGGTGGAGCTTATGGCAGTGTGGGGTTAAGAATGGGAAATATTTAATAGTAATGGAAAACTTTCTATATATACTTCTTTACTTTATGTTATATATTAATTTTAATTTTTGGAGAATTTAGAGAAAAAATTTGGAGGGAAAAAACACAACCGATGCAATAGCATTTTTTGTCAATTAAGTGTTACCATAGGTGACTTTATGGCAATGGTTCATTCAACCGTTTCTATAGGTAACCCTATTGCAACAGTTATCCATCAATAGTAACGGTTATAACATAAAATAGTTCAACTAAAACAATTTTCTTTGGCAACACTTGGAAGCGTTGCAATAGATGCTCTATAGCAACGCTTTAGGAAGTATTACCAAAAGATTCGTTGGTATAGGGATAATTTCTGGCAATGTTATATGGACCCCATTTTAGCACAAGGATGGCTACACTGGCGGTACCCAGGTAAAGCTGCCCGACCACTTTAGCGATTGTTATGTTGCTTTAGCGCAAGGCACTTTAGTGCCAAGATATCCTCTTTAGCAGTATCTGAGGACTTTTTAGTCCCCTTTCCCCATCCAATTTTACACTATTTTCACACCAGTTTGAGAGATCAAAGAGAGGAAAAGTGGGGAATCATCCATTGAAGGTAAAGTAAGCTAGCATAATAAACCTTTGTCATTTCCCAATAATTTTCATTTTAATTTCCATCCTATTTATGGTAAATTCTAAGATTTAGGTCTTAAAAGTCCTAAGCTTTAAGGGTTGATTTGAGACCCGGTTTGCACTCTAGTTTTGTTCACAACTTTTGATTGAAGATTTCTTGTTGTTCGAGAGATCTCGTGATGGATTCAATTTTAAATTTTGTTTGTGCACCTCATAGGCCCGTTTTTTACCAGAATTTTGACCCAACCCTTTGTATAGCAATATGGGACTTGTTTAATTCATTATGATGTGTAGATGATGATTTTGATAGTATGGTAGTATTTCCTGATCGTGGATAAAAGAAGTATGATTTCTGGATGATTCGAGGATTAGAGGTATGGCATCGAGGTAGGATTTTGTCTACTCTTCTTCATGAGATGGTGTATTATATATAATGCATGTTAGATATAGATGTTAGGATATTATTATGGGTAGACTACCATGACTTAGCCTAAATTAAGAGTTTGGAAAATAGAGGGGTGAATTAACCCTTTAGATTAAATACTTATTATGTTTCTAGAATCCTATTTCCTTAGGTTACTAGCATTTTAGACATAGTTGAGGCTAATAACCCCTTTAATATAAGAGTTAATACATAACTTGTTGGATTATGATGATTTTTAAGATTATAATATGGTTATGCCAGTTATATAATATTAGGCTCAAGGCCATGATTATGATATTAGCATGAACATTGTCTATCATTAGTATATTGTTAGGTACTTGTATTTATCATCCTTCTTCTGGACCTGTGGCAGCTGGAGTTTATGAAAGGCCCGGCTAGGTATTGTCTAAGTGTACTAGCTGGTTACTGTATTATGGTTATTATGGTTAGTACATGACAGGTTGATTATTAGACTTGTACTGAGATTTGAGGTATAATTTTGATTCCTTTCTCTTATGGTTTTTTAATATGCATAATTATCTTATGGTCAAACATTATGGTTATAGGGCCTGATTATTTTAGCACTAATTCATACTGTGATTGGGAGACCTTAAGATATTAGTAGGAATCCCTTAGTCTGTACCTCTGAGTTAGTTCTATTTAGATACACATAGATATGTATACAGATAGATGTGGTATTACCATATATCCCTCTGTTCCTTTATTTATTCTTCTTGTATATCTATTCCATGACCTTGTATACTACCATATATCTTTTTTCCTGCTCTTTATTTTATAGTGGCCAGCTATATACAATAGAGTGCTTTTGTTCTTGAGTATGGATAGAATAGATTAAATCACCCTTATTGCTACCTTAGTTTTATTATGTTAGTTTCCTAGATATTTGAGTGTAGTTTACATTCCTTCTTGCATGTTATTTATATTTATATTATCATTATAGCTAAGTCAACAGTTGCCAACTAAGTAACATGTATTGGTACTAATACTATACTTTTGAAAACTGCATATCATTTTGTAGGTTCTCGCCATTATTAGGTGCATCAAGCTGAGCAGTTATGGATCAGAGACTTTGTGTGAGCTACTTGTGTTTGAAGTATTACTATTCTCCCTCTTATGGACTAAACTAATCTATATGTTGTTTTTGGAGATGAGTTGTATCAATATATTTATTATAATTACATTTGGTATTCTTTTTAAACTAGAAACTCTTGTACTAATTCCACCAGGTTTTGGGAATATTTTATATATATTAGTCTTTTTATAATTATTCTGTTATTTTTATTCATTTCTCTTGGTATCCCATTACTAGTTGTTTTGATATATGGGTTGGCTTACTTATTGGTAGGTTATAGTAGTGCCATCATGACCTGAGAGGGTCATAACAAATCGGTATAAGATTCAAGTTTATTGGTGCATTGGTATGAGAGATAAGTATCTAGTAGAGTCTTGCAGATTGGTGTAGAGTCATCAATAACCTAGCTTTAAAAGGCTACAAGGCATTCTTAGGAATTTTTATTCTTGACTCATTGTCATACGTCTATATTTTTATGAGCCTCATGTACATTCTTTGACTTTATTATTTCCCAGATAGGTGAAATAAGGTTATAAATATATACAAATAGGACTTTGGTATGCATTCTTAGAGTTTTAACACAGTATCAAACTAGGGAGTTAGGGATAGATATCGAAGCTCAATGGCATCAACAAAAGTATTTGGGGCTAACCAAGTATTCAAGAGGGCTTGTGATCACTTTAGCCTTTAGGAATTCAGAATAAGGGGTATTGAGTCTTTTAATGAATATCTCATAGCAAGGTATGACATCTGATTTATCAAACTATTCTCAAGGTAGAGTTAGATTTATTGGTGTTCAATAGGGTTTCTTGTCAGTTTTGGAATATGACATTAGGTTTCTTGAGTAGGACAAACATACCTCTATGTTATATACTTCAGATCATGAGATATTGTAGGTATTAAAGGACTGGCCTACTATTTTGTTTAGCATTGGACATATTGATAATTGTTGGGTCTTCTTTCTCTCAAGTTATTAACCATGTAGGGGCCAAAGAAAAATCATGTGTTGAGACTTATGAAGGTAGTGGTAAGAGGTCATGTCATTAGTATAATACCATTGGTATTTCATTCAGGAGTGAGGATTCTCCTGGTGGAGTTCAGCTTCACTTGCATCCTATAGATTCTACGTAAGTAGATTCTAAGTCTACAGGTAGATCTCAGGTCATCTATGGTGATCAAAATAAGCTAAGTTCTTGTTGGACCTTGTGGAGTGGGGTCTATGGATCTTTAGGTTATGGTGGTCATTCTAGATCAGTAGGGGTAACACCTTGGAGTATTTTAAGAATTTCCATAGTTGTGGTGAGACTGATCATTTGTCTAGGGAGTTCCCCAGACATGAGTTGGTTGCTCAGGAAGAGTTAGCATATTTTCCCACCAGCATAGGGATCTTTAGGTGTGCTATGATTGCAGAAAGGATGGTAATCTTATTAGGGAGTGACCCCGGCATCGGTTGGTCAGCCAGTTGGAGTCATCACATGTTTCTCATCAAGTTAGGGCTTCAGGGATATTACAAAACTACAGAGATATCATACATTAGTCTAATAAGTATCCCTAGCACTGGATTATTCATCTTTTATCTCATCCAAGAGAGTCTCATAGTGTTGTGGAACCTTTAGTTAGAGACAATGAACTTAGAACCACAGTTGATAATTCTAATTCTCAATCTGAGTTTCGACCCACTTGATTCGTACTCTTTTGATCATGTTAGGCATGTGACATCGGAATTCACTGGGATAGATGCCCCTTTTATTTTCTTTCTTCACCTTTTTATGCGAGTGTATTAGGGTTTTCGTAATAATGGTGATTATGTCACGTGGTAGATTTTGATTAATCTTTGTGTGCCCTTATATAGAGTTCATGATTAAGTGACTACCCTCGTAGATGATTTTCTTTTAGTAGTGGATATAATGGGTCAGTGTTGATATTTCCCTAGAGGTGTACTATTTGGGTTCGAGTCCTATTAACCTAGGCATATTGGCCTTTTTATAGCCTGGAGTGGTACTTGGTGTTGATCTTCATTTTTTGTACCACTTACTCCTAATATTGATGTTCATAATTTTTTTTCATTATTTTCATTATTTTATCTTTGATCGATCCTCAATTGTAAACAACTAGACTAGAATTATAGAGTTAGAATTTCTTTTAGCGTGATTCTTGTTCACGGACTAGGTAGATAGCTTAGTGGGATGGTTTTCTCTCTGGCAAAGAGGTAAGGTTGGTTATTTTTTTTCTTATGTTAGCGAGGTTAGACCATTTGTTGAGTGTGTTTTGGCAGTGAAGATAAGTTGTTCTTTTATTATACTTTTAAGGTCATAGAGTTGGCGATTTGGTTATATAGCATAGTTTTGAGGTTGACTAGTTTAGGGTTTGTTCATTTGATTTGAATATTTCATTCTTGGTAGAGGCCTTGATGTTAATGTCGAGATGTATAGGATTTTTCTTTTAAGTTTGTTGGGTCCATCACCTGGTGATAGCTTTGATGGTTGTATTGGTGTGGATTTGGATACTACATTCACACTAAAATGTGGTTCTTATTCTAGTAGACATGATAGAGGTGGATATAGGTGATCTTTCTTATAATCACTTCTTTAGTTGTAAATTTAGGTATTTGTGCAGATATTTAGACTATTAGATTGACCAATTTCTGGATAACTATACATTTCTATAAGTTGTTAAGAGTTTTTCCTATTACTTACGACAATTTGCAGTCATGGTAAGTTATTAGTTATGCTTTTATGGTTCATGCCCTCTAGCAGATAGGGAGTTAATTGCTTGTACTTTCAGGATGTGTTATACCCTCTGTTGTGACTTTTGTTCTTTGATGTGTTTTTATTATTGGTCTGACATGATCCAGGAAGGATATATGTAATTTGGATAGTAAGTTTGATTTGGGTATTTGACCTTAGTTCAGCCTTGTTGGCTCAATTTCGTATTTGATTCCTTAGAATGACAACTTGGAGGTTATTATAGATTTAGAGTCTGGATGCTAGCCCATCTGCTGGGTAGTTTTGGATAGTTGAGATCTAGAGGTTCAACAATGGTGTTAAGATTCAACTGGAAATTTTGGAGCTTAGGTGCCGCCTTAATTTCAAGAATCATTTCAATTGGATTTCTTGTATAGACTGGCTAAGCCTACTCTATGTCTACTTATTCAGACTTTTTCAATTCTTATGGATTATGGTTCATAGGTATTCAAATGATAGTTCATTGAAATATTTTTGGTTCTTTCAACCTTGACCTCAGTTTTGAGTTTTTGTCTAAATTTTGGATGACCTACTAAGTAGGAGTAGTGTGGTTATATTAGGCTTAGCTTGGTTTATCCTCTGTTGGTGGGAAATCTTGGATTGAATTATTTAGTGGCGAGCTTTTGAGCTTTGGACTCATGGCTATCAGTTTTGAGGGTCATTCAGACTAGTTGTAGCTTTGGAATAAATTGCAGATAATATTTAATTCTATTTGTGTTCCTAGGAAGTGCCTTATGGGTTTATTCTCATGCTTGACAATATGGATTTCCAGTGGATCTAATTCTATTCTTCATGGTTGGTGTGATGGAGTTGCACGAACAGGACACAGTGACTTTCTTCTTAGTTTGGAGTGGATAACAGGTTTGGAAAGGCAAAAAAAGGATATATTTGGATGTTGGAGATGGTTGCATGAGTCATGCCTTAGATTGCATTAGGATTGGATAAGTTTTCACTTGGTTGTGTTGGTATTATTATGGTATCAATGTGTTGTGGTTTGGATTTGAGTACATCATCCTTACTCGATTTAGTTGGTGGCCTGTTGGTGGTTGAGGTTGAATTTTTCTTGTTTGACAAGTTAAGTAAGGAATTTGGTCAAAAATGGGATACATATGGCTAAATCCCTTGGCAGAGTTGTTTTTTCTTGGAGATTATCTAGGGAGTCATTCTTAGAGCAATGCGGGCCTCGTACCTTGTCCCTTTGAGTTTTCTTTCTTTTCTATACCTTGAGCTTTGTGGATGAAAGTCCTTTTAGTGGTGTATATTATAATGACCCTCTTGGTCATTTCCATGATTTGCATTCTTTTTTTCGCATTTTGAACCTTCCTATAATAACTACTGGTTATTTTTTACTTGTCGGAGTTATCGGTTCAATTATTGGACAATTCATATGGCTTTTAGGCTCATTTCCCTATTTTAGAGCTTTTTCTATGAAGGATTTATTCTTGGACCCAAACACCTAATAGATGACCTCAGGTGAGAATTTTGATAGAAACATTAGCTTCGAAACATTGATCCCCTGAAATGACATTATGTAAAATGATATAAGGTGAGTATACAAATGTTGTTGAATAATATAATTATTTGATGGTATGTGTTATGGCATTATTTTATATTATGAGATTAATCGATAAAGGTTGATTGTCATGGAATAGTGGATTTCTAGGTGTATAAGGGTAGGACATTGGAATCTGGGTTACATAATAATATGTTTAGGGATAGTGGATAGAAATTAGTTTTCTAGGTTATTTTGGTACATAGATTAAGTGCATACCCTACATGTTATGGCTAGTGGGCATATAGAAGACCCTTATCATATGTGTATATAATATTAGAGATTTTATTAATTTCTTAAGTGATAGGGGATATATAATTATTTGTTACATTGGATCCTTGTGTGGTTTGGACTATTGATATGGTAGTTAGACTAAGTTAATGTTGTTGAATTTCTATAAAGAGGTATTTGTGATAAAATTGACTTGTCCGTTTACGTGTCATGGTAGTTTACTGAGATAAATATGTTATACTTGTTAAATGATTTCCTTGTTTACTTGATTTCTTGTTTAAGTGAATATGTATAGGAAAGGCTAATTGAATTGTTAATTACTGATATTACATGGTTTCTTCTTGATTCAAATTGTGGTTGAGTGTTCACATTTGTTAGATGGAGTTGGGTTATGAGCCTAGTAGTACATAGCGGCTTGGTACAGATATTAAATGATCGTTAAGGCTATTTCCTAAATTTTCATACATTTCCAGCATTTTGATCCTTCCCGCAATAACTACAGGACATTATCACATGTCAAAACTTTCGATTTTGATATCGGACAGTTTATTTGGGTTTTAGGTTCATTTCCTTATTTTGGAGCTTTCACTGTTTAGGATTTGTTCTCAAACTCAACCTTCTAGTAGATGACGTTGCATGATAATTTTGACTGCACGTTCAGCTTTGGAACATAGATTTTAGGCTAGAGGGACACTTTGTTCTAGTACCGAGGCTTTCATATTCCTCTTGATCTATAGGGAGAATTATATGAAAAATGGAACTATAGGTATGGGCCCTATATTTAGTAAAAAAAATCACAGATGGATGTTTTTATGGTTCCATTGAGTTCGGAACACCAAATTGGTATAGTAGCATGGTTCGTTTGCACATACGGGGTTACGAACGAAACATGAGAACTTGATCGGAACCTATTTTTGGACTCAGTAAAATATGGTAAACTGGTACTAATAAGACTTCTTTACTGCTAATGAATACGCTTTAGCACCCATGAGCTGCTTAAGCGTCCCTGGCTAATTCACCGAGGCCCTATTTAGTGGAAAGGGGCCCCTTAATCGGACCTTGTTTTAGCACAAGGGTGGCTGCTTTAGCAGTACCAGTGCAAAGCTATCAGGATGCTTTTGTGGTCAAGATGCCTCTTTAGCGGCAGGTGCGTCAGCACCATGATAACCACTGTAGTGGCACCTGGGAACTTTTTAATACCCTTTCGCTACCCGATATTCCTCCATTTCTTTCAATATTTTCACACTATTTGAGATCACAAAGATAGGAAAAAGTGGGGAATTATCCATTGAAGCTAAAGTAAGCTAGCGTAACACTCCTTGCTCATTTCCCCTAAATTTTCCCTTCAATTTCATTCCTATTTCACTGTAAATTCTTAGATTTAGGTCTTAAAATTCCTATATTTAAAGGGTTGATTTGAATTTGTTCTTCGTTTGTGTTCAACTTTTGAGCACACATTCCTTGTCCTTTGAAGGACCTTGTGACGGATTCAATTTTGAATTTTATTTGCCAGCCCCATAGGCACATTCTTGAGTCGATTTTGATCCGACCTTTTATATAGAATATGGGACTCAGTTTACTCCTTATGACGTGTAGATTATGATTCTGATAGCTTGGCAATATTTACTAGATCATAGAGCAAAGCGAGATAATTTATCGGTGATTCAAGGATTTGTGGTTCAACATCGAGGTAGGCTTTTGTCTTCTCTTCTTAATGCGATGGTGTATTATAAATATTTCATATTAGATAGGGATGTTAGGATATGATTATGGGTAAAGTACCATGGCTTATCCTAAATTATGAGTATGGGTGAATCAACGCATAAGATGAAATACTTATTATGTTTCTAGAATCCTACTACTCTAGGTTAACTAGAATTTTTGACTTAGTTGAGACTAATACCTCCTTTGGTGTATGCTTTAAAACTTGACTTGTTTTATTATGATGGTTTTCCGAATTATGATATGGTTATGTCGAATATATATTATTGGCCCAATGATGTTATAATAATATTGGTTGGGTTCCAGGTTAGTAATTTATCCTTGTAAAGGGCATGGTTTAGTCATTGGATACTTAAGGGCTTATAATTGTATTGTTTGGATAATTTTATGATTCCAACTATAACAAGGTTTTACTACTATTCTTCCTAAAAACAGAGTTACTCACACATTTCACTTTTAAATCAGATTCATTCATATTGGGAATCGTGCCACCTTTATTAATGAATTAAGAGATTTTGAGACTAAAATTAATGTTTTAGAGATTTGACCGAGATAGATTCTCGTCCACGATTTTACTACTACTATTCACTTTTATCGAGAGATATTTCAACCCTGTCTACACTTTTATGATGATTTAGTCCCGAAGATTCGCTCGGATAATGGATTTATGGATTTACACACTTTTATCCATTGTAGGAGTCTGTGCATTTATATGTGTACATCTCTCCAGTAAAGGACGGAGTAGATCAATAATGATTACTATTGGAAATCTTAGATCGAACTAGGATGGTGAATACTGGTACTCCCAAACCCCTAGTGGCCCCTTTATTTGTGAGCCATCGTGTCATAGAAAAAAGGTCTTTGTAGGTTCTTCCTTAATGTATCGTCGAGCTAGAGGAGGTGTATACACTAGGTTGCATTATGTCACCTGTATCATTTATGGTATTATGAATTACCTGCATTCATTCATGCATGTGCATTGCCTATTACTAACATATTGTTTGGTGCTTGTATCTATCAGCCCTATGGGGTTGCATAGTTATAGGATCTAATTGTTATTTGTTGAGTGTTGATTGAACCAACTGAGGCCTATGATGGTAGGGGTTTATGAAATGCCCGGTTAGGTGTAGTTTGTCCGTACTAGCTGGTTACTTTATTTTTGTTATTATGGTTAGTTAGTGATAGGATTATTACTGGATTGGTACTGGGATTTGAGGTATGATTTGATTCCTTCTCTTAAGGTTATTTTATTATGCATAATTATCTCATGTCACATATTATAGTTATAGGCCCTTATTATGTTAGCACTAGTTCTTACTGTGATTGCGAGACCTTAAGATATCAGTATGACTACCTTAGGTTATGCCTTTGTGCTAGTCTTGTTTATATATGCATATACATAAATATATATATGAGTGTTTGTGGAGGGAGAGGAAGTGTTTTTTTGTATATATGGTATTACCGTATATCATACTCTTTCTTTGTTTATTCTTGTTATATATCCATTTCTTGACCTTGTATAATACCATATATACTTCTTGTACTCTTTATTGTGTATTGTCCAGTGATATATTGTATAAAGATTAGGTTCTTGAGTATGTCTAGAATAACATAGTTCACCGTTATTTCCTCCTTAGTTTTATTAGGTTAGTTTTCTTGATATTTTGGTGTAGTTTACATTCCTTCTTGCATGCTATTTTTATCTACATTATCTTTGGAGCTCAGATGGAAGTTTCCTACTGAGTACCACGTTTTAGTACTCATCTACACTTCTACATCCTACAGTTCATCGAACGAGTTCTCTCTATTATTGGGTGCATTGTGTGTAGAAGCTTTGTATCGGAGAATTAGGGTGAGATCCTGGATTTGTGGTATTACTATTCTCCCTCTTACGGACTAGATTAATCCCTATGTTATTTTCATATATGAGTTGTATTAGTATATGCATTTAGTATTTCATTTTGTATTCTTGATTTATTAGAAGCTCTTGTACTAATTACGCTAGGTTTTAGATCAATCTTATGTATATATATATTAATCTTTTAGTATAATTATTCTGCTATTTTAATTCGGTTCTCTTGGTAGTCTGTTACTAGCAGTTCCAGACTACTGGTTGGCTTACCAACTAGTGAGTTATAGTAAATGACATCATGACCTAAGAAATCAGGTCGTGTCTACCACATGCATGTTGTATTTTTTTTGTTGATTGAAGAGCATATTCCTGCATCTCGGATGCGACCTTATTTGTTGGATGTGATTGATTTTTTGTCCAAGGGTGAGCATCAACTCCTTAGCAGCCATGAATCCTTCCTGCCATTTTTTCTTGTCCACCTGTTTCATACAAAGATAATTTTAGTTTATTGCTGATTTTTGTAACGCCCCGAAATCGGGTCCCGAGACGTCACACGGTGCTTAGGGTCACAAGTGACCCCAAGCTAACCCTTCTACTGGCATAACTCATAAGAAACTGAATAAAAATACAAATCCATACAAATCAGTAGAAATTAACACTTTTCTGAATCTGATCGATACAAAAATGGAATTTTACAGGATTACAATTCTGCCTTTAAAACCAAAATTGAAACAAAATACATCAACTTCTACTAACTGTCTATGAAGCCTCTAGTAGTACTGACTGTAGGTAGTTGGGACATGACTCCCGACTACCCCAACTCAATACGACTGAATAAAGAAAATACAACACTATAAACTCTGGATAACTAACCCAAGCCCTTGAATCAAAACGACTCATCACCTGCTGACTGAATACCATGAACTGACTGGATCTGAAGGTGCAAATATACCTTGTACCTACATTCTGAGAAAATGTAGCCCACATACAAATATGTGGGTCAGTACCATGGAAAGATACCGAGCATATGGGGGTGCAATGCATATATAAAATAATATCTTAATATCATCACAGTTTATAAAATTATGCATGCTGATATCGATGACTCACTTAGCTCGAATTAAATCATCAAAATCATGGATGAATAATACATGTAAAGTAAAACAAGCGAGTCATTACAATACGTTCTCAATTCACTTTCATCTCAATTTCAAATCATCAAAACAAACAAATCTCATGTCAATTCTCATTAGAATATATTCCTTAAATCTTTTAAGAATAATTACTTTCTCAAACTCAGCCTTTTAAGCAAATATGTTTTCATCTCAGATAGAAGAGTACACACACACACATTGGGAGATCCTATAACCGACATAAACCATGTGAGCTACATGGAGTCCAACGTACAACCCACGTTGGGAAGAGTCGTCCTATCCTTGCCATCGGAGTAAGACCTCCAGTATCAATTCAAAAACACTAGTGATCACTATATAAATCAGCCTCAGGCTCACATCCTATGGGGGAACGTAGTTCTAGGGAAGTAAGGTCACTTTATACCTCCTACTCGGTGCTAAAGATTACTCCCGGACTTAGCTCAGAAATTTAAATCAGCCTCAGGCTCACATTAAAGAAAATCCACAATAAACACTTCACCAATTTTCATCGGGAGCCAATTTGCTACCCCTTTATCATAATCAATAAAAACGTGGATTTCTTTCACAGTCGAGTTCAAAATAACTCCATTACGACCAAAAGGTCAAATCATTCAAAACATCTCAAATATTCAACATCAACGTGCATATAGCACACATTTTCTAAAAATAATAATCTCAAATAGGGTTCCAAAAATCCATACATCAATATCACCATAAAACCTTCCAAAGTTTCATACTTTATGACATAAGCACAAAAATAATCACTTAAAACTTAAAATTTCAGTTTTATAATCGTACATCTTGGTAAAGAAAATTAGCTTTGGGATTCAAATATCATTGTGCTTATAGCACATAATTTCTTAAAGTACAATTCCAATTAGGACTCAAGGTCTCATACATCAAAATCATATTAAATTTTCTCAAGATTCATGCTTTTCATCATAAATATATATTACTTTAAAATCTGGAAAATTCAGCTTTATGTACAAAAATGTCATCATTCTCATTCAATTCAACTTTCAAAACATAGAGAGTATCATAATCTCATGTAAAATCATATAGGGTATAAATTCGTGCTTCAAATTCATATCAAAACATGTAAAATCATGTATATTCATAAAAGAAAAATTACTTTTGGGCACAAGAACGAAAGATTGTTCTTGTTGAAAAACCCCACATACCTTGAATGATGAACTTTAGATCGATACTCGTTTTTGAGATGTTAATCGTGCCTTTGAATGATGGTTCTCGTAGTTCTTGAACTAGGAACTTGGAATCTTGAATAAATTTGCAGAATTAATGGTGAACTTTGGAGGTTCTTGAAATTGGATGTAGGAGCTTAGGGTTTTATTTTTCAGGGAATTTGATGAAATATAACATATAATGCTTCTAATAGGCTTTAATATAGGGTTTGGACGGATTTTAGGTGAGGGGGGATGACCAAAACGCCCCTAAAAATTAAATAATTCTCGAATATGTCCTTTGGTGGACTGTTTTGATAGTCTGAAGTAGATAAACCATAATGTTTTACTCCGATATCCAAATTGGATGAAACAAATTTCATTAGAAAGATAACTCTCATATATTTACATTGATTTATAGTATATCACCCAGATCATTATGTACGAGGAGTTATTATCGTTTGAAGTTGACCCAAAAATTCACTTTTGATAGGCTGAAGTAGATCGACCATAACTTTTTGCTCCGATAGATTAATTGGAAGAAACCAATTTCATCATAAAGAGGACTCGCAGAGTTTTCCGTTGATATATAGTAGATCACCCAGATCATTATGTATAAGGAGTTATGATCGTTTAAAGTTGGAGAAAAAATACGCCAGGCCTCAGTATTTTTTTTCCTGCACATTTTATTGTTCACTATTATTCACGGTTCGATAGGGATGTTCATAACTCGTCGCTCGGGTGTCCGTTTTGGATGATCCACATATCATTGAAAATCTTATTCGATACTCTACGCAATGGTGGGTCATAATCTAAGATATTCTGCATGTAAAATTTATAATTCATTCTAGAAGATAGAACCCAACACTTTTACGCACAAAATTTCAACGAAAAATTTCCTGGGGTATTACATCATCTCCCCCTTGGAAACATTCGTCCTCGGATGTCGATGAATAAGTAC
This sequence comes from Capsicum pubescens, assembly GCA_030864215.1. NCBI lineage: Eukaryota > Viridiplantae > Streptophyta > Magnoliopsida > Solanales > Solanaceae > Capsicum > Capsicum pubescens. Next base: position 103,647,238 of record CM061542.1, read on the forward strand.
AGAATGCCATGAAAATGAGGACAAAAGGCTGGGATAACGAAGTCAATCCACTTATTTCACTCCAAACTTTCGAATACTTCATAGAACATGCTATTCATAATGAGAATGGTCACATAGTTGGATCTTAAACAAAGGAGACTGATTTTAAGGAATCGATAACTTTTGTTTATTCAGAGACTGAGAATCAAATGTATCGAAGGGGATCTCATCAAAAGAAGGACCACTTGCGCCCAAATGAAACGTCCCCCAACACTCCCTCCAAAAGATTCAAATGACATTGTTCGGGGAGAAAATGAACCATAATTTGATACAATCCTATCGTATGGGAACAAGGACCCATATGGCATAAATTAAGATAGGAATTTCTAGGTCTTAGGAAACATAACTCCTTGCTTCCAAACTTAGCAACACTTCCCAACTACTCCCTCGACTATGTTCAAGCCTAACTCCAAGTACTCATGAGATACGCCACATAACACTATAATATTAATCTATATCATGAACCTCAATACATACTGAGCCTCACAAATCCTCACTTCAAACATAACTCTTATTGCTACTCCAACAACCACATACAATCTTATACTAGGGATCCGCTAACTTGTGGTGCATTCTTTTAGATATACATCCATAACATTCAAGCCTATACTCATAACCACATACGCACTTCGCACATGCACCTCTAAACGAACACTCATAAAGCATCTTCCTCGCTTTCTCTAAGATTCCATCAACTACATCATTCACACATACTGGTCAATTCTTTAAACGGCACACATAACATTTTCTCAACCAATTGAACTATACACAAACTCTGTATTACTATTCCTACAACCTCATAGAAGTGCATAAAACCAACGCACAAAAATCTTTCCAAATAAACATTTAAAACTTCAACTAACCACGGCATGTATCAAGGACTTAGCTTCAATCTAACTTCATTTCACCTCCGTGAGCACACCACCTTCTATCATAGATAAGGAAGTATCTTCTCTCCCTTCTAGATAATTGCTCAACACCATTAGCTTGACTTAATGAAAAGGTCACAAAATTTTAAAACATGATGACCTGAAACATGAAGGGATAATGTAAATAACTTGACTCTCTCTATTGAGGCCTTAGGAATAAAATATCAAATACAATGGGTTCATAAAGGTATCAAAACTGAAGACACCCATAACGGAAACTGAATCTCACTGATCAATAAGAGTATTGCCTGAGTACTAGAACTGAACATACTATAAAACTGGAGTATATGAGTCATGGGCGGCATGCCCTGAATTTAGAGCTCATAACTTATGGAATGTGATTCCAACTGCTAGAAGAACTGAATTTCTCATTTTTGGAAACTAGAAGAGTATGTAATTCTCCATCACGTGTACGAGCATGAATTAAGATCATGGAACTGAAATGTAAAGAATGAGAAGGTTTTGGGACAGCTAAAAATACTAAAATAACATTGGGTCAACCACCGATCGTTCTTACAGCAAATTTACAACTTACTGGTACTTCTACTAAAATGTAAAAGCTTGACTTGACTACTTGTTCTATCATCTCCCCCTTAGCTTTAAGCCACCACTCAAATTCTCAAATGCTTACTAATTTCGAATCTCCACGAACATCTCTATCGCCGGAATGTACACTATCTAGTGCTTCAACTCTTAATTCTATTAGCTCAACTTGAATATTTTCTAACCGTTTGATAGACCATGCTACTTTTGTCTTCTCCCTCTAATACCATGCCTATGAACTTATGTTTCTAACCCATAAGAATCAAAATCACACTTAAGAGGCTCAACATTTCCAATCATACGCCTCGCCTTAACTTAGCCATCAAAACATCATCCATCGTCTAACTAGTATTTATCCATCTAACAATCCCATGTCACGACTTACTACACCACATACACTAATCCTCAAAATTAAAGCAGTCCCATAATATCTTGGGTGAACTTTCCTATCATAATATAATATTAAACTTAATTACAAGTCAACTATACTTCAACTCTTGTGTACACTGTTCAAGCCTATTAGGTCACTTCTGGAAACTAATACCATTAATCCGGAAACCGTCACATTCGGCTTCATGATCACCAATCGTTCAAACTTAATGTCTCACACTTCACATAATTTACAACTCCATATCATGCATAACTCCCACGTGAAGATTATAAAACAACACATCCATGAACACTAGCCCACTTAAACTTCATAACAATAATAATTGGTCCTAATCATATAGCCTATCTTATTCATAATCCATTAACACATCCTTCTTTCACCCGTCACTACTATCTATCCTTCATACACAACTTAACATAGTTCATAGCTCTCTACGTCTTAACTTAACTTCCTCTTGCAATCTGGAGAGCGCCTAGATTAACAACACTTACCCACCGAGTACTTCCATCATAAACCTATACTCTCTGTCATACAAATACCGTCAAACCCCATTTCATACCTCGAACAAGCTATATCACTTCCTATTAACCCAATTGCATGCAAAAAGGGATTTTTCTATACTTATGCTCAACAAATCATACTTACCATCCTTCTTACTACTACACCTCTACATCCCTCATTTTAAGTCAGCACAAGGAACAAGATGAACTATAAGTTGCTAGTGGATCAAAATAGGCCTCACACGGCTTCACTAGACTTTGGTTTTGTATTTTGAACAAGAAAATGAGATAAATAACAAAGAAGCTATGCTAGTGAATCGAAAGAGCCCCACACGGCTTCACTAGACTTTGATTTTTCACAAACATAATGATAACAAGATTACATAATACAAGAGATAGAAACTTGACACACAACATTCAACGATCTAAGAATACACCTTACTCTATCTTAATTAAATAACTCATAAGAATAAGGGCATAACTTTCAACTTAAGGAACTTAACACACTAGAGAGCTCCTCTCAAGCCCTTTGTGTAACTTTTGAAATTTCTTCTAGAAAATATAGAAGCATTACCTGGGGAAGAACTGGAGCTTGCGAATCATATTATCTCAAAAATAATACATAGAGGGAGAAGTATAGATTAACATTGTAGATTCTGAGGAGGAATCTGAAAGCACATCTAACCTAGGCTTAGTTCACGACTTTTATGAACATGAATAAAGCACTTCAATCTTTGGAACTCAAAAAGAACTGACAGGATACTTTCTAGCTCTCTTACAATCCCATAACTATCTACGGAGAATTAAGCTTAACTGTTTTTGATACCTTGAAAATAAGGCAGAGTTGGCCAGAATAGAGTAAGATGAGAATCTATATAAGCTTCTTGGAGAACCTTTTTATAGAACGATCTTAGACTTGAAAGAAGGGAAACATTTCCTAAATGCCCTGTAGCCTCTCAAAGAAAAGTACAGACGTCTTTGTACCGTTCCGCAAGAATTTACTAGATACGACTTCATAGACACCCTAGGAAACTTGAACTCTATGCTCTGATACCAAGTTTGTAACGCCCCAAAATCGGGTCCCGAGACATCACACGGTGCTTAGGGTCAAGTGACCCTAAGCTAACCCTTCTACTGGCATAACTCATTAGCAACTGAATAAAAATACAAATCCATACAAATCAACAGAAATTGACTCTTTTCTGAATCTGATCGATACAAAAATGGAATTTTACAGGATTACAATTCTGCCTTTATAACCAAAATTGAAACAAAATACATAAACTTCTACTGACTGTCAATGAAGCCTCTACTAGTACTGACTGTAGGTAGTCGGGTAATGACTCCCGACTACCCCAACTCAATACGACTGAATAAAGAAAATACAACACTATAAACTCTGGATAACTAACCCAAGCCCTTAAATTAAAAGGACTCATCACCTGCTGACTGGATACCACGAACTGACTGGATCCGTTGGTGCAACTATACCTTGTACCTACATTCTGAGAAAATGTAGCCCACATACGAATATGTGGGTCAGTACCATGGAAAGATACCGAGCATATAGGGGTGCAATGCATATATAAAATAATATCTTAATATCATCACAGTTTATAGAATTATTCATGTTGATATCGATGACTCACTTAGCTCGAATTAAATCATCAAAATCATGGATGAATAATACATGTAAAGTAAAACAAGCGAGTCATTACAATACGTTCTCAATTCACTGTCATCTCAATTTCAAATCATCAAAATAATCAAATCTCATGTCAATTCTCATTAGAATATATTCCTTAAATCTTTTAAGAATAATGACTTTCTCAAACTCAGCCTTTTAAGCAAATATGTTTTCATCTCAGATAGAAGAGTACACACACACATTGGGAGATCCTATAACTGACATAAACCATGTGAGCTACATGGAGTCCAACGTACAACCCACGTTGGGGAGAGCCGTCCTATCCTTGCCATCGGAGTAGGACTTCCAGTATCAATTCAAAAACACTAGTGATCACTATATAAATCAGCCTCAGGCTCACATCCTATGGGGGCACGTAGTTCTAGGGAAGTAAGGTCACTTTATACCTCCCACTCGGTGCTAAAGATTACTCCCGGACTTAGCTCAGAAATTTAAATCAACCTCAGGCTCACATTAAAGAAAATCCACAATAAACACTTCACCAATTTTCATCGGGAGCCAATTTGCTACCCTTTTATCATAATCAATAAAAACGTGGATTTCTTTCACAGTCGAGTTCAAAATAATTCCATTACGATCAAAAGGTCAAATCATTCAAAACATATCAAATATTCAACATCAACGTGCATATAGCACACATTTTCTCAAAATAATAATCTCTAATAGGGTTCCAAAAACCCATACATCAATATCACCATAAAACCTTCCAAAGTTTCATACTTTATGACATAAGCACAAAAATAATCACTTAAAACTTAAAATTTCAGCTTTATAATCGTACATCTTGGTAAAGAAAATTAGCTTTGGGATTCAAATATCATTGTGCTTATAGCACATAATTTCTTAAAGTACAATTCTAATTAGGACTCAAGGTCTCATACATCAAAATCATATTAAATTTTCTCAAGATTCATGCTTTTCATCATAAATATATATTACTTTAAAATCTGGAAAATTCAGCTTTATGTACAAAAATGTCATCATTCGCATTCAATTCAACTTTCAAAACATAGAGAGTATCATAATCTCATGTAAAATCATATAGGGTATAAATTAGTGATTCAAATTCATATTAAAACATGTAAAATCATGTATATTCATAAAAGAAAAATTACTTTTGGGCACAAGAACGAAAGATTGTTCTTGTTGAAAAACCCCACATACCTTGAATGATGAACTTTAGATCGATACTCATTTTTGAGATGTTAATCGTGCCTTTGAATGATGGTTCTTGTAGTTCTTGAACTAGGAACTTGGAATCTTGAATAAATTTGCAGAATTAATGGTGAACTTTGGAGGTTCTTGAAGTTGGATGTAGGAGCTTAGGGTTTTCTTTTTTAGGGAATTTGATGAAATATAACATATAATGCTTCTAATAGGCTTTAATATAGGATTTGGACGGATTTTAGGTGAGGGGGAATGACCAAAACGCCCCTAAAAATTAAATAATTCTCGAATCTGTCCTTTGGTGATCTGTTTTGATAGTCTGAAGTAGATCAACCATAACGTTTTACTCCGATATGCAAATTGGATGAAACCAATTTCATTAGAAAGAGGACTCTCATATCTTCCCGTTGATGTATAGTATCTCACCCAGATCATTGTGTACGAGGATTTCTGATCATTTGAAGTTGACGCAAAAATACGCCAAGCCTCAGTATTTTTTTCCCTGCAGGTTTTACTGTTCATTACTATTCACGGTTCGATCGGAATGTTCATAACTCGTCGCTCGGGTGTCCGTTTTGGATGATCCTCATATCATTGGAAATCTTATTCGATACTCTATGCAATGGTGGATCGTAATCTAAGATATTCCGCATGGAAAATTTATAATTCATTCTAGAAGATAGAACCCAACACGTTTACGCACAAAATTTCAATGAAAAATTTCCCGGGGTATTACAATTTTCTAGGTTGTACCCATGATTGTCTTACTTAAATGTTCCAGTTTGATAATTTTTAGTTTCTAAGTTGTTATAGACTCATTAATATTATTTTTCGTTGTTTTATCTAAATTGTTTCATATATTGGAAACTAATATTGAATTGTTTCTATTCACATTAAAAATGACTTACGTATTGATAAAAGTTAGTCAGGATAGCTAGTTCTCTTACCAGAGGGTTAGTATGGGTGCCACTTACGATGGGGCTTGGGTCATGACACACCCATGATTCAAAAGATAGTTCATTGGGACTAAATAAAGAACGAGAATAGAAGATGATGACTCAAAAGTATATCTTTTGGGATGTTCAAGAAAAAACATCAAAGAATTTAGGCCATGATGTCTTAGGAAGTAAAATTATTTCAGAGCAATGACATTGAAATATAGAATCAAATAAAGAACAATATAAAATAATTCCTTTACCCAATACAAAAGACTCGAGTTCATAAAATTTAGAGGACCTAAGATTTGCATACGACTGGCAAGTGAGATTTTCTTCAACTCTAGGACGGTTATGGGGAAAAGATTTTCACAACCTTGAGATTCGAAAGAGCTTCGGTTTGAATAACCAAGACTATAGGTTGAATTTAGTTTTAGAACTTTTATAAGTTATTTGATTTACGGTATCCCATAATTTACCTTGGCATCAAAGATATTTTTAGGGTTATATTTAATCTTTTTATGTGTCATGACCCAATGTTGAGATTATGATGACACCTACCCCATCCCAACCCTGGGTTGGTAAGACCAACACTGAAAAAATAAATATGCAGAAAAGAAACAAATGAAACTCAAATACAAGACTTGATAATAAAGTCGGGCTAATATATATATGTATGTGTGTGTGTGTATATAGGATATGCACCAAAAGAGTACCTCAAATAGGAGTGAGTATGGTCTACTTATACTTAGTACACATTACAGACCGGTTGAGAAAATCAAGAAGCTAAACAAGTAAAGAATACTAATAGCATACTTCCACCTACATAAATAAATGTCTTCAATGGTGGCTCAAACCGTATCTCCTAACAATTCTACAAGTATAGTTATAGTACAAAAATAAGTACACACGAATATAAAAAAGGAAGGATAAACTACACAAACTAGCAAACAATATAAGAGAGATACAAATGATGCAATGCAATGGTATGGTATAGATGGAATATTCAATATCACCTCATATAAATTATCCGAGCATAATCTTCAAAGACAGAACCCATAAGCGGTTCACAACTTATATAATATCTTCAAAGAACGAACCCATGAGGGGTTTGTAACTTATATAATATCACAATCTCATATCTCAATTAGCCTTACTAGCACATCCCTTGGTCAAGGCATTTTTAGAGAGTTTAATTTTTCTATCAAAAATTAGTATTTCTCTGTGGTACCAATTCCATGTCTATGGATGAATGAAATAAATATTATTTGGTCATAACCAAAACTGTATCATGTAATGAATCAACTCAATGATAGTATTAAACTAGCTCAAATTTTCTTAAATCTCAATAAATCATAATATAAGTCATTGTATGGAACCATAGTAATAATGAGACATTTTAGATATCAATAATATCAATTCAATCCACCTCTCGAGAAATAGAATAATAATACAAATAAATAATACTAAAACAAGGCTGATACCATCCCCCACACAGGCATCACAATAATAATAATAATAATAATATCCCAAGTTAATAACAATACCCAAATAGAGCTCTAAAAAAGTTATATAAATGATATTAAGAATATACTATATGTTAATTTAATAAAAATAAGAAAAATCACGCTCTCTATCCCTACACGTCTTGAACCTCAAAATCAAGAATTCCTACTTTGCCGTCAAAGGCATGGGCGGTATAACCACTGGTCAGCCAACCTCAGTTGGCCGGTAGTTCTCTCTTAATTTCCTACAAGAGTTAATGGAGTTATACCACCCTAATTGTCATGACCCAAACCCATCGCGAGTGGCACCCACACTAAACCTCCGGTGGGAGAACCAACAACCCTAATCACTAATCAAACCTTAGATAAAATGAACACTAAATCAATTCTAGTAATCCAAAACCATATCAAATATTGAAATAAATCATAAGCATAATATAATTTTGAAACTATGTACTTATAGAAACCCTTAGAAACCAAAAATTATTTGTACCAAAAGTCTAAAAAATAAATTCAAAAAAGGGATGCAACCTTAAAAACAAAGAATATGTATATGTACAAAACATGGGACTTGAAATCATCAATAGAACAATCCATGGTATCCCAAATGATGTAGCTCACCCTTCAATTTGAATCAACCATTAAAATCACAACTGAGGTCTTGCAGTAGTAGCTTAAAGATGCTCAGTACTTAATAAATGTAAGAGCAAGAACAGTATCAGCACACAAGAAAATAATAATGTGATGGTATGGTTATTTGGCCAATCTAATATGAGATATATGACCATATAACTTTAACTGAGTAAAACAATCCAACACATGCTCACTACTTAGCAACCACTATTCTGTCTACAACACTTACCATATTCAAGAGTCTTATTTGAAGAGCCATTATAAGTTAAACAAGAGTAATATGTCAAGGCAAGTTAAACAGACCAACAAGACTCTAATTCAATAATACGAGACTTAATACCATAACTAAGTTAACAACATATGGCTCAAACCATAACCAAGTCAACAACATATCAATCAACATATCATTACACTTAGAACATCAAAAAACCCTTTATAACCCTTTTTCAGTCCTTAACAACATGCATTGGACAATGAATACTAAGGAACAATTATTATTATACCTCACACAATTTGGATTAAACTATATTAGCTATCACCTACTTCAATGCAAACTTGCACTTCTCAATTAAGTTTGAGTCTTGCCTTTTCATGTAATTTTTGCTTGATTGTTGTCTAAATTAATGAATATAATATATAATCACCCAAATGACTTACATGTCAAGGATTACAATAGAATCCCAACCTCAAGGCCAATTCCTTGACCATTCCCTCTAGTTAAGGATTTTCTATCATAAATTCACCTAAAAACTACTAATTTCATGGTTACTTTACTGAATTAATGACATGCAAGATGAAATTCATAACATTACTAAAAACTATGGGTCTTATCCTAATTTACCCTGACAACATAAGCTTTAACCCTCCCAAAAACACATGAACTAGTGATTCTAAGTCTTCTTAGATAAAATACTAGTTAACGGGGACAATTTACTTACCTATGTGATGATAAATGATGAAAAACTAGTGGAATTTTCCTATATATCCATTTTTCTTTTCAAAAATATGCTTTTGAATAATGAGGAATTTTGTTGAAATTTCTTAATAAATAGTGATTTATGTCGCTATAGCGGACCAATACCGCTATAGCGACATTGCTATAGCATGAGTCGCCCGCTACATCGGGTTTGACGGTTGTTGATCGCTACTATAGTGAGAATTTTTCTGCTATAGCAATGTGCATGTTGCTATAGCAGCATAGGCAAGGAAGAACCTTGGCAATCCTTCAAGGTTTTGCTTTTATGACACACACCCACACCTTCACATTTTGAACCATTTATTTTTCACTGAGATATATATCAAGAGTTCTACTTATCCAAATTCACTTCCAAGAATTCCTATGGATTCATTATCATCTTAGGTAAAATAAAATCAAACTAATGTTAATCACATCCCCTCAGTCAATTCCCATTTTGGCCTAGACTATACCTTACTTAGACTTTATCTTATCCTATCCTATCCTAAAAATTCCAACTCCCAGACCGTGGAAGATCTTTGACTAATTTTTTGTAAATAAGACTTATCTATAACAACGAAGAGGGTTGTTATACTAATTCTCCAATTAAACCTAGTTTGACTACTAAACCTGCTAATTTGCCTCGCATTGATAGAATTAAAAATAAAAGATATGAAGATAATGATTTTAAAAATAACAAGATGAAATATGTTACCATAATAAATCTTAGTAATAATTTAAACCAAGGGAAAACCAACTATTGAATCAATATCCATAAATCCTGTGGAATACAAAAATGGAATGCAAAGAATTACATGGATATAGGATAAAGTACGGAAGAATACTCTTACAAAAATTCAACTTGCAGTGATCGATAAATTTTCTTATGGATGATGGTGCAGGATGATCATAGTAGTCAAAGACCTAAAAAATGAAAAATAAATGGTGATAGAAAAAATAATTTATTCAAAAATATAATGAGGATCAATTTGATGAATGATTATTTGAATATGATGTCAAAGAAAGTTTATTGCATCACTGCGAAGGATGAAGTTTCATATAAATGAGACCTCTCATTTATGATGCCATGTTTAAGACAGATGAAAATACTACCCAAGATATGACTTTATATCTTTTCCTCATCTACTATCGACACTTTGTGTAATAGAATCGCTCTTCTTACTATCTTATTCTATTGGAAAGTCAATCCACTTAGATGTGGATAAACTTAAAAAAACTTGCCCTAGTTGTGCAAGAGTTTAAGTACAAGTGGAAGTGGCTGCTAAAGTACATGACTATGTGGATCTAGAAGTAGTAAATAGCAAAACATAAAAGACGAGTAAAAAGATCAAGATCCAATATGAAATAATTCCCAAACACTATCATACATGTAGTCTACAAAATCATGAAAAAGCTGAATGTAGGAGTTTACATCCAAAATTTAGAATTCGTGTGGATGAAGGAAATGGAAAAAAATATCTTAATAACAAGAAAAATCATATTGAGTTACTATTTAAAGGAGATTCATTAATGGGAAAGTGGTATTAGCAAGATGGAATCCTACAAGTAGGAGGTTTAAGGTGGAAAAAAGAACTAATAAACTAGTGACAGAGGAAATTATGGAGTCAACTCTAACAAATAAAGGAATCAATATTGAATTTTTTTTTAATTACTAAAAAAAAAAAGAAAATGTGAGGAGTTAAATTCTAACAATGATGATGTTCTAACTAGCTAGAAAAGGGATATGAATTCTACTTTGAAAAATATAAATACCAAAGTTCAGAAGTAGGGTGAAACAAATAATGAAATATCATAGCTTCAAGAAGATGCAAATAAGGATGGTGAGTAGGATAAGAAGAAAAGCAAAAAAAGCAATGGCATAGTAATGGGATAGAGGGAGTAAATAAGAAGCAACAAACATAAATAAACATAGTATAATTTCAAATATAGTGAAGCAAGGGTAATATGAGCTAACAACATCAGTAAATAAGGGGGAACTAGTAATTTACAGCAGAAGGAATAACTGCCAGATGATATAGAGCAACATAGATAATGTACAACACTCACCTACAGTTAATGTAATAGAAGATATAGCAAGTGAGAATGTGATGATTAATATAATGAAGTGTGATATAAAATAGGAATTGAAAAAATCTACCTTTTATGAACCTCTCCAGGTTAATAATTCAAATACCTTTAATGCAGAAAGGTTGACAGTGGATAAATATCCATCTCTAACCTCCAATAGTGTTATGTCGGATTAGCCACCAGGAAAGGATTCTATTATTGCTTCTAAAATTATTTCCTCCTACCAAAAATATTTACCAGTTAAACTCCACATGAATTAGTGTCACATAAAGTACATATCATAGTAGAACAATCAAGGATAGAACAACATACATAGGTGGTGGATGATAAGAAAGAAGAAGAAGATAATCATAATAGGGAAATTCAAGTATGGAATGAAGCAGGAATGTCACCACAAACAACCTCCAAGGCTAATAAAGGCAAAACAAACATGGATAGTAAATGTACTAGGGTAAACACTAAGATGTCTATGAAATAAAATGATAAATAACGATGAAAGATTTTTTTTTGGATTGTGAGGACTCAAAATTCATTCCATAAAATTCATATGTTACATAGATTTCATAAATTTTCCATTATTAATTTAATGAAACCTGTTAAAGATGAAGGATAAATTCATAAAATGCAAGATAAGACTAGAAATGTATTATGAAAAATACAATCAAAATGGGAATATTTGGGTGTTTATTTAGGAACATATTCATATAGGAGTCATATCTAATTAAAAATAGCAGATATCATTGCAGTTGAAATTTTAAGAAACTGGTTAATTCTAATCACTATTAGCTGTATGTAGAGTGTGATGCTCAGGAGAGAATTAGACTTTGGGATGATAATATCAATATGAATATAAGGTTACCTTAGCTATTTGGAGATAATTTTAATGTAATTTTGAGTGATGAAGAAAATATTGGTGGTCTCTCTATTTATCAATTAAAATATGAGAACTTTGCATTTTGTGTAAATTTTGGTGATATTTTGTACGTCAATTTTAAAAATGTCCTTTTACTTGGTGGAATGGAAGATCTGATAGTGGAATCATTTTTAAAAGACTAGATAGTCGTTTAAATAGTCAAATATTTTTGGGTTTGAATTGAGTGGTAGAAATGGAGCATTTAGCTAGAATTGGCTTCTTCTATCATATGGTGATCTATCTGCTAGTGTGAGGGGGCCTTTCAAATATTTGAAGTTTTATAATTGAAGGGAGGATTTTAAGAAGGGGTAAGGTAAAACTTGGTCTCTAGTGAAGATTCGGACATTTTCATCAACCTTAAGCAAAAATGAAGAAGATCAAGTTTTCTTTGACTAGTTGAAGTAAGGTTGGTGATATTATTAAGTAGATTATTATTAGAGAAGAAATTGTTAGGCTTAAAGAGGATTTGTTTGAAGAAGATCCATACGAACTGTGTAGAAGGGTTTGCCAAGGGCAAAAATTGAATTGAAGCAATATATTCATTTTAAGGAAGAATTTTGGAGACAAAATATGTCTATCCAATTATTTTTAGAAGGGAAAAAACACTAGATTTTCCCATAGTCTGGTTAATGGGAGAAGTAAGATATAAACTATAAATAGGATCATAAAGATAGATGGATAATAGGCTAAAAGTAATGCATAGGTAGCTGAAGAAGCTATATATTTCTTTTAAGACCAATATTTAGGTAGTGATGGTGACGTTGAGTTATCTTTTGTTTAATATATACCATCAATAATCGCTAAAGAAATTAATATTTCTATTAGTTCCATTCCTACCAAGGAAGAAGTGTAGAAGGTGGTATTTAAGCTAAAGGGTGATAGTGCTAGTGGGCCAGATAGGATGGGTAATGATGTTTGCAATATTGTGACTGCCTTCTTTGATGGATTTACTCTTCGTACGTCTATTACTCAGACTAAGTTGGTCTTACTACCAAATTAATGATGTACAATCCTTTTCTAATATAAGGATAATTAGTTTGAGTAACTTTTTGAATAAGGTGATTTTAAGAATACTACATATTATATTAGGAGTGTTGTTACCTACTCTCCTATCTAAGATTCAGTAAGGATTTGTTAAAGGAAAGAGTATTACAAAAAATGTGTTTTTGGCACAAGAGATTATTTTTGACATTAGAATGAAAGAAAAGCCTACAAATATGGTGATAAACCTAGATATGGCAAAGGCTTATGATATGGTGAGCTAGAATTTCCTAATGAAAGTACTACAGAATATGGGTATTGACATTGGAGTGGTTGATAAAAATTGGAGATTAGTTTCTAATAGCTTGTATTCTATTCTTATTAATAGGCAGGCTCATGGATTTTTTCAATCTACAAGGGGATTGAAGCAAGGTTACTCTTTATCTCCATCTTTATTTATTTTATCTGTTGAGATTTTGTGTACAACTCTAAGTTTTCTATTTTATAATAAAGAATTTAAGAGTTTTGGCATGCCTAAATGGAGGAATAACATTAGTTACTTATTATATGATTATTATACTATTATCTCTCTGTAGATAATAAATGTTTTAAATTAGTGAGAGATGTTCTTAGAGACTATGAGGCACAATCTAATAAATTGATAAAAAAAGGCGAGTGTTTTTCTTGTTATCATAAGATAGCCCTTGTTCATATAAAAGAGGTAGAGGAAATACTAGTTTTACCATAGGTAAATTCCCTCATAGATATCTAGGATGTCTTATAGGTCATGTAAAAAAAATCTCATTTCTCAAAATTGATGAAGAAGGTGCATAATAAATTGTAAGTTTTGAAAGGAATGATGCTTTCATTTGGTGGTAAGGCAATTATAATCAATAGTATTTTGAATAGTATTCCCATCTATTTATTTTAGCTATTAATCCTCCAAATTGTGTTTTGTAGGACTTACATAGAATATTTAGATTTTTATGGAATTTTAAGAAGGTAGGAAAAACTAAACATTAGATTACCTGGTCTAATATTTGCATCCCTAAATAAGAAGGGAGGTTGGTTTTAGAGTTATTTTTGATGTATCTAAGGCATTATTTGCCAAATTATGGTAAATTTTTAGAATTCAAAAATCTTTCTGGAATAATTCTCTATGGAATAAATATTGGAAAAAGAGTGGGTCCTCGGTTGGTAGAACGAAAAAGGGGAACATTGACTTGGAAGTATATACTTGAAGCCAGAGATAAGTTTGACCAATATATATATATTGGGGACCTAAATATGGACACTCCAGTGTATGGTATGACGATGGGACTCAATTGGGTGTCCTCTACTACTATTTGCCTATTAATTTTCATATTGATAACTAATTGTATGGGGTGAATCAACTCTTTAAAAATAGCAGTTAGAATGTAGAATTACTACACCAAACATTCAAATTATGAGTAATGTGACATGTGAGAAAGAATCAGGACAATAAAATTGATACTAGCACGACTATGAAGATGGATGAGTGAGAAAGTGTGTTGAACCGAGACTTGGAATGTACAAGTGTGGTGTGAAGAAGGATGTTGGATAACCCAAAACCTACACTATGAGGGCACCTAGTTCTTGACTTTCATTAAGGGAAAAAAGGACTTTTAAACTTCAAGACATTACACTCAAGAGGCACCTCAACTTAAGCACCATTAAGGGCATTGTGGTCTTTTGATGCCTCTATTTTACACTCCATAGGAGCACCTTTCATTAAGGATATTTTGATCTTTGAATGTAATAACTATAAATAGACAATTAGGATTCTATTTTTCATTAGCTTTTGATGAATATTTATCTTCTCTCTTTCAAAGTATATCTCATTTAGTTTAGGAAGGCTTGGATAAGCCACAATTTAAATTAGGGTTAGCTTGAGAGTTGACAATTTGGCTTAGAAAGGTTGGTACTTGAGGTGGCTTGAGTCCCTTTTGTGGAAATCTAAGAATGTGGTGTTCCAATTTCAAGCTTTTTTGGGTTTTGGAGTTTGATACACACTTTAGTTCCTTAGGTATTGTAGTTGTTATGTCTCACTATCTATCTTTTATTTGTGCAAGTGTTTAAGCTTTTGTTTCTTTAATTCGTTTGTGATGCTTCTAGTGTTGTAGTTTCTTCTTCATCTCCTTTCTTGTAGTTATAGTTTCTGTTTTATAGGTTATTTCCTTATCATTTGGTATCAAGAGCCATATTTTAGAGTTGTTCCTACAACTCTATGTCTTGGATTGTTGATTACCTTGAAGAAAATCAACAAAAAAGAGTGTAGAAAATCAAAAATCTCACGAAAAACTTGTTAACCCATTTTTGTGTTTTGATAGATTTTTGAGTCTTAGATCTACTTTGTTTGTATTTGTTTTTTGTGTTTCTAGTGTTGGATCCTTGTTCCCTAGCGTAATAGAGTCTAGATCTAAAATTTGAGCTAAATCGGAGTGTTTTGAACCATCCACCATTGTTGAGCTTGTGTTTGAAGCTATTTGAGGGTGGGTCACGTTTTGGACTATTGTGGTTGTGACATTTTGGACTGATTTTGTGATATTTGTGTTGGGGTGGGAAAGTGACCTTAGATCTTCAAGAAAATTTAAATTTGGAGGTCATTTGCCTTGTGGTCAACATTGGTCAACACAAGAATGTTCTTGGTGTTCTACATCATCTTCATATCTTGTTGAGGAAGAATATTCAAAAGTGGGTGTTTGATCTTGAAAAGAAGGGTAAGAGAGTGTAGTACTGGTTCAAGGAAATTTCCAAGCACCTTTCTAGTCATTTAAAAGAAAGAAAACAACAAAAGGGAAGGAATAATCAAGTACAACTGCAAGTATAAGTGCAAGTACAAGGGGAGACCAATTCAATTCAAATTCATTTGAAGCTTGAAAAGGCTCCAAAAACCTTGCAATTTCCCACCCAAAATTGGAATATACACTCTTGGGATTGAAGATCGGTCGAAGCTCAAAGTGAAGAACACAAAAGCAATTTGCAAATTATCGTCCAATCACAAGCTGCCCATTAATACTTTGCACACTCATATTTTTAACTCAACATTTTGGATTCTTAGTTTCAATTTTGTTGATTCTATCACTAATTAGCAAGCTAGTAACTATCTTCTAGGTTAAGAATTAGTTTTAGTGTCCCTTTCATTCGTGTTATCGTTCTTTAAGTGTTTTTCTCATTTTGTAATTCATTGTGTTTAATTGGTTCAAGTCTGAATGATATTTCCTTGAGTCATTCAAGTAATATGACGACAATTAGTGACGGCCTATCACCAACTTGGCGGCTTGTCATGGATGTCATCAGCTATTTTTTTCAGCAATTTAAGGACGTCTTTTCAAGGGTAGTTTGGTCATTTTCCACCTTTTGTAGGTCTCTATAAATATGAGCATCCACCTCTAAACCCTAATTTCTCCATTTTCTCTCTCAATTCTCTTAAGAAGATATAATTAGGGTTTCATTCAAGAACCCTAATCTTCCAAAAATTCAACCATAATTCTTCAAGAATCAAGTTCTTCATAGTGTAGGCATCGAGAATTATTTATTACAAGTGCAGACAGAGTCTCAAGCATTAGAATTCATCCTATTTCAAAGATTAAGGTATGTAGATATTGATTCTTGGGTCCCTTTCAACCAAGAAGCTCAAGAACCCTTTTCAAAACTCAAAGATTTTTATGTTTATGAGTTGTTAATATTTGAATGAGTTGAAATTGATGTTCAATGTGTTATTGAGTTTTGATTCATGTTTGTTTACAAGATTCATGAGCCTTAACCCGAGTAGGTAAAATCCATGTGATACTTGGGATGAATCTTCCTTATGTTACTTTCTATGTGATGTGTTCATGTCAAATGGGTGTAGAAATGGTTGAATAAGCGAAGCATGTTCCCCCTAGATTTTATAAAGAGCTTAGGTGAAGCATAAGGTCCATTTTAGCATGTTGAAGATGAAACCCCAAATTGTGAGTTAGTTTATGCATGCCTAGTGTTTGATAAAATGCCCAAGTGAATGAATTATTCCATGGTAGTAGGAAATCCCCAAATAAATGTGAACCCATGCATATCTAGTGTTGGTTGAAGGACCTTAGTGAATAAGTGGAAATGTGATAGTAGTAAATTCCCCAATTATGTGCTCTTGATATATGCTAAGTTTTTAATACATGCCAAGTGGTTAGCAAGTAAGTTATGACATGATAGTATGAAGTTTCCCCAAGCCATGTGATATCCAAACACATGTCAAAATTGATTTTGGTATGAAATAGTTGAGGTAAAACCTTGTTGAATGGAGTACGATCTAGTAGCATATTTCCCCTACGTTATTATATAATTGTGATTCAGAGATTCTTAAAGTGACCCCTTGGCGATTGTGATGATGAATAGATGTTTGTGATCCTTAAATGCTTGAGGTGATGTCTTAATGACTATGAGATGCTTTAATGATTGTGATGATAAACGAATGCTTATGATAATGAACGAATTCTTGTGATGATGAATGAATGATTGTGGTGATGACTAGTCACGAATGATTATGCTTTACTTTTATGTTATGAAGTCCTGGGGGTATTTAAACCCGAAAATAGAGCTGTTGTCTAGATCCTTTGTCATTTTCTCGATAATTCCAATCGAGCCATGATTCTCAAAACTCAGTGAACTATAAAACTCTATATCCTCAGACAAGTGCAGAACTTAAAAAAGTTCAGTAATCTCAGTTATCTCTGTATCGTTAGTAATTTAGCCTCAGCACTGTAATCATCTCAGATCTAATAGTATTCAAGTGATTCAATTCTAATCTTAGAAGCGATTCGAGTAATCTATTCAAGCTCTGTATCGTCATTCAGATACCATGATTCGATACCTTTTCCCTCTGATACGGAACTAAGTAATCTCAGTGTAACTTAGTCAAATCTTTTAAGAAATATGATCAGTATCAGATTCAGTTCAATTGTGTTCAGTTGATAATTCAGTTACTAGACTTTCAGTTGGGAGTAGAATCTAGCACCGAGCAAGGTAAGGGATGGAGGCTCTCCCATCAGAGAGGTTGAGTCGCTAGCAGCAATCCCTGAACTCCAGAACTGCGTAGCCAGCACAGGATGTAGGAGTACCCATCAATAGAGTCTATCACCGTCAGAGAGGTTTGACTATTATATTGCCTCAAGCTGACTTCCTGCGAGGGTCATCTTGTTAGAGAGCCTTGACCAGAGAGGTCATTACCCATGGCATGGTATTGATACCGTTTCAGCTGGGGTTACAGGTTGGACCCCACCTGTGGTAGGTTGGGGCATGTCGGTTAAGTAAATACTTCCCACAGTTGTAGTTTCAGTATCAATCCTCAGAAATTAGGATTGTGTGGTACAGTCGTCTATCGCAGACAAGAACTCAGATAGTTTCATTGATTCATGGACCATCCCGTCAGATAGGCTTGGTCTCATATACAAATTCTTATTATTATATCTAGAGATTTCCCGTCAGAGAGGCTTGATCTCAGTCTCAGACCATGTTAAGTATTCTTATTATCATATCTAGAGATCTCCCGTCAGGTAGGCTTCATCTCTATCTCAGATTCTGTTGAGTATTCTTATTGTCAGATTCAGACATGATCATACTTCTTATCATTGATAATCGCTTCCAAAATAATATGTTAGAAAATTTGATCTCTAATCCTGTCAGTCGAATGCAGTGAGCTCAGAATTCAGTCCTTGATGTGAGTACAACCAGTCTCTCAGTTATATGTATTAGATGATTCAGTGATTTGGTATCTCAGTGTTAGTAGTGAGTTCAGTTTGCAGTAAAGTGTTATCCGAGTTTAAGTATCTAGAGTTGCGACGATTGTGTTCATGGGCTGTGCATTTATATATGTGTTCTCATGCGGCATCTTCATGATTATTCAGTTTAGATATTATGCATTCATAAGCCCTTACATTAGCCTATCTCGTCTACATACTCGGTATATTTCTATACTGATGCATTTGCGCTAGGGTGTTTTATTTGACACCACGCATTCAGAGGCACAGGATCCAGAGTATCCTCAGCAGTTCAGTCCCAGTCAACAGCAGTAGCAGTGAGTCCTCTTCTTTTGAGGACGAATCTTAGTTTACTATTATTGCTTCAGACTTTGTTTATTTTCTATTGAGGGAGTTAGCTGGGGACTTGTCCCTTCAACTCTGTAGTTCAGATAGTTTAGAGGCTTTTCAGACGGATGTATTAGTATTCATTTTTTCTGTATTATGAGTATTCATAGATGTGTTGAACCTTATGGCTAGTTTCCGTATTTATTTCAGATATTATGCAGTGTACAGGTACAAATATCAGTAAAAGGTTAGCTTGTGGTCCTTCGGGGTCATAAGCATCGTGTGACATCTCGGGATGGGATCTCGGGGCGTTACAAACTTGGTATCAGAGCCTAAGCTTCAAGAGTGTCCTAGGGAGTCTGAAAAGCCGCATCTAGTAGAGTCTTGTGCATGGGTATGTAGCGCGCCATATTTATGTACAAGAGGTGATAGGATGTTCTTAGGAGCAATTTCCCATCTTTCAGTGATCATTTCGTGAGAGTGAGCATGAGCTCAAGTTGTTCCTCAGTCTAATCCACTTGTTTCTTCTAATTACAGAGTATGCCTCCCCGCAAAGATTTTGTCCGTAGGGTTTATGATCAGCTCCCACAGCCAGTAGATCCTGAGAATGAGAGTGTGTCACATGCAGAGTTTTTGGTAGCTTTTCAGGTGCTAGCCTAAGTTGTGACTAGTGTTTAGGGCAACCGTTAGACTGCAGCCCCACCTCAGCAAGATAGAGACTCAGCTGTAGCCAGAATCAAAAGTTTCATGAAAATGAACCTGCCAGAATTCTTTGGGTTAGTAGTAGGTGAGGACCCACATCTTAATCTAGAGAAGGTGAAGAAGATCACCCAGATTATGCATGTTTCTGAGAAGGAGAGTGTTGAGTTAGCATCTTATAAATTGAGGAATGTTGCTCTTGATTGGGTAGTGATATGGGAAAAGAGTAGAGAGGAGAATGCAGCTCCTGTGACTTGGCTAGAGTTTCAAAGTACCTTTCTTAATAGGTTTTTCCCGCTAGAGATGAGAGAGGCTAAGTTAGAAGAGTTCATGAACCTAAGGTAAGGTTCCATGACCGTGAAAGAGTATTGTTTTAAGTTTAAACAATTAGCTAAGTATGCGCCTGACTTGATAGCTGACCCAAGAGAAAGTATGAGTAAGTTTGTGACTGGTGTATCCGGGTTAGTGTTGAAAGAGTGTAGGACTGCAATGCTTCATAGATATATGGATCTTTTTAGGCTAATGATTCATGCGTAGCAGATTGAGGTTGATAAGATGAAAGAAAGAAAGAGAGTGAGTAAGAGGGCAAAGACAGGTAGTCGTGGTTTCTCGCAGTCAGGGTCTTGAGGTGGTAGTAGTTCTCAGTATGGTCAGAGGTTTTTAGTTCCTGCTCTATCTTCATCTAGTGTACCCGCACCTGTGTTTGGGGGTGTCAGATCTGAGAGAGCGCCAAGCTCCAAAGCCCAGAGTAATACTAGTGGTGTTCGTATCCATTCGTGTTGTGGAGAGTGTAGCAGGCGCCACCAATGTATGTGTAGAGCCGGTATTGATGTATGTTTTGGTTGTGGTGAGCCAGTCCATAGAATACGAGAATGTAGAGTGCTGACTCAGAGGGGTAGATTTCATGCGCTTCAGGATCGCCTTGATAGGGAAAGATCCCCTGAAATAGACCCGGGTATGTGATAAGCCCTTTATCTTTATGACATGCATTGATAGATCCTTTGCTCCAATTTTGAGCCTATATGTTAGCATGTGTCATGCATGAGTTTCAGATCTTGATCGGTCAATCATGACCCAGTCTGTAGGTGCCCCGCGCACCACTCCAGTATTTCAGCGAAGTGTGTTTAGAAGGACATGGAGTCCCAAGGGGGAGATACCCCATAGTATTATGATGTTGCATTCCATTAGATTCATTCCGATACATGTTCAGATTTTCTTTATGAAGTTAGCATCAGTCGTTATTGCATTGTCAAGTCGTGCTTTCGAAAGTCAGCTTAGCCGGACATTCATACATTAGATATGCGCATTTAGTAGAAATGAGTTCAGCTTGTCAGTATGTGATCAGTCATGCATTCTTGAGATCAGCCCAGTTATGAGTCCATTCATGAGAATTCAGCTATGCGTATCATCAGTCGAGTATTACATGCACCAGATATGAATTATGCCCAGTATGAGAACTCAGTATGTCAGTTATTCCAGTTGCGTAAGCATGCCTTAAAATGTTTCCATTTCTTGAGTAGGTTCTGTTGATCCATATTTTCAATCTATCAAGCGACATTCGAGGATGAATGTTCCCAAGGGTGAGATAATGTAATGCCCTGCAAGATACTCTTCCAGTCTGAGCCTTAGAGCGTATTTGGTAAAGAAAAAAATCCTAGTCTAAATGTTTTAGAAATATCTTCCCAAGTATAAAATACTTAGAATCATGTGGGAATCTATTTGAGCATGAATTAAGATCATAGAGGTCCCCTAACTCCAAGACGAGTTGAAAGTTTTCCTATCGTTCAAGTTTTAGTGAGCGTCAAAATTTGGGTCAAGTTCAATCGACCATAACTCCTTGTATATATCTAATTATAGGACCTACTATATATCAAATGAAAGCTCTTTTAATTATCTTTCCAAATATACCAATTTCGTAAAAAATCGATATCGAAGAAAAGGGTTATGCCCATTTTACTCTAGCATGTCTGGCTGGGAAACTAGTTACGGCAATTGTAACAAGCCGTCACACCCGTGACGGCCTATCACCAATGTCGTCAGACCTGGGTAGATTTCTGACCCTGGTGACAACATTTTTTCACAAGCCTTCACGCCCATGATGGCCTATCACCAATGTCGTCAACCTTAACCAGAAACTCAAAATTTTACCCTTTTGTGATGACAATTAGTGACGGCCTATCACCAACTTGACGGCTTTTCATGGATGTCGTCAGCTATTTTTTTAAGAAATTTAAGGACGTTTTTCCAAGGTTATTTTGATCATTTCCCATATTTTGGAGGTCTCTATAAATATGAGCATCCACCTCTAAACCCTAAATTCTCCATCTTCTCTCTCAATTCCCTTAAGAAGATATAACTAGGGTTTCATTCAAGAACCCTAATCTTCTAAAAATTCATCCATATTTCTTCAAAATTTCTTCAAGAATCAAGTTCTTCATTGTGTAAACTTTGAGAATTATTTATTACAGGTGTGGATAGAGTCTTAAGCATTAAAATTCTTCCTATTTCAAAGATTAAGGTATGTAGATGTTGATTCTTGTGTCCCTTTCATCCAAGAAGCTCCAGAACCCTTTTCTAAACACAATGATTTCTATTCTTATGAGTTGTTAATGATTTTTATGAGTTGAAATTCATGTTCAATGTGTTTTTGAGTTTTGATTCATGTTTGTTTACAAGATTCATGAGCGTTAACCCTAGTAGGTGGAATCCATGTGATATTTGTGATGAATCTTCCTTATGTTGCTTTCTATGTGATGTGTTCATATCAAATGGGTGTAGAAATGGTTGAATAAGTGAAGCATAATCCCCCCTAGGTTTCATAAAGAGCTTAGGTGAAGCATAAGGGCCATTGTAGCATATTGAAGATGAAACCCCAAATTGTGTGTTAGTTTATGCATGCCTAGTGTTTGATAAAACGTCCAGGTGAATGAATTATTCCATGGTAGTAGAAAATCCCCAAATAAGTGTGAACCCATGCATGTCTAGTGTTGGTTGACGGACCTTAGTGAATAAGTGGAAATGTTATAGTAGTAAATTCCCCAATTATGTGCTCTTGATATATGCTAAGTTTTTAATATATGCCAAGTGGTTAGCAAGTAAGTTATGACATGATAGTATGAAGTTTCCCCAAGCAATGTGATATCCAAACACATGTCAAAACTAATTTTGGTATGAAATAATTGAGGTAAAACCTTGTTGAATGGAGTACTATCTAGTAGCATGTTTCCCCTTCGTTATTATATGATTGTGATTCAGAGATGCTTAAAGTGACCCCTTGGCGATTATGATGATGAATAGATGTTTGTGATCCTTAAATGCTTGAGGTGATGTCTTAATGACTGTGAGATGCTTTAATGATTGTGATGATAAACGAAAGCTTGTGATGATGAATGAATGCTTGTGATGATGAATGAATGATTGTGGTGATGACTATTCAAGAATGATTATGGTTTAATTTTATCATATCGAGTCTTGGGGGCATTTATAACAGACAATAGAGCTGTTGTCTAGAGCCCATGTCAGTTTCTCGATAATTCCTGTCGAGCCATGATTCTCAGAACTCAGTGAACTATAGAACTCTGTATCCTCAGACAAGTGCAGAACATAAGAAAGCTCAGTAATCTTAGTTATGTCTGTATATTTGTATCGCTAGTAATCTAGCCTCAGCCCTATAATCACCTCATATCTAATAGTATTCAAGTGATTCTATTCTAATCTGAAAAGCGATTCGAGTAATCTATTCAAGCTCTGTATCGTCAGTCAAATACCATGATTCGATACCTTTTTCATCAGATACAAAACTAAGTAATCTCAGCGTAACTCAGTCAGATCTTTTGAGAAACATGATCAGTATCAAATTCAGTTCAGTTGTGTTCTGTTGAGAATTCTGTTCAGAGTCTTTCAGTTAGGAGTAGAATCTAGCACCGAGCGAGGGAAATGGTGGCGGCTCTCCCGTCAGAGAGGCCGAGTCGCTAAGAGCAATCCCTTAACTCCAGAATTGGATAGACAGCGTAGGATAGAGGATTCCCTATCAGTAGAGGCTATCACCATTAGAGAAGTTTGGCTATTATATTTCCTCAGGCCGACTTTCTGCGAGGGTCATCTTATCATAGAGGCTTGACCAGAGAGGTCTTTACCCGTGGCACGGTATTGACACGTTTCCAGCTGGGGTTAAAGGTTGGACCCCACCTGTGGTAGGTTGTGGCATGTTGGTAAAGTAACTACTTCCCACAGTTGCAGTTTCAGTATCAATCCTCAAAAATCAGGACTATGTGGTACAATCGTCTATCTCAGTGAGCAACTCAGATAGTTCCATTGATTCATGGACCATCCCGTCAGATTGGCTTGGTCTCATATACAGATTCTTATTATCATATCTAGAGATCTCCCGTCAGATAGGCTTGATCTCATTCTCAGACCATGTTGAGTATTCTCATTATTATATCTAGAGATCTCCCATCAGATAGGCTTCATCTCCATCTCAGATTCTGTTAAGTATTGTTATTGTCAGATTCTGACATGATCATACTTCTTATCATTAATAATCGTTTCTAGAATAATATGTTAGAAAATTTGATCTCTAATCCTGTCAGTCGAAAACAGTAAGCTCAGAATTTAGTCCTTCATGTGAGTACGTCTCTACTCTCAATTATCAGTATCAGATGAGTCAGTGATTCAGTATCTCAGTGTCAATAGTGGGTTCAGTCTGCAGTAAAGTGTTATACGAGTTTCTATATATAGAGTTGCGATGATTGTGTTCATCGGTTGTGCATTTATATATGTGTTCTCATGCGGCATATTCATGATTATTCAGTTTAGATATTGTGCATGCATGAGTCCTTGCATTAGCCTACCTCGTCTACATACTTAGTACTGTATTGACGCATTTGCGCTATGGTGGTATATTTGACACCACGCGTTCTGAGGCACACGATCCAGAGTATCCTCAGCAGTTCAGTCCCAGTCAGCAGTAGTAGCAGTGAGTCCTCTTCTTTCGAGGATGAATCTCAGTTTACTATTACTACTTCAGACTTTGTTTATTTTCAGTTGAGGGAGTTAGTTGAGGACCTGTCCTTTCAACTCTACAGTTCAGATAGTTTAGAGGCTTTTCAGACGGATGTATTAGTATTTTGTTTTCCTGTATTATGAGTATTCATAGATGTGTTGAACCTTATGGCTAGTTTCCGCATTTATTTTAGATATTATGCAGTTTATAGGTACAGATATCAGTAAAGAGTTATCTTGTGGTCCTTCGGGGTCATAAGCACCGTCTGACATCTCAGTATGGGATCTCGGAGCATTACAAAAGTTCTCTCATAGTCTGAGCCTTAGAGCGTGTCAAATGAAGTGTAATTCTGGCCTTAAAAGATCGAGAAGTGACTTCCAAAGTGAGAAATATTTTAAACCGTTTAGAATTTCCCTATTATCAACTTTTTTCTATGTAGAGAATTGAATAAACTTTCCGTCGATACCAAATTCTCCCAAATCCAACACTCGGGCGAAGAGTTAGATCCATTTTAGTGAGATAGTGTGCCACCTGGCATTTAACGCATCGCAGAGCCAGCCAAAATGGCAATTGTCAAATTCCACTGAGCCTCGTTGATTCCACTGCATCGCGGTGTCTTTTCAATTCGTAACCAAGGTGGCAACGCGATTTCCACCGCGTCGTTCCAAGGCTCAGTTTCCCAATTGTCAAATTTCCAGTAAGCTGGCGCGATTATGGCGCGTCGCGTCAGTGCATAAAATTGGGATTTTTCTCGTTTTGGATTTTAATTCCAAGGGAAAAAAGGGTCTTTTCCCAACCCCTATATATACTCTTTAGCACGAGATTCAGCACATTTACACCCAAATATTGTTGGTTTCTCTCAATTGTCTTCAATAACAAGACCTAGGGTTTCTAATCCAAGACCCAAATCATCAATGATTCACCATGAATCTTTCAAGAATTACATAGCAAGGTATGTTAGATGTTGATTCTTGGGTTCCTTCCACCCAAGAAGTTCAAGAATCCTTTTTAAAATTCAAAGATCTTATATTTATGAGTTTTCATAATTCATGTGAATTGAAATTGAAGTTCATGTTATTATTGAGTTTTAATTCATGATTTAGACTACCAATTTCAAGAGTTGATTGTAGTATGTGATGAATTGTATGTGTTCATGATAAACCCTCTCCAAGTTTCATGATATTAATGTATTCATGATGATTAATTATACAATCAGTGGTATAACCAAAGCATGCTCCCCATATGTTTGATAAAATACTTATGTGAAGGAAGTAGAGCCATTATAGCATGTTGACTAGTAATCCCCAATTGTGTGTAAGTTCATGCATGCCAAGTATTTGTTGAAAAGCCTTAGTGAATGAATTATGACATTTTAGCATGAAATTCTCTAATTATGTGCTCTTCAATGCATGTAAAATGTCTGTTATAAAACCTTGTTTAATGGAGTATGAGCCAGCAGCATGTCTCCCTACACTATGATATGTTTATGATTTCCAAGTGCTTGAAGAGATGCTTTAATAATTGTAATAGTGAATGAAAGTCCATGTTCATGATTATTTAAGATGGTTATGTTTTACTTCAATGTTATCGAGTCCTAGGGGTAATTGTACCCGACAATTTAGCTGCAAGTCTAGAGCCCGTGTCAGTTTTCAAGATAACTCAGTCAAGTAACAATTCTTAGAACTCAGGCAGTTACAGAATTCAGTACTTTCAGAAAATTACAGAACTTAAGAAATCTCAGTTATCCTAGTATCATTAGCATTCCAACTTCAGTTCAGTACTAAGCTCAGATGTTAGTAGTATTCAATATTCAGTTCAGACCTTAACAGTATTCCGTCAGTCAACGGAACCAAGTGAATTCAGTCAGATCAGTCAAGAAATATGAACAGTAACAGATTTAGCTCAGTCTAGTACATTCTAAGAATTAGTTCAATGTATATTCAGTTAGGAGTAGGATTCAGCACTGAGAGAGGGCAGCGATGGCTGCTTCCCCATTATATTGGCAGAGTCGTTAGTAGCAATACCTATACCTCCAGAATTGTGTAGCCAGTGAAGGATCAGGAGTCACCCATTATATTAGGCTTGACTACCTCCTAGGAGTCACCCGTTATATTAGGGTTATCTCCAAATAGGTGTCACCTGTTATATTAGGCATGGCATCCTGGGTTCAAAGAGAATTGTCTGTACCCATGGCATGGTATTAACACCCTTCCAACTAGGGTACAGGTTTGACCCCAACTATCTAGAAGGGGTATGTCGGTTAGATAACTACTTCCCACAGTCATAGTTTAAGAATCAGTCTCGGTAAAAGAACTCAGTTCAGTAGTATAGAGTAAGGACTGTCAGATACAGTCAATCATTATGATTATGAATAGACTCAGAGATCACCAGCTATATGAGATTGGTCTTAGATTTAGTTAATCACCTTCAGTATTATTAGATTCAAAGATCACCCGCTATATAGGACTGATCTCAGATTAAGTCAAATCATATTCATTATTAGTATATACAGAGATCACCGCTAAATAGGACTGATCTCAGATTTAGCTAAGTACTCTCATTATTAGTAGATATAGAGACCACCCGTTAGATAGGATGGATCTCAGATTTCAGTCGAGCATTCCCATTATCATTAGATTCAGAGATCACCCGTTAGATAGGACTGTCTAAACTTTAGTACTCAGATATCAATATCAGAAGATTCAGTTATTCAGTATCTCAGTATTAGTAGTGAGTTCAGATGTCAGTAAAGCAGTATCCGAGTATTAGTATTTAGAGTCACAATGACTTCAGTTATGGTTTGTACATTCATACATATGTCCTTATTCAGTACTCTCATGTTATCCAGTTAAGATATGTTTATGGATAAGCCTTTTTCTCTTGCGCTATGGTGTTTTATACCATAGGTTCAAAAGTGCGAGATCCAGAGCACCCTTAGATGTCCAGACTCAGTCTGTAGCAGTAGACGTAGTAGTGAGTCCTCTTCATTCAAGGATGATCCTTATTTTATCATGGCATTAGATTCAGTTTATTTTTAGTTGATGGAGTTAGTTGAGTACTTATCCCATCAGCTCCATAGTTTAGATAGTTAGAGGCTTTTTGGATAGATGTATTAGTATTCAGTTTTCAGTATTGACTATTTTAGATGTTTTGAACCTTATGGAAAGTTTTCCACCAGTTTTCCGCATTATTCAGTATTTTTATACAATTATTGCAACAGGTACCAGTTAAGGGTTAGCTTGTGGTCCTTTGGGATTATGATCACCGTGTGGCATTGCGGTTCTAGAAAATTGGGGCATTACATGAGGACACCTTAGTTGAAGTTTACTTGAATGATATGTTTCTCCATTCTCTATCTGCTTTTGATGATATGTATTCTATTATAGAGAGCATATCTTGTAGTTTTGATGAAGACTACGGGAAAAAGGATTGTTGTCTAAACTCGTGTCTATGGACACTCTTTCCTTTTTATCCCAGTACCATCTTAGTGTAGGGAAGAGTTACTCTCGGCTTAGGTGCACTCCTTCTTAAAGTTTTTCATAACCAAGAGTCCTTCGTGTTACACATTAGGGAGCCATTGACAAATGCACCAAGTCCTTGGTGCATTTTTCAATGGCTTCCTAATGTGTAACACGAAGGACTCTTAGTTATATGTCAAGTATGAACTGCCTTGGCATATCGATGTTATGTATTTTGATAACTCTAACCCTAATGCCATGAGGATGTGTTCTTGTTTGTCTTCTCTTATTTTTACAAAGTATGGATTCAAGGTCGAATCCTTTTCAAGAAATGGATGATGATACGGGAACCACCACGAAGATGGATGAGTGAGAGAGTGTGTTGAACGAGACTTTGAGTCTATAAGTAAGGTGTTAAGAAGGACATTGGACACTCCGATGGCACCTAGTTCTTGACTTTCATTAAGGGAAAAAAAGACTTTTACACTTAAAGACATTACACTCAAAAGGCGCCATAACTTAAGCATCATTAGGGGCATTGTAGTCTTTTGATGACTCTGTTTTACACTCCATAGGAGCACCCTTCATTAAGGGTATTTTGGTCTTTGAGTGTAATAACTATAAATAGACAATTAGGTTTCTATGTTTCATTAACTTTTGATGATTATTAAAGATTTCTTCTCTCTTTGAGGGTGTATCTCATTTAGTGTAGGAGGACTTGGAAAATCCAAAATTGAAACTAGGATTAGCTTGAGTGTGGATTCACTTGAGCTGACAATTTGGCTTAGAAAGGTTGGTGCTTGAGGTGGTCTGATTCCCTTTTGTGGCAACCTAAGAGTGTGGTGTTTCAATTTAAATATTTTGTGGGTTTTGGTGTTTTATACACACCTTATTTCCTTAGGCATTGTAGTTGTTATGTCTCACTATCTATCTTCCATTTATACAAGTGTTTGAGTTTTTGTTTCGTTAATCCGTTTGTGTTGCTTCTAGTGTTGTAGTTTCTTCTTCATCCCCTTTCTCGTAGTTGTAGTTTCGGTTTTATAAGTTATTTTCTTATCAAGAATAAATCTTGATGGATTTTGAATAGCTTTGAGAAGGGCATAGTAGGATCATCCTGGAAATATCAGAGACAAAGTGGTCAATTTCAGCATGTTTTTAAACATTTATGATTAAAGTTGTTGCTTTTAAGGTTTCTTTCTTCGTGTAGATGGTGCGGAAGAAGAGTTACCTATTGGAGAAATTATTATCAAGAATATTGTTGTTGTGGTGATGGGATGAAAGAAACCATTGAACATCTATTTATGAATTACATTTTCTCTACCAATACTTGGCAATATTTTGTAGTTACTACTAGGGTTGATTACTCATTTCATCAAAGTTAAAGACGTTGTACTCAAATGGTAGGATGTTGGTCCTGCACCAACTCTTATCCCTATATTCAAAGTAGTGCCTATGATTATTCTGTGGCAGATCTTGAATAGAAGAAATTCTATAAAGCATGGAGGAAAGATGTCAAGAGCTAGTAGGAGATTGGAACATTAGTAGAAATTTTGTTTACATGCCTAGGTTTATCTACCCCTAGTTTTCTAATTGTGATACACTCTATTGTGTAACGTTATTTAAGTAATTGGAAAAAGTGATACCAAGGAAGAAAAAAATGGGTTGTTTCCCTTGGGAGTATTTTTCAAACTTAAACAACTAGAAGAGAACTTGGGGTAGGATTTCTTGTAACATAATAGAACTTAACCTCAAAACCAAAAAAAATAAGGGATTATGAATGGGAAGGATAGAATATATTAGAAAACAAACAAAGAAGAGAATGATTTGAGCAAAAACACTTGATCGAAAGCTGAGAAGAGGAGGCGAGAAAGAGATTTTAATCCTTAGCTCATTGTGGAAATTCTATATATAGAGTAGGAAAAATATATAAAGATAAACAAAGATATTTGAATTGAAGAACCTTTATAAGCTTGCCAAGGTGAATATTCTTACTTTTGTTTCGAACAACCATTACAGAGGAAATTTTTTTGGGTTTAAGCTTTAGTATAAAAAATTGAAAAGAATTATGGGTTTAAGAACACTAGATTAAGAAATGCAAGAAAATCACAGAATGCTTCATGAAAAGTTTAATATATTATTTGATCGTGATTTAATGGACAAACTGTAGATCTATTTGAGTTAACCCTTAACACTCTTAATTAGTATAATTTGATAGAATTAATAAGTTATCATGTAGTCCTGAGTGTCTAACCTTTTAAATTATTTAGAAATAAGCCTAAATGAGAGAATTAACACAAGATCGATAGGATGTGATTTAGATTGACAAAGAAAGTTTTTCAAATTGCTAGATGTGATACATTGGTTATTTTGACAAAGAGTAATCTGAGTTGTAATCTTACCACAATTTATGTTTTCTCAAGTTTCATAGTGTATACATGATTTTGAAGAAACTAATAGTTAACAATTTTCTTTG
Organism: Capsicum pubescens; assembly: GCA_030864215.1. Classification (NCBI taxonomy): domain Eukaryota; kingdom Viridiplantae; phylum Streptophyta; class Magnoliopsida; order Solanales; family Solanaceae; genus Capsicum; species Capsicum pubescens. The sequence goes on from CM061542.1 coordinate 103,678,240, forward strand.
AAATTGCAAGTGAATAAGTCTTTTACTTGATATGATACTAAAATGGTTATTGGAGATGTTTTCATTGTTGTAGGACGTATTTACTATTGTTTTAGATATTATTATTGTTATTATGAATGTTTTTCGGGTGCTTGAAAAATAAGTAACTAGACATAGGTTTTGGTTCAAGTTTTACATTTAATATGATTGATATAAACTTAAATGCCCTGTACTAATTTTACAAGGCTATCACACAAGTACCTATTATTTATAAAGAAAAGTACGAATAGGAGTAGACCATGATTTAAATCACGTAGCTAATACAATACTAGAAATTACACCTATGGTGACGGTTACAAAATAATTGCAATAGCCAAAAAAACTGTTTCCATATCTCTAATGCAACGCTTCAGCAAGCGTCCTATATGTGGAAGTTGTGATAGGTCTATGGCATCGGTTTATGCAATGGTTGTCTGGAATCATTACAATAGGTCAAGCTATGGCGAAGGATGTCTGAAACCGTCACCATAGGTCAAGCTATGGTAATGGTTATTTTTTGACTTATTGAGACGCCTATTTTCATCTATTATAATGCTTAGCAACCGTTGCATTAGAGTATATTGCAACAACATTAAATAATTGCAATAGTATCTATTGTGATGCTTTTGTTATTCTATTGCAGCGCTTTTTGAGTACCTATTACAACTATTTCGTTACTTATTGGGATGTCTATTTTCATCTATTACAACAATTACTAACCGTTGCAATAGATTCTATTACAACGATATTAAACCATTGCAATAACATCTATTGCGATGCTTTTGTTATTCTGTTGCAATATTTTTTGACTACCTATTGCAATGGTTTACTGATCTATTGCAATGATTGTTGCCACATGTTATTAAACTGAGATAATTTATATAAATAACCACTCGTATTAACGTAAATTTTTATTTACATACATAATAAATTATAACACAATATATAGACATCACAAAATAAAATCATTCATTAATAATCTCATACTTCAAAATATGCAACAACCTAGTAATTTAAACCAAAAAGCAAAATGTAATCAAGCCCAACCACAAAAATCAACACAACTAAAATCACCTCCTTATTCCTTCCACACACACACCCCTGTGAGATGTTGTGACCTATTAAGTTAACCATCCATATTCATACTTCCATGTTTGACTACAACCACCTAAGCTCACATAGCCTTCTTATCATTTGTAACCTTTATAGAGTCACTTCCCAGGACCTAATCATGAAAAGGGCAATGTTACAACCTCTATAGCCACTTCCCAAGACCAATGTCAAATGTTACAATCTAACAATGTCAAATGTTAGGGAAGATTATAAATTTAAAAGAAGTAGAACAAAAGCACCACAAGTTAAATGAAGAGCTTTACACCACCTAAATTGAGAAATGCAGCCTAATTTGCCAGCCAATATCCACAAACACCAGGAGTATCTGGCAATTTATAAGTTTAGTACTTTGAAATATTTGATAGTTGAGATGGAATTAACCTACTTCTTAATATGTATATCCGCATGGATTTTGAGTGTTCAAGGTCCATGATGCTTTCAAAAATAAGACCAATCCTATTATTGATCAACGGGGATCATTCCCCCTCCTTTGGATGTGTCAATACCCTATATCATGTATACTACCTCATCCACAGAATTAGCATCCCAGCATCATTTCATCACATTAGAAAGGGAACTTGGGCAACATCTTGGTATTTCTGGCCTCAAATTTTGTGTGACAGATCATAAACCATAATAAACAAAGGGAAATCGAAAAAAAATAATATAAAATGTCTTTATTTCCTGAAAATCTTAGCCAATACAAGAGAAAAATATATATGTTCTTCTATTTCTATGATCTATATTCTTCATGTGCTTGGCAACATTGCTAGTTGTGTTTCTTTTTGAAATCCATGAGCTAAACTGAGAGACTTCACCTGGCAAACCATGGCTGAAGCCACTTCTGAGAAACTGAGATCACGATATGGAATGTCACAACAGTATATCTCCCACAAATATATGCCAAAACTGTACACATCAAATTTTCTATTGTATGGGTTGCCATTAAGAACCTGCAGTTTAAGCATACACATTAATAATGCTCGACTTCATATACAGTAATGCGGTCCTTATTCTTGGATCTTTTCATCAAAACTTACTCAAATTTTAAATCACACTTTCATTAAATATCTGATAATGGTAAGTATACTCCATAATCACTACAATTCTTCTTTTGGGAGTGGTAAAGAAAGATTAGGCAAAAAAACAAAACAAAATGGTGAGGCAAATATTTAATATAGAGGATTAACACAATCAGATTCATTTTATAGTGGATAAATAGATAAACAAGCTTAAGTGCACAACAGGTACACTGAGATAGCAAGAATGTATGTCTTTCTGCTTTAGAAGTGATTAGCGTAACATCTAATGGACAATAAAAAAGAAGGCAGGCATAAAAAGCTATATGTAAGAAATGTAACTTCTCCTCCACTTCAAATATGTACCTCAGAAGGCAGAGAGCCAAGATTTCCGGTCTCTCCCATCATATCATTAGGATTAGAGGCCTTAACTCGTGCAACCCCAAAGTCTACAATATTTATAGTACGTGTCTTGTCCAATAGCATATTCTCTGTCTTGACATCTCTATGCATAATCATCTGTATGTGAGGATAAATTAACCTACAAGATCAATTGATTGACCTAGTTCTCATAAAGGACAAATCCTAGATAAAGGCGTAAGAAAGGTAGAAATAAACAAGCACAACATACCCTCTGGCCAAATCAACTGCCATCTGCACTACCACTTTGAATACTAGCTTCTTTATTCTGTTCTTGATAACGTAAGATTTTAAAGCACCACCCAGGTGATATTCCACAACAACATAACATATATTACCAGGCATGCTAATATGACCATTTTTTGTTTGTATATTTAGACCAGAATCCCCCATGGTAGCCCCAATGAACTGTATTACATAAGATGAAAGATAAACCATTTATTAATAAGATATGATTATATCTAAGCAACAATAACTACACATGTGGTCCCTTTGCAAATCATTGGCAGTTAAAATGAGATGAGAATATGGACAGAATGAAGTTCTATATTTATCATGGTTTTAATCATGCTCGGTATAAACTACTAAAAAGTAATGCATCTAATTATCAGAACATAGTGAATAATGATTGATGGTAGCCCGTAAAAAAAAAATATGTAAACTTTGAGTTGGAATACTTTCGTTACCAATAAAGGCATGAGAAAGCTTAACATAACTCTTAATGTCCCTGAAAGAGAACACTTTTTTCCTTCACTTATATAGGTTTCTGCTATATTGGTGAATAATTGTCTCAGGTAAACAAGGATTAGTATAAGAACCATCTAGCCTTTGTAATGATGTTTCTAGAACTAAAAACTCAGCACTCCCTGTGTAATGTGACAGCTCAAATACAACAAATTTCTCATTAGATGGATTCATGATATGGATTCTTTTATTGCACATATTACTCTATAACTTTCTCATTTGAATTGAACAATTGGTTGAACATTGCCTTCCAGTTAGCTTAAGTTGTACAACCTATGAGACTGTATCAATGAATCCAAGTGGGTTCAATACCCTCTCTACTGGGCCCTATTTATACAAATCATGCATGTATGTTGAAGAATAAAATCCTTTTCCCTATGAGTTCCTTGTATTTTCTAGTATAAAAGTGAAGCTCCTCCTTTACTGTCAACTAGTTTATTTGGATAGGGATACCTAAAGTTGTTGTGTATTCTTTCAGTAACTTATTACTTGTGACTTGAATGATATAGTATGTTTTTCTAGGTCTTTTGAAGCCTGTTTTTCATTTTATGACTCTATGCATCAAATTTGTATGAAATAAGGCATTCCTCACCTCATAGATCCAAAATGAATTTATTCTGCAATATCTAGGAAAGGACCAACTTGATATTCTTTTTTCTTACTCACTAGAGTCTCAAGTTCAAATCTTAGCACATATTTTTACTCTATCATTAATTTGTCGATCTCTTATGTGACCGGCCAAATAATCAGATTCATCCAGTGTGTCATCGGCATAAGAGAGGTCTATATGTCGTTAAAATTCTCTTTATTTCCATATCATAAGCTTGGTTTATTCCTGTCGACATGACTAGGTATCTGTCGATGGAGGTTCAGGATTGAATATACCAATGCCAGTTGCTAATCTAGAAAAAACCTGGGCTAAAGCAGGATCATTTTCCATAGTTGTATTTGGTTAGAAATGTTGTAGACTAATTCAATCCTATCGGACTAAACATAGATCCATATCTACCTAATTTTCCATATACCAAAAGCATATTGTCTATAGGAATGAACTTAATTAAACTAATACTATTAGGTCAAAATAAAAACAAAATAAAAACTCAAAAATTTAGGTTAAAATCATCAATTAGAAGACTAAACAGACCTTAAAATCAACAAATTAGATGAAAGCCCCAAATTTTGGTCAGAAATTTAAGCAGTGGTTGGAGAAGTGGTGCCTCTTTACAACTTCTTGGAGGATACTTCCGCAACTAAGATTATGAGAGTACAAATCGCTTTCATTACTGGTGATTTTTGGGTGAAATTAAACTTAGATGGTCACATACAAATTGAGAGAGAAGTTGGAAAAAAGTGTACTAGTGGTGTACAGTCGAAGTGTACTGGTGGTATGCGATCGGAGCTAGTGGTGTGTGGACGGAGCCTACTAGTGGTGTAGGTCGTCAGAGCATACTGGCAGTCGTGGTAGCTGATTATTTGTTTTGTGTGCTATAAGGGAAATGGCTTGGTAGTAAACAAACTTTTGATATACTTATTTAATTACTTATTTAATTTTTGATATATATTATTTTATTTTTTAGGGAATGTAGTGAAAAATTTGGAGGGAAATGGAAATAAATTACAAGTGATGCAATAGATTTTTTTTGTCAATTATGTGTTGCCATAGGTGACTTTATGGCAACGGTTCATGCAACAGTTGCTATAAGTCGCCCTATTGCAACGGGTATCCATCAATAGTAATGGATATAGCACAAAATAGTTCAACTAAATTAATTTTTTTAGCAATGGTTGTAAGCGTTAGAATAGAGCATCTATTACAACGCTTTTGAAATCGTTGCCAAAAGGTTCGTTGCTATAGGGGTAATTTCTAGTAGTGTAATGATGGGTTTGTTGGAAATGATTCACCTTATAGTTACAAATTACTACTACAACCCTCGCTAGTGGGAAGGTAGAACTAGAATACTATTACTAATCTCCTCGAGTAGGGACCTACTTATAAGATATTTGACTTATTTACGAGGGGTCCATTATTATTGGGAATTCCATGAAGTATAATGCCACACTTATTACATGATTAATTCTTGGAAACCTCCCAAAGGATTAAGCATGACATGATAGTATTTGTTGGTTATCATTAAATTGATTTCTTGTATAAAGGTTATCACTTTCTTTAACAACATTATTGTAGTGAACTAATTTTTGGTGATTTTTGTAACTTATTTATTTTTATATGATTTGACCATTTTACCTCTCCTCATGGTTGCTTTGTGGTATTTATAGGGTAAGGTAATAATTGGCATGGTTCTTAATACCCGGTGCAATTTGTGCGAATACGTGGTTTTGATGGTTAAAAAGGCTTTATAGTTGACTTCAATAAACATTTGTTATGTTGTATGTTAGATGGAAAAACGAAATGCACCAATAATTCCAGAACATCGATTTTAGGTTGGTAACATGGTTGGTGTGGTTTTATGACATTTATATCTCATTTCGACCATCGGTTCAAAAACTTGTATAATTGTGTCTCGGTAGTCAACTTTGTGAAAACAACAATTTTTCAAAAATTTGATATCACTCTCGAGTTTGAAGCATCAAATTTAGTCTAGTAGCATAGTCCGTATGCATTCTAGATATTCCAACTAAATCTCAAAGGATCTGCGGAGACTTGAAATTCTCCAAGTCTAAAGCTAGTTCACATGTTTTTGCGACATTTTGGTTGCTTAAGCGACTTGGTAGCTAGCTAGGGGTATCTCTTAAGCGACTCCCCTATTGCGTAGGCTACTATTGCTTAAGAGACAGATGGGTTTCAAATTGGAAACATGCTTACCAAGTAAGTATAGCAAAAGCGATACCTAGTCACTTAAGCAATATCCGCTTAAGTGACCCGGTGTTCACTTAAGTAATACCTAGGCGAAATAAATATCCCTTTTTCACAAATTTTCACTATTTGTGAAACTTTGAGCTTGGGGTATCGAGTTATTAGGTGATTTCTTCTATTTTCGAGCCTGGGTAATCTTCAAATTCCAATTTTATATATTTTTCTTTTATTCTTGTCATTTGAATCTTAATAAAACTCAATTTCAAAAGTGGAATTTAGGGATTTTACCTTAGAAGGACTAAATTAGGACATTTTTTAAAACCACAATTTCAACTCGTTTTCGCTTGAATTTTCTTGTATGGGTTCCTTTAATCATAAGGAATATATTTTTTATAAAACATTTTGCTTTTGCCCTTCTTTTTTGAAACCCATTTTGGGGATCCATTTTGACCCTAACCTAAAAATGAAAAATATGAGTATTGTTGGCTTTCTTTTGATGCATGAACTCTATATTTGTAAATCTCAGTTAATTTAGGGTCGGTTTGTGAGGATAAATATCTATGTTGAAGGTTTTCATGACTAGTTTTTGGAATTTATGGTAGGTTATGGCTTAACTTTCTTCATACTAGGGTGGGAAGTTAATATTGATATAAAATTATGTTATAGGTGTAGGAACAAATCATGAAAATGGCATTATTATTGTGTTATACCATGTAGGGGACTATGTTGTTGTTCATTGATGGTTTTGAGACAGTATTTTCTATGTGTGACAGTGTGGGGTTAGATATGATGTTGTTGGCCCTATGTATGTATATTTGATTGTATCTTTTCTTATGAAAAAGGCTAAATTTAAAATTATATCGTAGTAATGGCATATTGTTGCATATTTTTGTAATACCCCGAAAAATCCAAACCATTATTAGAGCCATGTACCAAGCTCATGCATAGTACATCATGGTTCTTTTATAGTTTTATGAGTAAGTTAGATGTATATTAAGGCTTCAAATAACTCCCAGCTATCAGACGAATCAAAACATTCATTACCGATTGAATTCTTGAGAAGGATATTGGTATAGTCAACTTCAAATGAGCATATCTATCATTATACATGGAATTTTTGAACTCATAACCTTTAAACAGATCTATAATTGAATTAACTTTCCAACGAAACCAATTTCGCCTAAATCCGATATCGGAGCAAAGATTTATTCCTATTTTACTCCAGCATGTCAGGATGGAAACTGTGTGACGACATTCATGGTAGCATACCACATTTGTGATGCCCTACCACGAAGGTCGTCAGCCTTAGATAGAATCCAACTCATGTGTGATGACATTCGTGGTAGCTTACCACATTTGTGACGCCCTACCACGAAGGTCGTCAGCCTTAGGCAGAATCCAACTCCTGTTTGATGACATTCGTGGTAGCTTACCACATTTGTGATGCCCTACTACGAAGGTCGTCAGCCTTAGGCAGAAACCATCTCCTGTGTGACGAAATCGTGGTAGCATACCACATTTATGACGCCCTACCACGAAGGTCGTCAGATTTAGGCAGAAACCTTCAGTTCCAGCTGCTGTGTGACAACATTTTTGAAGGCTTACCACACTTTTGACGCCTTGTCACAAATGTCGTCAGGTATGATTTTCAGCAACTGGGAATTTATTTCATAAGAGTATTTTGGTCTTTTCCCTTCACTTCCCACGACTTATAACCCTCAAGGAACGTATTATCTTCCATTTTCTTTAGTTAAAACATCTTAAAAACTCTCTCTTACACTTTCAACTATAAGATTAGGGTTTTCTCTTAAGATTATCTCCCCAGGAACAAGAGCATTCTTTCCCAAAGGGGTTAAACCCTAGTCAAGAAAAATCATGGTCAAGCCTAAGGATTTCTTCAGGAACCTTCAGAAACATTAGATCTCTTTCAAGATCAAGCTTTAAGGTATGTGTAGTGTTCATCTATGGATTCAATTCATTCATAGAGTTTAAGAACCATGCTTTTGAATGTTATTTTGTAAGCTTTTGTTATGATATAAACATGTACACATTGATGATTGTTGTTCAAGTTTTAAGATGATATCTAAGGATGTTTTTCATGGAATATATGTGATTGTTGGTTGAAAATCATGGACTTTGGGTGGGTTGAACTAATGCAAGTATGAAATCCACTTATGCCTTAAAGAATACATGTAAGGTGTTTGATAAAATGCCTAGGATGTTAGAAGTTCATATTTACATAATTTCATGATACCTAGACGACGAGTCCATGTTAGCGATACACTTCAATATGAATGCACATGCTATTTATGTATTCTTATGGTGATGGCATGAAGTATGTATGATGATGGAAATTTGAATTTTGTGTGCGAATTATATCCATGCTTTCCCTACCATGTTTGAGGTGTTGATTAAATACATGAAGTATACTGTCCCCTACTTATGATATATCGAATTATGGACTCCAATCTTGTGATCAAGTCTTTTCATATGTGTCAGTTTTCTTCTATCGAGTCCTAGGGATATTCGTACTCGAAAAACATAGCTGTGTGCCTAGAGCTATGTCATGTTGTCACGATAATCTCATTCAAGCTATAATCTATAGAACTCAGTCAATCATGTAACTCAGGAAACCTCAGAAATCTCATGATCCCAATTAACTCTCAGCTAATAGTACTACTCCGTCAGTCAATGAAAGTCAGTTAATCTGTCCATGTACAGTCAGTTGAATCATGTTTAGTCTCTTCAGATGGGAGTAGAAGTTAGCACCGAGTAAACGCAAGGATGGGAACTCACCTGTATATGAGGGTGTGATTCTTAGCAGTCATCCTTGCGTTCCAGAACTATGTAGCCAGCATAGGTTGAGACATCGCAACCTATTATATGAGGGTATATGAGGTGGCTTAACCTGTTATATGAGGGTTCACACCATTCTCACTAGAGTTATCTGTTATATGAGGGTTGCTCACATAATTTCCTTACCAGTGGAACAGTATTAACACCCTTCCAGTCAGGGCAGAGATTGGACCCCATTTTAGCCATAATGGCATATATGGTGTATGTCAATTAAACAACTACCTCCCATAGTTTCAGTATCAGTCTCAGTAAAAGAACTCAGATAGTTTTTCATATATCAGTATACCAGGACTGTTAGATACGGTCAAATTCAATTGTAGCACAGAACTCAGAGAGTTCAACCAGATTCTGGGATGTCAGATACAGTCATCCATGTTATCAGAACTACAATTCCAGCCATGTATTAGCGTACAGATTTATCCATCATGTACTCACGATCTTAGTTACTATGTATGTATGTTTGTACTCTTACGTTCATATCAGTCAGTCAGTAGTATTATTCATGCACGTAAACCCTTGCATTAGCCTACCTCACTCGTATACTCAGTACTCCAGTTGTACTGAGGTATTTGTGCTATGGTCCTTTCTTTTCATGTTACACCATAGGTTCAGAGGCACGAGTCCCAGACCAGCAGTAGCAGTCGCATTCATCAATACAGAGTTGCAGTGAGTCCTCTTCATTCGAGGACGACATTATTTGATTTATTCATTTATTTCTTCAGTTCAGTTTTACGGAGTTAGTTGGAGACATGTTCCTTCAACTCCATATTTCGAACAGTACTTAGAGGCTTTTGGATTTACACTCAGATTTACCTTTCAGATTTAGTTTTCAGTTGTTTTGGGTATTTTTAGCCCATATGGATGTTATATTATTTCAGTTGAACCTTATGGCCTATTGTGCATGTTTTCTGCATTATTATGTCATGAATTGCAGTATACAGGTACAAATATCAGTCATGGGTTATCTTGTGGTCCCTCGGGGTCATAAGCACCGTGTAGCATTTCGATTCAAAAAATCGGGGCGTTACAAACTTGGTATCAGAGCCTAAGGTTCAATAGAGACCTAGGAAGTTTGAAAGCCGCATCTAGTAGACTCTTGTACACGGGTGTGTTGCGCGCCACATTTATGTGCAGGAGGCTATGAGATGTTTTAGGAACAGTTCCCTTTCTTTAGTATTTATGTCGTGCTAGTAAGCATAATTTTAAGTCAGTCTCTCAGTCTAACCCGCTCTTCTCTTATTTCAGGAACATGCCTCCTAAGAGAAGAAATCAGCCAGCTCCTCAGCCCGAAGATCCTTTAGTCTAATATATTTCTTATACGGAGTTTAGGACCGCATTTACCGCTCTTGCTCAGTCTGTAGCTTTCCATAATGAACGACCAGCAGTCATTCTAGCCAACCCAGTGTCCAATTCAGCAACACCTAGGATTCGGGACTTCACCCAAATGAACCCTCCATCCTTCTTTAGGTCTAAGCCAGATGAGGATCCTCAGGAATTCATTGACCAAGTCTAGAAGGTCATTGATATCTTGGGAGTCACTTCTTCTCAGAGTGCCGAATTATCCGTATACCAATTGCAGGATATCGCTCACACTTGGTAAAAGTAGTGGTTAGCAAAAAGGTTAGAGGATGTAGGTCCTGTTGAGTGGGAAGAATTTGTCATGGCTTTCTGAGACAAATTCTTTCCCCAAGAGCTGAGAGAGGCCAAAGTTATTGAGTTCATCAATCTCAGGCAGGGAAATATGGCAGTTAGAAAGTATTCTCGTAGATTTACTCAGCTAGCCAGATATTCTCCTCATGTGGTTGAAGACAATAGGGCTAAGATGAGAAAGTTCATGTCATGAGTGAATGATAGCATGGTAAATAAGTGTAGGCCTACAATGTTGAACAGTGATATGACTTTAGCCAGAATCATGACCCACGCTCAACAGATAGAGGAGCAGAAGGTTAAGACTAGGGAGAGGCAGGACAAAAGAGCAAGAACAGGCAGTTTCAGTTTTGCTCAGCCCAAATCAGAGGGAGAAAATCATTCACAGTTTCATCCAAAGTCAGCAGTTCCAGCACCTTCCTCCGCTATTGCCCCAATGCCGAAGTTCAGGGACGGCAACAGAGACAGAGCACCAGGCTCTAAATTTTAGAGCAGTGTTAGCAGTGCCCGCACTTATCCTCAGTGTCAGACTTGCGGTAAGCACCATCAGGGTGTGTGTAGAGTGGGTCAAGGAATTTTTTTTGGTTGTGGTAAGCCAGGCCACAGATTTAGGTACTGTCCTAAGCCAGGTCCTCAGGGTCAACAGAATCGTTCCACAACTCAGTCCGGTCGCCCGAACCTGCAGGGTGCCACTTTCAGTGCTACTAGTGGGCAATGCCCAAATAGACTCTATGATCTTCAAACCCGACAGGATCGGGAAAATTCTCCTGATGTCGTTACTGGTACATTACATATTTTCCATGTTCATGTTTATGCTTTGATTGACCCAGGTGCATTCTTGTCTTTTGTCACTCCATACATAGCCGACGATTTTGGAATCAGTCCTGAAATTTTAGAAGAGCCCTTTTTAGTCTCTACCCCAGTGGGTAAAACCATTATAGCTCGATAGATATACATGAACTGCCCGATTATGATATTTCAAAAATCCACATTAGCAGATTTAGTCTAGTTAGAGATGACTGATTTTGATGTCATTCTCGGCATGGATTATCTTCATTCCTACTATTACCTAGTTGACTGCAGAAATAGGATAGTTCAGTTTTAGTTCCCGAATGAGCTCATCCTAGAGTGAAAGGGTAGCACTTCATCTTTCAGGGGTCAGCTTATTTCCTACCTTCGAGCAAGGAAAATGATTTCTAAGGGGTATGTGTATCATCTCGTGCATGTTAAGGATTCCTGTTCTGAATCTCCCATTCTCGAATCAGTCCCAGTGATTAATGAATAGTTAGATATCTTTCCAGAAGATCTACCAGGCATTCCTCCCAAAAGGGAAATAGACTTCAGTATAGACCTTCTCCCAGATACTCAGCTTATTTCTATTCTGTTGTACAGAATAGCACCAGCAGAACTCAAGGAACTGAAAGATCATTTGAAGGATCTCTTAGATAAGGGATTCATCAGGCCCAGTGTATCCCCATGGGGTGCGCTAGTCTTATTCGTGCACAAGAGAGATGGTTCTCTCAGAATGTGTATTGATTACCGTCAACTCAACAAAGTTACGGTCAAAAATAGGTATCCGCTGCCTAGGATAGATAACTTGTTTTACCAACTCCAGGGTTCCAGTTATTTCTCCAAGATAGACCTCAGATCAGGCTATCATCAGATCAGAGTTAGAGAATGTGACATTCCGAAGATAGCTTTTCGTACTCGGTATGGCCACTTTGAATTTCTAGTCATATCCTTTGGTCTTACCAATGCCCCTGTAGATTTCATGGACTTGATGAACCGGGTGTTTAAGCAGTACTTGGACACATTCATCATAGTCTTCATAGATGCTATTCTGGTCTATTCTCGCACAGAGCGTGATCATTCAGACCATCTCATAATTGTTCTTCAGACTCTTAGGGATCATCAGTTTTTTGCCAAGTTCAGTAAGTGCAAATTTTGGCTAAGATCAGTAGCATTCCTTGGCCACATTGCTTCTGGTGATGGCATTAGAGTAGATCCTCAGAAAACCAAAGCAGTAAGAAACTGGCCTCACCCTGTCTCTCCATCAGATATCAGGAGTTTCTTAGGTTTGGCTGGCTATTACCGATGGTTTATCGAGGGATTTTCTTCTATTGCATATCCTATGTCCAGATTGACTCGTTAGAAGGTCAAGTTTCAGTGGTCAGAACCTTCCGAGAAGAGTTTTCAGGAGTTGAAGACTTGACTCACCTTAGCTCCAGTTTTATCACTTCCCGATTGTTCCGATGGATTTGTAGTATATTGTGATGCATCAAAAGTAGGTTTAGGTTGTGTCCTCATGAAGCATGGTAGAGTCATAGCCTACGCATCCAGACAGTTAAAGCCCCATGAGAAGAATTATCCTACTCATGACCTTGAGTTAGTAGTAGTCGTCTTTTCCTTAAAGATTTGGAGGATTATCTATACAGTGTTCATGTAGACGTCTTCACAGATCATAAGAGCCTTAAGTATGTCTTTTCCCTGAAAGATCTCAATCTTTGTCAGCGAAGGTGGTTCGATCTCTTGAAGAATTATGACATGAGTGTCCTTTATCATCCTGGCAAGGCCAATGTAGTGGCTGACGCACTTAGTAGACTATCCATGGGTAGTGTTTCCTATGTTGAGGATAGTAAGAAGAAATTAACTCAGGAGATTCATCAGCTTTCCAGACTAGGCATTCTCTTAGTCGACTTTTCAGAGGGTAGTGTATGTGTTCAGAGTAGTTCAGATTTATCTCTAGTTTCTGAGGTGAAAGAGAAGCAAGAAAGGGATCCTAGCCTTGTCAAACTAAAAGAGTCAGTTCAGAGTCAGGAAGTAGAGGTTTTCTCCCAAGGGGGAGATGGTGTTCTTCGTTGTTAGGGCTGTCTATGTGTTCCCGGTGTAGATGACTTGAGGCAGCGAATTCTTATAGAAGCGCATGGTGTGCGATACTATATTCATCCAGATTCCACTAAGATGTACCACAACTTGTGGGACATCTATTGGTGTAATGGGATGAAGAGAGATGTTGCAGAGTTTATGGCTAAGTTCTCTACATGTCAGTAGGTTAAGATAGAGCATCAGAAACCTAGTGGTTCCATGCAGGGGTTCACTATTCCTACTTGGAAGTGGGAAGAAGTGAACATGGACTTCGTGATGGGTTTTCCAAGAATACGTCATCAGCATGATTCAGTTTGGGTCATTGTAGACAGAATGACCAAGTCAGCTCATTTTCTTCCAGTTCGTACCTCTTACTCAGCCGAGGATTATACCAAACTCTATATCAGGGATTTGGTCAGATTACACGGTGTTCCACTATCTATCATCTCAGACAGAGGTACCCAGTTTACTCTCACTTCTGGAAAGCATTCCAAAAGGGTCTTGGTACCCAAGTTTATCTTAGTACAACATTTCATCCTCAGACAGATTTTCAAGCAGAAAGGACCATTCAGACTCTAGAAGATATGCTAAGGATGTGTGCAATTGATTTCAAGGGAAGTTGGGATGACCACTTGCCTTTGATAGAGTTTGCATACAACTACAACAATCACTCCAGTACTCAGATGGCTCCATTCAAAGCTCTCTATTGTAGGAGATATAGGTCTCCGATCGGTTGGTTCGAAGTTAGTGATACCACAGTCATAGGGCCTGACTTAGTATTCAATGCCTTAGAGAAAGTTAAGTCGATCAAAGAAAGACTCCGGGATGCTCAGAGCCAACAGAAGTCTTATGCGGATGTGCGTAGAAAGGATCTCAAATTCTTGGTCGATGATTATGTATATCTCAAGATCTCTCCCATGAAGGGAGTGAAGAGATTCAGCAAGAAGGGAAAGCTCAGTCCTTAATATGTCCGGTCCCTTCAGGATTCTCAGTCGCTTCGGCAAGGTAGCCTATGAGCTCGAATTACCTTCAGATCTAGACTCAGTTCATCCAGTCTTCTATGTCTCTTTGCTAAAGATGTGCATAGGTGACCCAGCAATTGTAGTCCCTATTCAGAGCGTTGACATTCAGAATATCCTCTCTTATGAAGAGATTCCATTCGAAATCCTTGACTATCAGACTCGTAGGCTGAGGAACAAAGAATTCCCTCTAGTCAAGGTTCTTTGGCGGAATCAGTCAATGGAGGGAGCTACTTGGGAATGAGAAGCAGACATGCAAACCAAGTACCCTCATATTTTCTCTGCTAATTCAAGCTTAGATCGAGGTAACCATTTTCCTTAAGCTTATTCAGTTACATGTTCAAAATTCCAGTATAAAATTGGTAATAAGTATTAGTACATATCTTATCATGCATTCATGAGTTCATCTTATCAGTCATGCATCAGATATGCATGTTCAGTTGGGCTATATTCAGTTTAGAATTCAATTCAGTCCAAAAATCATATGTTAGTTAAGCATGATCAGTGTATGCATCATTTCATCTTCTCTCCCCTATCAAGCAGTCATCATTCGAGGACAAATATTTCCAAGGTGGAGATATTGTAATACCCCGAAAAATCCAAACCAATATTAGAGCCATGTACCAAGCTCATGCATAGTACATCATGGTTTTTTTTATAGTTTTATGAGTAAGTTAGATGCATATTAAGGCTTCAAATAACTCCCAGCTATCAGACGAATCAAAACATTCCTTACCGATTGAATTCTTGAGAAGGATATTGGTATAGTCAATTTCAAATGAGCAAATATCTAATTATACTTGGAATTTTTTATCTCATTACTTATAAACAGATATATAATTGAATTAGATTTTCAATGATACAAATTTTGCCTAAATCCGATTTGGAGCAAGGAGTTATTCCTATTTTACGCCAGCATGTCAGGCTGGAAACTGTGTGATGACATTCGTGGTAGCTTTCCATATTTGTGACGCCCTACCACGAAGGTCCTTAGACTTAGGTAGAATCAAACTCCTGTTTGATGACATTCGTGGTAGCTTACCACATTTGTGATGCCCTACCACAAAGGTCGTCAGCCTTAGGCAGAATCCAACTCCTGTGTGATGACATTCGTGGTAGCTTACCACATTTGTGACGCCCTACCAAGAAGGTCGTCAGCCTTAGACAGAAACCAGCTCTTGTGTGATGACATTCATGGTAGATTACTACATTTGTGATGCCCTACCACGAAGGTCGTCAGACTTAGGCAGAAACCATCAGTTCCAGCTCCTGCGTGACGATATTTTTGATAGCTTACCACACATTTGATGCCTTGTCACTAATGTCATCAGCTATGATTTTCAGCAATTGGGAATATATTTCATAAGGGTATTTTTGTCTTTTCCCTTCACTTCCCATGACTTATAACCCTCAAGGAACGTATTATCTTCCATTCTCTTTAGTTAAAACATCTTAAAAACCCTCTCTTACACTTTCAACCACAAGATTAAGGTTTTCTCTCAAGATCATCTCCTCAGGAACAAGAGCATTCTTTCCCAAAGGGGTTAAACCCTTGCAATAAAAATTAAGGGCAAGCCTAAGGATTTCTTCAAGAACCTTCAAAAATATTAGATCTCTTTCAAGATCAAGTTTTAAGGTATGTGTAGTGTTCATCTATGGATTCAATTCGTTCATAGAGTTCAAGAACCATGCTTTTTAATGTTATTTTGTTAAATTTTATGGTGATATAAGCATGTACACGTTGATGATTGTTGTTCAAGTTTCAAGATGATATCTAAGGATGTTTTTCATAGAATATATGTGATTGTTGGCTGAAAATCATGGACTTTGGGTGGGTTGAACTAATGCAAGTATGAAATCCATCTATGCCTTAAATAATGCATGTAAGGTGTTTGATAAAATTCCTAGGATGTTAGAAGTTCATATTTACATGATTTGATGATATCTAGATGACGAGTCCATGTTAGCAATACACTTCAATAGGAATGCCCATGCTATTTATGTATTCTTATGGTGATGGCATAAAGTATGTATGATGATGGAAATATTAATTTTGTGTGTAAATTATATCCATGCTTTCACTACCATATTTTAGGTGTTGATTAAATACATGAAGTATACTATCCCCTACTTATGATATAGCGAATTGTTGACTCTAATCTTGTGATCATATCATGTGTGTCAGTTTTCTTCTATCGAGTCTTGGGGGTATTCGTACTCGAAAAACATAGCTGTGTATCTAGATTAATGTCATGTTGTCATGATAATCTCATTCAAGCTATAATCTATAAAACTCAGTCAGCCATGTGACTCAGGAAACCTCAGAAATCTCATGATCCCAGTTAACTCTCAGATAATAGTACTACTTCGTCAGTCAACGGAAGTCAGTTAATCTATCCATGTACAGTCAGTTGAATCATTTTTAGTCTATTCAGATGGGAGTAGAAGTTAGCACCGAGTAAACACAAAGATGGGAACTCACCTATATACGAGGGTGTGATTCTTAGTAGTCATCCTTGCATTCCAGAACTATGTAGCCAACATAGGTAGAGACATCGCAGCCTATTATATGAGGGTAGATGAGGTGTATTAACCTGTTATATGAGGGTTCCCACCGTTCTCACTAGAGTTACCTGTTATATGAGGGTTTCTCACATAATGTCCTTACCAGTGGTGCGGTATTGACACCCTTCCAGTCAGGGCAAAGATTGGACCCCATCTTTTCCATAATGGCTCATATGGGGCATGTCAGTTAAATAACTACCTCCCACAGTATCAGTATCAGTCTTAATAAATAAACTCAGATAGTTTTTCTGATATTAGTATACCAGGACTGTTAGATATGGTCAAATTCAGTTATAGCATGTAACTCAGAGAGTTTAACCAGATTCAGGGCTGTCAGATACAGTTATCCATGTTATCAGAACTACGGTTCCATCCATGTATTAGCGTATAAATTTTTCCACCACGTACTCACGATCTTAGTTACTATGTATGTATGTTTGTACTCTTACGTTCATATCAGTTAGTCAGTAGTATTATTCATGCACGTAAACCCTTGCATTATCCTACCTCACTCGTATACTCAGTACTCCAGTTGTACTGACGCATTTACACTATGGTGCTTTCTTTTTATGTTACACCATAGGTTCAGAGGCACGAGTCCCAGACCAGCAGTAGCAGTCGCATTCAGCAATACAGAGTTATAATGAGTCCTCTTCATTCGAGGACGGCATTATTTGATTTATTCATTTATTTCTTCAGTTCAGTTTTACAGAGTTAGTTGGAGACATGTTCCTTCAACTCCTTATTTCAGACAGTACTTAGAGGCTTTCGGATTTACGCTCAGATTTAGCTTTCAGATTCAGTTTTTAGTTGTTTTGGGTATTTTTCGCCCATATGGATGTTATATTATTTCAGTTGAACCTTATGGCCTATTGTGCATGTTTTCCACATTATTATGTCATGAATTATAGTATACAGGTACAGATATCAGTCATGGATTAGCTTGTGGTCCCTCGGGGTCATAAGCACCGTGTAGCGTTCTGGTTTAGAAAATTGGGGTGTTACAATTTTCATCTATTGGCATATGGATTGTATTGGATTATGGATAGGTGGAATAGTGAGAGAATTTTGGCTCATATGGATTTTTCTATTGGTTGGATTTGGAAATTCTCAATCTGGTTGGTTGTGATAATTACATCTTCATATCATATACATTCATGAAATATTGTTAATACAATGGAAATATTAGAAATATTATTTTTTCTTATAGAAAATATGACATCTTTAAAAACCCTCTATCAATATATGTGTCGAAGAGGAGTTGTGATATTGGATTGGTATCTGATATTAGATTGTATATGGGTTGATGAATGCCCCATAGGTCCTACCTCATGAGCGTAGCTCGATAAGTGCACACAAAGGTAGTGAGACAACCTTGTGCATCACATCATCATCATCTTTATTGCATTTCATACACTGTACACATTCAGTGTGGTATTTTTATTTTTGATATGATATAGATCTATTTGTGTTTTTTTCTTGTACTTTTGTTTAGGTATATGTATATATTATAGAACAATTAGAAAGGATGATGTGGGATACTGTTTGGGATATTTTATGACTACAGGTGATGTGCCTATAGTGTGCATTTTATATGCTTTATTTTCTAGTTTTCTCAATTAGTCTATGATACCAATTAAGGAAAAGTAGACGGTACCGACCCCTACTACACCCTTTTGGTGCAGATCTAGCTATGAGTGCACCACATGGTAGCTAATTCAGGTGGTATTAGGAGTACTTTCAAGGTAGCAGTCAGTCTATGCTTTCGATTTGATCTACTACCTCCTTTTGTCAATGTTATATATTATTTTTGTATTCTGAGATAGATTTAGATCCTTTAGACTATTAGTTATATTTTTTGACATTCAAGATGTATATAGTTGGTTTTTACACTGTGACACCAGGTTTTAGGATATTTTATGGTATTTTTGGTTATGTATTTCCTGCTATTTATTAGATATGTGTGGTTTTACTTCATTCTAAATGTCTTGCCTTGGGTTTAGTATTATCTTCTTAATTAATATTAGTTTGGGTGATAGGCTTATATGTCAAAGCTTGTTACGACAAGTGCCATCATAACACTTAGTTTTTGAGTCGTGACTAATTGGTATTAGAGATAGGTTTTATTTATCTCATAAGTGTAAGAATAGGGTCTCTAGTAGAGTCCCATAGATTGGTAAACAGACATTCATATCTATTTCTTAGAGGCTATAAGATATATTTAGGAAACTTCCCTTACTTTGTTCCTTATTATGTGGATTTTTATATACCTTGTGTTCTAAATTGTATTTTTCTCATTTCTTGGTAGATAGTGAGAATGAGATCCTATGATGTTAGAGATAAGGAGTCATTAGTAGAGAAGAGAGATCAGTCTAGAGAGTGATTTAAGAGTCATGGACTAGATCTAGGTAGTGGTCGGTCATGAGGATATACCTATCTAGAGTTAGTACAAGGGGGCTCTCCCCTAAGCCTTGGGTTGAGCATGCTGGAAATATGGGGCCTACTCTAATTCTATGGAGTTCTTCTACCTCGGTCTTGGAGAGGTCTTTTAATCTCTTGATGACTTATTTGGAGAGTGCTTCTTTAAGTGTATCTGGTGTTTCTCCACCTCCGAGTGTTTTACCTCTGTCTATGCCAGAGCCTTCATATGGTGTTCCTTTGATTCCAAAAATAGATCCTCTAAAGGTACCAACATCGGCTTATGGTACTTTATAGACCAGAGTGTTGTTCCTCTTTCTATGTTAACATTTGAGTATGATATTTCAAGATCAGGAGTTCAACCTCCATCTATGTTACCCCCTCAAGTGGGATCTCACCCAGCCAGATTCACTATATCTTCTATAATTATGAGTACAGTTATATCTTATGTGGATCATCAGATGTTTGATAGATTCACTCATTTATGTTTGCCTATGTTTGGTGGAGCTGTAGGAAAAAATGCCTACGAGTTCTTGATTGATTTTCATGAGAAGTTGCATAACCTTGGTTTGCTTAAGTTTTATGGGGTTGCTTACACTACTTACCAGTTGAGAGATGCAGATAAGGTTAGGTAGAGGTCACTTGTTAGTTGCAGACTCTTGGTTCTCAAGAGATGAGTCGGGATCAGTTTTTGGAGTTCTCTTTTGATAGGTATGTGCCTTACAATTTGAGGTTTCATATGAGAGAAGAGTTTGATCACTTGGAGCAGGGATCCATGACTACTGTAGATTATGAGGCATGCATCTATGGCTTATCTATATATTTTGTACTAGTATTGCAATCGAGTTTGGGAAGATTTGAAAGTTCATGAAGGGGTTTCATGATTGTCCTTAACTTAATACTGCTCAGATGGTGCTGTTAGGGGTATTCTTTTAGAATTTAGTGGATCATGCTAACATGACAAAGTCTATTCTTTGAGCATCTCAAGAAGATGCCGAGAGTGTGCTTTATCAGGTCAAGTTCTGAGGTCATACTCCTCGAGGTAAGGATTCTATAGAATTTTATGGATATCATGGTAGACTTATACAAAAAGCCTTGCAGGGTTCAGGTAGTAGTTTTTCTGGTTCAGAAGCTTTAGATGGTCACTCTAGCTCAGCCACACCTTCATGTATTAAGTTGGGTTGTATAGATTACTTTGTTTGTGATAAGGTTGTCTATTTAATCAAGGACTATCCCCATCAAATTTTTAGGCCCACTCCTGTATTGGCAATGAGAGGTAAAGGTTCTACTAGAGGTGTACGAGGTAGAGATAGTGGTGCCCATGGTGGTGGTTGCAGGACTACTCAGTGAAATATGGTCGTGGATAGTGCTACGCTATACCAACCAAATAAGAGGTTGAGGCTTCTGATGCTCTCATCATAATTATTGTCCCTATTTATTTTAGATCTGTATCTGTGTTGTTTAACCTTAAATTAACTTTCTCTTATGTGTTTGCATATTTTTTTTGGTTTTGATTCTACTAGTGAGACTCTTGCCATCCTATTCCATAACATCCGGTCAAGGCTAATGTTGTTGTGGATGTCTTGACTTGAAAGTCGACTAGCATGGGTAGCTTGGGGTATCTTTAGACCCAGGAGAGGACTTTAGCCCTGGTGGTATAGTCTTTTGCTAACTAGATAGTTAGGCTTTATATGTCGACACCTAGGTATGCTTTGGCATTTGTAGATGCTAGATTTTTCTTGATAGAGTAGATTCAGGCTAATTAGTTTGATGATGTTAGGTTGAGAGTGATTTGGGATAAGGTGTTTAGAGATGAGGCTAAGGAAGGCTCGCTTGAACTAGATGGTTTTTTTATGGTTGGAGGCCTATTTACTGTGCCAAGAATAGGTGATTGGATTAGATTGATTTTGGAGAATGCTCATTATTCTAGGTATTCCATTCACCCGGGAATGACTAGAATAGGTAACTTGGGGCATCTTTTGACCTAGGAGAGGACTTTGGCCTTGGTGGTATAGTCTATTGCTAACTAGATAGTTAGGTTTTATATTTCGACACCTAGGTGTGTTTTGGCATTTGTACAGGCTAGATCTTCCTTGATAGAGTAGATTCTGGATCATTAGTTTGATGATGTTAGGTTGAGAGTAATTCGGGATAAGGTGTTTAGTGGTGAGGCTAAGGAATGCTCGCTTGAACTAGATGGTGTTTTGAGGGTTGGAGGCCAATTTTGTGTGCCAATAGTAAGTTATTGTATTAGATTGATTTTGGAGAATGCTCATTATTCTAGGTATTCCATTCTTCCGGGAGTGACTAATATACATCATGATTTAGGACAACACTACTAGTAGGGTGGTATGAGGAAAGAAATAACAAATTTTGCATCTCGTTGCCTATGTTGTTAGAAGGTGAAGGCCGAACATTTAAGGCTTAGTTGTTTGCTTTGGAGGTTACCCATTCTCAAGTGGAAATAGGAACAAATCACTATAGATATCGTGCCTGAATTGTCTCTTACTTCTCATCATATGGATAGTATTTGTGTCATCGTATATAAATAGACCAAATTTGCATATTTTATTTTTGTTTAAGTTTTCATCAGTTCTGAGAGGCTGTCTCTTATCTATATTTGTGAGATAGTTTGTCTTCATTGTGTGCCAAAGTTTATCATCTCTGATCGAGGTTCACTGTTCATTTCTCACTTTTGAAAGACTTTTTCAGGAGGATTTGGGTAACCAAGTTAATCTTAGCACAACTTTTCACCCCCAAACCGATAGCCAGTCGGAGAAAACTATTCAAGCTTTGGAGAATATGCACTGCGCTTATCTCATGTACTTTTGAGGTTAGTGGGAACATCATCTAACTTTTGAGTAATTTGCGTATAATAATAGCTGCTATTCTAGAATAGAGATGGATCTTTTTGATGCTTTAGATCATAGGTGTTGTTGCTCTCTAATTGGTTAGTTTTAGGTTTTACAGATTAGACCTCAAGGTATGGACTTGCTTCATGATTCTTTGGATAGAGTTTGGGTCATTCTGGATAGACATCGAGCGGCTCAGAGTAGGTAGAAATGGTATGCGGATAATAGACTTCGTTCCTTGAGATTTTGTATTGGTTATCGAGTCTTACTTCGTGTGTCACCCATGAAAGGCATTATGTGGTTTGGGAAGAGGGGAAAGCTTAGCCATAGGTATATTGGACATTTTTAAATTCTTTAGACTATTAGGTATGTGCTTCCAAGTTAACATTGTCCCTAGATTTATCAGTTGTTATCAAGTTTTGATATTTTCATGCTTTAGTATTACATTCTAGCTAAGTCTCATGTCATTTGTTGGGATTTAATCTAGTTCGATGAGAGGTTATCTTTTGTTTAAAAACCAATCTCTATTTTAGCCAGGCATATTAGACTGTTGCATTCTAGAGATGTTACAATAGTTAAGGTCCAGTGGAGACCTTGACCTACAGATAAGGCTATTTGGGGGGCGAGTCTGATATATGTGGTAATTATCTTATGCTTTTCACTGATTTAAGCATTTCTCTTACATATAGTTTGAGTACGAACTAGATTCTTAATGGTGGATGATGTAATGACCTTATTTTTGGTGATTTTTGTGAATAATTTAATTTCATGTAGTTTGACCATTTTACCCCTCCTTGTGGTTGCTTTGTGGTATTTCTGGGGTTTAGGCATGATTGGCATATTTCCCAATGCATTTTGATGTGATTTATGTGAGCTTATGGGTTTTGGTGGTTAAAAAGATTTTATAGTTGACTTTGGTCAATATTTGTTATTAGGTATGTCAGATTGCAAAACTTACTGCGCCAACAAAATCAAAATGTCGATTTTAGGTTTGTAACATCCTTGGTGTGGTTTTACGGTTTTGTATCTCATTTTGACCCTCAATTCAAAAAGTCTTGAAATTAGATTTTGGGGGCCAAGTCTGTGAAACAGTGTTTTTTATTAAAACCTAATATCGCCATTATGTCTGGAATATCAGATTTAATATAGTAGCATAGTTCATTTATGCTCTCAGAATTTTTGATGAATCCCGAAAGGTTCGTAGAGACTTGGAATTCTCCAAATCCCCAGTTGGTGCACCCACTTAAGAGACATTTTGGTCACTTAAGCGACCTTACATCCAATTGGGGGTATCTCTTAAACGACTCCCCAATTGCATAAGCGATAGCCAGGTCGCTTATGCAACACACGCTGACCAGACGAATATTACAAAAGTGACACTTGTTCGCTTAAAAAATGTCCGCTTCAGCGACCTAGTAATCTCTTAAGCGATGCCTGGGCGATATAAATATCTTTTTTTCGCAATTTTTCACCATTTTTTACACTTGGAGTTTGGGGTTTTGAGTTTTTGGGCAATTTCTTCCATTTTCGAGTTTGAGCATGCTCAAATCCCTATTTTAATTATTTTTCTTCGATTCTTGTCATTTGAATCCTGTTTAAACTTAATTTCAATAGTGGAATTTGGGGATTTTGGCCCGGAAGGCCTAAATTAGTAATTCTTTGATTTAAACCCCAATTTTAACCCTTTTTTACTTGGGTTTTCATCTATGGTTTCTTTTAATCATAGGGAATATATTTTTGAACAAAAATCCAATTTTTCCCTTCTTTTTTAGAAACTCATTTTAGAGGTTTGTTTTGACCTCGACCCAAAAATAGGCAATATGGGTATCATTGGCTACCTTTTGACATGTAGATTTTATATTTGTATGTCTTAGTTGATTTTGGGTCTGTTCATGAGGAGAAGCTTTGTGTTGAGTGCTTTTTGGATTAATTTTTTGACATTTAAGGTAGGTTATGACTTAACTTTCTCCAGACAAGGTTATATAGTTAATATAGATAAAAAAATTATGTTATGGATGTGGGAACTAATCATAGAAATGGCTTTATTATTATGTTGTGCCTATGTGGGGTCCTATGTTATTATTTGCTGGTAATGAGAAAGTATTTGCTATGTGTAATCGTGTAGGTTCTTATATGAAGTTGTTGGTCTTGTGTATGATTATTTGATTGTATCATTTCTAGTGAAAAATCCTAAATTGGAAATTATGTGGTATCAATGGCATATTGTTGCATATTTTGATCTATTGGCATATGGAATATATTGTATCATGGATGGTTGGCATATTGACTGGATTTTAGCTCACATGGATTGTTATATTAGCTGAATTTTAAAATTCTCATTCTATTTGGTTATGATATTTACATCCAAATATCATGTACATTCATGAAACATTGGTACCACCGTGGAAATACTTAAAGTACCGGTTTTTTCAGATAGAAAATATAACATCTTTAAAAAGCCTTTTCCAATGTATATGTCGTAGAGGAGTTTGATATTGGATTGGTATTTTATATATCATTTTATATGGGCTGACGAACCCCCCATGGATCCTACCTCGGGAGTACAACTCGGTAGGTTTATAGGGAGGTTGTGCACCAACCTCGTACATCACATCATCATCATTTTTATAACATTTCATACTCTGTTTACATTCTGTGTTGTATTTTTATTCTTGATATGATATCTATCTATTTGTGTTTCTTTCTTGTGCTTGTATTTTCGTATATGTATATATTGTAGAACTATTAGTCGAGATGGTGTGGGTTGCCGTTTGGGACATTTTCTGATTGCAGGTGACTTTCCCATAGTGTGTATTTTATATCTTTTATTTTCTACTTTGCTCTATTGGCCTATGAATTGCACTGAGTTCAAGAGGATCGTACTCGCCCTACTGCGATCTTTTGGTGTAGATCTAGGTATGATTGTATCATACAATAGTTGATTTGGGCAGTATTTGGAGTACTTTCGAGGTAGAGATATGTCTATGCTTCTAGAGTTGATCTACTACCCCCTCTTATTTAGATTATGTCTTGTTTTCATATTCAAAAAGATTATGATCCTCTGGACTATCAATTGTATATTTTGACACTCGAGATGTATTTAGTTGGTTGTTACACTGTGACACCATGTTTAGGGATATTTTCATGGTATCTTTGGTTATGTATTTCCTTCTATTTATTGGATATATGTGGTATGACGCTATTCTAGGAGTCTTGCCTAGTGTTTTGATGTTCTTTCTAATTTTATATCAGTTTGGGTGATAGGCTTACATGTCAAGGCTGGTCGCAACAAGTGTCATCATGACACTTGATTTTTAGGTCATGAAAATTATTTTGTGACATTTTCTGATATTCATACTGGCCTATTATATGACATGTCCCTACTAAAATAGTTGTGGTTATGTCTTTTTACTCTTTGATCTAATGTCTCACTCCTCACTTTTTTTCAGAGAACGCAGGTGATGGTGAGGATCTTGTTAACTAAAACGTAAGAGTGGTTATATTCTTTGAGAGCTTTGTACTTGTTCATATGGGTAAAGAATTATTTTTTATGGTATTTTTGAAACTCTTAGAGTCGCTTCTTATTTGTTTCCTTTATTACTGTCATGAGTATTATTTTGTTATTACAGAATTGTAGAGTATTTGACTTCTCATATATTCGAGATGAATTTTGTATTGTTATTTTGTGGTGAAAAGACCATTGACGATATAGCTGAATGTTTTTGTTGATGTTGGTTGATGAGAGCGAAATTTTTGATAGGCCAAAAAATAGGGGAAACTCTGTCTGTTTTTTATAGAATAGCGATAAGGATTACTTTGGAGTTCTAACCTCCTTAGGCCGGTCATTGTACTATTTTGGGTCATGACAAAGTGGGTATTAGAGACAAGGTTATTTCTGTGACTATTAAAGCACCTATTAGTAGTAGAATCTATAATATTGTTATGTTGCCAGCCATTTTTATTATCATGATTCCATGAGAGCATGATAGGATATGTCTTATCTTCTTTCCATTTTTCCTTATGTGTGTGACATTAGGACCAATTAGATGAATCTAACAATATTTGTTTTATTAATCAAATGGTTCACACTCGAGCTACTAATGGAGGAAATACAATAGCTATACCTCAAAAAGTTAATACCACCTCTAGTGGGCAGCTAACTTACACAGCTAGGGGAAGAGATAGAGCTCACATAAAGAGCTAAGGTAGGGTTATTGTGATATCTCATGGAATTGCACTACCCCTTTGAGAATTGTAAGAGAGACCACTCCTGAAACGAATACTAGTTCAATACACCACCATATGAGGGTAATATTGCTGAGGCACTTACTTTCATGAAAAAAGTCATAGAGGGATTAGCTGACCAACTGGATAGATAAGAGAGGTTTGGTTAGCATAATTCTGCACAACCACAACTATCATTCAAGGCACCTGCACAAAATTACTAGTTTCGTAATAAGGGGGTATCTTTGTAGGAGTTCCTAAAGTTGATTCACCGAAATTCACAGGTTTAGATAGTTCAGCTCATCCTCAAAGCTTTTTAGATGGTACTCTAAAGGCATTACATTTTAGTGAGAGCATTGTAGAGCTTCCATCATACAAATTGGACTACATGGCTAACACATGGTATATTACATTATTGGTAGGAAGGCCCATAGAAGTATCCCTACTAAAATAGGATGAGTTCACTAAGTTCTTCATGCATAATATTCATCCTGATAGTCATAAGAAAAAATATACATATTTGTTTTAGAAATTGATCCAGACTTTAGTCATGGATGTATCTACTAATAATACCAAATATTGTAAGCTAGAAAGATATACTCCATACATGGTGTCCACAAAAGTAGCTCAAGTCCATAGGTCTATCAATGCGCTGGTTTCTCATCTCTACAATGCAATAACCCTACAAATGGAAGTTTAAACCTATTATGATGCAATTATCTTGCTAGAAAAATTAAGGACAAGGGTCGTGTAGAGAGAGAAACATATGACATTGTTAAGAAGGATAATATATGGGAGATCATTTAGTTATGACTTTAGTGCCAATCAAAGAGTGGGGAATTAGGGAAAACAGCAGGGCTATCATACAGTGATGGATTTAGTTTCACTATCTGAATACAATCCACATCCTCGATAGAGTACTTAGGGGTCTTTAACATCTCATGGATGTTTTAGTTGTGGAAAGATGTATGCCACTGCCAGACTTGTACCAAATAACATCGTCTAGTGTCGTGTTTTGACTAGAGAGTATTTTTAGTGTGTCCATTTGGGTTATCATATCAGTGATTTCCCTTAGCCTTCGATAAATATTTGCAAAGGTTTTGGTTAGTTACCTGTACCTATTCAGGCAACTCGTACTACTACAGAAATTGGAAATTAAGGTTGATCTAATAGAGATCGTGTTGTAAGAAATCAGGCACAAGGAAATATTGGTAGAGGCCAATCTAATTTACACTTACCTGATAGGAGGTTCAAGCCTCAAATGTAGTGGTGATAGATATTCTTTTGACCTATTCATTTGATATATATGTTTTGATTGATCTGGGTTCTACCCACTCTTACGTGTCCTCGTACTTTGTTGTGATATTTAATAGTCATCTAGAGATGTTAAGTTGACCTTCTTGTTTCTACTCGCGCGGGATATTCTTTGTTAGTTGAGTATTATATCGTGATTGCCAGATTATAGTGAAAGGTAGGTCTATTTTTTCTAACCTGGGTATAAATGATGTGATTGAGTTTGTTATGTTGATGTGCACGGATTGGTTATCTCCTTGCTATGCTACTGTAAAGTGTCATGCAATTTGGTTTGGTATACCAAATAAACCTAGTTTTGTGTTAAAAGACGATCAAGTCCCAAAGGTTTGTAAAGTTATATCTTTTATAATGGTCAACGATTATCAAAAAAGGTTGCATGGGTCTCTTAGCAATGATAAGTGACGTTGGAGCGGGAATACTTAATTTGGAGAAGATACCTATTTTGAAGGAATTTTCTAATGAATATCTTGAGGATTTGCCAGGGTTACCTCTAGTGAGAGTGATAGACTTTGGTATTGATTTGACACCAAACACTATGCCAATATCTATGCCCCATATCGTATGGAACTAGTGAGCTGAAGAATCTAAAACATCATATGTAGGACTAGATAGATAAGAGATTTATCATGAGTGTGTCAACATGGGGTGCACCATTCTTGTTCATAAAGAAAAAAGAAGGGTCTCTAAGAATATTTATTAAGTACAGACAACTAAACAAAGTAATGATACGTAATAAGTATATGTTTCCTCATATAGAGGCCCTGTTTGATAAGTTATAAGGGGTTGTCCATTTTATGAAGATTGATGTTTGGTCGTGTTGTCATTATCTTAGAATTAGGGAAGAAGATATATCCAAGATAGTATTCAAAACTTGTTATAGGTATTATGAGTTCCTTGTAATGCATTTTGGGATAACCAATGCTCTAGTTGCATTCATGGACTTGATGAATGGGATATTCAAGATTTTTTTGAAAAATTTGTAATATTATTTTGTGATGATATTATGATACATTGTCATAGCCAGGAAGAACACGAGAAACATATGAGGATCGTATTGTAGATATTGCGAGAGTATAAACTTTATGCTAGTTTTTCAAAGTGCAAAATTGTCTAGACTCAGTAGTATTTCTGAGGCATGTTGTTTCCAAAGATGGAATTATGGTTGATTCCAAGAAGATAGAAGCGTTGCATAAATAGACTAGACCTACTTTTCCTACCAGTATTTATAGATTTTTAGGGTTATCTAACTACTACCTCACTAGTATTAGCATTACCATCTGGTTTTGGAGGATTTAAGATATTTTATGATACTTTGAGGGTGGGATTAGGATGTGTTCTCATGCAACATGATCATGTTATAGCCTTTTTTGATTTGAGAATGTTGAGGAAGCACGTCCAGAACTATCCAACACATGATTTTAAGATGGTTGCAGTGGCATTTATTATTAAGACTTGGAGGCATTACTTATATGCTAAAACTTGTAAGATTTATACCGATCATAAAAGTTTGAAGTAATTTTTTTAGTAGAGAGAACTAAATCTTCGATAGTGTCGATGGATGGAACTACTCAAGAATTATGATTGTGTTATATTGTATCATCCGGGAAAAGCCAATATTGTGGTTGATGCTTGGGGTGAAAAATATATAGGTAATTTTTCATAAATAGCTCGAAGAAAGAGGGTGGCCGAAAGATATGCAGAAACTTAAAGGCAAAGGTGTCAAATTCGGTGTTGGAAAGTTAGGGTATTGTTTGATTGTGTTCAAGTAAAATGTTCTTTGGTAGAGCGTATAAAGACCACTCTGTCGAGGATGTGTAGTTATGCAAATACTGAGATGAGATCCTAGTTGGTCAGTGTAAGTTGATGATAGTAGAGTATGATGGTATCCTCCAATTGGCTAATTGATTATGTGTACTAGATGTTAGGATGAGCCATTATTGAGGAAGCTCACAATTCCAGATATACCATACACCCTAGCAGCCCTAAGACGTATCATGACTTGAAGTCACTGTATTACTTGAAGGATATGTAGAAAGATGTCGCTAACTTTGTGTTTAGTTGTTTGACTTGTAAGTAGGTTAAATATGAGTATCAATGGTAGATATCGCCAAAAAATACACCTCCGATAAGTATAATATGGTCGCCATCAAATATATAACCCGACAAAGATTGGTGTCGAACCCATAGTGAATATGCCAAATATCTCTCACGAATTGCTAAAGTAGCCAAAATAATGTAGAAAAGTAAATAGGGGATTTTGTGATAATAATATCAATAGAAACAAATCTTGTTTGCTTTGGTTGAAATCAATAGAAGAGGAATATTAGGATTGTGTTCCCCCGACTTCCTAAGTTGGTATACTTATCGTGCTTCACCGAACTATCCCAATAAATTGCATGCAGAATCTAATAACATAGGTTCACCAACTGTCTTGTGAAAGCCTTCAAGGAATTTTACTCTTTACCTTGTGAGTCTTATAGTGTTTCCTTACAAACCATTATCCTAGATCCTAGATTAACTATTACCTTTTAAGTGTCAAGTTAATTAGATAAGGGTTGGTAGCCATATATTACTATTATTATCTACTTTACCTAATCTCTACCTCTCTTGTGTAGTAAGTATTGAATACAGGCAAGTTTTTAGCTTCTGCAGTTGTTAAGAAAGCAATCACACCAAAGAAGATCAAAATAATTGTAAGAATATTGCCCAAGATAACTTCGCGCATTCCTCTACTTTGTTATTCCATCAGGGTTCCCAAAACCTTAGTTAGGTGGTTTAGCCACTCATGATTGCAAGAATATCCATTAAATTTAATACAAAAAGTATATAAATAATCTTGCAATAATTTAAGAACAAAACCCAGAATATCAAATTAACAATCAATCGTAAAACCAAGAACAATGGATTTCAAGATCAAAAGTTGAATCACAGAATCAAATTAATATTATGAATGTAAAGAGTATCTAAACTAATACAAAAAATATAAAAGGAGTATTTGTAGTTTTATAAAATAGCCTAAAAAGCCTAACAAAAATAAAATAGGAAAATAAGGTCGACAGTGGCTACGCCTTATGCAATGAGTCGTCTGGACTGATGAAGACTCATTTTCAGCTATGTTTCCTATCCTCCATGCTTAGTGTTAATGAAGCATCGTCTCTCCCTATGGGTCATTAGATGGACTCTTTTTTCCAGTTAAATATCAGCTTTTAGTATTTTTTATCAGATGCTTAACATAGTTGGCACAACGATTCATAGTCAGATCATACGACTCATTACCAGCCTCATTTTCACTAGGATCCAACTTGTTTTCCTTTATTACTTTGGCCAAATTTTGCTCGGAATGTTTCCTCTATATGACTCGTATTCAGATCCTATGAGTCGTAGCCAACACCTACTTTGTTCCTCTTCTCAAAATTTCTCACTGTGTTCCAGACAACTTGGGTTACGAGTCGTGTAATCAACTAACGAATCATAGTCTCGATTGTGACTTCACTTTTTGGAGATTTTTCTTCTTAATTTATTCCACTTCAATTCCAACACTATTTTTCTACAACATTAGCATAAACACATATCATATCAAACAAAATGACCTATGTACTTGCATATTTTTGTAGTTTTACGCATCAAAAGTGTCGTGAAATAATGGCACATCAGCGATACAATAGGATTACTACAGGAGATTTGGATTCTAGAATATAATGGGAAAGAGTTACCATGGATTTTCTAATTGGGATACGACAAATAATTTGAGGTTTATGACTCTATATGAGTAATTATAAACTGACTTACTAAAATAGCACACTACTTTCCAGTAAAAACCACATATAGTGGAGTGGAATATGCTCAGTTATTTATGAATGAAATTGTCAGATTTCATGGAGTTCCATTGTCCATCATTTCTTATAGGAGATCACAATTCACTTCATGCTTTTGTAGATTATTCCAAGAAGCATTGGTACCTAAGTAGATCTTAATCTTGCAGTTTATCAACAAACTGATTACAAGTCTGATCATACTGTAAGAGTTTGGGAGGATATGTTGAAAGCGTGCATTCTTGATTTTTGAGATAGTTTTGATACTTACTTACCCTTAGCTGAATTCGTTTACAATAATAGTTTTTAGTCAAGCTTTCAGATGGCTTTATATGAAGTCT
The DNA here is from genome assembly GCA_030864215.1 of Capsicum pubescens. Classification (NCBI taxonomy): domain Eukaryota; kingdom Viridiplantae; phylum Streptophyta; class Magnoliopsida; order Solanales; family Solanaceae; genus Capsicum; species Capsicum pubescens. The sequence continues at coordinate 103,710,282 of CM061542.1, forward strand.
TATATGGTTGGCGATCTCGTTCACTTATCGAATAGTTTGGAGTTGGAGAGGCTAAGGTATTAGGTCGAGACATGATACGAATAGCTTTGTACAAGGTCTGATTAATTAGATAGACAATGTATTCTTACAAGTATCTCCTATGAAAGGTGTGACATGATTTGAAAAAAGAGGTAAATTGAGTTTGAGATATATTAAAACTTATGAGATACTTCATCATATAAGAGGGGTGGTGCATCTTTTTTCACTTCTTTTTGAGATGTCTTTCACCCATCCCGTGTAACATGTCTCTATGTTAAGTAAATGTATATCATATTCTGCTCGTGTGCTCGATGCACCGACCTAGCAACTTCATGAGATTTTAACATATAGGAAGGAATAAGTGGCTATTATTGATAGGCAAGTAAGAATGTTACAATGAAAGGAGTTTGTAGACATGAAAGTCTTATGGAGAAATCATACAATTAAGAAACTACTTGGAAGTCAGAAAAGGATAAAAGACTCAAGTATCCTTATTTGTTTAGTTTACAAGCATGTAATTATTTAATTTCGTGGACCAAATTTCATAAGGTGGGGGAATATAGTACCCCATATTGAGTAAGGTTGTGTAAGTAATTTGCAAAATAAATAGCAAGGAAGTAAAAAATGGGTTGTAGCTCTTAGGAGTGTTTCTGCAATTGTAAGCAACTAGAAGAGAACTTGGGGTAGTATTTGCTTGTCTCTTAATAGCACTTAACCTGAAAAATAAAAACAAAAGGAGATTATGAATGGGATGGATGACATCTAATACAAAAAACAAAAAAGAGAAAGATCTAAGAAAAAATAAATTGATCAAAAGCTTAGAACAGGCAACAAGAAAGAGATTTTAATCCTCAGTTCATTTTGAAATTCTATGCAGAGGAGGAAAAAATATAGAAAGAACAATAGAGAGACTTATATGGAAGAACCTTCGTGAGCTTGCCAAGGTAAACATTCTTACTTTTTTTAGAATAACCATTACATAGGAAATTCTATTGGGTTTAGGTTTTAACTATCTTACTTTTGATTAGAATAACATTACATAGGAAATTCTATTGGGTTTATGTTTTAGTATAAACTTTTGAAGAGAACTATAAGTTTAAGAACACAAGATTAAGGAAAGCAAGAGAATTGTAAAATGCTTCATGAATTGGTGAATATATTATTTGTTTGGGCTTTAATGTATAAACTATAGATCTGTTTAAGTTAAACCCTATCACTCGTAATTAGTATTCTTTGAAATAATTTAGAAGTTCTCATGAATCTCCAAGGGTCTAACCTTTTAAAGTAGTTATAAATTAGACTAATCGAGGAAATTAACACATTATCAATACGATATGATTATAGATTGATGAAGAAAGTTGTAAAGATGTTCGAGGTGATACGTTTGATATTTTGACAAAGAATACCATGAGTAGTAATCTTAAAACAATTTATGTTTTCAGTAGTTGAAAAGTTTATATAGGATTTTATGGAAAACAATAGTTACCGAATGCTTTGAAATAGCATGTGGGAAAAGTTATTTACATGATATGATACTAAAATGGTTATTAGAGATATTTTCATTGTTATAAGAGATCTTTAGTGTTATTTGAGATATGATTGTTCTTATTGTGAAGGTTCTTAAGTTGCTTGAGAAATCAGTATCACGTTTTATTCATAATATGATTTGAAAAGAACATTTATGCCCTATACTATTTTGAAAAGGCTAATACACAAGTACCTATTTTTTACAAAGAAAAGTATAAATGGAAGTAGAACGTGATTTGAGTCCCGTAGCTAACAACTGGTTTGTTAGATCGGGTACACCTTGTATATATAGATTACTATTATAGTCATTTCTAGTGGGAAAGTAGAAATAGCATATTGTTACTAATCTCCCTCGAGTAATGATCTATTGATAAGATATTTGACTCCTTTACAAAGAGTCCACTATTATTGGCTATTTCTTAAAGTAGAATGCCACACTGATTAATTCTTGGAAACCTCAAAGGATAAAATTTGATATGATAGTATTTGTTGGTTATTATCAAATTGTTAAGTTAAATTCTTATATGATGGTTATCACTTTCTGAAAGAGCATTATTACATGATATTTTCTTATTTTCATACTAGTCTAATTTACGTCATGTCCCCACTAAAACAGTTGTGGCTAAATGTTATTACTGATTGAGCTAGCATCTTACTTATCATTATTATTTTCAGAGAATGCAGGTGATGGTACAAATTTTGTCAACTAGAACATATGAGTTGATATATTCCTTGTGAGCCACGCCTTTGTTCGTGTGGGTAAAAACTTATTTATTTCTTATAATCTTTTTAAAACTCTTTGAGTCGCTCCTTAGTCATTTCCTTTATTAGTGTCATGAATATTCTTTTGTTATTATGGACTTTTGGAGTATTTGACTTCTTCTAATAGTTTTGAGATAGATTTTGTATTGTTATTGAATGATATTGGTGAATTGTTTGGTGATATTAGTTGTTGTTTTGTTGATTTGAGATATGAAAATTTTTGTTTAGGCCTAAAAATAAAGAAAACTTTGTTCGATTTTCTGTAAAATACTGACAAAGCATACTTTAGAGTTTTAACCTACTTAGCGCTAGTCATATTCCTATTTTTGGTTATGACACTAATATTCCTTATTTTTGGACTACTTTGTTGAAGTTTATGGAAGATTATTCACCAAGGATTGGTTGTCAAGTGGTGTATTGGAAGTTACCTAGTTTGGGTATCTTTAAATGCAATTCTGATTGAGCCTCTAAGTGTAATCCTGACCCCAGTTTAGGAGATTTTGAATAAGATATTATTTTGGTTATCTTGTCTATGCAGAAGGAAGAAGACTTGGAGATAATTCTAATTTAGTGGATGAAGTACTTGCTATAAAGATAGGTTTAGAATATTGCATTAGTCCGAATTAGGTTCTTTTGATTTTAGAGATAGATTCATTAACTATTATGAAATTTTTGGATAGGAGTTGGCAAGTTCCTTATTTTATTGTTGTTGAGATTAAGAAGATCAAATCTGTATTGATGGAGGTAGATGTAGTGATAGAACATATTTACAGAGAAGGAAGCAAACTTGCAGACATGTTTGCTAATTAGATTTTCTTTCTTGCAAATACAGATAGAATCACCTATTTCAAAATGTAATAAATACCAAGGGCATCAAAAGAAATACTATACATGAAAAAATATAAAATACCAAACCTTAGAACTAAAGATTTTCAAAATGCATCTTTTGATAATAGAGGGAGATAATTTCAGCAAAGCGGGAACAACCAGACATGATGATGATTACAAAATTTGCATAGGAATCAGAAAACCACAATAAAGAAGGTATACAATAGACCATGATGTACAATACTATGTAGAATGCGATATAATTTTCATGGAATTAAAATTCGAAAGAGAGAGCATAGGAAGTACAAACAGATATAAGTAATGAGATCTATATTTAACATAGACGAAGTTGCAATTATTGGCTAGCATAAAAGGGATGCTTCTCTCATGAGCTTAAATTTATCAAAAAGATTCACAAGTCAGGAATTAACAATAGTTGTAGGAAATATCAAACACAAAAAGAACAACCAAAAGAAAGAATATTTAGGGACATGGTACATAACCGATATTGTTGAAGATGGAACTTTTATTTTGTCCTTCTTAGATAGTGGTATCAGCCCCTTGTTGAGCTCAACCTATCAAGGAGATAAAGTTACAGTGAAATCAACAGTCATAATCAGGTAATTATTAATAAAATGGTAGAAGACACGCAGTTATCTTGGTCGGTGGAACTCAAGTAAAGGAGTTGAAGAACTCTTTATTTAAGTTGATTTCATGATTTTGTGAGATGATGTAAATTCTTCTTTTGAAAACAACTGAAACTCAGCTATCTTTTACCAATCCTTAAGGATTCTTACAAATGGGATTAGCTATGGCATCATCTTTGTTGTTCTACTCGAATCTGCACCTTGAGCTAAAGTTGATGATCGAATATTTATTGGGTTTAGCTAAACACTTTTATATATTTATTTTTTTGTGTTTCTAGATTTTTCCATGTTTATTTATTTCAGACTTTCTCTAGTCTTAAGCTCGTTATCGGGTCATGGGCCTTGTGGTAAAAAATCTGATGATGGGCTCTAGGTATTTTACATTATTTTTATTTTATATTAAAATGGTCTACATGACCATATTTTACTTAAAAGTATACTTTCATAAGCGCTCACACGAACAACATGATAAAATAATAACCTCAAAAGATAAATCTCATGATACATTGTCCGATCCATATCATACTTTACATGAATAATTAACTATCCATCCTAGTTTAAAGTAAGTTAAGTCATAACCCACCTCAAAATGTCTAAACTCGAATATCCACCCATTACATAGGTGTTTTAACCTTTTGTGCAGCCTCTAAATGAATCCAATATATCATAATTGTAATTCACACATCAAGAAGAGTCTAGTGATGCCTACTATTTTTGTTATGAGTGCAAAAATAGATTAAAAATTGACCCTAAAATAAAGAGGGTAAAAATAAGAATTTTTATTAAAAGATCTAGTTTCCCACACTTTAAGGATTCTAAATATGAAAACCAATTGCAAAATAACTTGGAATCAAAGTTGAAATTATTGGAAACCCATTTTGTCACATTAATAGGTAAAACCATAAAATTTCAAATTTAAAATCAAGATTTTGATGATATTTTTGAAGTATAATCACTGAATAATAATGGAGATCATATTTAGAAGTTTACCCAAACCATTTGGATGAGTAATTTATATATCGTAAATACGCGATTTTTAAGTTCAAAAATGATAAAAATCAAGAAAAAGGTTTTATATTATTTAGGTTCATAGGTGACCCCACCACACAATTGTAAGGGTCGATATTTACCAGGATTAAATTGGTCATCGCAATTACGGAAGGTGGGCTTCATGACTGCGATGTGCAACCTGACTTGGTCCATTGGAATAAGTCTTCACGATCGTAGTCAACCCCCATATAAGTAGGGTGAGAAACTTGGTCAAACCTCATGATCTCAGTACATGGATACACGATCACGATGAAGAACTAGAGACAGTACGAGATGACAACATCCAACGAAGGAAAATGGTCCAAATCCTCTTAATAGGCCATCAGAATTCATTTGGGATCCCACCAAAAAAATTAATAATGGTACTAGGCTATGGAGTTATTATTCACGAGACCAGCTAATGATCTAGAATTAAATTTAGAAATCTACCAAAATATTATAAATACTAATGAATAAAATATAGGGGGTAGTTCTTGTACTAGATTTATCAAATTCCAAAATTATAAGGAACTAAACAAATATTATCTGAGAAACGAAGAGAATTAACAATAAGGGGGTACTTGTAGTACTAGATAAATCATATTTGTTGAAATGCTATGTCATAGCATTCCTTAGTTATTTGTTTTAACCTTATTAATTCTTCTACATTATTTTTAAGGTATACTATATGCTGCATATTTCTAGTTTTTATGTAGTTTAGTAGATTCTTTTTCATAAGTATTTCTATCAATCTTATTTGTTCCATATCTCTCCTCTAATATTCTAAGTATTCGTAATTTATCATTTTAGTCTGAGTAATACCAATCTGAATAATAATATCTACCATCAAAATCTATATTTTCTAACTCGTGTTCTACACCTTCAGTATTTAGTAACTCATCTTCAAAATCAAATATCTTTTTTCATATGAGTTTTCTTATATCTATTATTTCTATATCCTTAAGTATATACAAAATAAGTATCTTGACCCTATCTATCATTTCATCAGTTAAGTAGTTAGTCATTTTCTTTCATATGATCCTTATTTCAAAATATTCCTTTCAATCATATACATAACAAAATATGATCATCTTAGATCACTATGTACTAGATTATTCTTAGATAATTATGCTCCTCTGTCACTATTAGCATGGTACATTTAGATACTTTTTCCCTAAACAACGCCTCAACTCTTGTTACTACCCTATCACGGCTTCTCTGCCTTACTGGTTTTACCTTTAGGATGGCATAGTTCTGGGAATTTTTCTCCTTTTCCTCTTTTCTAATAAACTTCAGAACATATTATCCTTCGAATAATTCTACTATATAGTAACTAACATGAACTTATCTTATTATATCATGATTTTTAGGAATTTATGAATTTAGCTATTCATAATTATAAATAAAAATACCTGTTCTTGTAGGTTTGATGATTCAGAGCTTCGATTTTCCATAGTTGAGTATAAAATTAAATATCTTTATTGATTATATGAGATAACTTTGGTTGTGTACAAGAAGGCTTGCTTTCCGTGTGGAATGTCTTGCCTTAGATCTGCTGTCTGTCTTACATTTATAATCTACAAAATAAAAATCCTAACACTATTCCTATTACTAGATTATTCTTAGATAATTATGCTCCTCTGTCACTATTAGCATGGTACATTTAGATACTTCTTCCCTAAACAACGCCTCAACTCTTGTTACTGCCCTATTACGGCTTCTCTGCCTTACTGGTTTTACCTTTAGGATGGCATAGTTCTGGGAATTTTTCTCCTTTTCCTCTTTTCTAATAAACTTCAGAACATATTATCCTTCGAATAATTCTACTATATAGTAACTAACATGAACTTATCTTATTATATCATGATTGTTAGGAATTTATGAATTTAGCTATTCATAATTATAAATAAAAATACCTGTTCTTGTAGGTTTGATGATTCAGAGCTTCGATTTTCCATAGTTGAGTATAAAATTGAATATCTTTATTGATTATATGAGATAACTTTAGTTGTGTACAAGAAGGCTTGCTTTCCGTGTGGAAAGTCTTGCCTTAGATCTGCTGTCTGTCTTACATTTATAATCTACAAAATAAAAATCCTAACACTATTCCTATTACTAGATTATTCTTAGATAATTATGCTCCTCTGTCACAATTAGCATGGTACATTTAGATACTTCTTCCCTAAACAACGCCTCAACTCTTGTTACTACCCTATCACGGCTTCTCTGCCTTACTAGTTTTACCTTTAGGATGGCATAGTTCTGGTAATTTTTCTCCTTTTCCTCTTTTCTAATAAACTTCAGAACATATTATCCTTCGAATAATTCTACTATATAGTAACTAACATGAACTTATCTTATTATATCATGATTGTTAGGAATTTATGAATTTAGCTATTCATAATTATAAATAAAAATACCTGTTCTTGTAGGTTTGATGATTCAGAGCTTCGATTTTCCATAGTTGAGTATAAAATTGAATATCTTTATTGATTATATGATATAACTTTGGTTGTGTACAAGAAGGCTTGCTTTCTGTGTGGAAAGTCTTGCCTTAGATCTGCTGTCTGTCTTACATTTATAATCTACAAAATAAAAATCCTAACACTATTCCTATTCTACACTTGTCAAAAAGGTGAAAACCTAATAATGACACTTGCCAAAAAAGTCAAAAGCTCATAATGCTATACAATAATTTATGTCTCTTAAACTATCTAATAATTCAAGTGTCACTTTCATAGCTTTAATATCTTGTCTCCTTGTCTTTATTTTTTCATTGGTCCGTCCATCTTTATGTTGCTTTCTATCTCCTATTGTCTATCTTCCAGCTGGCTTCTTTTCATCCTTATCTTCTCAGTTGATTTTTGTCATTATCTTTCATTCTAGTTGGACTTCTAGGATAATATTATCTTCTCCGTTACATCTCAAACATTGATGATCTGGATATTTATGTCTTATTAATTTGTAATATCTTGTCAATAATTCTTCTGAAATAAATTCCTTCTTAATTGCTCTTGTAGTTGGTTGTTTTTCAAGATTGAGTAATGTCATTATCCATTTTTGTACTTCTTCCATATCTAACTGTTGTATCTCCCTTGAATTTGAATAGATCATTAGTTGGTATCGTGAATAATAACTCCATATAGGGTTTCCATTGAGTTAATTATTTGCTAGTTCTTAAACAATCGTAGATATTTCAATAATTTGTTTATTTGCATAGAAATCTGGTATTTCTACCTTAGGTATTTTTGAATGTTGTCCAATATCTTCTGGTATAATCATATCTCTGGTTAATCCAATTTTTACAACTTGTATAACAGATTTAATTTCATCATATAATATCTCTACTGGGCAGTATAAAACTTTATAAAAATTAGGTTTCCTTTGGTTATTTTTTTGTAGGTCAAAAATTCTCTATATATTTCAGGTATAGATGATAATTCATTTCCGTCTTAGGTATACACGGTATTAAGTAGTTCGTAACTAAAATAAGTTCTAACTAGGTTTGGATTGGTTTTTGGTAGTGCAATTAACTTGTTGTATCCTTGTAGTTTTTGGGTTGTATAGTCTGTGTTAGGTTCTTAGATATTTATAGCTTTGGTTTTAATATTTAGGTAAGTTTGAATTTTGTGGATATTTTCTATGTATACTCGGGTTATATGGTTATAGAATTTTTTTATCTTAGTTCAAACTTTCTCGATATATGGTAGATTGTGGAGGTATGAATAAAGGGTCTTTTGATATTTTTGGTTTAAATGGTTTGTCAAATATCTTGGTCAGATTTAATCCTTGTCTACTAACTTCTTTGCTTATACCTGCAGACATAGATTGATAAAGATTATGGGTTTTATGGAGTGTCCCAACGTCTCCTTTTAGCTCTGGATTTTTGATGTCTTCCGATCGACATAGCTCTGTATTTTTATAGTCATGCAGCTGACTTTTAGCTTTAGACTTCAGTTTACCTTCATTAGTCTTTAGCTTTTCTACCTCATTGCTCATACTGCCCACTTTTATTGAAAGCGTAGTTAGGGTTTTGAGTATTTTTTCTAGTGTATCATTTTTTGTTATATCAGTCTGTGTAGCTTTGTCTTGATATGTAATCTGCAATAACATTCTTGTTAGTATTAATTATTTCAACTGTAAATGTAAAGTTCAATATATTTAATACCAATCTCCTTATTTCTTTTGTTGTTACTGAATTTTGTATTTTCTTAGTTAACCACCATCGTACCTGTGTATTATCTGTTCGTACAATAAATTTGTTATGCACAATATATGGTTCAAATACTAATAAACACTTATATAATGAACATAATTCTTTCCTATTTATTTCTCATTTTATTTTTGTTTCATTAAATGTTCCTGAATAACATCTACAATGATGTTCTATTTTTTTGTTTTCATACATGTATTTGAGTACTCCTCCATAGCTATGCTCACTTGCATCTGCTTCTACTATATATATAAAAAATTTATTTTCATCTGGAAATTATAATTTTGGTAGTTTTTTACAAAGTGTCTTTATTTTTTGCACTTATTTTTTGTCTTCTTCACTATAGTTATATTCTACATCCTTTTTTAATTTCTTTTGTAATGGTTTTAAATTCTCTGCTATTTTTGATATATTTTCTCTTACCTGGTTTAATAATCCTAAAAATGATTGTAACTTTTTTTATTTGGTATCTAATTCTTCTTTTAAATTTATTATTTTTTGTACTATATGCTGTTTCATTTTTACTCCATTTTTATCTATTTGTATTCCTAAGAATTCTATCTGGGTTTTCAATATTTCTGTCTTTTTCTCACTTAGGCTTATTCCTGAATTTTCTATTATATTTGTAAATTGTTCTAATAACTTTAGGTGTTCATCTTTAGTTTTTGAATATAGTAATATATCGTTTGTATACACTATACAGTTAGATAGTTGTTTAAAATAATTATCCATAAAATGTTGATACCTACCTGGTGAATTTTTATATCCAAATGGTAACACATTTCATTCATAAAATTCTTGTGGCACTGCAAATACAGTTAGCTTTTTAAATTCTTCTTCTAGTTTTAAATTGTAAAATCCTGATTTATAATCAAATTAGGTAAAATAATTATATCATTGTATTTGTCTTATTTTTAGTATTTTGTTTGGTATTGGGTAATTATATGCTATAGTTTTTGCATTTAAATTCCTATAGTCAATAACCATTCTACTTTTTCCTCTCTTTTTTTCACTATGTTTATTTACTATAAATGCTGGGCTAGTGTGTTTACTATTACTTTTTTGTATATATTGTTTTTCTAATAGTTCATTTATATGCATTTCAAATTCTTTTAGATCATCAAAATTGTATGTTATTGGTTTTTGAGTTATTATACTATCTTTATTTATTAGTTCAATTTTTACAGTAGTTTTATGTTTTTCCCATCCTTTTAGTGGATCTTCACTATTTAGTTTTTTTAATTTATTTTTTATTATTTCTACTTTATCTATTGAAAATATGATTATTTCTTCCTTATTTATAGAGAATATAATTAATTCTACCGTGTCTTCAGTAGTTTTTATATTTTTTATTTTTTGTGTAATTTTTTCACTTCTTTTTATCAAATCTGTTTTCTTTCTTATTTTATTTGTAACTCTTTTTGCTTTTACCTTTTGTTTGCATGGTGTTGTAAACCATCAGTGTGTTTTAGTTATTATGTGTGGATATAGTTTATCTAAATATGGCATTCCCAAAAGCATATTTTTTTTATGTTAGTTCGTAATTATAAACTTCTTCTATTATTAATATTTTATCCCATATTTGTAATTTTAGATTCCTAGCTTTATATGTAATTAGACTTCCTTCATTATTAAATCCTTTAACAACTATTGGTGTTCTGAACTTATCCCATTTACTTTCTAGTAAACAGTTATATCTACATAAATTGGCTTCTACACCTGTATCTATCATTGGCGTATAATATCTATTATAATATCCTTCTACTATTATCTTCATGAGTATGTATATTTTCATATTAAATCTCTTTTTATTAACAATTTTTCTTTATTATACGTTATGATTAATTGGGTATGTTCTACATTGTATGGTTTTACTTGTTCCTACCATTTTATTCCTAATATTATATCTGCTTTTTGTGTTTCTTCTTTTACTTTAAATTCAATTTTTATCTTTCTGACTCCTATTATAATTTTTTTTTCAGTCGTATTTTTAATAATTATTAGATTTCTTGGCAAATCTGGACATTTATCATTATTTGTTTTAATTTCTTCAGTTTTTACTAAGTATTTAATTATATAATTATCTTCCTGTCCTGTGTTTATTAGTATTAAATATTATTTTTCATCTATTGTTCCTATTATATAATATTGAGTTAGGTTAAGTTTTGGAGTTATCTCATATGCTATTCTTTTTAATGTTTCTGGTTTTTCATAAGATATTCTCTTTGGTGTTCTTATTCTTTTATTTACTATTTCTAAATCTTCTTCTATATCTATATTTTGGTAGCTATAATCATTATTATCTATGATTTTTACAAATTGCTCAAAAGGGCTTTCTATTTGTATTTTGTTTATTTTATTTTTTTCAGTTATTTTATTCTTTGTTGTTAATACATATAAATTTTTACATCTTGCTATAAATATTTTACCTCCTGGGGTTAATTCTATTTCTGATATTTTCCAATATAGTACTAATAACTTATCTATATTTTTATCTGTTATTGGTACTGAATAATTTGCACTTATTATAAATTTAAATTTTTGGTATATTAGATTCCCTCTTATAGCACTTATTATGCTTTTTTCTATAGGTTTTACAATCATATCACCTGCTAAATATAGTTCTATTGGTGTATCTATTCCTTCTCTAAAATATATTTTTATTAATATTTTTGTTCCTCTAAAGTGTACATATTTTATTGGGTCTTTACTTTTTATATTTTGTATTTGTTTATTAACTATTATTTTTGTTACTAGTGGTATACTAGCTTTTCCTTTCGCGTATCTACAATCTATTATATGTTCTTTTTGGCTTACTACATAGTATTCTTCTTTCCGTCTATTAAATATATTCCTTATTGTTGGTATTTTAAATATTTTTTTGCACTTAAGTCTAATTCTTTTTCTTTTATTTCTTCAAATATATTACTATCAAATATAATTTTTGGTCTATTTCTTCTTCATTTAAATATTCTTCCTTTTTTATTATTTGTATACTTTCTTCAGTCATTTAATTCATCTAATTCACTATCTATTTTGTTATCTGTTTCATTTTCCGAGATTTCATATATACTATCTTTACTTTCTAATTCATTATCTATATAATCTATTTGCATATATTCTGTATTTTCTTTCTTTATTTATGATATTTGTTTCTTTTTTGGATCTTTGGGTACTTTACAATCTTTAGCTAGGTGTCCTAATTTTCCACAATTATAACATTTACATTCTTTTATAGATTTCTTCTTTCTATATGGTCATTTATGTTTATAGTCTTTTACGTAATATCTTTTTCTTGGTTTTATATATTTATTTTGGGATTTCTTATATTTATTATATTTCTTATGTCTTTTTCTTTTGTTGTAGTATTTTTACTCACATCCAAATTGGGGTGCTATTTTATCTTTGCAATATGTTAAATTCTTTATTAATGTTTTTTCCATTTTTAATTCTTCCCTATATTTTTCACATATATTCCTATACCATTATTATAAAAAAATTATCCTTGCTCCTAGAGTATCTACTATTTTTGCTTCATCCCATCTTTTTATTATTTTTGAACTAAATGATTCAGGTAGTTTTTGCTAAAATATAATATCCTTATTTCCTTACTTTCTTCTACATTATATTTTCTCTTATAATAATATTCTTTGAATGCACATGTATATTCATCTATGTAGCACATATTACATATTGCTAATTTCAACATTAAATTCCTATTTGTATCCTTTTCTATATTTTGTTCTTCTTCTTCCGTTTCTATACTACGAAATTCATTTCTTATAGCCGTTTCATATTTTTTTAATATTTCTATGGGTGATGCTTTAGTTGTTCCTTCTGTATTTTTGTCAGATCTTAGTACCTTTTTACTTTCTTCAGTTAAATTTGATAGCCATAATTTTACTGTTCCTATTAGTGTTCTTTCTATCTATTGTGGTGTATTTGTTGTGTCTATGCTATTATCTTGTAATTGTTTAGATACATATACTACCCATAATTGTATCGTCATATTTATGTCTATTACACAATCTAAATCTAAGAAGTTGTAATTTTTATTAATTATTTGTTTTGGTGTCCATCTATATTCATTTTTTGGGTTGTACTTATTTTTTGTAATTATATTTTGGCTTTCTTATTTCTGATATACTAGGTATTATGTTTTCGTCATCTTTTTTATCAAGAGTATTTATTTCTTCTATATTTTTTTTAACTGCTTCTTCTTTTCCCCTAATTTCTAGTTCTTCTATTCTTTCTAAAATTTCTGTATATGTTTCTCTATCTTCTGAATTATAATCATTTATTTTTCCAGTATCATTTGTATTTATTTCTAATTCATTGGTCTTTAATTTTTCATTTTTTGTTTGTAATTTTTTTTTAAATCGATTTATTTCATCTAGTAGTTTTTGTTCTTTATCCTTTTCGTCTTTTTCTCTTTGTTTTTTTTTTCATATAGATCTTTTAGTATTCGTAATTCTTTTTCTAACTCAGTAATCCTATTATTTTTTATTTCTTCTATTTTTCGTATTTCATTCGTAATTTATTATTATTTTTTTCTATTTTTTTTCTGTCTATTTCTTCATTTTTTTTTGCTATTTTTACCATAGCTGTTAGTTTATCTTCTAATTTTAATTCTTCTTTATCTAACATTAAATATAAATGTTTACCTATTTTCTTATATCTTCTTCCTAAATTAGAAAATATTATTATTATTTTTAACCCTTCGTGATTTTTATATGTTTTTTCATCTATTATGAATTCTTCTTTATTCATTTTATCTATTTTATTGTATATAAGTCATGTTGATGTATGTATTCTAGGTTATCTATTAGAGCTTCTAAATATGATATTTCTTCTTTTTGTGCATTTATTGATTTTTGACATACTCCAATAATTAAATTATACTGTAGTCTTTCTTTTCTTATTTTTAATTATCTTCGTTTCTCAGATAGTATTTATTTTAGTTTCTTATTTTTTTGGGATTGGTCTATTTTATTCATTAGTATTTATAATATTTTGGTAGATTTCTAAATTTAGTTCTATCATAATATGCATTCCTTAAATAAATACATACAACTCCTCTATTTTTAAATAAATACATACAACTCCTGTAATTTTAAATAACATAGCTCTGATACTAAATTTATTAAGAAATATAATAAATATAAGAAATCCCAATATAAATATAAAAAATCAAAAAAAGGATATTATATAAAATACTATAAACATAAAAGACTATATAGAAAGAAGAAATCTATAAAAGAATGTAAATGTTATAATTATGGAAAATTAGGATACCAAGCTAAAGATTGTAAAGTACCCAAAGATGTAGGCTCAATAGAACAATCAAATTTATCAAAAAAAAGTCATTTTCAATAAGTTAACCCTTAGGACTCCTTTTAGGCTAATTATAACTAATTTCTCATCTAAAGGCGTAAAACAAAAACTAAAAAGAAACCCAAAATGGTCACACTACTAACTCAAAAATGACTTTCTAGATCTAATGAAATAGACAGAATCATCATTCAATGCTGGAATCATAAAATTTTGATCAAAGTCAAACTAATCACTTACAATGCTACTGAATATCTCAAACTTACCGAAATCGCTCTCAAATTTTTTTGAGAACCATTCTAATCATTTCTATAATTCATAAATTATATATAACAACTATGAAGAAAGGTAAAATAATCAAAATACAGAAAAGGATAAAAATCACAACAAGAATTGTTACATTATGAGAGTCAATTTTTTTCTCTAATTTAAATATTTTTGTAAAGTTACTTAAGGGAGATGGAGTCGGAGACTATAGAAGAGGAATAGTAGAAGATTTTTCTGAATTGAGACAAGTAGGGGAAAAACACTACCCTTTCACCTTATTATGAGAGCTTTGATAAGTTGAGGCGTTGAAGGATTTCTAAGCCACATCCATAAGAAAAGGTTTCTGAACGAATAAGTTTAATGATGAGGGGATGAGAGATGGGTTATTAAAAGGAAGTAAGGATATAATATGTGTGAAAAGAAAGAGACGCATGAAAAATATAAATGAAAATGATGAAAAAAGTCAAAATATGACATGAAAGCACCCAACAGAAAACTGACACACAAAGTAATGATGAAAAATTGTAACTAAGATATAAAAAGGGGTAACTAAGGCACATTCAAGTAAAAATGATAAAAACACATATAACAAGCTAATAAAATTAATTAAGGAGATGAAATAGATAAAACATTCTTGGCCATGCAAAAACATTAATTTGTTACATGATTAGCAATAGTTTCTATTGATTCTATACAAAACAAATTTACATTTTAGAAGTGATTTGATTAAATTATCTGCAATTTTAATCAATAGAATTTACAAATAAAATCTCAATATCATATTTAAATATTAGATGATACATGGTTTTGAAATTCAAGAGGGGGTGGTGAATTAAAAATTTTCCTTGAGTCGACTGTTGATCTTTCAAGTCGACTTACCTGCAAAACAATTTACTTCACAAACTAGATTAGATTTAAATAATAGATAAGTAAATAAGCTGTTAGAAATAAGAACACGAAAACTTATCCTAGTTCGAAACACCAATGTGGTGCCTACAACCAGTCCCCTTGGGTTTTAAAGTTTCCTTATATCTTTCGAAATTGAAGTCTGTGTACAATGATGGTAAACAAGTTCTGAAAACTTATTTTATGTTTTAGATCTTGTGACACAGCCTCAATTGGAATGAAAAAGTTTACTTGATCTTATTCTTGTGTAACTATTATAAATAAAGAAGTATAAAGTTTTATAAGACAGAGATTGAGACACATTGAGATTATCCTTTTAAGTTATGTGGGTGCTTCGATCTTCAGTAATTTTCTTTTATATTCTTTAGATGTTGTGGCTTCTTTTCTTCATAAGGAAATCCAAGAGATTTTATTTGAATCAAGGATTTTTATTGATTCCTTGACTAAGGGATACCACTTTATAGTATGTCTAAATCAGATATGTCCATAAACGGTAGCATTCTTATCACAGTCAAACACGTCCATATGAAATATGTCCGTGTAGGGGAAGTGATCTTCTTTTCTTTTGCTTCTGTGGTGATTGATTCACCTGCCTTATATTTAGGGAGAAAGTGGGATCCATAATTGATACAATTCCAAGTTTAGCACTGGTCATCTTCTGATTCGATGCTTGCTTCCTTTTGTAAGTTATTCTTGGATATATTGGATAGACCCCTTAGATGTCCATATACCAGAATCTATTTTGATCTTCTGTATCGTTGGTGTATCCTACAAGATGTTTGTTTATTAGTTTCTCTTTACTAAAATATATAGTAAGAGTGTTGGGCTAACAATCTACTCTTTTTTTTTATAATGAGAAATAATAAACATCACTTGGCTTTCTTGTTTTTGCAGCTGACTTGCTCTCCCTATCTTCCCGACCCTGTTGATCTATAACATTAGTTGACTGTTATCGTTTATAATCAACTTGCTCTACCTAACTTGAAGGCATCTCTAATGTTTCTTCTTTCTCCCCCTTTTCTCATAATCAAATGAAAAAAAAATTGGAATGGAGAAACTAGAACCAAATATACATAGAGTAGATAAACAGGCAAACTGTTCAACAAAAGTAGAGAAAAAGGAAAAAGATATGGTAGACAGTTTGTCATATCATCCTAAACCAAAAAAGGGGTCATACCCCCTTTTAAATAGTAGTCATCAAATCACTATTTGGTGAGAAAATACGTGAGGGTATTGTGCATGTTGTGAGAGAATCGGTCATATAATTTTTCAATATTTTTAGAGAAGGAGGAGTGGGAGTTTTATACAGACATAACAAGGTAATTGTTGGAGGAGTTGCTTTAGTTTTGATGGATTCCTCTCATGAGAAAACATTGGAGAATACTTTGACACCCTCCATCTTGAGTTCTTCAAGAGCCATCCTCACCCTACTTATATCTATGCTTGTATCCTTACCAAGTTTTATACATTTTGGAAGCCGACTCCTGAAGTAGCATCAATCTTTCTTTTATGGTTTTCATACGATCCTTGATTTCCTCTACTTCTCTCGACAAAGAAAGTATGAGGTTAGAAACTAACTTGCTTATCTTAAAGAGTTCTAATTTTGCTCTGGTCGAGTCTTTTTTGCACCATTCATTATGTACTAAGATATATCCTATATTAGCAAAGGTATTTGAATCACAAGCTACAGATATTTCCACGGTTAGGTATGCAAATAGGTCAACAGAGTAATACTGGAGCATTCAGGTGATCAACAGTCCATAAGGCAGGCTGGCGGAGGCATGTGCATCTACAAAATGTCAAGCATATAGTCACGAAATCAAGTCGCCCAATTAATCTTGTACTTTTCACCAAGCAACATAGAATAAACACATCACGAAAGGTTATATTACAGAGAGCGTCTTTTCTGGGGATTAGTGTGTTGGCAATTATTTGATCCATAATGTGATGCGTAAAACAAAAAGATAGTTTACTAAAGGTGGATAACGTAGTGTCCAGTTTGGACACAACCTATTTTTCTTCCTTAAAACTTATTTCAAAATCCTCAGGCTAGGAGCTATTGATAAATGGGACTGCTTCATAGAAATTCGTAACAAAAACCTTTTCAAATAGAAAGTCATTAAGAATAAATATTATTCCTAACAGAAGAGTCTCTAACTCACCACTGTCAGGAGAGAGGTGGATATTTTCATAGAACATGTTAACTGGGTCCTAATACATAAGAAGTCCACAAAGGCAAAATAAAAAGAGATAAATCTCGATACTTGAAAAAGGAACTTACTTTACAATGTGCTTCCTTTAGTTGGCAGATATTTATGACACATCTGGGTACTACCGAGTGATTCTTGAAGGCAGTAAACTTGTATTTGTATGAGCCTGTCCAAAACTTATGCATATCTTCTGGAGGACGAGGATCCAAAGAAGTTGAGCGAAGTTTCTTGATAGATGAAATAAGGCTTGGGTAGAGGACTTTTTAGTAATAGTTGACTTCTAAGAGTCGAAAGAGGATCCATTAGACAATTTAGAGATAAGGACATGCGTGATTCCCCGGAAAAAAAAATTTCGTTAAGATCTCAGACGAAAATATATTAAATCCTGTTCTTTATCGTGATTAATAATTTTTCTGTGTGGAATTTCTGGATATGCAACTCGTCATCACTTAGAGAATCGAATAAGGTTTTCAACGATATATGGATCATCTAAAATGGACACTCGAGCGATGAGTTATGATCATTCCGATCTAACCGTGAATAGTGGTGAACAGTAAATGTGCAGGGAAAAAATACTGAGGCCAGGCGAATTTTAGGGTCAAATTCAACGATCATAACTCCTAGTACATAATGATCTGGGTGATCTACTATATATCAACAGAAAGCTTTGAAAGTCTTCTTTCCAATGAAATTGGTTTCATCCAATTTGGACATCGGAGTAAAATGTTATGGTCGATCTACTTCAGCCTATCAAAATAGTCCACCAAAGGACAGATTTGACATTATCTGATTTTTAAGGGTAGTTTGTTCATTCCCACTCCAATCCATCCAGGTAAACCATGGATTTAAGTCCATTAAGAGCATTCAATTGCTCATTTTTCTCCAAAAATTTCCTAAGGCTCAAACCCCAACCCTACTACTCCAAATTTCATCCTTCTATGTCTCTTGATTGAACTGTAGAAATTTCAAATTGATTTGGGATTCGAGTTGATCATGTTAAGGGCTTCGAGAAGCACCCTTTATTTTCGTGAATAAAGTTCCGGAGTAGGAAGTTCATATTCATCTTCCATTTTTAGGTATGTGGGGCTTTGAACAAGATTATCCTTTCGATCTTGTGCCCGATATTTTTGTTGAATTACATTGACATGAGATTTTATATGTTTTACCATGAATTGGAAATATGATTTTATATCTTATATTATTGTCCATGAGCTATGGGATTATGTTATCCGATATGTGTATGATGTTGAGATGAAATTATGTCCAAAAAATATTTGATTATGAGAGTATGATGATTTAATTTGTTAAGCCTTGATTTATACTATCATTCCACTATTTCCTTATTATGAATTTATAATTGATATTGAAATTCTATATCCCTACTATGGGTTGATGTCTCAAGTACCTTTAAATGAGAGTTGGATGGCAAATTGAGAAATGTTGATATTGAAGTTGCAATGAGTCTTGGTATTTTCCGGATGGTTTTGATGAGTTAAATTGTTGAAAATATTATGTATTGAGTCTTCATATCCTTGTCCAAATGTCGAGTCGATTATGGTTCAATTCATTGATACATTGTTGATGTTGAGGAAACTTAAAATATTTTGAGCTAAAATGTGTTGAGTTAGGAATCCACAAATTGATATGATTTGATAAATGAGAAAGATATTTAATTTGGTCTTTATGATAGACCCTTGTGATGTTGTGGTGGATTTCCTAATGCGTTCTGAGCTTGTCGGGGAGTAGTACTTAGCACCGAGAAGGAAATTTGGTATTTCCTCAGACCTATGTGCCACCGTAGGGTTGTTTGATGATGATATTATTGGCCAGAGAGCCCGATTGTGATTATTGTAGTTTTAAGATCGTACTTCCTAGCAAAGTGTATGACGCTCCCGCCAATGGGGGTTTCAAACGTTGGTATTCCACGCAGCTCACGTGGGGTTATCAGTTATAGGAAACTCCCCTGTCCATAAGAGTCATGTTTATTGAAATAGTGAGTCACTCCGAGTTTTGATATGTTAAGTCAAGTTGCCTATGATGATCTATAATGATTTATGAGGTTTTTCTCCTACATTTCCTATCTAAGATGTTATGAGTTGCATGATTCAATGTCACTCGAGCCAGGTGTGTCATTATGGTCCGTATGTACGTTTTTACAAAATTTATGATATTATTTATATTTTGCTTGCGCCTCCACATACTCAGTACGTATCTTGTGGTGACCCACATATTTCTTTTTGGGCTACATTCTTACCATGATGTAGGTTCAGGTACTCAGCTGCAGCCGCGACAGTGATATCCGAGTGTCGCATCTACGTTCCTTCAGTGGTGAGTCCTCATGGTTCGAGGACCAAGTTGCTAGTTTTGGTGTTGTTATTTTGTGATCCCTTTGGTCTGTTGAGTCAGTTGGGGGTTTGTCCCAATGGCTCATTGATTTTGCTTTATAGAGGCTATGTCAGACTAGTTTATTGTTGGGTTGGTTTGTGTATAGACATTCCACATATGTACAGTCTAATGATATTCCGTTCCATGTGTGATGTGGTATGATATGTACTTATATATATAACCTTAACGTAGCGTGTATGTTGTTGTGTTGGAACCCAAAGGTAGTGTTTTGGCTTTAAGGGATAGCTTGAGGCTATGTGTAGCCTTGGGCAACGTGTGGTGTCTCGGGATAATATTTCAGGGCGTTACAAACTTGGTATCAGAGCCTAA
This sequence comes from Capsicum pubescens, assembly GCA_030864215.1. NCBI lineage: Eukaryota > Viridiplantae > Streptophyta > Magnoliopsida > Solanales > Solanaceae > Capsicum > Capsicum pubescens. The sequence goes on from CM061542.1 coordinate 103,730,735, forward strand.
GGTTGTGAAGAGTCCTAGAGAGTCTGACAAGACGCGTTACGTAGAGTCTTGAGCATCGGTTAGTAGTGCGCCACACGTATGATCAAGAGGTTGCGGGGCATTCTAGGAAAAGTTGTTTATTTCTTTCTACAAAAGTCTATCATGCTTACAACTGTTTCCTTCTTCTATTAATTCGTGCGTTCTTACGATAGAAAATGCCTCCACGTCGAGCTCACGGAAACAACAACCAACCTCAACCCGTTGATCCGTTACATGAGACGGTATCCCATGCCGAATTTCGGGCAGCTTTTCAGATGCTAGCCTAGGCAGTTACCGCCAATACTCAGGCCAACGCTCTACCTCCGCAGGAAAATAATTTAGCACCAGCACGAATTCTTAATTTTATACGGATGAATCCGCTAGAGTTTCATGGGTCGAGAGTAGGTGAGGACCCGCAGATGTATGTTGAAGAAATAAAGAAAATTACACAGATTATGCACATGACCGAGGAAGAAAGTGTGGAGCTGGCTTCTTATTGGTTGAAGAATGTTGCCTATGACTGGGTGCAGATGTAGAATAAGGGTAGAGAGGAAGATACCACACCGATGACTTGGCAATTATTCCAAGATACTTTCTTGGATAGATTCTTTCCTCTTGAGTTACAGGAAGCTATGATAGAGGATTTTATGAATTTAAGACAAGGCTCCATGTCGGTTAAGGAGTATTTTCTTAAGTTTAATCAGCTATCGAAGTACGCTCCCAATATGATGGCTGACTAGAGGACTAGTATGAGCAAGTTTCTAATTTGGGTGTCGAGTTATATGGTGAAAGAATATAGATCTGCTATGATCAACAGGGAGATTGATCTTCCTAGGTTAATGATTCACGCCCAACAAATTGAGTCAGACAAGATAAAGGAAAGAGAAAGAGTAAGAGGGATTAAGAGAGTCAGATCGGAGCAGCAAGGGTCTGGTCAGACTAGATTCTCCGGAGGGAGTCTCCTTCAGTTTCAGAGACGTCCATTTATACCTGCGCCTTCCTCAGCTAGTGCTCCCGTATATCGGGGTAGGCAGGAGCTCGGGAATAGGTCGGTACCTTCTAGGTCTCAGGACAGTGTAAGAAACTGGCCTCATCCTCCTTCGTGTCCTAAGTGTGGTAAAGACCATTTTGGGGAGTGTTATATGGGGCAGCGGGGTTGTTTTAGTTGTGGTAAGTTGGACCACATACTTAGAGACTGCCCGTATGCCAGATAACGGAGTCGTGATGCCCGTCCCTAGAGTTAGGCTACCAGTTCCCCGCCTCCCGCAGCCCGTCCAGTTCCTCGTCAGGGTGCTTCATCTAGTACTACTGAAGGTCAATGCCAGAATCGTTTCTATGCTATACCACCTCATTAGGAGAAGGAGGACTCTCCCGATGTTGTCACTGGTATGCTCCATGTTTTCTATTTTGATGTCTATGTGTTAATGGACCCCGGTTCAAGTTTTTTTTATGTGACACCTCTAGGTGCTGTAAATTTTAAAACGGATCTTGAACTAATTTCTGAGCCTATTTTGGTTTCTACTCCAGTAGGAGAGTCTGTCATTGCTAAGCGGGTGTATAATAAATGTCCCATTACTGTCTTTCATCGGGTTATGTATGCTGATTTGATTGAGATAGATATGGTTGACTTTGATATCATTCTGGGTATGGATTGGCTTCACTTATGCTATGCGTCTATTGATTGTCATGCCCGTGTGGTCAAGTTTCAGTGTCCTGATGAACCTATCCTCGAATGGTCTGGGAGTTCTGTGATTCCTAAGGGTCCTTTCATATCCTATCTCAAAGCTAGGAAGTTGATTTCCAAGGGTTGCATCCACCATTTGGTTTGGGTTAAAGACACTAAGTTTGAAACCCTGACCATTCAATCAATTAATGTTGTTAATGAGTTTCTTGATATGTTTCTGGAAGATCATCCTGGAATACCTCTTGATAGAGAGATAGAGTTCGGGATTGACCTTCTTCCCGATACTCAGCCTATTTCCATTCCTCCGTATCACATGGCTCCCGCGAAACTTAAAGAGTTGAAAGAGCAATTGAAATATCTTTTAGACAAAAACGTTATCAGACCTAGTGTGTCCCCGTGGGGTGCACCTGTCCTGTTTGTGCGTAAGAAAGATGGTTCTTTGCGGATGTGTATTGATTACTGGTAGCTTAATAGGGTTACTATCAAGAATAAATATCCGCTTCCTCGAATTGATGATTTATTTGATCAATTGCAAGGCGTGAGCTACTTTTCAAAGATAGACCTCAGATCCGGTTATCACCAACTTAAGGTTAGGGAATGTGATATCCCCAAGACAGTCTTCCTAACCCGTTTCGGTCATTTTGAATTTCTAGTTATGTATTTCGGGTTAACTAATGCTCCAGCGGCTTTCATGAATCTTATGAACCGTGTATTCCGGCCATATCTGGATTTATTTATAATAGTGTTCCTTGATGATATTCTTATTTACTCCTGAAGTGATGGTGATTATATGGATCATCTTCGAATCGTGTTGGAAACTCTTCGAACTCATCGGTTGTATGCTAAGTTCAGTAAGTGTTAGTTTTGGATAAACTCTGTAGCCTTTTTGGGTCATGTTGTTTCTTCCAAAGGTATTAGAGTTGATCCTCAAAAGATAGAGACTATAAAGAGTTGGCCTAGACCTATTTTTCCTTCTATTTTCCGAAGTTTCTTAGGTCTAGCTGGTTATCATTGTCGTTTTGTTGAAGGGTTTTCATCTATTGCATCTCCTATGACCCGTTTGATCCAAAAAAAGTGAAGTTCTTGTGGTCCGAATCTTGCGAGAAGAGTTTTCAGGAGTTGAAGACTCGACTCACTTCAGCCCCTATGTTGACTTTTCCTGACGATGTTGATGGTTTTGTGGTGTATTGAGATGCTTCCAGAGTCATTTTGGGTTGTGTATTGATGCAAAAGGGCAAGGTTATAGCTTATGCTTCTAAGCAGCTAAAGCCTCACGAGAAGAATTATCCTACCCATGACCTGGAATTAGCTGTCGTGGTTTTTGCTTTGAAAATCTGGAGACATTATTTGTATGGTGTCCATGTCGACATTTTCACGGACCATAAGAGCTTGCAGTATGTATTCAACCAAAAGGAGTTGAATCTTAGGCAGCGACGATGGTTAGAACTGTTGAAAGATTATGATATGAGCATACTATATCATCCGGGAAAGGCCAATGTAGTAGAAGATACCCTTAGTCGGAAGTCCATGAGTAGCGTAGCACATGTGGAGATTGGTAAGAAGGAGTTGGCCCGTGAGGTACATCGTTTGGCTAGATTGGGGGTTAGGTTGTTTGGTGATACTGAGGGTAGTATAGGAGTGCAAAGCGGTTCCGAATCCTCTTTAGTTTCGGAAGTGAAGGAGAAGCAAGATAGGGATCCTACCTTGGTCAGGTTAAAAGAGTCAGTTAACGATCAAAAGGTGGAGGTTTTCTCCCAAGGGGGAGATGGCGTTTTGAGACTCCGAGAAATATTATGTGTTCCTAATGTTGATAACTTGAAGTAGAGGATTATGGCGGAAGCACATGGTACGCGATACTCCATTCATCCTGGTGTTACCAAGATGTACCATGATTTGCGGGAAATTTATTGGTGGAACGGTATTAAGAGGAACATAGCAGAATTTGTGGCGAAGTGTTCCACGTGTCAACAGGTTAAAATAGAGCATCAAAGGCCCAGTGGCGTGATGCAAGAGTTTAGAATTCCTACTTGGAAGTGGGAAAAAGTGAATATGGACTTCATAGTTGGTTTGCCTCCTTCTCATCTCCATCATGATTCGATTTGGGTTGTCTTAGATCGGCTGATGAAATCAGCTCATTTTTTGCCTGTGCATTCGTTGTATACAACTGAAGATTATGCTAGAATATATATTCGAGAACTCGTCAGACTTCCTGGAATCCCTTTGGCTATTATTTCTGACAGAGGTACTCAGTTTACCTCCCAGTTCTGGAAATCTTTCCAGAAGGGTCTCGGTACCCAAATTCATTTAAGTTCTGCTTTCCATCCGCAAATAGATGGTCAGGCCGAGCGGACCATTCAGACTTTAGAAGATATGTTGAGGGTTTGTGTGCTTGATTTTAAAGATAGTTGGGATGAGCACTTAGCATTAATCGAGTTTGCTTACAATAACAGTTTTCATGCAACTACAGGAATGTCCCCGTTTGAAGCTTTGTATGGTAGAAGGTATAGATCACCCATTGGTTAGTTTGAAGTTGGTGAGGCTGCCGCGACTGGACCAGATGCGGTGTTCGAGGCCATGGAGAAGTTTAAGTTAATTTGATAAAGGTTGAAAACCGACCAAAGTCGTCAAGAATCATACGCAGATATAAGGAGAAAAGACCTTAAATTTGATGTTGGTGATTTAGTGTACTGGAAAGTTTCACCCATTAAAGGGGTGAAGAGATTTGGGAAGAAAGGGAAACTAAGTCCCCGTTACATTGGTCCCTATAAGATTGTGGATCGCATTGGGAAGGTTGCGTATAAGGTTGAATTGCCCGCGGAGTTATCTAACGTCCATCCGGTTTTTCATGTTTCTATGCTTAAGAAGTCTATTGGTGATTTTGTTGTGATTGATCCTTCCGAAAGCTCGGGTATTCTAGATAGTCTTTCATATGAAGAGATTCCGGTTGAGGTTTTTCACTTTCAAGTTTGTAGGCTAAGAAACAAGGAAGTTCCTTTGGTTAAAGTGCTTTGGCGAAATCAATCCATAGAGAGTGCTACTTGGGAAGCCGAAGTGGATATGCACGCCAAATATCCCCACCTCTATCCTACGAATCCTGATCATGTCAAAGGTATCGTTCTCTTTTGATTTAATCCTTATTGCTATGTTTATCTTGGCTTTTGTGTTTTCTACGATATCCAAAAAAATCTAGAATGGAGTATATGCTTGGGCAAGATGATTTTTCTCTATAAACTCATTTTCATTGTATTCTTGACCTACCTATCAACGTTCGGGGACAAATGTTTCCAAGGGGGAGATGATGTGATGCCCCGGGAAAAAAAATTTCCATTAAGATCTCGAACGAAAATTTGTTGAATTCTGTTCTTTATCATGATTAATAATTTTTCTGTGGGGAATTTTTAGATATGCGACCCATCATCGCGTAGAGCATCGAATAATCTTTCCAAATATATGTGGATCATCCAAAATGGACACTCGAGCGATGAGTTATGATCATTCCGATCTAACCATGAATAGTGGTGAACAGTAAATGTGCATGAAAAAAATACTGAGGCCAGGCGAATTTTAGGGTCAACTTCAAATGATCATAACTTCTTGTACATAATGATCTGGGTAAGCTACTATATATCAACAGAAATCTCTGAAAGTCTTGTTTCCAATGAAATTGGTTTCATCCAATTTGGCCATCGGAGCAAAAGGTTATGGTTGATCTACTTCAGACTATCAAAACAGTCTACCAAAGGACAAATTTGACATTATTTGATTTTTAAGGGTATTTTGGTCATTCCCACTCCAATCCATCCGGGTAAACCATGAATTTAAGTCCATTAAGATTATTCAATAGCTCATTATTCTCCAAAAATTTCCTAAGGATCAAACCCCAACCCTACTACTCTAAATTTCATCCTTCTATGTCTCTTGATTGAACCGTAGAAATTTCAAATTGATTTGGGATTCGATTTGATCATGTTAAGGTCTTCGAGAAGCACCCTTTATTTTTGTGAATAAAATTCCGGAGTCGGAAGTTCATATTCATCTTCCATTTTTAGGTATGTGGGGCTTTGAACAAGATTATCCTTTCGATCTTGTGCCCGGTATTGTTATTGAATTACATTGACATGATATTTTATATGTTTTGCCATGAATTGGAAATATGGTTTTATATCTTATATTATTGTCCATGAGCTATGGGATTATGTCATCCGATATGTGTATGATGTTGAGATGGAATTATGTCCAAAAAGCATTTGATTATGAGAGTATGATGATTTAATTTGTTAAGCCTTGATTTATACTATCATTCCACTATTTCCTTATTATGAATTTATAATTTATATTGGAAATTCTATATCCCTACTATGGGTTGATGTCTCAAGTACCTTTAAATGAGAGTTGGATGACAAATTGAGAAATGTTGATATTGAAGTTGCAATGAGTCTTGGTATTTTCTGGATGGTTTTGATGAGTTAAATTATTGAAAATATTATGTATTGATTCTTCATATCCTTGTCCAAATGTCGAGTCCATTATGGTTCAATGCATTGATACCTTGTTGATGTTGAGGAAGATTAAAATATTTTGAACTAAAATGTGTTGAGTTAGGAATCTACAAATTGATATGATTTGATAAATGAGAAAGAGATTTTATTCGGTCTTTATGATAGACCCTTGTGATGTTGTGGTGGATTTCCTAACACGTTCTGAGCTTGTCGGGGAGTAGTACTTAGCATCGAGAGGGAAATTTAGTATTTCCCCAAACCAATGTGCCACCATAAGGTTGTTTGATGATGATATTATTGGCTAGAGAGCCCGATTGTGATTATTGCAGTTTTAAGGTTGTACTCCCTGGCAAAGAGTATGACGCTCCCACCAATGGGGGTTTCAAACGTTGGTATTCCACGTAGCTCATGTGGGGTTGTCGGTTATAGGAAACTCCCCTGTCCATAAGAGTCATGTTTATTGAAATAGTGAGTCACTCCGAGTTTTGATGTGGTAAGTCAAGTTGCCTATGATGATCTATAATGATTTATGAGGTTTTTATCCTACATTTCCTATCTAAGATGTTATGAGTTGCATGATTCAATGTCACTAAAGCCAGGTGTGTCATTATGGTCCATATGTACGTTTTTACGAAATTTATGATATTATTTATATTTTGCATGCACCCCCACATACTCAGTACGTATCTTGTGCTGACCCACATATTTCTCTATGGGCTACATTCTTACCATGATGTAGGTTTAGGTACTCAGCCGCAGCCGCGACAGTGATATTCGAGTGTCGTATCTACATTTCTTCAGTAGTGAGTCCTCATGGTTCGAGGACCAAGTTGCTAGTTTTGGCACTGTTTGTTTGTGATCCCTTTGGTCTGTTGAGTTAGTTGGGGGTTTGTCCCAATGGCTCATTCATTTTGCTGTATAGAGGCTATGTCAGACTAGTGTATTATTGGGTTGGTTTGTGTATAGACATTCCATATATGTACAGTCTAACAATATTCCGTGCCATGTGTGATGTGATATGATATGTACTTATATATATATCCTTAGCGTAGCGTGCATGTTGTTGTGTTGGAACCCAAGGGTAGTGTTTTGTCTTAAAGGGTTAGCTTGAGGCTATGTGTAGCCTTGGGCACCGTGTGGCATCTCGGGATGATATTTCGGGGCGTTACAACATGATTATCGGAGTGAAGGTCAGAAAAGGTTTTGGAGAGATTAGTCATTGGGCGAGTTCTGGTCATTTGGTAAAAGTGAATAATGGAAAAGGATTTTAAAAGGGTTGGAGAAGAAGATAAAAAGACGGATAGATAAAAGAGAAGTGAATGAATCTAGGGGAAGGTTAAGAGAGGTGAAGTGAATGAGGTGATTGCTTGATATGAAAAGATGGTAGAAAAGGGTTTTGGGAAGATAAATGCTTAGAGAGGCGGTAAAGGAGGCATAAAAAGGCTAAAAGTAATGATGACTCCTTTTAAAAAATGTTTACCAAAAATAAAAAAATAAAAATAAAGAGTTCAAAGATGATAAAAAATATGATATGTCATTAATGTTGACGATACCGAGTCTTTTTCGAATGTAACAAAATCTTTCTTCTAATTGGGGTTTAGTAAAAATAACTGCCAACTGATTTTCAAAATCAACAAAAGTTTAGGAAAAATCACCATTTTCTACATGATCTTGAATTAAATGATGTTTAATATTAATGTGGTTATCCCTAGAATGGTGCACAATATATTATAACAAACTAATAACACTGGTGTTGTCACACATTATAAGCACAGATTCAAATGACAAATTAAAGTCAAGTAGTTGATGCATAATCCATAAAATTTGAGTACCACAACTTCCAACAACTATGTATTCAACATCCATTGTTGACAAAGCAACTGAAATTTGCTTCTAGCCAGGACATGAAATTAAAGTATCATAAAGAATTTCGTATGTTTCACTAGTGCTTTTCAATCATTCTTATCACCTGCAAAGTTAGCGTCTGAATATCAAATCAAATCAAAATGAGAGGAGCGATGGTACCATAGTCCAATATCCTATGTTCCAATGAGATATCGAATGATTCTTTTGATGGAAGTTAAATGAGACTCTTTAGGAGCCGACTGGAACCTTGCACATCCACACACACTGAACATGATGTCTGGTCGACTAGTTGTCAAGTAGTGGATTGATCCAATCATTTATCTAGTTTTCTATTCATCAATATCTTTTCTAGATAAATCTTAGTCAAGACTAGTGGATAGACTCATTAGGGTTCCATAGGCCTTGCCTTTTTTTAAATAATACTTTTTGATAAGTTCCTTCGTGTATTTGGATTGACTAATAAAAGAACCTTTGGGTGTTTTCTTTATTTGTAATCCCAAAAAAAATGATTTCACCCTCGAGGCAAAATTAGCAAAATTTCTCTTTTCATCAGATTAGCAAAATTCTCAGACAAGGAGATGTTAGGACTATCAAAAATAATATCATCAACGTAAATTTTCTCAATGAATAGATTAGAGTAAATAGAGTTGTGTCAATTTTTCCTCTTTAAGAATTATTGTTTAACAAGAAAGTATTCAATCTCTCATACCAAATCTTGGCTTCTTATTTTAGACCGTAGAGTACTTTTAATAATTTAAGAACATGGTTTGGATAAGATGATTTTTTTTTGCAAAACTAGGGGTGGGGGAGGGGCGGAGGGGTTGTTTCACAAAAACTTCTTCATGAATAAATCCATTTAAAAGGCACTTTTGATGTCTATTTGATATAACTTAAAGCATTTAAAGGCAACAAAAGATGACAAAATGTGAATCAACCCTAACCTTGCTACAGGAGAAAAGGTTTCGTCATAATCAATATCTTCTTGTAGAGAGTATACTTGAGTTATAAGTTTGGCTTTGTTCCTAATGACCTTAACTTCGTCATTCAATTTATTTCAATAGACCCAACTGGTTCCAATTATTAAGTAGCTCTTGGGTCTCTCAACTAGAGTCCAAACTTGATTTTTATCAAATCGATCAAATTCATCCTTCATGGCCTCGACCTAAGATTCATTTTTGATGGCTTCATCAGTTTTCTTGGGTTTGATTTGATATACAAGAGCAATAGAATCTTGCTTTCTTAATGAGGCTCTATTCTGCATCTTATCATCTGGATTTTCAATTATAAAATCATTTGGATAACTGGCATTGTTTTTCCAATTTCTCAGAATACTTGTTTTGGTTGTTTCAACTGTGGGAGCCAACTCTGAAGGAGTTGTAGTCAACTTGTCTTTTGGTATTTCTATAGTTGTTCTTGCATTGGCTCCATATTGTACATCATCTACCTGTTCTTAAAAAATGCTTAAACTCCTAGGAGGGTGATTAGTTTCATCAAGTAAAATATGCATAGATTCTTCAACACATAAAGAACTTTTATTACAAGCTTTGTAGGCATGGATGGTGGGAGAGTACCCAAGAAAAATAACTTCATCACACCGTGGATCAAATTTTCTTAAGTTATTCTTACCATTGTTGTGGATGAAGCACTTGTATCCAGAGGTATGAAAGTAGCTAATGTTTGGATTCTTTCCTTTCCACAGCTCATAAGGGGTCTTCTTTAGAATTGGTCTAATGAGGTATTATTTCATGATGTGACAAGTTGTACTGATTGCCTCTCCCCAAAAGCGATCATGAAGATTTTGTTCTAGTAGAATGATTTTTGCAGTTTCCTGAAAAATCAATTTTTTTGCTCTACCATACGATTTTTTTAGGAGATCGAGGAGATGATAAGTTTTGAGAGTACCCGTTCTGAGCACAGTATTCCTCAAAAGCCATATTTTCAAACCCTCCACCGTGAAAACTATTAATATAGGTGATTAAGTGTCTTATTTCTTTTTGCACTTTTCTACGAAAGATCTCAAAGTTCATGAAATCCTCATGTTTATGGGCGATAAAAATTACCCAAGTAAAATGAGAATAATCATCGACAATAATGAAAATATATCTTTTCCAACCAATACTTGCAATCTTGGTCAGGCGAAACAAATCCATGTGGATTGTTTGAAGAGGTTTGGAAGAAGAGACAATGTCTTTGACTTTAAATGATGTCTGAGTCTGTTTACTCAATTGGAAGGCATCACAGATGTGATCCTTTTCAAATTTGAGATTTGTCATACCTTTACTAGTTCTAGTCTAGAGATTTTCTCAATGATATGCATACTAGCATGCCGAAGCTTTCTGTACCACAAAAAAGTGTCATTGGTGGCAAAATCAAGACTACTTAAAACATAAATACTATCAACACGTTCACTGATAAGAGAAATGCCTCTTTTATCATGTTTGATGGAGAATCTTTCATCTTTAAAAGAGACTCCAAATCCTGTGTCACACAACTAATTTATACTGAGCAAGTTGTGTTTGAGCCCGGCTATGAGATACACTTTAATAAGTTTACATAAGGAGTTGAGCTTTACTGAGCTGATTCTGATGATGTCTCTTTTATCATTATCATTGAAACTAACTAATCATACTTCTATTTTCTTCAGAGAACAAAAATTTTGTTTCTTTCCAGTTATATGTCTGGAACATCTGCAATCGATGACACACATTCCCTTTTTATAGCTTTTGTGAATGTATTCCTGTAAAATAAGAAGATTAAATTTTATAGGTACCCAAGAGATCTTGGTTCCTTACGGGTTAGAAGTAATTCCTTTAGGCCTTTGAGCTCACAGACCTTTAGTCTTTTTCCAAAGCTGTGTCATTTGTTCCCTTTTTGTTCACGGGTATAACAAACAGGTCCTTGAAACGAGAAAGATGTTTTGTCTAATTTAAACGATCTTCATGAGGAACTCGAGTTTGTTTTAAAATAATTTGATCTTATAAAATTGTGGCTTGGTGATTTTATAATTCCATTCAATTGCATTTTCACATCATCAAGCTTTTCTTGAAGTACGCCAATTTTGATTTGAGATGCTGTAATTTCAACTTGACAGTTTCTTCATTCCTCTTCAAGTTTCTGTGTTCCTCTTCAAATTTTTTGTTTAAGACGAGATTTCATGTTTTTCTTTTCTTGAGCAAGTTTATTGTATTCATAAATAACTTTTTGAAGCTTATCGGTTATCATATCTAAATTTTATTCAAGGATATTATTGTTATGACAGTCGTATGGTCTTATCTCACTTGATTCACCTTTTCCATGAAGCACATGTTAGCTACTTCCATTTTTTTCTCAATTTCATCTTCATCGCTCCAAGCCCCAAAGATTTTATTTTTCCTGGATGATCGTATTTTTAGTTCTGGACAATTTTAATTGAAGTGTCCTGGCCTTATACAGTAGTAGCATCGATAATCATTTATTGTTGATTCATTACTTTTGACTCCTTTGGGCCTCTGTTGTCTCTGTATTAAGATCTGCCTTACTCTGCGGTTTATGATAGTCATTCTTTCACTGTAGATCTTCTTCTTTAGTTGATACAACATTTAAGGTTACTAGTTTCTTCTTTTCCTCTTTGTTTTACTTGTTGATATAATTTCGTTCATAGGCAATAAGATTACCTTGTAGTTCATTATATGTCATATTGTTGATGTCTCTATCTTGTAAGATGGGAACATTGGTTTCCTATACTTTATGGAGGCTTCTGACAAGCTTCTGGACTTGCATACTGTGTGGATAGATCATCCCTACTGATTTGAGCTCACATATAATTTTGTTGAATCTAGCAAACATTGATTCCACGTTTTTATTCTCTTCCATTTTGAACAACTTATATTTATTGACTAGAGCAATAATTTGGACTTTTTGACTTTAGTGGTTCCTTCATCGGTTAATTTTAGTTTGTCCCAGATCTTTTTTGTGGTTTCACAGGTTGATATCTTGTCGTATTCTTCTCTGCTCACTACAAAAGGAAGTAAACTTATAGATGATGCAATAGTTTAAATTACTTCTTGTTGTTCTTTGGTGACTTCAGAATTTTCAAGATCCTCTTGTAGGTACTGCTTAATTCCTTGTCCTTATCTTTTTCTTTTTGTTTCTCATTGTGTCCTGGAATTAGTTCCGGTCCCTTCTTAATGATAACCCTACTTGGAAGTTAATTGATTGAACGGAGATTTTGAATTTTTTCTTCCAATTGAAGTAGTGTTGTCCGTTGAAGTAAGGTGGCCTTATGGAGGAATGAATATCTTAAAGAAGAGTTTCTGGAATTTGATATCTTGCCATTTGATCTTTTCTTCCATGAGGTAAAGCAACACAATTTGCGAGAACTGCTCTGATACCAATTGAAATTCAAGAGGGTGAGTGAATTAAAAATCTTCCTTGAGTTGACTATTGATTTTTCAGAGTCGACTTACTTGCAAATCAATATACTTCACAAAGAAGATTAGATTTAAAAAAACAAACAAGTAAATAAGCAATTTGAAATAAGAACACGAATATTTATCCTGGTTCTGAATACCAATATGGTACCCTATTTCCAGTTCCCTTGGGTTTCAAAGTTTTCTTAGATATTTGCGAATTGGAGTCTGAGTACAATTATGGTAAAAAAGTTTTGAAAAATTATTTTGTTTTCAAATCTTGTGACAACCTCAATTGGTATGACAAAGTTGACTCGATCTTATTCTTGTGTAACTATTGTAAGATTATTCTTTGAGGTTGCGTGGGTGCTTCTATCTTTAGTATTTTTTTTATATTCTTTAGCTACTTCGACTTCTTTTCTTCATAAGGAAACTTAAGAGATTTCGTCCTAATCAAGAATTTGAATTGATTCCTTGATTGAGGAATGTCACCGTATAGTATGTCAATATAGGATATGTGTAGCAACCCGAGACTACCCCTAGTCATCAAACGGTGCTTAAGACCTCGAAGGACCATAATCTAACCCATGACTGATATCAGTTGTGAGCACTGAACAATAATACTGAAATAATTATGGAATAATAGGCTAAAATGACATAAGGTTCAAACATCTGAAATACTAATAATGAATAATAACATCTGAATTTTAAATACTGTCTGAATCTAGTGTGGAAAGACTCTAACTAAAGTTGTCTGAAAGTAGAGTTGATGGGACAATCCCCCAACTAAATTCATCTACTAAAATACTGCTAAGCTGAAGTACTGAAATAAGAACATATCCTCGATAGATAAGGACTCACTGCTAAATTTTCTACTGCTGGATAAATTTGGCTAGGCGCTGTTAGGAACTCGAAAATTCAAACCTATGATATGAAACATCATAGCTCAGGAAAGTATGCGTCAGTACATGGGAATGTACTGGTATACTAGATAAGATAAGGCTGAATGCAAGGGTCCATATGCATGAATAATAAATGACTAAATGTTATGCAAGAGCTAGATTAGCATACATGGAGGACCTGTAACTACTGAACATAATATGTATACTGTAACTGAGTATACTGTAACTGAATCTGATAACTGATAATTGATAGCTGAATCTACTGATAATTTGAGATCACTGATAATATGAATTACTGATAACTGAGTAACTGTATCTGATAGTCCTGATTCTGTAGAACTGAATCGAGTTCTATTCTTAAGACTGATATTGAAACTGTGAGAGGTAATCATCTAACTGACATGCCCTAATCTGAACTAATAGGGGTTCAATCTGTAATCCCAATTAGAAGGGTGTCAGTAATATGCCACGGATAAAGACAAGATGAAGAGTAAACCATTACAGGCAGGTTTCTCAAATGAGAATAGTGGTACCCTCTACTGGCAGGTAGAGCACCTCATCAACCCTCAACTTGTAGGTTTGATGTCTCAACTTACGTTGGTTACATAGTTCTGTAATGTAAGGATTGCTTCTAAGGATCACACCCTCTGCTGGCAGGTGAGCCCCTATCATTGGTTCACTCGGTGCTGAATCCTGCTCCAACCTGAAAGACACTGAACTGAGTATACTGAACTGGACTGGACTGATTCTAAGATTATTGAGTTTTCCTAAGTTCTGTAACTGACTGAGTTCTACTAAATTCATGTAAGGGAGTGAGAGTACTACTGATCGTGACATGACTGATACTATTCTATAACTGACATTGGCTCTAGGTAACAGCTAAATTATCGGGTATTAAATACCCCCAGGACTCAATAGTATGAAAAGTAAAGAAAAACATAATCTTGAATAACATAACAATGTTCACTTGGTCACAATTCATTCGTAGAGAAATTTCATCAAACAATTGTAATGCATTAAATTGTACATGAATGGGGAATACATGTTAGCATGCTATAATAGCATTATTTCGTTCTCATAGATAATTTATCAAACACATGGGAAACCTACTTGTTTCATTAAATCATAAACACTTAGAATTAACATGGATACAACAATCAACTTGCAAATTCATGGATTATAAAATGGGGATTACTCAATTCAATATACATACTATACCACTGATACACCCAAATTACAACTCTCTTTAGAAAGTGTAAGCGGTCGCTGTCAAATATAGAACCCAACTGGGTTGGGTGTCGAATCCCACAGGGAATACTCTAGTCACTAAGTGTTGCAATTATTAGTAGACTGTTGGTTGAAAATTTCAAGGAAAAAGGGGGGTTTGGTTTAGGCGTGAACTAATATTATCAAAGTAATAATGGAACGATTTGCGTAGTAAGATTTAATCACAAAGATTGATAAGTTAGGGTTATGTCCACCTTATAAGTTCTACTTCTCTATTAACTATGAGTCACGCGAAATTTAGACATGCATGCACTTATAGAGAATCGTATTCTTATTCTAAATCCAAGTGTTTCTCAACCATCAAGGATTTATTTCGCTTTATCTCTCTCGAGCCTAAAGTGTATAACAAATGGTACAAATTCTCCAAGAAATTAATCCGGTTAAGGCATTAACGTGTAAATAGGGGTTGGAAACCCTATTTCCTTGTCACACTCTCTTTTCCAAACATGTAACTTTTCTCTCAAACAAGTTAATGCTATAATGACGTATTCTCTATGTTTGCAACCATAAGAATTCAATCAAAACGAAGAGAGTAATGATATAAGTAGCATAACACATCAAGAATTCACAAACTCATAGTAATAGATAGTATCTTACAAGGTTTCCATAACCCTAACAGATAAGTTTAGCTACTCATGAATACAACGAAAATCAAAGTAGACATATCATCATACCAAAACTTAGAGAAATCTTGGCTATGGAGATGAAACGTGTTTTCTTTCTCCGTTGCTCAAGTGAGCCGTTTTCTGTTCTCAAAAATCGTACCAAATCCTCCAACGTGAATTATGAATAATGTCGAATGATAATTATGCTGAAACATTCAGCAATAAGGTTTTTAATAGCATCCTTGTCTAATAAGTTGCTACTGCATCCTTAAGTATTTAAAAATACTGGGTTTGCCCGAGAAAAAGTTCCCATGCATCACATTCAGTCCAAAAGCTGCCTTCCCTCTTATGTGAAGTTTTCCTTTGCTGCCCACAGGTCCACAAAGTGCTGAAATCTTCATCATTAGTAGCTGAAAAACATGCTAATCACATAGGTCAGCTCACTTAAAGGAAAATGGACTAAAAGTGCAAGAATTATATATTTTATCCTCAAAACTTAGCCAAAACATGGGTAAATTATGGTGCTTTGACGTATAAATACGCCCAACATCACCACCCCAAACTTAAAGCTTTGTTTGTCCTTGAACAAAATATTACATCCATGCAAACACCTAACTAGAATTTCACAATAGCAACACAAAATTTTCAACAAGACATGCACGACAATTATTAACAAAGAGTAGGTTTCTTGATCATTACTAGAAACAACTCAGCCTCCAACATAGAATCATTAGGGTGTTCAGTTCGTTATACACAAGTTAAGCCACAAAGAATCATATAAAACTACCCAACAACCATCAATCATGTGTGCTCACACAAGATATCACCCATAATCACTCATAGTTTTGCATTTTTCGAAACATGGGTATAAGACTCTCCTTTCTCTCGCTCTCACAAAGAATTCTTATATTGCAACTGATGACCATAGGCTTGCCCTTAGTGTAATGCTCTACTAATATCAGACTGCTAAGTTTAGGATCAAATAGGTCTTTGCAGGTTGTAATGTAGGCTAAGGGACAGGTAGGACTATTTTGGCCAGAAATAGTGACTATCTTCCCTAAGCGCTTTAATACACTACATTATGCCATTTACACTATCTTTTAACAACCACTTTACCTCTCTTTCATCTACCAACCCCTTTTCACCCATTTTGTTATTCAATCATCAACACAACTATCTTTTTGTTTTTCTAATTTATTTATTTTTTCCTTTTTTTTATATATTAAGCAAGCATCTCTATAATAGCCATTCTTTTTCACAATAATTTCAAGTACCAATAAACCCTGAGGCACCACTTTCACCATTCTCCTTTTATTTTTCCACATGATTCTACAATTTTAAAGCGCTTAGGAGTTTGGATCAAATTATGGTCTTGAAAAAAAATGGATTAGGCTACATATGAGGCTGCCAAAGAAAATAGCTAAAGGCTCAAATGGGGTTCACTAGGACAATGTACAAAGGTAGGTAAAAAGAAGGTAAACAATTTCAGGGCTGCCAAAGAAATGCCTAAATCATCTCCTACACTCACAATCTTTATTTCGCTTCACACACACACCAGGCAAGTTCTAGCATCAGTCACAACAAAGAATATACAATATCCTCACACACACAAGGCACATGGTCAACTTCATTGGGAGCATTATAGATTCTTGACCCAACAGATGAATGAATTAAACCACAACAATTTATCACACAGTGAGTCATAACTTAGAGCCTAAGCGTCTCAATAGTAATGATTTAGCACAAACTCTTGTTATAATATACCATGCCGTCTATCAGAACAATTTCATGAAACATCTAAAATCTACTAACTAATTACAACTAACTAACTAACTACTAATTCAAACAAACAAGAATAAATGTAGGTAAAGAAATACAATACAATAGACATATACCTGCACCCCACACTTAGACGGGACACACTGTCCTCAGTGGAAATAAATAAGGAAAACCTGATTAGTCAGACTCCTCTTCTATGTATGGGCTCGTAACCCCTGCATCGGAATCATCATCAGAGTCATCGTCATTAGTGTTGTCCTCCACGTCTAATTCTGGCAATCGGTGATCATCGTCAGTCGGCACGTCATCGTCGAGAGGTTTCTCAAAATGTACCCCCACTCCACACATGGCCCGCGTATGCTCATTAAGAGGGTAATCATAGTCCAACTGCTGAAGCTCTGCATCAGTCGGAACACGACCCCCATTTATCAGTATAAATCTAGTCATGCCATACAGATGGCGAAAAAAGCTTTCATCTCGAGCATGCCTCTCTGCAGTGGTGAGGTTGATGCCTTGACCAGTTTCTGGCTCTTTAACCTTCGTGAGATCAACCTTCTTCGGGTTGTATGGTAGCTTATGATCCGCGGGTTCCTCTTCAATGTGTTCTTTCCTTAAGATCGCAGTCAATAAGTTGCCAAAAATGAAATGGGACCTTTTATGCAGCCTAGCCTTGCGCATTGACGATCGTATAACCGCACCAATGTTGATGGGAATATTCTTCATCAAAGCGTATACCAAGAAGACTCGATCACGTGTGATCTTAGTATATTGCGTCCCAGGAATCAAGCAAGAGTTGACTATCCTTAACCATATGCGAGCTTTCCTGTTCAAAGAGGCATACGAGTAGGTGTTGTGGCGACCATTATCCTTATGCTGAATCCACCGTTCCATTGACCTTGATCCACAAAGTGTATGTCTGATGGCCTTGTAGGGAGGTCTGTGATAAAGCTCCTTGAGCGGTGATGGATCCACAGATGGAAGGCCCAGAAAAGAGTTGAAGAACTCCGCATTCAGTTGCAAGACTTGGCCCCGAATCTTGACCTCACTTCCTGTAGTATTTGGGGACCAATTGGCATAAAACTCTCGCATTAGATAAAGATTGCATTCCCCCATATCTCGGAAAATGAAATCAAGATTTAGTGCCATGATTTTAGCCAAAATGCGGGGGTCTCTCTTTGCTAGACTCTCCTTCTGCATCAAATCCACGTGAACATATTTTTTTACTTTGTTGTTCTTGTACCACTCCTTCCCTTCCTCCTCTAGGACCCCCTTTATCCCGAAAGTGCATCGAGGCGCTTGCAAAGAGGAGGACTCAGCCTAATCTTTTCTTGCCCTTTTCTGACCTTTTTGGAAGGTGGACACTTTTTCTTTTCCTTGTCGTCCTTTTGGGGCCATTCTACCTGAGATCACAATAAAGTCATGTTAGTTTCAGCATGGAAGATTTACTATATTCGAAAAAGAAAATCGTGATGGTACCACCCCACACTTAATCTGTTTGCACAACATTAGTAATCATGTAATCTTGACTATCCTTTCTGACTTTATTTCATTGGATTAAGGCAATATTTGAACAAGACGACCTCATAGAAATCTTATCAGGTTGTTGCATAGAAATAATCAAACCATCTTATGCTTGTGGTCAATCATGATCAATACCTTCGATGAGTGAGTCATTCAAACATTCAAGCTTACAACTTTCAAGATTATGCATGAACTTCACAATTTCGACTCCATAAAAATAGGACAGTGAATACCAATCAAATACAAGTCGGAGTAAAGTCAAGAACACCCACACGAATCCATTCACTCAACTAGATGCATCATAACAAACCAACCATATTCTTGTCACCAAGCACCACTTCAAAATCTAATAAACCATTATAAGCGTAGTAGTGCAACAACTACAAAATATAAAAGAGTAACTTATGTGATGATGGATCAAGAAGATGAACTTGCAAGATTAGATGAGCAAAAAGAAAAACTTTGAGAGAATTTGGGAGCTTAGGCGTCACCCATCTTGAGCAAACAATGGAATTGTGTTCTAAGGTTGAGGATCTATTTAAAGACTAAGCCATGGGTCGGGTTTAATCCATGTACAATCTGGTTAGGAGACAAAAAAAAAGATAAGTAGGCGGCGCCTAATGCTTTGCCTATGCTTAGCATAGGCGGCGCCTTTAGCAATGCCTAGATAGGCATAGGCGGTGCCTTGCCTATCGCCTAGATTGGCATAGGCGGCACCTATGGCATTGCCTATGTGAGGCAGTGAGCATAGGCAATGGCATAGGCGACGCCTATAGCATTGCCTACATTGGTATAGGCCTTGCTTTGTCCATTGCCTATGTGAGGCAGTGAGCATAGGCAATTGCATAGGCATTGCCTTGTCCGTTGCCTAGATTTGAATAGGCATTGCCTTGTTCGTTGCCTAGATTGGCATAGGCAATGCCTAGCCTATAGCCTTTTCTCCATCATTCCTCACTTACCACCTTTAGCATGGCTCGCTTTCAAATCAAAATTTGGGACTAATCTCCTCCTTTGTATATCTTGCACCTACACTTAATCAAAAACAACAAAAATAATTAGCAAGATGGGTTGCCTCCCACCGAGCGCCTTAGTTTTGGTCGTGGCTCGACTCTTCTTTTTGAACTTTTATTTATCAAAAACAAAATTCTAACGAAACAAACTCCTAATGATGGGTTGCCTCCCATGTAGCGCTTGATTTATTGTCGCGGCACGACATAGTTATCTCGATTACTCAGACTTCATCAAGATATCTGGAGGCTTCGCCGGTGGTGAGGGTCGATTCTTAAGGTCAAGGTCCAGCTTCTTGGGGTCATATGAATACGACCCCATTCCTGTCAAAGCACGGATAGTTTCTTCGTTCTCTTCAACATCCTCACGCTCAAAGTTCTAAAGCACAACAGCCAATGGCTCAACAATAAGATGCTTCTCTAAAGATAATTCCTTCTCATCCTCATAATAAACATCAGCTATAGAGAACACATTCATATCTTTGGGCTGCTTCATTGATTTGCTTACATCAAAATGTACCACTTTGTCATTCATCCAAAATAAAAGCTCATTTGCTCGTAAATCAATAAGCACACTTTCTGTTGCGAGGAAAGGTCGACCCAAGATTATGGGCACCTCAAAATCCACCTCGCAATCCAAAATAATAAAGTCTGCAGGAAAAATGAAGGTAGAAACCTTCACTAATACATCATGTAAGATACCAAAAGGTCGTTTTACCGACCTATCTGCCATTACCAGCCGCATGTTGGTTGGTGTAGGATCCCTCAAACCCAACTTTCTATAAATGGCTAATGGCATCAAATTAATGCTAGCCCCCAAATCGCACAATGCCTTAGCAAAATCTAAAGATCCAACCGTGCAAGGAATAGTGAAAGAACCCGGATCTGCCTTTTTCTGTACTAAAGACCTCTTGGCAATTGCACTGCAATGATGAAAATTATTTTCCAGTTCATAGCTCGCTGCCCTTTTCTTTGTCAAATGGTCCTTCATGAATTTGGCTTACCCTGGCATTTGCTCCAGTGCCTCCACCAAAGGTACATTAATAGTCATCTGTTTCAGCATGGTCATGAATTTACAAAACCTGGTATCATCAGCCTTCTTCTTCAGTCTCTGAGGAAAAGGTGGTGGTGGATTTGGAAGAGTCTTTTCCACCACTTTCTTTTGGTTTTTCTTTCGATTATCAATCTTTTCAGGCTGGTGACATCTAGGTGTAGTGTCATGAACGTTCTTATTCTGATTTTTAGCTTCTACAGAATCATCACAATCTACTTCAATAACATTCTCTTTTGTATTATCAACCACCTGCTTGCCTTTGGATGGATTTTCCAACACCTTACCACTCCTGGTAGTAATAGCCATACATGATCCACCATTCTGTGGATTTTGCACAGTGTTACTAGGTAAAGTGCCAGCTTTTCTTTGATTGAATATCGCTGATAGTTGACTCATTTGTTGTTCCAGCTGTTTTATTGCAGTGGAATGCGAGTCAACCAATTGATTTATTGAGGACAAATCATTTTTTACCTCAGCTAGTCCCATGTTGGTTGCCTCCACTCCTTTCAAAAGCTTGGCCATCATGTCCTCCATGGACATCTTCCTAAAACTAGTTGCAACAGCTTCACAATTTCCAGGAGGGACATACAAACCACTCCTGTCAGTTTTATTCTTGAATCCAGATTTTTTATAATAGTTCCAACCTTGGTTTCCTTGGGCATTGCCTCAGAAACCCCCCTGATTATTCAAATAATTCGCTTCCTCCTCAGAATCGGATTTATTTTACCCTATGATACAAAAGCCTTGACCTTTTCTGTCTTCCCTGATAATAAATACTTGGTAAGAAGGTCCATCTGCGTTTTCATGTGAGCCATATCTTGGTCACGTTCCTCTTTTCTTCGCCTCTGTTCTACTGTCATGCCAATAGATACAGTAGAGCTTTCTACCTCAGAATCCCTGGTATGCCAAGCTCTACTCTGCTTTGTCATACGATCCAGCATATCACCAGCCTCAATAAAAGTAAGGTCCATGAATGACCCACCTGCAGTATTATCAACCACTGGCTTAGTCACCGAGTTCAACGCCCTGTATAATATTTCCATCAAGTGGATGTTGGTCATCTAATGATTTGGGCACCGCATAAGCTTCTTCTTGAACCTCTCCCATGTTTCATGGAGAGCTTCAGTTGGAAGCTGTCGAAAATTACTGATCTCATCTCGTAACTGTGCTCTCTTGGATGGCGGAAAGAATCTTTCTAGGAAAGCGTCTTTCAGTTGCCTCCAATTAGTAATAGATTCAGGAGTCAGCCCGTTCAACCATAGAGTTGCCTCTCCAGATAGAGACAATGGAAATAAGTGCAGTTGAATTGCATTCTGTCCAACTCCTGAATTGTCAAACGACTTGCATGTTGAGATAAAGTTGATCAGATGGATATTCGGATCATCGCCTGCAAGTCCACCAAATAACCCTTTGAGTTGTAATAGCTGGATCATGGTGTTGGTGATATTGAACTTGGCTCCGCGTGCCAAGGGTGGAGGAATAATAGCCCCTGTGGCACCATCCCCATCCAAATCGTCATCATCATCATCGAAAGGAGACTGCACAGCTCGGCGTTCAGGTCTGATTCTAGCTTGACGATCTCTCTTGTTCACAGGTGCTTCCACCTCACCAGCACACCTTGGATTTAATAACTCATCATCACCCAGGTCCTCTTCATCAAGATTTGTTGCCCGAACTGGGTTATCAATATTATGTTGATGCACTTGAGCAGCTGGTAATACAGCTAATCTTTCCTGCTCCTGTTGAGCAGCCATCCGTTCAAGGTTTCGTTGCGCATCCATTCTACCAATAAGATGTGGTTTAGGATTTATAGGTAATAACGGTTGACTAGAACTTCATGTATTTGGCATGCACTCCAATAATCCTAAACAAAACAAAAACAACAAACAAAAAGTAAAATTCAAGAATCTTTGACCAAAGGGTCTATTAACTATCACAAACTTAGTTGACAACCGTATTCCCTGGCAACGGCGCCAAAATTTGATACGCCCAAATTACAACTCTCGTTAAAAAGTGTAAGCGGTCGCTGTCAAATATAGAACCCAACTGGGTTGGGTGTCGAATCCCACAGGGAATACTCTGGTCACTAAGTGTTGCAATTATTAGTAGACTGTTGGTCGAAAATTCCAAGGAAAAAGGGGGTTTGGTTTAGGCGTGAACTAATATTATCAAAGTAACAATGGAACGAATTGCGTAGTAAGATTTAATCACAGAGATTGATAAGTTAGGGTTATGTCCACCTTATAAGTTCTACTTCTCTATTAACTATGAGTAACGCGGAATTTAGACATGCATGCACTTATAGAGAATCGTATTCTTATTCTAAATCCAAGTGTTTCTCAACCATCAAGGATTTATTTCGCTTTAGCTCTCTCGGGCCTAAAGTGTATAACAAATGGTACAAATTCTCCAAGAAGTTAATCCGGTTAAGGCATTAACGTGTAAATAGGGGTTGAAACCCTATTTCCTTGTCACACTCTCTTTTCCAAACATGTAACTTTTCTCTCGAACAAGTTAATGCTATAATGGCGTATTCTCTATGTTTGCAACCATAAGAATTCAATCAAAACGAAGAGAGTAATGATATAAGTAGCATAACACATCAAGAATTCACAAACTCATAGTAATAGATAGTATCTTACAAGGTTTCCATAACCCTAATAGATATGTTTAGCTACTCATGAATACAACGGAAATCAAAGTAGACATCATCATCATACCAAAACTTAGAGAAATCTCGG
Organism: Capsicum pubescens; assembly: GCA_030864215.1. Lineage (NCBI taxonomy): Eukaryota > Viridiplantae > Streptophyta > Magnoliopsida > Solanales > Solanaceae > Capsicum > Capsicum pubescens. Next base: position 103,754,086 of record CM061542.1, read on the forward strand.
CTATAGAGATGAAACGCGTTTTCTTTCTCCGTTGCTCAAGTGAGCCATTTTCTGTTCTCAAAAATCGTACCAAATCCTCCAACGTGAATTATGAATAATGTCGAATGATAATTATGCTGAAAAATTCAGCAATAAGCTTTTTAATATCATCCTTGTCTAATAAGTTGCTACTGCATCCTTAAGTATTTAAAAATACTGGGTTTGCCCGGGAAAAAGTTCTCATGCATCACATTCAGTCCAAAAGCTGCCTTCCCTCTTATGTGAAATTTTCCTTTGCTGCCCACAGGTCCACAAATTGCTGAAATCTTCATCATTAGTAGCTGAAAAACATGCTAATCACATAGGTCAGCTCACTTAAAGAAAAATGGACTAAAAGTGCAAGAATTATATATTTTATCCTCAAAACTTAGCCAAAACATGGGTAAATTATGGTGCTTAGACGTATAAATACGCCCAGCATCAACCACTTCATGGAATCTACCATTAGTCATGGATTGAAACTCAATAAATGTCAAAACATGAACACAATCCAATTTCATATATGTAAATCATGAATCATAATTTTTGAAGCTTAGATGAACATCTAACATACTTTAATTCAGGAGTTTCTTGGAGTTCTTGGAGATATTCTTGGGATTGACCTTGATTCTTGAGAGCTAGGGTTTGTTTTCTTGAGAGAGAACTACCTTTTGATTTTGGGGAAAATTGAATAATGAAGGGTTTTACACGTTTTAGGGCTTAAATCCCACATCTGGGCGGAATAAAATCATGGGAAAAGACTATTTTAACCTTGAGCGCAACTTTAATTTTTTGTGAAATTTTCTTGATCTGGACTCCTGGCGCGACGCGATGCTATCACGCTGTATCACTAGAAAATGATGCCTGAGAAATTATACAATGGCGCGATGCGGTTGTATCGAGTTTCCACTTTGGTTGCGAACTGGAATGCACCGCGTTGCAGTGGTATCGCGTTAGAACACTAGAAAGGGACAATTGTGAACTGGGTCTATGACGCGACGCGCCAATATCATGGAGCAATACTGTAAATTGAAAATTTCTATTATAACACACTCCGTGATGCGCTACTGGCCTGAATGACGATGTTTAATGACTGAAACTTAAAATCGCCATTACTTCTTACCTGGTTGTCAGATTTAGGCAAATTTTATATCGTTTGAAAGCTAATTGAATTTCGTACGCAATGGAAGGCTCAAATGTAAAAATTACTGAGTATTTTTAAAATTTTATTTAGGATAAACCATGTACTGAGGGTTGTTCTTGGCTAGGAAAATATGGGGTTTTACAATATGTCCATACACGACAAACTTCTTATCACAACCATACACGTCCATATCAGATATGTCCGTATAAGGAAAATGATCTTCTTTTCTTTTGCTTTTGTGGTGATTGATTCACCTTCCTTATATTCGGGGAGCTAGTGTGATCAATGATTGATACCATTCCAAGTTTAGCGCCATTCATCTTGCGATTGGATGCTTGCTTTCTTTTGTGAGATATTCTTGGATATCTTGGATTGATTCCTTAGATATCCTGGAATCTCTTTTGATCTTCTGTATATTTGATGCATCCTTCAAGATATTTGTTTATTAGTTTATCTTTATTAAAACATATAGTGAGAGTATGGGGCTAACAGGTTTTACAAGCCATGATTTTTCAAGAGGTAAAGTTAATATGACCACATAATGTTCGCATCAAGCTAGAGAAGCTTGATTAAGATCATACATAGCTTTAAAATAATTTTGAATTTTTAGAATAAGGAAGTTTTTTACCATAAAGATCCTCTTTGATAAAAATAATTTAAATGTACATTTAATATACATTTAAAAAAATTTAACCTTTAAAAGGTGCATATGCAATTAAAATGTGAATTGATTTCAATAGGATTACAGGAGTAAAAATTTCATCACAGTCAACTTATTCTTAGTTTCTAGTCGAGTTTCATTTCTTCCCACTTCTTTAGATTTGTTTAATTTATTTTTTTCCACCTATTTCTTAGCAATATAGAAGCAATTTCTAGTTTAAGAACCCATTTTCATACTTAATTTTTTCTAACGATTCTTCTTGTATATTTTTAATCCAGTTTTTATTCTTGAAAGCTTCATCAACTTTATTGGGTTCAAATTGAGAAATGAGAGTTATATTTCTTTATTTCTTTTTAAAACTCTTGCGTTTATTCCATATTTTGAATTTTTAATTGTAAATTTTTGTCTATAGTCAAGTTCACTTCTCCATTCATTTGAAACGAGTTCAAACTTTTTCATAGTCAACTCCCCTTGTTAATTAGCCAACTTGAAAAAATCATTTATCTCCTTTGTTGTTGTTTCTCGATGAATGATTTGTTATGTTTGATTATGTTCATCATTTGTAGTATTTTCTTTTTCAATCAGATAGTTAATAGAATCAAAACAAATACTATTTTTCAATATTTAAGGTATATTTATTAATAGTTTGATAAGACCTATTAGAATATAAATAATTATGAAATATACCTTCATCACTTCGCTGATCAAACTTATCAAGAGTATCTTTGCCATTTTTGTAGACAAAACACTTGCATCTGTTTCACAACTCAAAACTCAATCGTTATGGTACCTATCATACCCCTATGATAAGTATGCTAACTCAAAACTCAATAGTAAATAAAAGAATAAATACATTCCAAAGAGGTCAATACTCAACCGTTTAAAAATTCATCCTAAGAATTGAATAACATCAAGTACAAGCCTCTAAGAATAACATCGATATGAAAAAAAATATCTGAAACTATCACGACCCAAATTATCGAATCGTGATGGCGCCTAAATTAATCCACCAAAAGAGGAGAACCCCTTACCACCTTTTAATAAGATACACAAAAGTCATGGAGAAATAATATAATACCAATCCTTATTATATGAGATTTACCAAGGTTAAATGCAGAATGAAAACTACCTCAAGGACCTAGTTTAGATAGGTACAAGATCTTCTAAACAAAATAAAGATAAAAATTGGATACAACTTCCACCATGAAGGAGAGGAGTAGAAACTGATGAAGATCACTATCCATGCCAATCATGAAACAAATATTGATTCCTACAGCAAGACTATACCCCAAAAAAGATATAGCAAGAGTAGTATCATACAAATAACACGTACTAGTAGGTATCATCTGTCCAACAGGGTTAGATCATGTAAACATAATATAGAAATCACATGAAGAAAGCATGATAACCTATATAATAATTTAATGCACGTCACTTTCATCGACTAATGCTAACTTTATCCCTTGTTTTACCTAAGATTGCTTTTATTCTTATTTCCATTGATAATTCATCGCCTTTACCACAAAAGTCATCCATCCTGACTCATACTTATAGAACCCAATAGTTTTTATAAGTAAATCTATTTTACTTACACATCAATTAACCTCATTAATAAGAGATACAATTAACCATTATCTTGTATCTTATACAACCATGAACACCATAACACTATCTTTACCTCAATTATAATTATCATTTAGCCTTTCTCAAACAACACCAAATAATTTAGTCAAGCATAATTAATAAAGACATTAACCAAGTCAAGACATGACTATCAATCATTAACCAAGACAACAACCATGGCTCAATCTCAGTAATAATTTATACTTTGTTTCAAATACACAATTAAATAGACAACAACAAAATATATGCCATTCTTTTATATCTTTAGCCCTGACCACTCAAAATCCAATATTATCAACAATAGTAACAATGATCACACATCTTGGTTCTCTTAATGAGCCAAATACAATGAGTATAAATCTCATAAAGATGACCAAATATTGGTACAACCCAAAATAATAAGTATAAATTTCATGAAGATGTTCAAATAACATTACATCTCATAATAATGAGTATAATTTTGTGAAGATATCAATATATCGGTGCATCCCACAATAATAAATGAATATCAACAACAATAACAAACCACACTTGTAGAATCCACTAGTCTTTGATATAACCTCATTATTTGTGATTAACACTTAGGATATCATCAAACTATTTACTTTCTTGAACATTCATTGAAAAAAGTAGAAAACCACGCCAACACTTGGTATGAAATTAATCTAATCATTTCAAGTAAACAACAATTATTGTTCAACACATGAAATTCCACATGCCTTGAGGCAAACCAACAACTCATAAATTCAGGCCTCATTAATTTCAGCATGTCCAAATACACATCCATGGCTTATTAAAGTAAGCATTACTAAACAATATTCATTAAATTGAATATTCATTGTAGGAATGCACATTCAATAAAATGGAGTCTAAACTCTAATTTAACAATCATAAACACATTCATTAATTCATTCTCCCTTTATTTGTATCGAGATTGGGAGTTTCGCTATTAGCTAGAAACTTTTACATTTAATTCATTACTATGTTTAAAGCCATACTCAATCAATAAATCATTCAACTCTATTGGACTTACAATCTATCTTTAGTCATACACCTTTATAGTTTTTACTTCCTAATCATTAGCCTAAATTGACCTTAGGCTGTTAAATTAAATCATTGCCTCCTTATACCTGTTATGACCCAATTTTTGAGTAATGACGACACCTACTTTATTCCACCAGTAGATAAGCCAAATTGTATCCCAGAGCTATAAGTAATGATCTAATTGGTAGGAAATAACATAAAAGTCAGAAATTTGCAAGTAGAGACTTACAATAATAATCAAGTAATAATAGTAGTCTCAAAGATAGATAAAACAACAATAACCATCCCACAACCTAGTTGTGTCGGTAAAAGAGCCACTAGCGAAAAGGAAATATAAGTACTATAATAGTCAATATACCAATCTTGAATAATGAAAGACTAGACGTAAATAGTAGAAGGAAAAAAAGGGCAACTCTAACTCCAAGAGCTCATCCTATCTCCAAACTCAACTCAGTACCATCGAAATGTCAGCAACCGCCAATAATACTCGGATCTACACTTAAAAGGAACAAAAGTGTAGTATAAGCAACAAAGCCACGGATACTTAGAAGGCACCATTGGTGGACAACGATAAATAATAATATAAGTACAATAAAGATGCAATATAAATAAGTTAAGTCGAGGTAAAAGGAAAAACTAGGAAATAAGATCCAACACTGTAAATATACAATAAAAATTGATATAATATGAAAGAAAGTGTAAATCATACTACAAGACTGGCCCCCATAAGCCAGAAACTGTGGAAAAGTAAATAATCCAACATGGTCCTCTATAAGCCTGGAGATTGCAATCAAGAAAGTAGATAACTGGGGTTTCATAAATTTATCAAACATCAAGACATAACCGTGAATTCTTACCTTTAATAAAACATCATAAATAATCTATCAATTTCAGACTCTGACAAAAACTCATAGCATCATCATCATCATTCGTCATACTTGAACTGGAATTCACGTTATTAACATCATCATAAATTTACGTACTTGAATCGTAACTAAATATCAATAAATCACTGGACTTGGTCCACAATAAGAACCAATTCCCAAGTACCAACAATAATTCCCAATTACCAAACTAGCATAAGTATCAAGAATCTAATCTCTTCAACTCTAAAGTAAGCATTTAAAATATATAATACACCCAATAAGTCCACAAGGAGCTAACAAGAATCTTTGCCTACTTGGACTAGAGGGCCCACTCCTAATCCCCGAAATCCATTCTAAGAAATTTTTTAACTCCAGACTAGGCTAAAGTATCTAATTTACTTCTAGATATTAATTAATCCATAATTAGCGCTAAGATAGAAATTCTACCTAAACATGGACAACTTAGTCAATTACGTCTAATTTACGATACCAAAATAGTCTAAAATTTCAAACAATATTAATTATACCAATCATGCCTCCAAAACCAATTTCTTATCCAATATCTAGCATAATATCATAAATATACTATGAATTAGCTCAATCTATGAGAAAAGTAAACCAAACCTAGCTGGACGCCGAAGAAAAGCCCAAAAAAATCTACGAAATTATTGATTTCCCCAATCTAGAAGCTTTCACCAGAAGCTATGCTATCAAAATCAAAATCTACTTATCAATACAAGATCAATGATACCCATATTACACTTTTCTTCTTTGGATCTAAAATTACGTAAAAGTCCTATGTGGGGCTCATTTATGAAATAACACTTTTGAAACTGACAATACATCCTTATATGCTCAAGGAAAATATACCCAAAAGAATGGGTAAATTTTGAGATCAAATGGTGGTACAATTAACCCACCAATATTCTAGAGATTTGGGGGAAATAAGGAGAAATTAACCATGGATTTAATGATAACTTATCTAGAATTCGGAGAAAAATGAGTTATTCAAGCTTAAGAACACTTCAAAATCACCCATTAATCTTTCTCCTTAGTTTTTAGACCTTCTAGGGTTCTACTCTTTTGAAAAAGAGTGAGAAATTGTTGAAAATAGGCTAAGTTGGGTATTTAGTACCAGGTGTAGCTTAAGCCCACACTGGGTCACTTAAATGATCATTAATTAAGCACCTGAGTGCTTTTTTAACGAAATTTGAGATTTCTACACATATCTCTTAAGCGACATTTGTCCACATAAGTTGATATTGCTTAAGCGATAATGGCATCACTTAGGCTAATGCACCTCACCAATTGAAGATATCAATTTTTCCTAGTCTCCACCGACCTCTTAGAATTCATCCGAGATTCCATATATGCAAATGAAATATGCTATCCTATAAAATTTTATGTTCAAACTTAATGGCATAGTGAAAATTTCCATCCGAGGTCATCTTGATGAAAAGTAGGTCCCATACCCACGAGCCATTTTGCTTAACTTTTTACCTATAGCCCGAAATGAATTCAAAAACCTCGGGACCCAAACTAAAGGTCCACTATTATAAAATTAGTGTTTAAAGCTTTTGGAACTATCAAAATTGGCATTTAAGGTCATTTTACAAAATATTTTGCCCAGTAGCCAATTTTAACCAACAAGAACTTCAAAATAGAGAATTGGTTCTAAAAAAACAAATGAACTGCCTAATAACTAAACTCTCAACTCTAGCAAGTCATAAATGACTTAGGGAATCTATAGGAAAGATCTATGTGATGAAAATGAGAAAAAATATAGATAATGACCCGGAGGGTCATTATTAATATCAACTACTAAAAGAACTTTCATCTATAAAAGTAAAGAATTAGGATGTACCTAAAGCCTCAAACAGGTGAGGATATTTGGTTTGTATATTGAACTCGATCTCCCAAGTAGCCTCCTCTAAAAGTTTGTGCCTCCACTAAACCTTAACTAAAATAATCTATCTAGTTTGCAACCGTCTAACCTCATTAGCTAATATGAACACCTACTACTCTACGAAAGTGAACTTCTTATTCAACTGAACTAAGTCCCATCTGAGCACATAAGATGTATCTAGAATGTACAGCTACAACATAGGAACATGGAAAATTTGATGTATAGTAGAACAATTTGGGGGTAAGGATAACTCAAATGCCACCTATCCAACTATGTAAAGGATCTCAAAAGGTCCAATATATCTGGGGCTGAGCTTAACTTTCCTTCTAAAACTCATCACACCCTTCATGGGTGATACTCGGAGGAATACCCAATCAATAACTCCAATTTTCAAGGCATGAAGTCTATGATTTTCATAATCCTTCAAATTAGTCTGAGATGCCCTTAACCTATCCTGAATTACCTTTACTCTATCCAATAACTCCAGAAGCAAGTCCTTACCATGGGGCTTAATCTCGGAGGTCTAAAACCACCCAAACGAAGAACAACATCACCTACCATACAAAGACTTAAAAGGAGCCATATCAATACTTTAATGTTTGCTATTATTATATGCGAACTCTTCTAAAGATAAGTGATTCTCCCACTGACCTCCAAAATCTATAAAATATTCTGGGTGCATATTCTCGAGAACCAGGATAGTCAGCTCCAATTGCCCGTCAGTCTAAGGATTGAAAGTTGTACTAAGATCTACCTAAGTACCTAACTCCTTCTGGAAATCTGTCCAAAAATTAAAAGTGAAAACTTAGCCCCGATTTGAAATAATTGATATAAGCACAACATACAAATGGACTATCTCATGAACATAGATATATGTTAATCTTTTGGCACTGAAGGATATATGAATAAGAAGGAAATATGCAAATTTGGTCAATAAATGAATAATAACCTAAATTCCATCAGAACCATGGAGGTGTAAGGGAAACCACTAACAAAGTCCATAGTAATCCACACCTATTTCCACTCGAGAATGGCAAATCTTTAAATCTAGAGACAAGGTCTCTAATGCTCGACCTTCACCTATTGACAACATAGGAAATGAATTACAAAGTATGCCACATCGATCTTCATACCACTCCACCAATAATGTTTCCTTAAATCTCTATACATCTTAGCTATACTAGGGTGAATGGAATATCTGGAGCTATGAGCCTCACCAAAAATCAATTGAATCATGTCACCAATCCTAAAAACACAAATTCAAACATCAAATCTAAAGATACCTTAGGAATCTATGCTATCCTTCTTGGACTGAGTACTCAACATTGGATCAAGGATGATGTTAAGTCTCATATCCTTAAACTAACGACTCTAAATCTACTCAAATACAGAAGACCTTACCTCAACACTAGCAAGAATCCTCTTAGGTTTGAAATATCATGTCACTCAATAAAGTTTGCTAAGGAGTGGATGTACTGAGCCAATGGCCTCTAAGACACAGAGATAGAAACCAAGCTACACATACTCACTGCCTTTCGGCTTAAGGTGTCTGCTACCATATTTACATTACTAGGATGATACAAAATAGAGATGTCATAATACTTAAGAAACTCCATCCATCTGCACTTTCAAAAATAAAGCTCTCTCTGGTAATAAGATATTGAAGAGAATGATGATCCACAAAGATCTTACAATGCACATCATAAGGATAATGTCTCCAAATCTTAAGTGCAAACACTATCGCTGCTAACTCTAATTCATGAGTGGGATAGTTTAACTCATGCACCTTCAGCTGCCTCGGCACATTGGAAATAACTCGCCCTTACTGCATCAACACAAAACTAAAACCAACACCCGAAGCATCATAATATATGATGAATCCCTCACCCTCAATAATAAAATGAAAAGATGAGCTGAGGTGAGAATTCCTTTGAGCTTCCAAAGCTCGACTCATACTCTTCGGACCATAGAAAAAGAACTTATTCCTAAATGAATATAATCATTGGCACTTTAATAGTTGCAAAACTCTGAACGAACCATCTATAGAAACCATCCAAACTAATATAGCTACGAACCTCAAATGGAGATGTAGATATGGCTAAATGACGCATAACCTCAATCTTTGTTGGATCTACCATAATCCATTCCTTAGACACCACATGCTAAAAAATGTCACTGACTCAAGGAAAAACTCATACTTATAGAAATTTGTAAGAAGCCTATGATCTCTAAAATTCTGGAGCATAATCCATAAATATTTCATATGTTCCTCCCTACTTCTCAAGTACATAAGGATGTTGTCGATTAACACAATCATTAAGGAATCAAAATAATGCCTACATATGTGGTTAATCAAAGCCATAAATTCAGTTAAAGAGTTTGGTTAACCCAAGATATCACTAAGAACTCATGATGGCCATAACAGGTCCTAAAGTTTTTCATTGGGATATTCAAAGCCCGAATCCTCAACTAATTGTAATAAAATCTCAAGTCAATATTAGAGAACATCACTGCACCCTGAAGCAAGTTAAATAAATCATCAGTCAGAGCCATAGGATACCTATTCTTCACTATTACCTTATTACGTTGCATATAATCAATACATATATAAAAGGAACTATCTTTCTTCTTCAAGAAAAAAATAGGAGCTCCTAAGGTTGAACAATTGATCTAATGAAATCCTTACCAATAAGATCCTAAAGATGAGAATTCAGCTTCTTAAGCTCAACAAGAGCCATACGGTAAGGTGCTATGAAATAGGTTGGGTGCGCAACTAAAGATCAATAACAACCTCAGTATCATGCTCTGGAGTAAGACTAGGTAGGCTGGTTTGGAAAATATTAGGAAACTCAAGAGCTATAGAAACTGAGGCAAGCAATGGATTCTCCATACTAACATCACAAATATAAGAGAAATAAGACTAGTAACTCCTCAAAATAAGTCTCCTACCCCAAATAAAAGAAATAATCCTTGTCGGCTTATAGGTAATAACTCTTATCCACACAACTGGGGTATGTCGGGCATGGCTAAGGTAACGGTCTTGGCAAAATAATCCAAGACTGCATGATAGTAGGATAACTAGTCCATGCCTAGAATTACATCAAAATCCACCAAGTCTAATATAATAAGATTTTCCTGAGTATCGAAGTCTCGATCAGTCATAACACATGATCTATAAAATCGATCCACTTCTAAATAATCAACCATGAGAGTAGATGAACATAATGACATATATAAAGAGTCATAAGATAACTTTAACTGCGAGGCATAATAAGAATATACATATAATAAGTTAATCATGGATTAAATAAACAAAATATGGTTGATGGCATACCAAAATTGTACTTGTGATAATAGTATCCAAAGACTCAGGGTTTGGTCTAGTAGGTACAGCATACAACTGACCACGCTCACCACCCTACCTGGCTCCTAATCGATCTCTTGTCCTACCAGCCCGAGAACTTTTATGAGCACCCTGGGGACCATCCCTACGACTATGCATATGTAATGTCCTAATTTTTTATGCCCTTGAAATTTTTTTGAGTTTTGAGCTCACTTTATTAGATACGACTCACCCTACGAGTCATAGGGTGTCTTGACGGGTCAAGTGACCCTAGTCGTAAGGTTTCCAGTGAATGGTTTTTGAGTTTCTATCTTAGATACAACTCAAAGGTATATGTCATAAAGACTCATGATGAGTCTTTGGGATAGAATTATAACCAAATTAGAAATTTAGTGTCGAAGTTCTGCTCTGAGTACGAGTAGGTCACCATGAGCCGTAAGACTTGTTATGAGTCATTGGGTGCAAATCATAGGATGTCTAGTGCTTACCCAATTTGGTTCTATATTAATTACAACTTGAACCTATGAGTTGTTAGGTCTCATTATGAGTGGTTCCAGTGAGTAGTAGGGTCAACAGTGTGTGGGGGTCCTACAGACTGTCTTGATTATGACTCATGGTGATAAGTCGTAAAAAGAGACTCTGAGTCACTAATTGATTTGTAGTCAAGGGAGACACTTTTTTAGATTTTAAGTTAAGGGCATTTTTGATGTTTTCCCTCTTACCCAAACTAAAACCCATGTCTTATAACACCTTTAGGATGTCATTAGCACTCAAAAACAATTACAGTGACTTCTTAAACACTCCAAAAGGCTCTCTAAATTCTCACAAGCAAGTCAAGCTAGGCTTTCATCAAGTTTGTCAACTAAGGGCTCAAGAGTCAATTTCTCTCCAAATTTCTAAGTATTTAATGTATGTTACTATTCCCTCATTGTTTGTGAGATATTTATGATGGTTTTGATACAAGGGTTTATGGTTTTTGAATATTTATGAATTAAATAATGTTTCTCATCATTTATATATTATTTTTATGCTTTAATTAATGTTTTAAATATGTGGGTGCATGGGTATGGTGAATGATCTAGAGAATTGTGATTTTCCCAAACTTGTGACTTTTGAAGTGGTTATGACCCCAACCCCATTATGTGAAATTGATTTTAATTATGAGAAATTTAGGAATTTGTAAAATTGAACTAGTATTGAACTATTTCATGATATAAAGAGGTATTTGAAATACAATGGTATAATTTAATGAACAAAGGGAGTCGATGTTTCCCCCACCTTGTATTAATGAACAAAGGGAGTTGCTCTCCCCAAGGTACTGGAAATTGTTTTGGCATGTTGTTTTCACCTTACAAGTGTAGTTGGTATGAGATACCAACAATATATACCTAAATGTGTATTCTTTTTCAATGAATGGGATTGTGTGATAAATATTTTAATTGGGCTTTAATGGGGGTTGTGTTGCTGAGTAGTGAAAGTGAAGGTTCGAGTGACCAATACTGTAAAATGCATTTGCTAATGTAGGGGTCAAAGTGACCAGGGAGGTTCGACTCCCCCTCATTATTATTTCATGATTTGGGAGGTTTGAGTTACCCATAAATCATTACATGATCGGTCGCTTAAGTCACCTAGTATATGATTGGGAGGTTCGAGTCCCTTGTGCATATATATGAGATTATTCTCTGTTTTGTATGCACTGGGGCCCAACCAGGGGTGAGAGATGAGGTCCATATAGCCCGTGGGTACATAATACAGTCTAGGTAAATAACCCAGGATAAAGTTGTAAGGTGAATTTTAAGCCTTGTTCCCTATCCCGGAATGTGATATATATATATATATATAAATATGTTACGCATTTTATTTTGCGCATTGGTCTTAAATGATTTTGAATTGTTGATCGTGTCATTATGTTAACCTTATCCCCGAGTTGCATTCTAGCGTTCACCTTGCTAACCTTCTTAGAATGTTGTATCCTTACGCGATGTAGGAGTAAGTCATCCTTCTACTTCTCCTGCTCTGTGATTACTAGTCGGGATCATCTCGTGAGTTGGCCTCGAAGTGGTGACCTTTCATACATAGAAAGTATACATTTCATGTTTTGTTCTGTTATGTCACAGACTATTTAGATTTGTTTTAGCAATTATCGGGGGCATGTCCCGACACTTTATTCATATTCAGTTTTGGTTTATTATGTAGAAGAATTTGTTTAAACTACTGTGGTTATTGGGCGATGTTGGTCTGTCGTCGGTTATAGACATGCATTAAAATTTTCTTAAACTATCGTAGGTTATCTTATTATATATTTGGAATTTATCCAACATTGGTGTGTGTTGTTTTTGGTTTGGTTAGGTGCAGAGAGTGATCTCCGATCCATGTTGGACATGAGATACCCATCACTGTCAGGCCCTGGTTTGGATCATGACAACATACCACCTCTAGCTGGGGGAGAAACTACCCAAATCAGTGGAACATTATGAGCTGAAGCAATAATAGCTCCACACTGGGGCACTCTTTCGAGAAATGGCCAAAGGCCCTATAACCACAAAATGCCCGATGCACTGCACTGCAACCAGAAAGTCTAGATAACCCACAAAAAACACCACGACAAGAATAACAAGAAGCTGCAACCTTTAGAGGATGACCACTACTTTTGCTAGGATGATCATTGTAACTAGACTTGCCTCCTTCGGTAATTTGAAGTGTGTCCTAAATGGGCCTACTAGACTGACACTAACGTTGATATAACTGATGAGGAGGGTACCTATCCTAAAAATCATTACCTCTAAACTATAAGCCACTACTGCTCCTATTAAAACTACCCTGATATCATGGCCTCTTATTGCTTACCCCTTGGGATTTGTGATGCATCTCCACGATAACCTAAGCCTGATAAAAAAACTCAGCGAAAGACCTACACATAACAGCCAAACTCTATGTAAACATGAGAAGAGGGAATCTCAATTCCTGAATAAAGCACCATACCCTCTCATACTCGATAGTTATAATAGATCTAATATGCTTAACCAAATCAAAAAATAAGCCTCACACTACAAAACAGTCATGGAGCCTTACGCCAAGCTCTAGAATTGATCCCTTAAACAATCCCTAAGACTACGAGGCACACACTTCTCTAAAGAGATCTCAGAGAATTGAGTCCATGTCAATTAGAGAGATCCAATTGGCCTAGAATCAAGATGTCTTCTCCACCAATGTATATCTGCCAAGTCTAATTGAAAAGTAATGTAATCCACACCACAAGTCTCAACTAGGCCCAATTATGACGTCTATTCTTACAAGCAATCAAGAACTCATGATCATCCTCGCTCGGTGCACTATAAAATCTAGGTAGAGCCAATCTTAAGAATTTAGCAAGCATATTTTACTCCTTAATAGACACAACATACTTGAAAGCCATCGGTTGAGCAACCACCAGTGTAGGAGTGATCTCAACTCTACGTGCCATAGTAAAAGGTTGTGCCCCTGCCTTAATACCAATCTGATCTGTAGACTGTGCACCATCAGGAGGTGTACCACTAACTAATCCTAAGATTTGAACCAACACATCCCTGAGTACTGAAGAAGAAATAAACTCTAGTGGAACCCGGGTTGGTCCTTAGTGCACCACTTAATAGGGGGAAAGTATCTATGGATCGATGGCGACCAGGGTTTAGTAAAGGCCCTCTATCTTGTCCCCTGATTGGGGATACACACTTAGGATGTTGACCTCTAGGTTCTCCATGAACAATGATAAGATCCCTAGGCTCAGACTCACGACCCTCATCTCTTATAGCTATCACGTGTCCTAGTCATCTATGAAAGAGTGAAATCAAAGAAATCCTTAGAAATAAACTTAGGCTCATAGCACAAAATGAGTGAAGAACTCCAAAGAATGTCCTATAGTCTCCTAAAGATAAGAAACAAACGTCATTGTTCCAATCCACGGGACTCTACTAGACACTTAATCTTGTACCAACAACACTGGAGAACCTAGGCTCTAATACCAATTTGTCACAACCCAATTTATGAGTCATGATGTCACCTACTTTACCCTACCAGTAGGTAAGCCAAACTGTAGACCAGATATATAAGCAATGGGCTAATAGATAGAAAAAGGCGTAAAAACCAAAAAATTACAAGTAAAGACTTACAATAATAATCAAGTATTAATAATAGTCTCAAACATAGATAGTGCATCAATAACCATCCCACAACTTAGTAGTTTCTGTACAAGAGCCACTAGCAAAAAAAAATACAAGTACTTTAATAGTCACTATACATCTGTCTCAAATAGTCAATGACTAGACATATATAGTAGAAGGAAAAAGGGGAAACTCCAACTCCGAGAGCTTACTGACACAGAAAGAATGAGCGCCAAGTCATGTTGGGCGTCTTATGTCCAATCGGAACCAGAGACCACCATCAATACCCAACTAGAGTGGCCCTGTACCCTATGTCAGATGAATTCTGAACATATAACAAGATAAGGCAACAATAATTGAAAAACATTTAATAGAGTCCATAACAATAACCAACCAAATATCAAACCTAATATCCAACTAATGTCAACCGCAATGCCAAAACCAAAACCAAGGCTGACACCCATACTGACACCACCCATTCCCATAGTAGTCCGAAAAAGACTCTATCCAAAAATAAAGAACATCCGATCGGGACATGCCCTCGAACATAGATAAAACTAAAGTCCAAGAAACAAAGATAAATGAAAGAAGTACATAGCGTGAAATGAAGTCTTTTGGAGTATGAAAGCTCACCACTTTAGTATCACATAAAGTTTTCCCAAAATCCAAGTCACTGAGAAGGAGTAGTATGGTTGGTTACGACATTGCGTAGGGATACAACGCCCGAAGATGGTTAGTGGAATGAACGCTAGCATGTACCAAGGAATATGTATAAAATAATGCCATTATTAAAAAAAAGTAAATAACCATATGTAATCACACACACACACATATATATAGATAATCATGTCGGGAAAGGGAACCTGGTTTACCATGCATTTAAAACCTTTAACCTAGGTTGTGTATCTTTGCCATCCTAAAATAACCCATGGGTTATATGAGTTTAGCTCCACCTGCTGAAAGGGCCCCGATATGTCTAATATGCATAAACTGGAGAAAAACCTGAGATGACTAGTACATCTCCCAAAATATAAGTAAGACATAATTCACAGGATCACCAAGACCAAACCTCACATCGGCAAACATGAGTTTTCAGCTTTGGTCCCCCCGAGACCTTAACCTTTCATAACTTTACTAACACATCCCTCTTTAAGACCATATTAAAACCATTCACACATAACAAACCATTTACCATGGATTCTTTTTAATTAGGCGTTAACCATTGGTATCGTCATAACAAAATTAGAGCTTGCACGTCTATCCATTTATGCCATACCAAAGCCATAAATCAATTTGACTTCAAAGTTTCCAATTGAACCAATACCATGGCCACCAAGGCCTTTCCAATCCATTTAAAATGATTAAATGTTGAGGGCATTACCATATTATGAAATGCAAAGTTTTAAAGGATAGTCACACTATGTGACAAAATTATTCTCATTGGAATTTTACCAAATATGTTGAGGGCATATAGTTTCCAAAAACCAATACCAAGTATCAATTGACCATTCCCATGCAACTAAATGTTGAAACCATTATTATAACATGAAAAACCATAAGAAAAACATGGTAAAACATTATCCAACCATGATCAACCAAAACCCCCAACATCTATTTCAAAACCAAAATAGTACCATAATAATACTTTGTAAACCATTCATTAAAACATGCTTTTAGTTGAGCTAACAATGATGGAGGTGTAACATGCCTTAGAAACTAAGGAAGAAGGAGAGAAACCACCCTTTAGAGCCATAATTTATTGCCATGAAGAAACCCTAGCCTTTTCTTGAACTAAGAGCTTGAGAGAGATTTTAAGAGATTTTTTAGAGTGTTTGATTTAGAATAATAGGTTAATAAAGTCCATGAAGAGGTTTTATGTCGTGGGGTTAAGAGGAGTTAAGATGGGAAATGTCTAGAATACCCCCAACTTAAAACTATAAAATCACCGTAGGTGGGTACGAGTTGACCCTCCAATCCTTCACTATAACTTACGACTGGTACCATCCAACCGTAACTAGAACAGAAGGCTGGACACGCACACACTGTCCTACATATGAATCCACTGCCCTAACTCATGACCAGACCTTATACCTAGTATGGGCCACTCGTACCAAAGACAGAATACAAAGGGGTTGACACTGGACAACATACGACTAGACTATATCACTCGAACCCTAACCTCAAAGCTATTAGTGATCCACTCATACTCAGAGCCAAGTCAAGTTACTATGTTTTATATAAAGTGAAGGATCCACCCAACGACCCATCACCAAACCATACAACCCATCACTACCAAACTATACCCACAGCCGAAACCCAATCCCCACTCACTTGAATCCTTACGAGTTGGGTTACCAGACCCGTACACACATTATACCATTCATATGATAAGTCATTACAAGAACAATGAGCTCAAAAATCAGGAAATTTACAAGGGCCAAAATCCATGGTGGTTTAATTCTCCCCCACTTGGATCATTCATCCTTGAATAATGGAACAGGTAATACAAGCACAATTTGAACTCCACACACCTCTATTCTTACCTTTAACTAAGTTAGAAAACAAAGATGCAAGGAAATCACTATGGAGCCATCCCAATGCTAGAGTGGCAACTATTATTTTAAGCAAACTATATAAGAAGAAAATGCTCTATCCAACAACCACCATAGTCAATCACGCAAGCCCAAAGCATATCATTTAATATTTGAATAGTCCTTTTTGCATGCCCATCCAACTATGGGTGAAAAGTAGTACTCAGACTCACCTTAGTCCCCAACCTTTTCTGAAATGACCGCTAAAAGTGTGATGAAAACTGCGTGCCATGATCGTAGATGATAGAATTAGGAACCCCATGCAACTTCCCAATTTCTTGGAGGTATAACTTTGTGTAATCCTCTGCCCAAATATTAGTCATCACTAGAAAGAATTGAGCCAACTTTGTCATCCTATCCACAATGACCCAAACCAAGTCAAACTAATTCAGAGACTGAGGAAGACAAGTAACTAAATCCATATTGATCACTTCCTATTTCAACACAGGCAACTCAATCTCTTGATATAATCCTCCAGGCTTCATTTTCTCAACTGTAACTTGTTGGCACACCATGAATATAGCCACAAAACTAGCCACATCCCTCTTTATATTATTCCACCAATATATCTTCTTAAGTTCATGATACATTTTCGTCAAACTAGGATGAACAATATAGAATTATGCATGCACCTTAGCCAAGATTATCTCCCATAAACCATCAATATCAAGAACACATAACCTCTTTTGGTACCACAAGGTATGTGGTACCATCACCACTAATTTCAAGACATGATCTAACATTTGTTTCTTCTTGATTTCAGCACCAAGAGATGACTACGCCACTTCTTGCACAAACATCCCACCATTCTCAAAGTCAAAGCAGTGAACTCCAAGGTTAGACAAATGGTGAATATCCTTCACCAACTCATGCTTTTCCAAATCCATATGAGCTAGACTCCCCATGGATAACCTTCTAACAGAATCAGCAACCACATTAGATTTACCTGAATGGTAGTAAGGACTCATGTATAGATCTTGAGATGCTCAAGCCATCTTCTTTGCCTGAAGTTGAGCTTTTTCTGAGTAAATACATACTGTAGGCTCTTATGATCTAAAAAGATATCCACATTCAATCCATAAAAATAGTGACACCATATTTTCAATGCAAATACCACAACTAACAATTCTAAACATGAGTTGGATAATTTTTCTCATGCACCTTCAAATATCTAGAGGAGTAAGCTATCATTTTTTGATGATACACAAGACTCAACTAAGCCCCACACGGGATGCATCACAATATACCACAAATCCATCAATGCCTTCATGCAAAGTCAAGACCGAAGCTGAAGTTAGGTTCTTCATCAGATTTCAAAACAACCCTCACAAGCATCAAACCACAAGAACTTTACCTTTTTCTTAATCAACTTAGTCAATGGGGAAGCTATAGAATAAAAACTCTCCACAAACCTCCTGTAGTAGCTAGATAAACCCAAGAAGATCTGAATATCGATGGGAGTTGTGGATCTAGGACACTTCTTAACCATGTCAACTTTCTGTGAATCCACCATGATCCCTTCACTAGAAATGACATGACCCAGAAAAATGATAGTGTTCAACCAGAATTTATATTTTGAAAACTTGCATACAACTTCTCTTTTTTCAGGGTCTGCAATACAATGTGGAGGTGATCAGCATCATCCACCTCGGTCTTAGAGTACACCAGAATGTCCTTAATGAACACTATGATGAATAAATATAGAAACTGATGAAAGACCCTATTCATCAAATTCCTGAATGTCGTTGAGACATTGATCAATCCAAAAGACATAACCAAAAACTCAAAATGCCTTCATGCAAAGTCAAGACCGAAGCTGAAGTTAGCTTCTTCATCAGATTTCAAAACAACCCTCACAAGCATCAAACCACAGGAACTTTACCTTTTTCTTAATCAACTTAGTCAATGGGGAAGCTATAGAATAAAAACTCTCCACAAACCTCCTGTAGTAGCTAGATAAACCTAAGAAGATCTGAATATCGATGGGAGTTGTGGATCTAGGACACTTCTTAACCATGTCAACTTTCTGTGAATCCACTATGATCCCTTCACTAGAAATGACATGACCCAGAAAAATGATAGTGTTTAACCAGAATTTATATTTTGAAAACTTGCATACAACTTCTCTTCTTTCAGGGTCTGCAATACAATGTGAAGGTGATCAGCATCATCCACCTCGGTCTTAGAGTACACCAGAATGTCCTTAATGAACACTATGATGAATAAATATAAAAACTGATGAAAGACCCTATTCATCAAATTCCTGAATGTCGTTGAGACATTGATCAATCCAAAAGACATAACCAAAAACTCAAAATGCCCATAATGAGTACGAAAAGCAGTATTAGGGAAATTTGCCTCCGTTATCCTTAACTGATGAAACATAAATCGAAGATCAACCTTGGAGATAAATTTAGCACCTTGCTGCTGATCACACAAATTATCTAACCTTGGAAGATGATATTTATTCTTTGTCGTGACCTTATTAAACTATCGGTAATCAATGCACATCTTAAGGGAACCATCCTTCTTACACACATATAACATTGATCCACCCCATGAGGACACATTAGGATAGATAAAACCCTTGTATAAAATATCCTTGAGTTGCTTCAACTCTGCTGGAGCCACTCTTTATTGGGGAATAGAGATTGGATGAGTGTCTGAAATGAGATCAATCCCAAACTCAATCTCTCTTTCAGGAGGAACACCAGTAAAATTATCACGGAAGACCTCAAGAAATTTATTTACCACTGGGTCAGAATGTAAAGAAGTACACTCTAAGTTAAAATCTTTAACCCAAACTAGATGATTGAGACACCCCTTAGAGATTAATCTCCGAGGTCTAATATATGATATGAAATTCCCCTTAGGAGCTAGCGAACCACCCTCTAACCTTATAAGTACAACAATCTAAAAAAGCATAGCATGAGTGCACCCAATCCATCCCCAATATGACATCAAAATAAACCATGTCTAATTCAAATAGATCAACCAAAGTTTCCTAACCACCCACAAATACCACACAACCCCTACAAACTATAGTAGCTACCACAGAATCACCCACCGGGGTAGAAATAAAAAAAGGGTTCAAAACACACTAAGGACCAAAACCAAAATGCACATCCACAAATGGGGTCACATAAAATAGAAGGGACCTTGGATCAAGTAAATAGTACAAATCATGAAAAAAGATTTTCAACATACCTATCACAATATCAGGTGGTACCTCGGACTCCTGGCGGGTAGTGAAAGCATATAGACGGTTCCAACCAATGCCAAAACTAGAAGGTGCACCCTTTATTGCTACAGCTGATAAAGAGAAAACTAGAAGCTTTATCACCACTGAAGCAACCTTGGCCATGAGATAGTTCTTAATCATGTGCCCTTGCTGACCACAACTGAAGCACTTATCCCTTCCTACATCATAAAAACCCTGATGTAATCTACCATAAAATTTGTAGGAAGGATATGATGGAGATAACTTGGTCCTACTAGCCTGAGATTTAGCACACTATTCCCTATACTTATTGCCACCATAGAAACTCCTATCACCCGACGACTTTGGAAAGGGAGCAC
The DNA here is from genome assembly GCA_030864215.1 of Capsicum pubescens. Lineage (NCBI taxonomy): Eukaryota > Viridiplantae > Streptophyta > Magnoliopsida > Solanales > Solanaceae > Capsicum > Capsicum pubescens. The sequence goes on from CM061542.1 coordinate 103,775,000, forward strand.
TAGTCATCGAGTAAGGCCTAGCATTGCCCCACTACTTTTTGGGCCACTTTTCACAATCCCTACCACTCTATTATTTGCTACTACCCTACTCAAAATATCTAAACTTCTTGCCCTGCCTCTCTACTATCTCAACCTATATCCTCTTCTCTTTCTCTCTTATTTCATGTATACAACCAACCTGGAGATATCCATGTCCTTGTTCAAAAAGGCTGCCTTAATCTCCAAAATCAAGTCTCTAGAAAACCCAGAAGCAAACTTTCTCATTCTATACCTCATGCTAGAAGCTAACTCCAAAGCATATCGAGATAACTGGTGAAACTTCAAGGCATACTCCTTGACAAATATCATATCTTGCCTCAAATTAACAAACTCTTCTGCCTTTTCTTTACTCAGCCCTTGAGGAAAGAAACTATTAAGTAAATCATTATAAAAATCATCCCATAGAGATGAGTCAACATCGTCACCCCTTTCTTGATCTTATTTCTCATACCAATTATACACCACATCATTCAACTGGTGCGCAGAAAAATCCATGCCATCCATATTCATGGCATGCATTACACAAAAGATCTTTTCCATATCATACAGAAAACCCAGAGGATCTTCCACTACCTTAACACCAATAAAGGTTGGAGGATTTAACCTTATGAACTGGCCAACCCTTGTTGCATCAGAAGATAGAGTAACAAAAGCAACACACTCAGTCTTAGAAGTTACAAAATGTGACAACATATAAATAGACTAACAAAACTCAGCTTGAAGAGCTCGAGGAGGATATAGGGAACCAATGGAACTCCAAGAAGGCAATCAGACACTAGACCCCTAGACTGAGTTTGAAACCAATAATTAGAATGGGTCCCATCAATATTATCCTCAAGTAAGACAGAGGAGTTTCTGTGAGATACAGATCAATGAGGAGGCATGATCTTAAAAGCGAACAAATACGAGTTAGTGGAGAATTCAGGACCTTAGACTCTATAGCTTGAAAATAGAATACAAGAAAGACAAATATTCTTTAATTCCTTATTTCCACTCCCTTATGAGTGTGGCATACTACACACCCTTAAAACAAACTCTACTTGACATGACTTTGTGAACTCCCAATTGACTGTAAATCTAGGGCTATGATACCAATCTAACATAGTTCAAACCAGGGCCTAGTCGTATCGAGCATATCAAGTCCAAAAAAAATTGGAGACTACCCATAATACCCAACCATAACCACTCTGTACTTTATGTTGGATTAATTCTAAACATATAATAAGATAAGAAAACAATAATTGAAAAACATTTAATAGATTCCATAACCATAACCAAAAAATATCCAACCAAATATCCAATCAATGTCAACCCCAATGCCAATACCACTACCAAGTCTTTTAAATTAGGCATTAACCATCGGTATCCTCATACAAAAGTTAAAGCTTACAAATCTATTCATTTATGCCATACCAAAGACATTAAACCAATTTGACTTCAAAGTTTCCACTTGAACCAATACCATGGTCACCGAAGACTTTTCACCATGGTCACCGAGGCCTTTCCAATGCATTTAAAACCATCAGAATAAATTTAAGTTCTAATACCATATTATGGAATGTAAATGTTTAAAGGACAGTCAAACAATGTGAAAAAATTATTTTCATTGGCATTTTAACAAACATATTGACGGAATATAGTTTCTAAAAACCAAAATCAAGTTTCAATTGACCATTCTCATGAAACCACATGTTCAAGCCATAATTATAACATGAAAACCATATGTAAAACATGGGAAAACATTATCAAATCATAAGCAAACAAAACCCCCAACATCTATTTCAAAAGTAAAACAATACCACAATAATACCATCAAAACCATTTAATAAAATGTGCTTTTAGTTGAACTAACAGTGAGAGAGAAGTAACATGTCTTAGACACCAAGGAAGACAAGGAGAAACCACCCTTTAAAACCTTCACTGATTGCCTTGAATAAACCCTAGCCTTTTCTTGAACCAAGCTCCTGAGAGATATTTTAAAAGATTTTTAAGAGTGTTTGATTTTGAATAATATGTTAATGAAGCACCAAAAGTGGTTTTATGTCATTGGTTCAAAATGAGTTATGAGGGAAAATGTCTAGAATATCCCAACTTAAAACTGTAAAATCACCGTAGGTAGGTATAAGTTGACCCTCCAACCCGTCACCACAACTTATGATAGGTACAGTCTAGTCGTAACCAGAATAAAGGCTGAACACCCACACATTGTCCACCATACAAATCCACTACCCTAACTCAGGCCCAGACTATACGACTCGTATAGTGTCACGACCTGAGGCTTCCCCCTAGTTGCAATATGGTGCTTAAGGACAAAACTGACCCCAACCAAACCCATGGTTTGGTACCTCCTATGAGCACTAAACAAAATGATGATAAATCCAAACAACACGTGTAAAAATTAAACCAATCAGATACAATCAATCTGAATACTGAAATATATAAATGCCATATCTGAAAACCAAACTATTTGTCAGAAACATTTAGCAATAATTGAAAATAATGACTTTCTAACTGTCTTAAAGTTTCTAAGAATCATGGCGAGTTGATGGGACAAATCTTCAACTAACTACAACTGACAGAATCATAGAGAGATGCAAAAAACAACTGAAATAACATAGGACATCTTTGATGAATAAGGACTTACCACTACTACTGCGGGAACCTATTTAACTGTCCAAGAGCAATTGGAAAACTGAGCATCCAAACATATATTGTAAGACAACATAGCACAATAGAAAACATGTGGTTAGTACTTGGAATGTACTGGTATGCGAGGTATGAATTAACTGAAATACATGCAAAACTGAGTAAAATTACTTTAAACATGTAAAACTGAATATGTAGGACTAAGTTTATTTTACACACTTTCATTATTTGAGCAATTTATATAGTTGATTGAATAAAAACTGGAAATTGACCTCTTAGTCCAATAAAGCTGAACTAATAAAGACCATACATACTGAGTAAAACTATGGTAGCTATCATATAACCGACATAAACCATGGTTAGTACCACGAAGTCCAATATAAGACCCATATTAAGGAGGGCTATTTCATCCTTGCCATCGGAGTAGAACCTAAATTGGAGTGATCACTATACTGAGACCTTTTAGGCAAGGGGAAATACTCTGTGGTGAATCCCAAAATAGTACGAAGGGACATAGTTTATGGGAAGTGAGATGCGCTGAACCCATACTTCCCTCTCGACTAAATCCTACTCCCAACTAAATGACACTAGTATTATTCATTATTTAATATAATGTGGTACTGTACTAACAAGGATCAATTGGAACTTAAAAATAGTAAATAAACACATAGGTATTGAATGTTCATAACCCGCTAGAACTGAATACTTTTTTAAAACACAATAGCAACCCTTAAAATAGTAATATGGGGTCATAGTGAGAGACCCAAAACATTAGACATTTCAATATATAAGAATAATACATGAATTTGGGCATGAAAACATATTAAAATTTGGGAAACTAGCAATTTCTCATCAAAATAATGAAATTCAAGGTAAAGCATAAAACTTGTAGTTGTAAACATAAATAAATAAAACCTTTATACCCTTTAGTTCCTTAATCATATGATAAATCAATAGTTTTAACACATTAAGATTTAGGTGTGCATTATAGCTCGAAACATGTAAATTGAACTTGAAAAGTCATGCAATTGGGCACATAGTTTGAAGGTTAACCTTGCTCAAAACCCCACATAGCTCAATAATTGAATTCTTGAAGATTTTCTTGGCTGGGAAGATTGAACTATTGATTTCTTAGGAAACAACTTGGGTTTGTTCTTGAGAAAGCAAGAAGGTTTCTTGAGAGTAGTTTTGAGTGAAAGAAGAAAATAATAGCCCTTTTGGATGTCCCAAATTGTATTAAGGATGAATTGGGTTGAGGGAAATGACTCAAATGCCCCTTCAGCACTTAAATCTAAAAGTTGTGCGGAAAAGAGCAATATGACACACCTCTCTCTCCGTGGGAGAATGAAATGTGTCACATCACTTACTTTAGGGGAGAATGCAATGCATTGTGGAGCACCTCACCATGGGAGAGAAAGGCACCACGGTCTTATAGCATTGGCTTGCTATTTCAGCTATCCAAACACGTCCTAAACCTCATTCAAATATCCCAAAACTCTCCCAAGACATCCTATTAACTTCTCTAAACATGACTCAACTCAAAAACGAATGTCTCAGGGTTGGGAAGGCCAAAATAAAATTGGTAAAGTTTAGGGGTATTGAAAATGACTAAATCCCTAATACTTAGTGAAATTTCCAAGCCTTGGTCCCATTAAGCATGCAACTACAACTGAACTGAGCTTAGGATCTTACGTGGTATTACAATATATCCCCCTAGGGAATATTCTTCCTCGAATAAGACTGGTTAGACTGAGATTACTATTACAACTGAGATAATAGGCTGAACATGTATGACATGGAATATGATTACATAACTGAGTCTGAAACATGATATATGAATTGAACTGATTTCGTGAATACATGCAATGACATGAGAATGGTCATCCAGATGAAAATGAGAATAAAAAGAGTTAATCTAAGGAAATTTTTTACCGCAAGATGAATCTGAGTTTGCGTAGAAAATATGAGGGTATTTGGTTCGTAAATTTGCTTCTGCTTCCCAAGTAGATCCCTGAATGTATTGATTCCTCCAAAGAACTTTAACTAATCGAACCTATTTATTCCTTATCCTACGAATATAACGATCAAGGATCTTAAATAAGACCTATTCATAGGAGAGGTTATCCTAAACATCCATAATTTCTAAAGGAACAAAAATAGTTGAATCACCGATGCATTTCATTAATAAGGAAACATGGAACAACAAGTTTATTGATGCCAAGTCTATAGGTAACTCAAGCTCATAAGCTACCTTTCCAAAGTGGTTCAAGATAATGTAAGGGCCAACACAGCAGGGATTGAGTTTCCCCTTCTTTCCAAATCTTTTCACTTCCTTTATAGGTAAAATCTTTAAATAGACCAAATCGCCAACCTCAAACTCAAGATCCCTTATCCTTATACCTGCATAAGATTTTTGACGGCTCTGGCTAGCTTCAGTCTCTCTCAAATCAACTGTACCTTCTTCATCGCCTTAAACACTGAATCTATCCCTATCAAAGGAGCCTCATATGCTTCAAACCAACTAATAAGAGATCTATATCTCCTTCCATAAAGTGCCTCAAACAGAGAAATCTGAATACTAGAGTGATAGCTATTATTATAGGAAAACACATTCAAAGGTAAGTGGTCATCCTAACTACCTTTAAAGTCAATAACACAAACCCTTAACATATCCTCTAATATTTGAATAGTACTCTTTATCATACTATCTGTCTGAGGATGAAAAGTTGTACTGAGATGAACTTGGGTACCAAGACCCTTTTAAAATGCCTTCCAAAAGTGAGAGGTAAATTGAGTACTTCTATCTGAAATGATAGACAACAGAATCCCATGTAACCTTACTAACTCCCTAAGATAAAGCCTGGCATAATCCTAGGCTGAGTATAAAGTATGAACTACCAAAAAATGAGCTAATTTGATCATTCTATCCATAATGACCCATATCGAATTATGCTGGCGACGCATACAAGGAAATCCTATCATAAAATCCATGTTCACCACTTCCTACTTCCAATTGGGGATGCTAAACTCCTGAAGTACACCACTAGGCCTTTGGTGCTCAACTTTAACTTGTTGAAAATTTGAACACTTAGCCCGAAACTCTGTAATATCCTTCTTCATACCATTCTACCAGTAGATTTCCCATAAATCAAGGTACAACTTAGTGTCTCCTGGGTGAATAGAGTATCATGCACCATGAACTTCTTCAAGTATTTTTGTCTCAAACCATCAACACATGGAACACATATCCTACCCTGACAACGAACTACACTATCTCCCACTTGGGAAAAAAACCTCTACTTTTTGATCTTTAACCGCCTCCTTCAACTTAACCAAACTAAGATCCCTATCTTCTTTTTTGTTCACTTCGGCAACAAATAAAGATTCCGAACCATTCTAAACCCATATACTACCTTCATTTGAATCTACCAATCGAACACCTAATCTAGTAAACTAATGAACGTCACTGACTAACTTCTTTTTATCATCATCAACATGAGCAACACTATCCATAGACAATCTACTAAGGGAATCTACCACTACATTGGCCTTGCTCGAATGATAAAACATACTCATATAATAATATTTTAACAACTCAAACCACCTTCTCTGACAAATATTTACATCTTTCTATGTGAACACATACTGTAAACTTCATATTTATTGAACACATCAACATGAACCCCATAAAGATATTGCCTCCAAATTTTAAAGGGAAACACGACAGCTGCCAATTCAAGATCATGGGTAGGATAGTTCTTTTCATAGGTTTTAAGTCATCTAGAGGTGATGGCTATGACCTTGCCTCTATGCATCGAAACAAAACCAAGATAGACTCTAGAAGAATCACATTAAACTAAAAATCCATTTGTTCTATCTGGTAGAGTCAAAATTGGGGCGAAAGTGAGTTGTCTTCTACTCTTGAAAACTCTTCTCATAAGAATCTGATCACTAAAATTTGACCTTTTTCTGTGTTAATCAGGATATTGGGGAGGCAATGGAAGAAAACCCTTTTACTAACCACCTATAATAGCCAACCAAACCTAAGAAACTCCTAATGTTTGATGGAGAGATGAGTGTAGGGCAGTTTTACACTACTTTGGTCATTTGAGGGTCAACTTAAATGCCATCACCGGAAACTATATGTTCAAGGAAATCTACTGATCTTAGCAAAAATTCACACTTACTGAACTTAGTAAACAACTAATGATCTCTGATAGTCTGCAACACCACTCTCAAATTGTATGTATGATCATTCTCTCTATGGGAATAGACAAGGATATCATCAATGAGGACTACGATGAACATGTCCAAATACTACTTTAACACCCTGTTCATCAAGTCCATGAAAGTTGTAGGGGCATTTGTTAGTCCAAAAAAAAATAACTAGAAATTCGAAGTGACCATACCGGGTTTTGAAGGCTGACTTTGGAATGTCACATTCTCTCACTCTGGGCTAATGATAGATGAATTTGAGGTCTATCTTAGAGAAGTAACTTGCACCCTGAATTTGGTCAAATAAGTGATCAAATTTTGGTAGTGGATACTTGTTCTTGATTGTGACTATGTTCAACTTCCAGTTATCAATGCATATTCTGAGGTAACAGTATTTTTTACGTACGAATAGAACTGGAGCACCTCATGGAGAAATGCTAGGCCTAATGAATCCCTTATCTAAGAGATCCTTCAACTGCCACTTCAGTTTCTTAAGCTCTGTTTGAGCAATTCTATAAAGTGGAATAGACATAGGCTGGGTAACTGGAAGGAGATCTATTCCAAAGTCAATTTCCCTTTTAGGTGAAACTCTGAGAAGATCCACGAGAAATACATTAGGAAATTCCTTTACTACTGAAATAAACTCAAGTCTTGAAGTCTCAAAATTTAAGTCTTTGACTCAGAAAAGATGGTAAATACACTCCTTAGATATCATCTTTCCTACCTTGAGATATGAAATAATCTGACCCCTAAGAACTGAAGTACTACCCCTCCATTCGATAACTGGCTCAGTAGGAAATTGGAACTAAACAATTCTATTTCTATGTTCAACTGGGGCATAGAATGAGTAGAGCCAATCCATGCCAAGAATGAATCAAAATTAATCATCTTTAACTCCATCAGATCAACCGAGATACCTTTTTGGGACACAGTGATAGAGCAATTTCTGTATACCCATATGGATACAACAGACTTATCTAGTGGGGTAGACGCTGAGAAAGGCTTTACTAATATTTCTGGATTAATACTGAAGTCTATGCATATGTAACCAGTCACAAAGGAAAGTGATTATCTAGGGTCTAGCAATGCATTAACATGAAGATGGAAGACTTGTAACATAGCCGTAACAACACCAGGAGAACTTCTTAAATACTTCCGAGTCTGGAGGGCATACAATCTATTTTGGCGAGGCCTACTAGTAATGCTGGAAATGGCACCCTTCTAAGTCAGGCGACCTACTAGCATTATTGAAGAATTTGACTGACCTTGCTGGCGGAAATCAACTCCCATTGAGACTACCGCTTGACACTTCTTTATCCTATGGTCTGGCTTGCCACACCCAAAACACACATTACTGCCTGCACGATACTTAACCGGATAGTTCCTACCATATTTCCTGTAGAACAGATTGGTACGACCACCATTTACATTACCATGAGTCTTAAAGCCTAGAATTTTATCTCGATTGTCTTGCCTGAACTTAGGCACTGGCGCGCTAGCTGAAGATGGATTTGGGGCTAAAATTTTTTGGTAGAACTAATAATGGTTACCACTTTCCGACCTAGGATGAGAAAACTTAAAACTACCTATTTTGGTTATCTTATTCTCTCTCTCTTTCTCATTAAGCTTCTCTTTCTTAATCTGTTGAGAATGAACCAAAAGTCGAGATAGTTCCAACTCCTTAATAAACATAGCAATCCTAGGCTCCTTAACCATACTATCAGATACACCAGATATGATCTTACTCATTTTGGACCTATTGTTAGCCACCATGGTCGAAGCATACCTCATCAATTTAGTGAAATTGAGAGAGAATCCTTCATGCTCATACTTTCCTGCTTCAATCTTATGAACTCTTGAACCTTAGCTTGCCTTAACTCTAGTGGGAAAAACCTATCTAAGAAAGTTATGGCAAACTTCTCCCACTCCATAGGCCCTACATCATCGCCTCAATCCTCCTTCCACTGGTTAAACCAGGTGTGAGATACTCCTTGCAATTGATATTAAACAAATTCTACACTCTAATTTAAAGAGACACCCATGATGTCTGTCACCTTCCGCACCATGTCCAGAAATTTTTGCAGATGATCCTCTATCTTGAATCCAGAAAACAAAGTGGGATTCATCCTAGTGAAATCTCGAATCCTAGCTGTAGCTATATTTTCCACTAGATTGGCTGGGGAAACACCCTTCTAGTTGTTCTGAACATCTACAAAATGGGCTACGACTATGAATGCGGCCCAAAACTCAGTGTGGGAAAAATGGTCATTCAGGGGATCTTCCTGAATAGTTGATGGAACGGGCTGATCCCCGTTCCTTATATCATTGTTCCGTATAAGAGGCATTATTTGTAAACGGAATTAAGGAAAAGTTAGAAAGAGGCATTCAACAGAGCTCATACTCTTTTGCACGACAAGAACACTAAAAGATGGGAAACTTTCCTAAAACTTCTCGTAGACTCTTTCCCATAAGTGTGGTACGCTTCAAACCCATGCATAAGACTCTACTCAAAGTGACTTTTAAAAACCCTAGGACACTTTAAAACCTTCGGCTCTGATACCAAGTTTTGTCACGACTCGAGGCTACCCCCTAGTCGCTACACGGTGCTTAAGGCCATAAGTACCCCAAGTTAACCTATGGTATAGAACCTGCTATGAGCACTTATGAAATAAAGTTAAAACAAAACAAAATATGCAAAAAGTAAACCAATAAGATACAATCAGTTTGAATACTGAAATATATAAGAGAAATATCTGAAAATCGAACTATTTGTTTAAAACAATTACCAATAACTGAAAACTGAATAACTGTCTAACTGTCTGAAAGTCTTTAAGAATCATAAGGAGTTGATGGGACAAACCCCTAACTGACTCCAACAGACAGAATCATAACGAAATGAAGAAAACAACAAAAATAACATAGAACATCCTTGATGAATGAGGACTCACCACTACTGCTATGGGAACCTGTTGAATTGTGTAAGAACGGTCGGGAAACTGAGCATCCGGACTTATGTAATAAGACAACATAGTGCAATAGAAAAGTATGTGGTCAGTGCTTGGAAAGTACTGGAATAAGAGGTAAGGACTAACTAAAATACATGCAAAACTGAGTAAAATCACTTTGAACATGTAAAGCTGAATATGTAGGATCGAGTATATTTAACACACTGTCATTATCTGAACAACTAATGCAATTTATATAACTGACTTAAAAAATAATGGAATCTGACTACTTGGTTCAATAAAGCTAAACTACAAAAGACCACCCATACTAACTGAAACTGTGGGGGCTATCATGTAACCGACATAAACCATGGTTATTACCATAAAGTCCAATATCTGACCCACGTTGAGGAGGGCTGTTCTATTCTTTCCATTAGAGTGGAACCTGAACTAGAGTGATCACTATACTGAACCAATTTGGTAAAGGGGAAGCGCTCAGTGGGGAATCCCAAAATCCTATGGGGGCACGTAGTTTCTGAAAAGTAGGATGCTCTGAATCCATACTTCCCTCTCGGTGCTAAATCATACTCCCAATTGAATGACACTAGCATTATTCATGGTTTAACATAACGTGGTACTGTACTCACAAGGATCAACTAGAACTTGAAAATAGTAAATAAACATATAGGTATTGGGTGTTCATAACCCGCTAGCACTGAATGTTTTTTAAAACACAATAGCAACCCTTAAAATAGTAATATGAAATCGTAGTAAGAGACCCAAAACATTGGACATTTCAATATATAAGCATAATACAAAAATTTGGCCATGAAAACATATTAAACTAGGGGAAACTAGAAATTTCTCATCAAAATAATGAAATTCAAGGTAAAGCATCAAACTTGTAGTTGGAAGCATGAATAAATATAACTTCTATGCCCCCTAGTTCCTTAATCACACAATAAAGCTATAGTTTCAACACATAAAGATTTAGGTATCAATTCTATCTCAAAACATGTAAATTGAACTTGAAAACTCATTCAATTAGGCACAAGGTTGAAAGGTTAACCTTGTTCAAAACCCTACATACCTCAATAATTGAATTCCTGTTGATTTTCTTGGCTTAGAATCTTAAACTATTATTTTATTGAGGAAAGAGCTTGGGTTTGTTCTTGGGAAGGAGGGAGGGTTTCTTGAGAGTAGTTTTGAGTGAAAGGTGAAAATAAGGCCCATTTTGAAAGTCCCAAATCGTGTTAAAGACGAATTGGGTTGAGGAAAATGACTCAAATGCCCCTTAGGCACTTATATCCAAAAGTTGTGCGGGAATAAATATCGTGTCTCGCCTGTTACTCCATAAGAGAAAGCAACACGCCGCATGACTTACTCTGGGGTAGAGAGCAATGCATCGCGGAGAACCTCACCATGGAAAAGAGCAACGCACAAGGGGTTTATCGCATTGTCTCTCTGTTTTAGCAATCCAAACACGTCCTAAACCTAATTCAAAAATCCGAAAGCTATCCAGAGATATCTTATTAACCTCCCTAAACATGAATCAACCCAAAAACCAATGTCTCAGGGATTAGAAGGCCAAAATAAAATCCATGAACTTTGGGGGTCTTGAAAATGACTTAGTCCCTAACACTTAGTGAAATTTTCAATCCTTGGACCCCTTAAGAATGCAACTACAACTGAACTGAGCTTAGGATCTTACGGGGTATTACAGGTGGTCCTGTCGTACCCAAGATAGAATACATAGGGGTTAAAACTGGACAACATATGACTAGACTATACCACTTGTACCCTATCTTCACGGCTCTTAGAGACCCACTCGTACTCAGATCTAAGTCAAGTTAATAAGTTTCATGTTAAGTGAAGGATCAACCCATTAACCCATCACTAAATCATACAACCCGTCACCACCAAATCGTACCCACAACAAAACCCAACCACCAATCACTGGATACCTTACGAGTTGGGTCATCTGACCCGTACCCATATTATATGACTCGTATGATGAGTTATTTAAAGACTAGTAAGCTCAAAGCTCAGGAAATTTCCAAGGTTCAAAACCAAGGATGTTTCACTTACCCAATTTACAAATTCAACTCAGCACAATCAAAACAACAGTGGTAGACACAAATACTCAGATCTGCACCAAAAAGGTACAGAAGTGTAGTACGACTATAAAAAAGAATGGGTACTCAGTAGGCATCATCGGTAGATTGAGCTAAATCATAATATAAGTACAACAACGATGTGGGATAAATAAGCTAGGTTGAGGTAAAAGGGAAAACCTGGATATAAGCCCCAACATTAAAAATAAATAATCAAAATAGATATACTATTAAAGAAAACATAAATAATACTACAAGTTTATCCCCCATAAGCTACTAAGTGCGAAAAAGTAAATAACCTAATGCGGGACTCCATAAGCCTAGAGGTGCGATCAGGAAAGTAAATAATTACGATTCTATAAATTAACCAAACATCAAGCCATAACCGTGAATTCATTTGTGCCACAACATACCATAAATAACCTCTCAATGTCGGACTTGAACAAAAAGTCGTATCATCATCATCATTTCAGAATTGAACCAAAACTTGGGTCATTAATATCAGTATATATTTTAGTACTTGAACCAAAACTCAATATGAATAAATCACCGATCTTTATACGAAATTAGAACCAACTCCCTAGTACCAAACTAGCATAAACATCAAGAATATAATTTTTTTAATTCTAAAGTAAGAAATTTAAAAATATAATACGCCCAATATGTCTACATGGAGCTAATAAGAATTTTGGCCTACAATGGGCTAGGAGGCCCACTCCAAATTTCCAAAATTTATTCTAAGGAAAATTTCAACCCTGGACTAGGATAAAATATCTAAATTTACTACAAGGTGTTAAATAAGACACAATAATCTCTAAGATAGAAATATTACCTAAACATAGACAACTAAGCCAATTACGTATAATTTACGATTCCAAAATAGTCCAAATATTACTAATTATACCAATCATACATTTAATATTTAATTACTACCCATATCTAGCATAATATCACAAATATACTATGAATTAACTCAATCCATGAGGAGGGTAAACCTAACCTACATGGACATAAAAGAAAAGCTCGACAAAATCTACTAAATCATCAATTTCCCCTTTTGAGAACTTTACTCAAGATGCCAGGATATCAAATTATAATCTACTCATCAATATGAGAATAATGATACCCATATCGCACTTTTATGTTTTGGGTCCAAGATTATGTAAAAGTCCATGTGGGGCCCATTTGTGGAATTACATTTGAAACCAACAATACGTCTCCCTATGCTTAAGGAACATTCAACCTCAAGAATGGGTAAATTTCAAGTTCAAATGATGCTACAATCAACACACCAATATTCTAGATATTTTGGGGAAATTATAAGAAATTAACCATGGAATTAATGAAAACTAAAAAAGAATTTATAGAAGAAATGAGTTATTCAAGCTTACGAACACCCCAAAATCACCTACTAATGTTTCTCTCAAGTTTTTGCACCTTCTAGAGTTCTACTCTCTTGAAAAAAGGGGGAGAAATGGGATAAAATTAGGCTAATTGGGGTATTTATTAGTACCAGGTATTAATTAAGCAAACACTGGATCGCATAAGAGGTTATCGATTAAGCGACCTAGTGCTACTTTCGCGACATTGGTGACTTCTGCACACGTGTCTTAAGAGACCATTGGCTGCTAAAGCGTCCATAGATTAAGCAACAAAGGGATTACTCAAGCAACTGCACCAATACCTGCTGAAGTTTTGGAATTTTTCCAAGTCTCCAACAACTCCTTGATATTCATTTGGAATCCCGAATACACAAACGAACTATGCTAACATATTAAATTCAATGCTTTAGAATCAATAGGGCAGTTATAGGATAGCTCTAAAGGACAAAAAATTGCAAAAATGTATAAAATCACTAGAATTAGAATACCACAACCAATTTCATCACTAACTTTAATCCTGATTATAACATATTTCAAACAAACATAATACAAAGTTCACCCTTTGATGGTAATTATGCTAAATAGCTATATTATGAACTTACAAGATCTCATTATCATTTATATTAACATAATTCACATTAAAATACACCATAGAGTCGTACAAACATAAAACACTCATAAAAGATTCATATATTAACATAATAGCACACCCGTATGGCCTTATTATATTAAATCAATGTTTTATCCCTCCAAATTCTATGCCCATAGGCCTAAGCATCATTTCTCCCATCAAATCTTTATGATACAAATGATTATTAACAACAATCTACAACTGACAAATCATAACCTTGTGGTGCAAAAAGCTGTTGCAACAAATAAGCTATACAATGAATGATACACATTCTTCTTTACATTTTAGAAGGCTAATCATCTAAAAAATAATAATTATAAGAATAATTAATAAACTACTCTTCAAACAATTACCTTGAAAATTCAACCTCACTAGTTTTACCCTTATTTACGATCTACAAGTTTACCCCAAGGGTCAATTATTCATCAAATAGTTCCTTTAAGCTTAACCCAACACCATTAATTAAGTTTTAAAGTTAAAAGACCCATCTATATTGAATTTACGGTCCCCAACTATCAACTTTCATATATTTAAACCATAATTTCATATTAGCGAGAATTTATTCACAATCTAAAATTAATTCTAGGTGAAAATATATATACGTATGAGTTTTTGTGATAAATTCAAAACCTACGGTTCTAAACCACAATTTGAAGTTTTCCATTCTAATAATTCTAGAAGATAAAAAGATTAATCAATGTTAAAAAGGAGTAAAAGTCTTACCTCAACAAAGGATTTCCGCCCAAACCAAGAGAAAATCACCCCTCTAGGACTCAAGAATAAATTTTTGAAGTTTGGGGGATGAAACCCATCAAAATAATGTTATAAAATAGAGATGTGCATATCACTATAGAGAAGATGCTATAGCGGCCTAAACGCATTATGGCACCCTCGGCCTTTTAGACCGGTAGTCTTCATTAAAACGGTCATAACTCCGTTCTCAGGAAGCGGTAAAACAAACCGTATATTACACTTCAAAGCAGACTAAGAGATCTTTAAGTTGGTTGGTATTGGAACCCCTAACTCCTTATATTTTAAGGGCAGTCTCATTTGAAGTGGACCTTGGTTTAAACTTAGATCAAAACTAAATTAGTAAGGACATTTTCAACTTAACCTTGTGCTAGATATATTGTGTGACCTTAGCACATATCAAATGCACTCTGATATTATGAATTGATTCTACTTCATATGATGAATGAGATTCGTGTACCTTTACCATAGATATTTTTAGTAATAATTAATGTAGTTGTTATAATAGATACTAATTTACAATCTGTTCATCCCTAAACTGGTATTATGTGAAGAGAAGCACAAGGTTGGAATTAGAAGGAAACTACTTTCATAGGTGCTCATGATGGACCTTACTTACCCACTTACCATTGTTTCTCAACTAAACCATAGTTATACTTGGCCTCCATTTTGATGTTTTTCAATACAAGAAGATGAAGGTCCAAACATTTACGAACGAGTTAGTTATTTCCATTATCGGTCTAAGAATGAAACCTGGAGAGTTTATGTTAAGGTAACATCTAAATTCAAAGAAAACTGAACAATGGCTACATCGAGCCCCCTATAGTAGCCCAACCTCACTATAGCGACATCACTATAACGGGTAATTATTTTGTTATAGCGACATCACTATACTAAAATGAACATCGCTATAGAGGTTTAGGAGAGGTAGAAACTTAGGAATTTTCCAAGTTTTGCCTTTTAACCACACAATACTTAGATTCTTGAAATCCCAAACTAATCCATTTACATTAAATGATACATCCAAAGTTATAGTAACCCAAACTACATTCTAAAAGTTTCTATAGGATACTATGTCCCTCATATATAATGATACAACCTTAACTTCTTCAGCGACTACACCTCAAGATACCAAATATATCTAAACCACACAACATTGAATTTTTAGTAGAACCAACCCAAGCCTGAGATTTTATCAACACTCATTCTAGGGGAAACTTTATCGAGGTTATTACATCCTAAATAATGTTATAACAAACACAACATCACCAATTACTACACTATGTTTTTCCCAAGGGACATCTACCTTATGACCCTTTTTTACCCTTCAATGATCAACGCAAAATAATAGACCATCGAGAGTACAACTACTAACTAACAGACAACTATAGGATTCATTAAAATATTAATTCTCCACCAGAACTTACATTAGTCTATTCGACCCTCAATAATCAATCTTCTATAACAACTAGCTTTTAAGTTGTCACCCAGGGACAAACTATACTTTTTAGCCTTACAACTAGCTTACAACTATTCAATTTACCAACTCCAACATACCTCAATCATTCTAGAAGCAATACTAATCAACAATTATTCCTGTAAAAATAAGAGGGATATAACTATGTACAAAAACCTCTAGTAATAAATGAAAAAGTCAAACATGTATAATTCAATATAGAAATCTTCAAAGGCAACACCCTGAACAATGACAACAAATAATAATCATGCTAGTATAAATAATGATAGTTAATACATCAAGTCAATAATAAGGAAAACAACTGTCATGGCCTGATTCACGAGTCATGATGGCACCTACTCTAACCTATCGGTAGGTCAGTCGAACCAAAGCCCAAAGCTAGATGCAATGGGCTAAGTTGGTGGAAAATGGCCTAAAATCCAAAAATCAATAGTTATAGTTTCAAATAATCATGAAATAGTCATAAATATCTAATAGAAACATAAAATTCAACAAATATCCCAAGACTCAGTAATGTCATTACAAGAGCTACTACAAAATCACTATGAGTGCTGAATATATAATACAAAAATGGGTAACTCCAACTCCAAGGGATCGCCCAAACTGCGAAATCAACTCTATATGATTGATGAATTAGGGGCGACAACTAGTACTCGGATTTGCACCAAAAAGGTACAAAAGTGTTGTATAAGTACCAAAACCATGGGTAATCAATAGGCATCATCAGCCAATAGAGATAAATTATGATATAAATATGATAAGATGCAAGATAATATAAACTAAGTCAAGATAAAAGTGGCAAACCTAGAAATAAGCTCTGACACCGTTATAAATAAACATGTAAATATGTACAAAATAATAACATAGGGATCACACCCTTTTAACTACAAGATTGGCCCCCATAAGCCAATAAGTGCAGAAAAGTAAATAACCTAACACAGGACCCTATAAGCCTGGAGGATACAATCAAGTAACCAACTATCAAATAACCTAAGTTTACCATCCGTCATACCATGACCTAATATCCATCCATCCCATATTACTCATGAACAATACTCAATGCCAAACTCAAATTAGAACTCAAAAGAATTATCATTATTATAATCAATTTTTTTCAAACATGAATCAAAATTTATATCATCAATATCATCACTAATTGTCAAACTTGAACCAAAACTCATAATTCATAACCGCAATAATGAACTATATTAGTGAGCTATTTCAATAAACTAAACTTAATAGACAATACAAATAAATCACAGTTATAAACCATCCCTTTACAAATAATTATAAACTAGACAAGGAATCATATCTCTAAGTATCAACCATAATCATGTCTATAAGCCATATTATTAGCCATATTTGGAGACCATATAAATACTAACATTCATTGGCAATATTACTAAGCCTGTCTAAAATTCATATTGATAACCATATATATAGGCCACCCATCTTATCTATAGGACATTAATCGTATCCATATGGCACATCATCTCCATGAGTAATATTATATCCATAAGCCATTACTTTAATCTATAGACCATATTTTATCTACAAGTTGAATTATGATTATGAGCCATATAACACCCATGATCCATATTATATGTATCTAGGCCAATTCGTATCTATAATCCATATTATATCTATATAAGCTTTAGCCATATTATAAATATACATAAGCCATATCATCCAAATAAGCCATTAATCTGTAATCATATGGATATCTATAGCATTAAGCATATTAATAAAATATGTTATTAATCATATTCGAAAGTCATACCCATAATCGCATGCATAAGTCATGCATCATAATTGCAAATTATATCATTAGCCACACATATGGGCAATATCATTAGCATTACTCAAAATTAGCATCAATCCCCAAATATCCAACTAACATGTATGATAACTATATTCAACTTCCTCGAGTTCAAAACCCACCATCAATAAGAGTATATTTTATTAAAAGTAGCCTAAAAGATTATCACAAGTCTTAGCCTAAGGTGGGCCGTAGGATCCCATTTATAATTCATAAAGATTCTCTTAGGAAATTTCTACCCCGAACTAGACTAAGATATCTAAGTTCATTCCTCGATGCCAAGTATGAAATAACTAGACCTAGAATATAAGTCCTCCCCAAACATGATTAACTAAGGCAATCCTACCTAGAATAAAGGTAACTAGGGGAATTTCCGTAAGCAATTAAGAAAAATTCAACCCTAACATGAGTAACTAGGCAATTTCACCGACCTTGAGTAATTAAGGAATTTCCATTCCAATTATATACCGTGAATCTCAAATCACCTAATCCATGACTAACTCTACTAGCTACTCCACACCTAAGGTTTCAAGGTAGCCTAAGGATCTAATTAACCCAAATATCCTTATTCACACTTCCAACACCTAGATCCCACCTTGTATCTACATTATATCATAATTATACAATGAGATAGCTTAAAATATTAGTTGGAATACATAACCTATGTGGGCACTAAAGAAAGCCCCAAGAATTTGCTAAATAACTTATTTCTCCATTTGAGAAGCTTTCACAAGGGGTTAAACTATGAAAATCACAACCTACTCATCAAAATTAGAATAATAATTCAAATACTAAACTTTTGTGCTTCAGATCCATATTACATAATAATCCCACATGGGGCCCATGTATGAAACACACATTTCCAAAACAAACACAATGTCCCTATATGATAAAGGAACATTTATCCTAAAAAATAGGTGAATTTCAAGCTACATTGGTTCTAAATTCAAGTCACCAAGCTTTTGGGATTTTTAGATGAGAATGGAGAAATAAACTAAAAAATAAAATCTTACCATTAATTTGAAGGAGAATTACGTTATTAATCTTTTCAAAATCTCTAAAATCACCCACCAATGTTATCCCCAATATCTCCCACTTTTTAGTGTTTAAATAAATTTGAGATTGATGAGAAATATTTAAAAAAGGGCTAAAAGAGTGTATTTATACCATTCCAAGTACACGGGTATAACATACACGACCTGTCAGTGACATACATCATATTTGGCCAAGGGTACAGAAGTCACTTACACAACATCAGTATTGCATATGCAATTCTTTAATTCCTTCTAAGGGTGTAATTCATGCGACTATAAATGTCTACTACGAGATATTTGTTGGTGCCTTGCAAATCAGAAAAACAATCAGACTCTCGAGGATGGGAGTACCAACATTAGCTATCCAAGTCTTGGCCAACCCCTTAAGGTTCATTTGGAATCCCGCATATACAACTAGACTATGCTATCCTATCAAATTAAATATTTTGGACTCAATGGCATAGTTGAAATTTACATTTGAGGTCCTTCAAGTAAAAAATGGGTCCCATATATATTTTCTATTTTTCCTAACTTTGGACAAATAGATTGAAATGAGCCAAGTATCCTTTGGACTCGGACTAAGGTCCACCTAGCCTCAAATTAACATTACGGAATTGTTGTGAAACACCTCAGATTTTTTACACTTAGAAAATTCCTTAGCTTTAATCTTACTGTCCTAATAATGACTCATCATACAAGTCATATGGTGTGGTTGTGGTTTAGGTAACCCTAGTTATAAAATGTCTAGTGGATAGTGGTTGGTTTTTTTCTCTTGGTTACTACTTGGTTGTATGAGTCATTAGGGGTGGTGATGAGTTACTAGGATAAACCTCAATCAAATAAGTAACTTAGTGACATGACTCTGCTCTTAGTGCGAGTGCCTCACTAAGAGCCATAAGGATAGGTTACAAGTGGTAGGGTTGAGTCATAAGTTACCTAATGTCTAATCACTTGGGTTCTATCTTTGATATGACTTGACCATACGAATCGTATGGTTAGTTCATGAGTGGGATTATAGAGTCATAAGTAGGACAGTGTATGCGAGTCCAACTCACTATCTAGGATACGACTCTGGCTACGAGAAATATGATGTGGTGATGAGTCAATGAGTTGACTCATAACCGAGGACGACCTCTTTACATCTTTAAAGTTGAGGGCATTCTTGATATTTCCCACTTTAAGTCCCTTTGATACCATGACTTAAAAACTTCCTTGTGACATCATTAACTCACCATTCCCAATAAAAAAAATCTCAAATTCTCTCTCAAACTCATTGTTTAAGAAAAAACTAGGGTTTTATCAAGTTAATCAATTAGGGGATTTCAAGGGTGATTTCTCTTTGTATTTTTTAGTATCAAAGGCATGTTACTCCTTCCTTATTAATGTTTTACTAAAAGTACATGTTTTAATGTATGGCTTTCATGGTATTATTATGGTTCTGAAAATAAAGATTGGGGTTTTTGAATTATCATGATTGAATAATGTTTCTCATGGTTTAATTATGGTTTTCCATTTTTTAAATATAGTTTTGAACATGTGGGTGTTTGGGTATGGTGGTGGAACTTGATAATGGTAACTTTCTCTAAACTTGTGATGTTTGATATGGTTAAATGGGCACGGATGGTTTTGAAAATTGTGTGGGGTACATGGGAATCCCCCAAGTAATTTTATTAATGGAGTATATGGGGTACATGGGAATACCTTACGTGTTGTCTAATGACATTTTTTGTAAACTATAGTCATTATGAAAATACCGCTTTATAATGTCTTAATAATTGACTCCGAGAATTGGTGGTTTGATTATGTGCTAAATAACTTAATTGGGAAATAATAGGGTTTGTGATAGCTAGCCGTAAAGGTGTGAGTCCAAAGGATGAACACTAGAAACTCATGTTTACCAACATGAAGGTTGGTCTTAGTGACCAAATGCTTGTAGGGTACACAAGAATCTCCCAAGTCAACAAATATATGTATGTATTATATAGGATGAAGGGTACATGCGAATCCTCGACGTTATATGATATCTTCAGTTTGAGAGGATACATGCACTGGGCCTATTCAAGGGGTAACATAGTATCGATATATATAGTGGGTGGATTTATGACGGTAAAAATACACAATCTAGGTTAAGATTTTAAATGCATACTTAACCTTTTTCCCTATCCCGGTATAATATATATGTAAATATGTGATTGCATATGGTTATTTGATTGGTTTTGAATGATAGAATTATTTTATCTTTATCCCAAAGTTACATGCTAGCTTTCACTCTGCTAACCATCTTTGGGTGTTGTATCCCCACGTGATAGAGGAGTCTGCCATATTTCTATTTCTCTTTCTCAGTGATGTAAATTCAGGGACAACTTTGAGTTAGATTAAAGTGGTGAGCATCCATACCCTAGAAGGCTCCATTTTATATTGTGGACTCTTTTCTATTATTTTTATTTTTTTGGTTTTAATTTTGTCTATGGTCAGGGGCATGTCTCGATTGGATATTCTTTGATTCTGATTAGAGATTTTATTGGAATACTCTGGGCATGGGCGGTGTTGGTATTGGTGTTAGCATTTATATTTGTTTTGGCATTGGGATTGATATCAGTTGGATATTTAGTTATGACTATTTTGTTATGGTTATAGACTTAAGTTATTGTCTCTAAATTTTTATTGTCCTATCTTGTTATATCTTAAAAATTCATCCAACATGGGGTTTATGGCGGTAAATGGTTTGGGAATTGGTAGTGGTCTCCAATTTTTATTAGACTTCATATACTCGACACAACTGGTACCTAGTTCAGGTCATATCAGATTGGTATAAGAGAGTAGGTTTATGTTCAGTTGGGTGTCCACAAAGTCATGTTGAGTATAGTCTTTTTTAAGGGTTTGTAATATACCATACGTATAAGGGAGAAGCTACAAGGCATTTAGGAATGTTTCTATTTATAGTCTTATGTTTTTGAGTTATGGATTCGAAAGTCTTAAAATTTTCTCTAATCCCTATTTTTTCGCTTTTCATATCATGCCTCCGAGATGATCTGAAGCTTATGGAAACTCCTTTGTCCCACTCGAGGACAACATTAATGGGGCATGTCCTAATTTTGAGGTCCAGACCCGGTCTAGGGGTCCAGTTCTTGATTGCCTTTCTAGTGTTCCACCTGCCCCCTCTAGTCCTTCTCGAGCTCCTCATGCTGATGTGATGAATGTTGAGTTTTGTCAGTCTATCTATATGTTGGCTCAGTTGGTAGTTTCTCAGTCTGAGCGTGGTGTTTCTATTACTCTATCTTCTGAGGCCATAAGGGTTAAGGTTAAGGAGGATTCATAAAGTTTCCTTGATGATATGTAAAAGATCTTTCGTGTAATGCAAGCTACTAATGTGGAGGGCATAGAATTTGTTTCCTATTAATTAAAAGATGTGTGGTGCCGATTGTATGAAGAAAGGGACCAATCAAGGGGTGAAGATGTTGAGTCAACCTTGTGGGATGATTTTTATAATGCTTTTCTGGACTACTTCTTTCTTCAAGAGTTGAGGGAGGCAAAGGCAGAAGTGTTTCTCAACCTAAAACAAGGCAAGATGTTGGTCAAGGAGTATGCCTTGATTTTCACTAGTTATCTCGGAATGCTCTGGAGTTTGTTTCTAGCATGACGGCTAGGATGAGAAAGTTCACTTTTGGGTTATGCCGAGACTTGATTTTTGAAAGTAAGGTTGCCTCATTAAACACGAACATGTACATCTCCTAGTTGAATGTGTATATGCAATAAGTTGAGAAAGAGAAGAAGAAGTAGGAAAAGATAGGGGAGAGGTAGATAAAGAAGTTTAGATTTTTTGAAAAGGATGGAGGTCAACAATAAAGTGGCAGGGATAGTGGAATGTGGTCCAAAAAGAAGTGAGGCAATTCTGGATTTTACTCATAGGCTAGTTTTCCCTACCCAAAACTGTCTGGTGATCGACGTTTCTAACGTGGCGATAATTATAGGGCATAGGGTTCCCTATCTTAGAAGCTCCATCATATGCTCCCTATAGATTTTGTGGTCGATTATATCGGGGTTTCTATGATGAAGGAAGGGACAAATGCTTGAACTGTGGTTAGCCAGGGCATATGCTTAGAAACTGTCCTATGGCCAAGGTTGCTCAGGAGTTTGAGTCATTGCCAAATTTTTGAAATACTAATTTTTGTTGAATACTGTCACTTTTTTATGACGTGTCATTTCTTGTGAAGGGATCATAGTGGATCCGTAAAAGGTTGCAGTGGTTATGAAGTGTCCTAGACCCATCACTCCAATCGATGTTTGGAGCTTCTTGTGTTTAGTTGGTTACTATAGGAGTTTTGTGGAAAGTTTTTCAACTATAGCTGCCCCATTGACTATGCTAACTTAGAAAAAGGTAAAGTTATTATGGTCTAATTCTTGTGAGGGTAGTTTTGTGAAGTTGAAGGATATGCTAACTTTGACTCTATTCTTGACTTTGCCTGAAGGCACTGATGGGTTTGTGGTCTATTGTGATGCGTCCTGTATGGGGCTCGGGTGTATTTTTATGAAGCATTGAAAGTTGATAGCTTATGCCTCTAGACAGTTAAAGATACATGAGATGAATTATTTGATTCATGACTTGGAGTTATTGGATGTGGTATTCTCACTAAGAATGTGGTGTCACTATTTGTATGGATTGCATGTGGATATCTTTTCTAATGATAAGAGCCTGCCACATGTTTTTACTTCGAAAGAACTTAATCTTAGTCAAAGAAGGTAGCATGAGCTGCTCAAAGATTATGACATGAGTCTCCCCTACCATCTAGGTAAAGCAAACATTGTTGTTGATACTCTTAGTAGGTTATCCATGGAGAGAGTAGCATATTTGAATGAGGGAAAATAAGAATTAGTGAAAGATATACTCTATTTGGCTAAACTTAAAGTTCGTCTCTTAGACTATGAGGATAGTGGTATATTTGTGCAGAAGGTGGCACAGTTATTTCTTGGTACTAAAATAAAGAAGAAACTGGTATAGGATCCTGTTTTGATGAGGATCAAGGGTGGGATAAAGGGAAGAATGTGATAGCCTTTGAGATTATTGGTGATGGTACCTTGCATTACCAAGGAAGATTATGTGTTACCGATATAGATGGACTACGAGAGAGGATCTTGGATGAGGTGCACGAGTCGTGTTACGCTATTCATCCTGGTTCAATGAAAATATATAATGATCTCAAGGAGATGTATTCGTGCAATAATATAAAGCGGGATGATGCTAGTTTTGTGGCTAAGTGCATGGTGTGCCAACAGGTAAAATTTGAGAACATGAGGCCTGGAGGATTGTATCGAGAAATTAAGTTGCCTCTGTAGAAGTGGGAGGTGATCAATATGGATTTCATTACTAATTTTCCCCGGTCTCAAAATTAGTTTGATTCGGTGTGGGTCATTGTAGATAGAATGACAAGTCTTCTCATTTCTTGCTAGAAAGGACCAATTTTTCACAAGACAATTATGCAAGGTTATACTTCCATAAGATCGTGAAGTTTCATGGGGTGCTTATTTCTATCATCTTGGATTGTGGTACGTAGTTTTCATCGCACTTTTGGCGGTCGTTGTAGAAAGTTTTATGGACTAAAGTTATTCTTAGTGCTACTTTCCACCCACAGTCGAATGTGCAAGTGTAAAGGACTATTTAGACTTTAAAGAATAAGCTTCAAGCTTGTGTGATTGACTATAATGGTAGTAGGGTTGAACATTTGCCTATTATAGAGTCAGAATATAATAAGAACTATCACTCTTGCATTGGGATGGCTCCGTTTGAGTCCTTATATGGTAGGAGGTGCAGGTCTCCTATTGGGTTGTTTGAGGTTTGTGAGGTGGAGATGTTTGGCTCGGATTTGGTTCACCAAGCTATGAAAAAGGTGAAGGAGATTTGAGATAGGCTCAAAGTTACCAAAAATCCTATGCAAATGTGAGGAGTAGGAAGTTGGAGATTAAGGTTAGGGATAGGGTATTCTTGAAGGTGTCTCCCATGAAGGGAGTGATGTGGTTTGGGAGGAAAGAAAAAGCTCAGTGTCTGGTATGTTGATCCACACTTGGTTTTAAGAAAGGTAGGTAATGTTGCATATGAGTTGGAGTTGCCCTTTAGCATGAGCTACATTCACCAAGTGTTCCATGTATCTATGCAGAGGAAGTTTGTGGGTGACCTATCACAAATTATGCCCATTAATGATATGGGTATTTTGGATTCCTTGTCCTATGAGGAAGTCCCGATTGAAATCTTGGATCAGCAAATTGATCGATTATGAACGAATGACGTAGCTTCGGTGAAGGTTCTATGGAGAAACCACAAGGTTGAAGAGGCTACTTAGGAATCCAAATATGACATGAAGTTTAAGTATCCATTCTTTTTTTCCTCTTTGAAAGATCATGCGTAAGGTATGTGTTATTCTTAACATCTTTGTTTTCAGACATTGTTAAAGGAATGATTTATTTTCTTGGCATATTTGTTTTCTAGCTTAGCTAAAGGTAACAGTATAGATGTTTGGGGGTTTAATTGTGCTAGTCGATGCCTTATCCCATTATTCGAGGATGAATGATCCAAGTAGGGGAGAATTAAAACACCCCAAATTTTTTACCTTTAGAAAATCCTGAGCTTTAGGCTCACTATACTAGTAACGACCCATCATACGAGTCGTATGGTGTGGTTTAAGGTTAGGTGACCCTAGTTGTAACGTGTCTAGTGGATGGTGGTTAGGTTTTTTGTCTTGGTTATGACTTATCATAACAATTTGTTAGGGATGGTGATGAGTCCTTAGTACAAACCTCTTTCAAATCAGTAAATTAGTGATTTGACTCTACTCGGAGTACAAGTGGCTCAATAAAAGCCATGAGTATAAGTTATTAGAGGTAGGGTTGAGTCGTATGTTTCCCAGTGTCTAATCCCATGGGTTCTTCCTTGGATGGTACTAGACCATACAAATCGTATAGTCAGGTCACGAGTGTCATCATTGAGTCATAAGGAGGACAGTGTATCGGTGTCCAACTCACTATCTAGGATATGACTCATGGATATGAGTCGTATGATATGGTGATGAGTCAATGTGTTGACTCGTAATCAACGACAGACTTTTTATAGATTTTAAGTTGAGGGAATTCTGGATATTTCCCACTTTAAGTCCCATTGATACCACAACTTTAAAACAACCTTGGGACTTTATTAACTCAACATTGCCAATAAAACACTCTCAAACTCTCTTTCAAACTCTCTATTCAAGCAAAAGCTATAGTTTAATCAAGTTAATCAATTAAGGGATCCAATTAACTACTACACTACACTAACTACTCCACACCTAAGGTTTCAAGGTAGCCTAAGGATCCAATTAACCCAAATATCCTTATTCACAATTCTGACACCTAGATCTTATCTCATATCTGAATTATATCATAATTATACTATGAAATAGCTCAGTATATGAATAGGTAAGCCTAACCTACCTGGGCACCGAATAATAACAAAGAATTTGCTAAATCACCAATTTCTCCTTTTGAGAATCTTTTGCGAGGTGCCATGCTATCAAAATCACAATCTACCTATAAAAATAAGATCAATGATACCCATATTGAACTATTGTGCTTAGGGTTAATATTACGTAAAACCCCCATGTGGGGCCATGTATGGAACAAATATTTCCAAAACCAACTCAATGTCCCTCTAAGCTCAGGAACATTTATCCTTAAAATGGGTGAATTTTGGGCTACATTGGTGCTAAAATCAAGTGACCAAGATTTTGGGGTTTTTAGATGAGAATGGAGAAATAAACCATAAAAAATGAAATCTAACCACGAATTTGCTGGAGCATTACTTAATTAATCCTTTCCCAAGCTCCAAAATCACCCACTAATGTTATCGTCACACTCTCCCACTTTTTAGGGTTCAAATACCTTAGAGATAGATGAGAAATGGTGAAAAAGAAAAAAAAAAGGTATTGATACCCTTTCCAAGTACACGAGTATTGCATACGCGACCTGCCTGTCACATAAGTGATATTAGGTCAAGGGTGCAGAAGTTTTTTATGGGACATCAATATCGCATACACGATACTTTCCTTCCTACTAGGGGTGTCATTTATGCGCCTAAAACTAACTATTATGAGACATTAGTTGGTGCCTTGTAGATCATAGAGGTGATCAGAGGCTCGCAGATGAGAGTGCACCAACACGAGCTGAGACTTGGAAATTTCCAAGTCTCCGCCAACCACTCAAGGTGTATTTGGAATACCGTATATACAAAAGGACTATGCTACCCTATCAAATTCATCATTCTGAACTCAATGGCGCAATTGAAATTTCCATATGAGGTCCTTTCTACAAAAAGTAGGTCCTACATTCATTTTGCATTTTTCTTAACATCCGACCAATAGCTCAAAAGGAGCGTGATGATAGGCGAATTTACGCACCTATATCAATATATTTTGCCCATATTTTAGCCTAGTTTTGAGAACAAATTATATATTTCATGCACTTTTAGTCCTTTTTCCTGTAAGTGAGCTAACAAACATGATTAGTAAAGTTTCAGGTATAAATGATGCATAATTCAGCATTTTATGGCTTACTTGACGCTAAAGAAAGCTCACGAAGGAAGGAAAGGGAGTTTGGACGCCTAAAGGACCAAAACTGCTGCATGGAAAATCTGTCCCGGGCTAAAACAGCAATTCTGAAGACTTTGGGGACTTACAGACACAAAGCTGGATTTTGACAATGATACATTAACCTAGTACAATTAGGTTATGTATTTCATTATTTTATGTGGATTATGATAATGTTACCTTAACCTAGTACATTTAGGTTACGATTTCATTAGTCTAGTAGGATTTGGTTATTTATTTCATTAGCTTAGTAGGAGTAGGATATGGGTATTATAAATACCCTATCATGCTAGAGATTTAGAAAAAATGAGGGAGGAAGGAGGGAGAACACAATACTTCCTTCCATCCCTCACATCTTCTCACATCTTCTATCATCTTCTAACATCTTCTTAACTTCTCATCTTACAATTCAATTCTATTTTTCTTCTTCTACTCCTCCATTCTTAAATTCCACAACAAGAGAATCGTTACTTTGCCTAGGAATTCACGCCTCACGCCTACCACCTAAGCTACACGAAATTACTCACTCTTGTGGTATAACAACAATGTCAATCGTGATCTCCTTCGCATTCATGGGTAACTAAACTTCTCTGTTGGGGTTATGGAAGCCGAATGAGTTACTATCTATTGCTGTGAGTTTGTGAGTTCGAGGCACGTATATTGCTTATATCATTATTCTCTTCATCTTAATCTACATTCTTTGCGGTTGCAAACGCAAGAATACGCCAGTCTAACATTTAACTTGTTCGAGAGAAAAGTTATTTTTCTGGAAAAAAGATAATGTCAAGGTAGTAGGACACCCTTTCCTATTAAAAAGCTAGTACCGTAACTGGACTAACCTCTTGGAGAATTCGTACCGTTAGACACGCTTTAAGCTCGAGAGAGTTAAAGTGAAATAGTCCTTGTTTAGGTCGAGAGACGCTTGGATTTACCATCGACTACAATCCTCTATAAGCAATTGCATGTCAGAATTCTACACACTCATAGCCAATAGAGACGTATACCTCAGAAGGTGGACATAACCCCAACGCTTCAATTCTCATTGTTTACAACCAACGTAACAATCTCTCTCTTTTTACTTTATTATTTTCAGCTTTTGTTTACATTACTTGCAAGACAAGAATCCCCCCTTCTTACGAGACTTGCATCAAAAGTTTAGTAATTTTACTTACTTGTTGGCCAAGCTATTCCCTGTGGGATCGACACCCAACCCAGGTTGGGTTATATATTTGCTAACGACCGCTTTACACTCAAACGAGAGCTGTAGATTGAGCGTTATCAAAAATTGGCGCCGCTGCCGGGGAATACAAGTGTCTATCAAGTTCGTAATAATTACTAGACCCTTTGGTCAAAGACTCTCGTACTTTTACTTTTAGTTTTCATTTTTGTGTACTGCAGGTTTTTTGTTCAGTACATCAATGGATGCACAACGTGAAATACCATTCGATGATGATGATGATGATCTTGATGGAGCTGGTGCCACTGGAGTCATTATTTTTCCGCCATTAGCCCCCGGAGCCAAGTTCAACATCACGAGCACCATGATTCAGTTATTGCAACTCAAGGGATTATTTGGTGGACTAGCAGGCGATGATCCGAATATGCATCTCATCAACTTTATTTCTACATGCAAGTCTTTTGACAATCCTGGTGTTGGTCAGAATGCAATTCGATTACCTCTATTCCCATTGTCTCTATATGGGGAGTCAACACTATGGTTGAATGGGCTGACTCCTGATTCAATTACAAATTGGAGGCAATTGAGAGACGCTTTCCTAGAAAGATTCTTTCCGCCTTCCAAAAGGGCACAATTGAGAGATGAAATCAGCAACTTTTGTCAGCTTCCCACTGAAGCTCTTCATGAAACATGGGAGAGGTTCAAGACAAAGCTAGCGAGATGCCCAAACCATCACATGACTAATGTTCACCTCATGGAGATATTATACAGAGCCTTGAATTCAATAACTAAACCAGTGGTGGACAACGCAGCTGGAGGATCATTTATGGATCTCACCTTTGGTCAAGCAAGCAATATGCTAGATCGTATGACGAAACAAAGTAGAGCTTGGCATACCAGGGATTCTGAGGTAGCAAGCTCCACTTTATCTATTGGCATGACCACAGAGCAAAGGCGTAGATAAGAAGAACGTGATCAAGATATGGCGCTCATGAAAACATAGATGGATCTTCTTACAAAGCATTTATTATCAGGGAAGACCGAAAAAGTGAAAGCTATGGCGCTAAAATGAAGAGACGAATCTGATTCGGAAGAAGAAGCCAACTACTTGAATAATCAGGGGGGTTTCCGAGGGAATACCCAAGGAAACCAAGGTCGGAACTATTATGGTAAATCTGGAAACATGGACCAAGGTAGTTGGAAGAACAAGAATGAAAAGAGTGGTTTTTACGTTCCCGCTGGTAGACGTGATACCACCACATCTAATTCTGGAAGTATGGAAGACATGATGGCTAAATTATTGAAAGGAGTGGAAACAACGAGCGCGGGAGTTACTGAGGTAATTAATGATTTGTCCTCCATGAAACTACTAGTTGATTCTCATTCCACTTCAATCAAGCAAATAGAGCAGCAACTGAGCCAACTCTCAGCAGCACTCAATCAAAGAAAGGCTGGCACTTTACCTAGCAACACCATGCAAAACCCAAGGAACGATGGGTCATGCATGGCTATTACTACCCGAAGTGGTAAGGTGATGGAAACCTCATCTAAGGGCAAGAAAGTGGTTGACGAAGTAGTGGACATTGATGATACGGCGAAAGGGCAAGATGCCGCAGCAGCTGATCCTGACGTCCATAACGTCACCCCTCACGATTTGCAACCTGAAAAAGCTGAAAAACGGAAGCAAGAGGAGAAGAAAGTCGTGGAAAGAACAATTCCATTCCCACCACCACCTTTTCCTCAAAGATTGAAGAAGGTGGCGGATGATACAAAGTTCAGCAAATTCATGACCATGTTGAAGCAGCTGACCATTAATGTTCCGTTGGTAGAGGCGCTAGAAAAAATGCCTGGGTACGCTAAATTCATGAAGGACCTGTTGACAAAGAAGAGGGCAGTAAGCTATGAGCCGACAGATAATATTCATCATTGCAGTGCAATTGCCACAAGGTCCTTAGTACAGAAGAAGGCAGGCCCTGGTGCTTTCACTATTCCTTGCATGGTTGGATCTATGAATTTTGCTAAGGCATTGTGTGATCTGGGTGCTAGCATCAATTTGATGCCACTATCCGTCTACAAGAAGTTGGGGCTAGGAGATCCAACACCAACCAATATGAGGCTCGTGATGGCTGATAGGACGGTAAAACGACCTATGGGTATCTTGAATGATGTGTTGGTGAAGGTATCTTCATTTATCTTTCCTGCAGACTTCGTTATTCTGGATTGTGAGGTGGATTCTGACGTTCCCATAATCTTGGGATGCCCCTTCCTCGCAACTGGAAGTGTGCTCATTGACATGAGAGATAATGAGCTTTTATTTCGGTTGAATGACGAAGTGGTCCGCTTTGATATATGCAAAGCAATGAAGCAGCCCAGCGATATGAATGTGTTCTCTGTAGCTGATGTTCATCATGAGGATAAGAAAGCATTATCTGTAGAAAAACAGCTTACTGTTGAGCCATTGTCTGCTGCGCTGCTAAATGTTGAGCATGAGAACGATGAAGATTATGAAGAACTTATGGGTGCTCTAACAGAAATAGAGTCCTATTCCCATACTCCTAAGCAACCGGACCGTGATCTTAAGAATCAACCATCACCAACAGCGAAGACTTCCAGTGAAGAGCCACCAATGCTAGAATCGAAAGATCTCCCCGATTATCTAAGGTATGTGTTCTTGGAAAGTATAAATATACTTCCGGTGAGTGCGGATAATTTAAGTAAACAGCACGTAGAGGCTCTCATCTCTGCTCTGAAGAGATACATGAGAGCTATGGGTTGGACTATTGATGATATAATTGGTGACCCTCCGGGGAGACGTATGAGTCTTCTCGAAGAAGATTGCATGCCTACAAGTAAGCCTCATTGTCATCTAAATCCATTCAGAAAACGACCAACCATCTATCTCGATGAAGTCTAAGTACTCGAGGTAACCATGTCGTGCCACGACAATAAATAAGGTGCTAGATGGGAGGTAACCCATCGTTTATCATTTTTCATTTATCGTTTATCGTTTTCTTTCATTCTAGTACTTGATTTGTTTTTAATTAATGAAAATCCAAAAATAAGAGTCGTGCCACGACCAAAACTAAGGCGCTTGGTGGGAGGCAACCCATCGTACTAATCATTTTTATTGTTTTGAGCAAATATAGGTGCAAAAGGTATTCAACGAAGAGATTGACGATTTGGACGCATTGTATGGTAAAGTTGGTAAGTTAGGAATGGTGATGCATAAGGCTATGGATTGAGCATTTCTCACACCAAAATAGGCATCGAGGAAGGCTAGGCCTTGGTAAAACTAGGCCACGAACGATGCACAACCTATCCTATAGCCTAAGGTCTCGGAATCCAGTGTGCTATACACTATGCGCCGCCTATTCCTAGGTATGCTTTTGACTATGCGCCGCCTATGCTATGGCATTTGGTCTCAGTATCTCATATGCCATAGACTATGCGGCGCATATGTCTACAAATTCCATAGACTATGCGGCGCATATGTCCCATTATGCCATAGACAATGCGCCGCATATATCATATCTATGTCAAGCATTATGCGCCGCATATGTGGGATTTTTGTCTCCAAAACCGATTGTAAATGGGTCATAACCCGACCCATTCTCTTCCTATATAAAGGGGACTTAGTTTTATAACACAACACATTGCAAAGTGACCTAAAGGTGCCGCATATTCATCCAAATCCTCTCAAAATTTTCCTTTTTGCTCTTCCAATTCACAAAACCACCTCCAAAAGCTTCAATCACGTAAGTACTCTTTTGTTCTTCATCTATTTTTCGTAAGTTCTACGTTGCTATCTCTATTATGAATTGCTACATCTTGAAGAAATATTGGTGATGTTAATGTGTTTGAATTGTTGATACAAAACCAAGTGAGTGAACATGAACGTTAGGATACTCTTAACTTGTTTCCGACTTGAATTTCATTTTGATGCATTGTTATTCTACTTGAGGAATTGCTATAGTCTTGAACATTGTTTAAAATTGCTACTTGGATACTTACATGTTAGGCTATCAAGACTTATAGTGCCTGCCGACATAGGAGGTTGTGATTGTTGAAAGTAACTATATTATGTGGTAACCCCTATGTAGTAGTGTTGTTATATCTAACATAAAAGTAATGCAATGGCTGCAAGTAGTGATACATCACTGATTTTCTTGCCGGAATACAACTCCTAAAACGTATGTCGACGAAATCTGAGTAATCGACCACTTTCACTTCACTGATTTGTGTCAACAAAACTAAGTGTGGGGTGGTACCCCTACTGCTTGTGCATAGATTGTATCCATTGATATTGTGCTACCACTAACACTATTTCTAGTCTCAGGTACAATGGCACCTAAAGCGAGACAAGGCAAGGAGAAGGCTACCACCTCCCAAAAGGGCAAAAAGAGAAGTCGCAAGGACCAAGGAGAACCCTCCTCGCTACAAATACCTCGACTCATGCTTGGAATTAAGGGGGATACTTATGAGGAACTTCTGAGGATGACGACTCTGATGATGATTCCAATGCAAGGGGTATGACCCCAGACATAGAGGATAAGTCCAACCAACCAGGTTTCTCGTATTTATTTTCCACTGAGGACAGTGTCCCGACTAAGTGTGGGGTGGTGGTATTGCATGCTATACTTCTCTATTCGCATCTATGTTTGTTTGCTTATGTTTCATTTTTGTTTTGTTTTGTTTTTTTTAGTAGTTAAAATTTTTTTTAGCTTCGCATGAAATTATTTTGATAGGCAGCATGAGATTATAACAAGAGTATGTGCTAAAATTGTGACTATTGAGACGTTTAGGCTCTAGTTGTGACTCAATATGTGATATTGTGTGATTCAATTCCTTCACTTGTTGGGTCGAGAGTCTATGTTACTTCCAATCAAGTCGACCATGTGCCTTGTGTGTGTGAGATAATAGTATATTCTATGTATGTGGCTGATGCTAGAACTTGCCTGGTATGTATGCAAAGCGAAAATAAGGAGTGTAAGTTTAGGATATGATTTAGGCATTTCTTTGGCAACCTATACATGTTTACCTTCAGTTTTACCTACCCATGGACATCATCGTAGTTAACCCTTTTGAGCCTTTAGCCTATTTCTTTGACAACCTTGTATGTAAGCCTAATCCATTTCTTTCAAGACCGTAATTTGATCCCAAAATCCCTAAGTGCTTTAAAGTGAAAAAGTCATGTGACAACATAAAAGGAAATTGGGTGAGTATAATGCTATAAATTGGAATGGTTCTTGAATGTGTTATGAAAAAGAAAAAAAAATGCTATCATAAGAGGTATGTTGTGAAAAGAAAAAGGAAAAGAAAGCTGAAAAGTGAGTTGTGCTTAAAATTGAAAAAAGAGGAGAACAAGGGTGGTAGAAAAAAGAAAGAAGAAAGGTTGAAAGAAAAAAGTGTTAATGATACAAAGTGATGTATTAAAGCGCTTAGGAACATAGTCACTATTCTTGGCCAAAATAGTCCTACCCGTCCCTTAGCCTACATTACAACCATCAAAAGACCTACTTGATCCTAATCTTAACATTCCGACATTTAGTGGAGTACTACATTAAGGGCAAGCCTATGGTCATCAGTTGCTACATATGAACTCTTTGTGAGAGTGAGAGCAAGGACATTTTGATACCCATGTTTGAAAAATATGCTATATTTGTGAGTGATTATGGGCACTATATGGTGAGACACACATGGTTGATGAGTTTTGGATAGTTTTATATGATTCTATGCACTTTAACGTTTGCATGCGAGTTGATCACCATCACGAGTCTATACTTGAGGTTAAATTGTTTCTACTTATAATCGGAAAGCTACTCTTGGCTGATAATTGTTGTGCTTGTCTTGACGAATATTTTGTGTTGTTGCTGTAAAACCCTAAGTTGATGTTTAGAAGGACATGATAGTTTGTTCGAGGACGAACAAAGCTCTAAGTGTGGGGTGTTGATGATAGGCGAATTTACGCACCTATATCAATATATTTTGCCCATATTTTAGCCTAGTTTTGAGAACAAATTATATATTTCATGCACTTTTAGTCCTTTTTCCTGTAAGTGAGCTAACGAACATGATTAGTAAAGTTTCAGGTATAAATGATGCATAATTCAGCATTTTATGGCTTACTTGACGCTAAAGAAAGCTCACGAAGGAAGGAAAGGGAGTTTGGACGCCTAAAGGACCAAAACTGCTGCATGGAAAATCTGTCCCGGGCTAAAACAACAATTCTGAAGACTTTGGGGACTTACAGACACAAAGCTGGATTTTGACAATGATACATTAACCTAGTACAATTAGGTTATGTATTTCATTATTTTATGTGGATTATGATAATGTTACCTTAACCTAGTACATTTGGGTTAAGGATTTCATTAGTCTAGTAGGATTTGGTTATTTATTTCATTAGCTTAGTAGGAGTAGGATATGGGTATTATAAATACCCTATCATGCTAGAGATTTAGAAAAAATAAGGAGGGAGGAAGGAGGGAGAACACAATACTTCCTTCCATCCCTCACATCTTCTCACATCTTCTATCATCTTCTAACATCTTCTTAACTTCTCATCTTACAATTCAATTCTATTTTTCTTCTTCTACTCCTCCATTCTTAAATTCCACAACAAGAGAATCGTTACTTTGCCTAGGAATTCACGCCTCACGCCTACCACCTAAGCTACACGAAATTACTCACTCTTGTGGTATAACAACAATGTCAATCGTGATCTCCTTCGCATTCATGGGTAACTAAACTTCTCTGTTGGGGTTATGGAAGCCGAATGAGTTACTATCTATTGCTGTGAGTTTGTGAGTTCGAGGCACGTATATTGCTTATATCATTATTCTCTTCATCTTAATCTACATTCTTTGCGGTTGCAAACGCAAGAATACGCCAGTCTAACATTTAACTTGTTCGAGAGAAAAGTTATTTGTCTGGAAAAGAGATAATGTCAAGGTAGTAGGACACCCTTTCCTATTAAAAAGCTAGTGCCGTAACTGGACTAACCTCTTGGAGAATTCGTACCGTTAGACACGCTTTAAGCTCGAGAGAGTTAAAGTGAAATAGTCCTTGTTTAGGTCGAGAGACGCTTGGATTTACCATCGACTACAATCCTCTATAAGCAATTGCATGTCAGAATTCTACACACTCATAGCCAATAGAGACGTATACCTCAGAAGGTGGACATAACCCCAACGCTTCAATTCTCATTGTTTACAACCAACGTAACAATCTCTCTCTTTTTACTTTATTATTTTCAGCTTTTGTTTACATTACTTGCAAGACAAGAATCCCCCCTTCTTACGAGACTTGCATCAAAAGTTTAGTAATTTTACTTACTTGTTGGCCAAGCTATTCCCTGTGGGATCGACACCCAACCCAGGTTGGGTTCTATATTTGCTAACGACCGCTTTACACTCAAACGAGAGCTGTAGATTGAGCGTTATCAGAGCGCGGGTGCGTTGGGACTTGGACTAAGATTCACCTAGCCTAAAATTGATATTATGGAACTATTGTAAAACAACCTAGATTTTGACCATTGGAAAATTTCTAAGCTTTAAGCTTACGATCCTACTAAAAACTCTTTATACAAGTCGTATGGTATGGTTGAAGGTTAGGTGACCCTTGTCATAAGTTGTCCAGTGGATGATGGTTGGTTTCTTCTTTCTTGGTTATGACTTGGTGGTAAGAGTTGTTAAGAGTATTGACAAGTTGTTAGGACAAACATCAATCAAATCAGGAACTTAGTGACTTTACTTTACTATGAGTACGAGTGGCTCACTAAGAGTCGTGAGGATAGGTTACTAGTGGTAGGTTTTATTTTTATGTTGCCCAGTGTCTAATCCCTATGGCTCTGTCTTGGATATGACTAGACTATATAAATTATATGGTCAGGTCATGAGTGGGATCATGGAGTCATAAGGATGACATTGTATGGTTGTCCAACTCACTGTCTAGGATATGACTCATAGCTACGAGTCGTATGATGTTGTGACGAGTCAAAAGGTTGACTCGTAACCAAGGACGGCCTTTTTACAACTTCTAAGTTGAGAGTATTCTAGATATTTCCCACTTTAAGTCCCTTTGAAAACAAAACTTAAAACCTTCCTTGGGACTTCATTAACTCACCATTCCCAATAAAACACTGTCAAAATCTCTCTCAAACTCTCTGTTCAAGCCAAATCTAGGGTTTCATAAAGTTAATCAATTAGGGAATTTGAAGTGTTATTTCTCTTTGTACTTCTTGTTGTTTAAGGTATGTTACTCCTCCCTCGTTATTTTAATAAAACACATATTTTAATGTATCTCTTTGATGGTATTGTTATGGTTTTGAAAATAAAGGTTGGGGATTTTGAATGTTCATGGTTGAATAATGTTTCGCATGGTTTATTTATGGTTTTCCATGTTTTAAACATGGTTTTAAATTTGTGGGTGCATTGGTATGGTGGTGGAACTTGATAATGGTAACTTTCTCTAAACTTGTGACTTTTGTGATGGTTAAATGGGTATGTATGCTTTTGAAATCCTTGTAGGTACGTGGGAATCCCCCAAGTGTTTTTCAAAATAGAGTTTGTGGGGTACATGGCAATCCCCTAGGTGTTGGATAATGACATTACTTCCAAACTATAGTCGGTATGATGATACCACTTTATAATGCCTTAATAATTGACTCCTGGAATTGGTGGTTTAGTTATGTGCTAAATATTTTATTTGGGCAATAATGAGAGTTGTGATAGATAGCTGTGAAGGTGAGAATCCAAAGGATGGACACTGGAAACTCATGTTTGCCGACATGAGGGTTGGTCTTGGTGACCAAATTCTTGTAAGGTACATTGGAATCACCCAAGTCTATACATTTATAAATGAATCAAGGAGAGCAAAGGGTACATAAGAATCCCCGACCTTCTGTGATATCTCCAGTTCGTACGGCTACACGAGATGGGTCCCATTCAAGTGTAACACTGGATCCATATAGCCTATGGGTGGATTTGTGATGCTAAAGCTACACAATCTAGGTTAAGATTTTTAATGCATGCTAAACCTTGTTCCCTATCCCAGCACGGTATAGATGTATATATGTGATTGCACAAGGTTATTTAATTGGTTTTGAATGATGGAATTATTTTATCTTTATCCCTGAGTTACATGCTAGCGTTCACTCTGCTTACGTCTTTAAGCACTGTATTCTCATGCGATGTAGGATCAGCCATATTTCTATTTCTCCTACTCAGTGACTTGGATTCGGGAAAACCTTTGAGTTAGATTGAAGTGGTGATATTCCATACTCCGGAAGGCTCCATTTCATATTATGGACTCCTTTATATAATTTTTATTTCTTTGGTTTTGGTTTTGGCTATGGTCGGGGGCATGTCCCTACCGAATATTCTTTTATTCTGGTTAGAGACTTTTTTGGAATACTATGGGCATGGTCTGTGTCGGTATTAGTGTTAGCATTTTTATTGGTATTGGCATTGGGATTGGTATTAGTTGGATATTTGGTTATGATGTTTGGTTATGGTTATAGGCAACTTATTGTCTTATCTTGTTATATATTTGGAATTTATCCGACATGGGGCGTAGGGCAGTTAATAGGTTTGGGAATTGGGGGTGGTCTCTAGTCCTGGTTGAACTTGAGATACCCAACATGACTAGACATTGGTTTGGGCCTTGTCAGATGAACAATCAGAATTAGACTACGAGGTCATTTGACTGATGTTTATGCCCAATAGCCAATTTGAACCAACAAAGATTCAAAACAGGGAATAGGCTCTAAAAAACAAATGAACTGCTCAGTAATTGAACTGTTAGTTCCAGAAAGTCATAAATGACTTGGGTAAGGTATAGGAAAGCTCTAAATGAAAAGAAAAGGTACAAATGCAAAAATACAGAAAATAACCTGAAGGGTCATTACAATATCCACTACTAAAAGAACTTTCGTTTGCAAAAGTAAAGGATTAGTATGTACATTAAGCCTTGAATAGGAAAAGATACTTGGTATGCATCTCACTCTTGATATCCTATTTAGCCTCTTCTGTTGAGAAGTGCCTCCACTGAACCTTAACTATTGGAATCTCTATAGTGTATAAACCTCTTGACATCCTGCAACTACCTGACATCCCTAGCCAAAATAAACTTTGTCTCCTTCATGAAAGTAATATGCTCATCCTACAAGACTCAATCCCATCTAAACATGTGATATGGATCAGGAATATATCTCCGCAACATAAAATCATAAAACAATTAGATGGATAATACCAAAATTTGAGGGTAAGGCAAACTCGTAAGACAACTCACCAATTGTGCGAAGAATCTTAAAAAATATCCAATATATCTGGGGATGAGCTTACCATTCCTCTCAAACCTCATCTATACCTTTATGGGAGATACCCAGAGAAATACCTGATCACCAACTCCAAATATCAATGTAGGAAGTCTACAATCTAGATAAGCCTTTTTCCAACTCTGAGATTCCCTCAGCATGTCCATAATAACTCTGACACTATCTAATGACTCCTGAAGAAAGTCAGTACCAAGGGTTCTAATCTTGAAAGTCTTAAACAATACAATCAAGGAACAACAATGCCAACCATATAAAGCCTTAAAATTTTCCATATGAATACTTGAAAGGTAGCTATTATTTTATATGTAATACCCCATACTTTTCCTAGCTAATTTCATCTCAAGAATGTCTAGTATTAGATTCTAAATTGAATGATAGTTATTCCATGAGGGATTTTCAATATTTTCACTTTTTGTCATGTGGGAAATTCAATAATATTTCCATCGATATAAGATTCACCCAAATCCAATTACCGGGTCAGAAGTTATGACTATTTAAAGTTCCCATCATAAAACAGCGCCATACTAGTTAGTGGTGCGCCGTACCATAAGAGGAAATGACATTTGGCAAATTCCAGTAGTGGTCCACGATTATGGCGCATCGCTCCAAGGTCAAAATTCAGAATTGTCCTTTTCCATTGTATTAGCGCGATTTTCTCCATGTCGGTCCAAAGTTCCATGTTGCAAAATAAGGGCAACGCGATGGCTCCGCGTCGCGCCATCCCTCAGTTTCCCAATTTTCAAATTCCAGTGACAGGGTGCATAGCACCGCGTCACTCCAGGGGGTTCAATTTGGGAAACTTTAATTGAATTTACAAGACGCATCTAGGGTTAAAGGGGTCAATTTCCCACTTCTATTTAAGCCTTTTAACAAGTGATTCAGCCAATTTTAACCCAAAATACACTCTCTTCTCTCAAAAACCTATCAAGAAACAACCTAGGGCTTTTCATAGAAGATTCAAAATCAAGAATTTCCTCCGTCAATCTTCACGAAATCACGAACTAAGGTATGCGTAGTGTTTATTCATAGACTCTTTTCATCTATGAAGCCCAAGAATCTCTTTTCTATGTTTAAGTTTATGGATTTCTTTATGAATTTCATGTTGGGTTTGTTTTGTTTATGTTGAGAATGATCAATTAAATTCAAATCGATGTTGGGTGATTAATCTTATGTCGAACTGATTTGTATAGATATATATTCATGTGAACCTATGAATAAACCCTAGATGATGAAATTTGAGATGAATCATGATGATTAATTGTTGTATAATGTTGTTTACATGTGATATTCCTACCATGTGTTTGATTAAATGCCTAGATAAAGGAACAATGTCCAACTAGTATGATATCATGAAATCCCCATCTATGTACAAGTTATGCCCATAACCTGTTTTGATGCAATGCTTATATAAGTGTATTATGGATTATGATGTTAGTTATATGTCAAGTAAGTTATGCTTGGTCAGTTTTCCTTCTATCGAGTCCTGGGGGTACTTGTACCTAAAATATTAGCTGTGTGCGTAGAGACATGTCTTGTTTCCATTATACTCTCAGTAAAGGTATGAATCCTTAGACTTCAGACAGTCTTATGACTCAGGAAATCTCCATGATCTCATGAACACAATCAGTTTTCAGATATCAATAATATTCTGTCAGTCAACGGAATTCAGTAACTCAGTCCATGTTTAGTTCAGTAAATTATGTTTAGTGTCTATTCAGATGGGAGTAGAAATTAGCAACGAGTGATCCCAAGGATAAAAAATTCACTTGTTATAAGAGGGTGTGATTCTTAGAAGCAATCCTTGCATTCCAGAACTATGTAGACAGCATAGGTTGAGACATTATGGCCTGCTATATGAGGGTAGATAAGGTGGCTTAACCTGTTATAGGAGGGATCCCACAGTTCTTACTAGAGTAACCTTTTATATGAGGGTTACTCATATGTTTTCCTTACTATTGGAGTGGTATTGACACCCTTTCAATCAGGGAATAGATTGGACGCCAATTCATCTATAATGTATCATTTGGGGCATGTCGGTGAGATGACTACCTCCCACTGTCTCAGTATCATTCTCAGTAAAAGAACTCAGATAGTTCTTCAGAATTCAGGACTTTTTGATACAGTCAACTGAGATACATTACACAATTCAGATAGTTCCATCAGATTCTGGACTGTCAGATACAGTCACTCATGTTATCATTTATGTTCAGATTTAGTAATCATGTTATCACAGTATCAGTGTCAGTTGTTATGTCTTATGCATGTATTCTCACGCTCATGATAGTTAGTCAGTTATTATTATTTTTTATGCGTATGAACCCCAGCATTCAGCCTACCTCTTATGCATACCAGTACATTCAAAGTACTGACACATTTGCTCTATGGTGTCTTATACCATAGGTTCAGAGACATGAGATCCAGAGCAATAGTAGATTCCACATATCCACAGACAGAGTTAGAAGTGAGTCCTCATCTTTCGAGGACATGATTATTCCTTATTACCTCATTAATTAGTTTATTAGTTTGAGTTATTAGGGACATGTCCCATCAACTCCTTACTCATATAGTTCAGTCAGTTAGAGGCTTTCTAGACTATCATATTTCAAACTTCAGTATGTTCAATTGTGTTTTTGGTATTCTATTACCGCACACAGTTGTTATATCATTCATACCATGTTCAGTATTGAACCTTTTGGCCTTTCAGTTCCTGTTTCTGCATTATAAAGTATTTTATACAGTATACACATACAAATATCAGTCATGGGTTAGGTTATGGTCCTTTGGGGTCATGAGGACTATGTAGCATTTTGGGTACCAGATTCGGGGCGTTACAAACTTAGTATCAGAGCCTAAGGTTCAACAAAGTCCTAGGAAATCTTAGAGACGCATCTAGTAGTCTTGTACAAGGGTGTGTTGAGCGCCATATTTATGTGTAAGAGGTTATAAGATGTTTTAGGAATAGTTTCCCTTCTTTTGGTATCCATGTCGTGCCAGTGATCATAATCTCAAGTCAATCTATCAGTCTAATCCGTTCTCCCTTTCTTCTACAGAACATGCCTCCTAAAAGAAAAAATGAAAATTAGTCAGCCCCTCAGCCAGAAGATTCTTTGGGCAAACATGTTTCTTATGTAATTTTTTGAGTTGCATTCACTATTCTTGCTCAGTCAGTTGCCGCTCAAAATGAATGGCCAGCAGTTATTTCGGCCAACCCAGTGGCCAACTCAGCCGCAGCTTGGATTCGGGACTTTAACTGAATGAATCCTCCATCCTTTATCGGGTCTAAGGTACATGAGGAACCTCAGGAATTCATTGATCAGGTTCATAAGGTAAAAAACATCATGGGGGTGACTAATGTTGAGAGAGCTGAGCTAGATGCATATCAGTTGCAGGATGTGGCTCATACTTGGTTCAAACAGTGGAAGTCATAAAGGTCAGATAATATAGGTCCGATAGAGTGGGAGTAGTTTGTCACTGCATTCTTAGACAGATTCTTTCCCCAAGAGATTAGAGAGTCTAAGGTGCTAGAATTCAACAACCTCAGGTAGGGAAATATGAGAGTGAAAGAGTATTCTCTTAAATTTACTTAATTAGCCAGATATGCCCCTCATGTGGTTGCAGATAGTAGAGACAAGATGAGTAAGTTTGCTTCAAGGGTAAATAATAGCATGGTAAATGAGTGCAGATCTGCCATGCTGAACAGTGACATAACTTTAGCCAAGAATATGACTCATGCTTAGAAGATAGAGGAGCAGAATATTAAGCAGAGGGAGAAGCAGAATAAGAGAGTGAAGACATGTAGTTTCAACTTTGCTCAGCCTAAATCATATGGAGTAAACCGTTCCCAGTTTCTTCCTAAGTCATCAGTTCCAACCCCTTCTTCATCCAGTGCTCCAGTTCCTAAGTTCAGGAAAGGTAACAGAGACAGAGAGCCAGGCTCTAAGTCCCAAGGCAGTGTTAGCAGTGCCCACACCAATCCTCTTTTCCATACATGTGGCAAGCACCATCAAGGTATTTGTAGAGCTGGCAGTGGTATTTGCTTCGGATGTGGTAAGCCAGGCCACAAAGTCAGAGACTGTCTTTAGCCTGGTACTTAGGGTCAATAGAATCGCTCCTCAACTCAGTCTGATCGATCGAATCAGCAGGGTGCCACCACCAGTGCTACTAGTGGGTAACTCCTAAATCATCTCTATGCTCTTCAGTCTTGATAGGATCAGGAAAATTCTCCTGATGTAGTTACTAGTACATTACAGATCTTTCATGTGCATGTTTACGCTTTTCTAGATCTAGGAGCTTCTTTATCTTTTGTTATTCCTTCTATAATAGTCGATTTCATAATTAGTCCCAAAATCCTAGAAGAGCCCTTTTCAGTCTCCACCCTAGTGGATAAAACCATCATAGCCCGGTGGGTATACAGGAACTGCCCGATTAAGATATTTCAGAAATACACTTAAGCAGACTTAGTCGAATTAGAGATGACTGATTTTGATGTCATTCTCAGCATGGATTGGCTTCATTCCTACTATGCCACAGTCGACTAAAGAAATAGAATAGTCCAGTTTTAGTTCCCAAATAAACCTGTCCTTGAGTGGAAGGGTAGTGTATCCGCTTTTAAGGGTCATATTGTTTCCTACCTTCAGGCAAGGAAAATGATATCTAAAGGATGTGTCTATCATCTTGTTCGAGTTAAGGACACTAGTTCT
The DNA here is from genome assembly GCA_030864215.1 of Capsicum pubescens. NCBI lineage: Eukaryota > Viridiplantae > Streptophyta > Magnoliopsida > Solanales > Solanaceae > Capsicum > Capsicum pubescens. The sequence goes on from CM061542.1 coordinate 103,818,877, forward strand.
AAAAATTCCAGCCTTGAATCAGTTCCAGTTGTAGGTGAATATTCAGATGTCTTTCCCGAAGATCTTCCAGGAATTCCTCTCGAAAGGGAAATAGACTTCGGTATTCATCTTCTTCCGGATACTCAGCCTATATCCATTTCGCCATACAGAATGGCACCAGCAGAAGTCAAAGAACTGAAAGAACAATTGAAGGATCTCTTAGATAAGGGATTCATCAAGCCCAACATTTCCCCATGGGGCGCTCCAGTATTATTAGTGCATAAGAAAGACTATTCTCTCAGAATGTGTATAGACTACCATCAAATCAATAAGGTCACGGTCAAGAAGAAGTATTCTCTTCCCAGAATTGATGACTTGTTTGACCAACTTCAGGGTGCCTGTTAGTTCTCTAAGATAGACCTCAGTTCTATCTATCATCAGCTCAGAGTCAGAGAATGTGACATTCCAAAAATAGTTTTTCGTACCCGGTATGGTCACTTCGAATTCCTAGTCATGTCATTTGGTCTTACCAATGCCCCAGTCTCTTTCGTGGACTTGATGAACCGTGTGTTCAAGAAGTACTTGAACATGTTAGTCATAATCTTCATAGATGATATTATGGTCTATTCACGCAGTGAGCGTGGTCATGCAGGCCATCTCAGAATAGTACTTCAGACTCTTAGAGATCATTAGCTATTCGCCAAATTCAGTAAGTGCAAATTTTGGCTAAGGTCAGTAGCATTCCTTGGTCATATCATTTTTGATGATGGCATTAGAGTTGATCCTTAAAAGACCAAAGCAGTAAGAAACTGGCCTAGACCTGTCTCTATATCAGATATTAGGATTTTCTTGGGTTTGGCTGGCTATTACCGACAGTTTGTTGAGGGATTTTCTTCTATTGCATCCCTTATGCCTAGATTGAAATAGAAGAAAGTCAAGTTTCAGTGGTCAGATTCTTGTGAAAAGAGTTTTTAGGAGTTGAAGAATTGACTTACCTCAACTCCAATCTTATCTCTCCTAGATGGTTCAGATGGGTTCGTAGATTATTGTGATGCATCCAGAGTAGGTTTGGATTATGTCCTCATACAGCATGGTAAGGTCATAGCCTATGCCTCTAGACAACTTAAGCTCCATGTAAGGAATTATCCTACTCATGATCTTGAGTTAGCATCCGTAGTCTCTGCCTTGAAGATTTGGTGGCATTATCTATACAGTGTTCATATAGATGTGTTCACTGATCATAAAATCCTTTAGTATGTCTTTTCTCAGAAAGATCTCAATCTTCGTCAGAGAAGGTGATTAGATCTCTTGAAAGATTATGACATGAGTGTCCTTTATCATCTGGGCAGTTCATACCTCTTATTCAGCCGAGGATTATGCCAAACTCTACATCAGGGAGTTGGTCAGATTGCACGGTGTTCAGCTATCTATTATCTCAGACAGAGGTACCCAGTTCACTCTCATTTCTGGAAAGCATTACAAAAGGATCTTGGTACCCAAGTTCATCTTAGTACAACCTTTTATCCTCAAACAGATGCTCAAGAAGAAAGGAAGATTCATACGCTAGAAGCTATGCTAAGGGTGTGTACAATGGATTTTAAGGGAAGTTTGGATGACCACTTACCTTTGATTGAGTTTGCATACAACAACAACTATCATTCCAGTATTCAGATGGCTCCACTTGAAGCTCTCTATGGTAGGAGATATAGGTCTCTAATTTGTTAGTTTGAAGTTAGTGAAGCCACAGTCATAGGACTTGACTTGGTATTCGATGCCTTAGAAAAAGTCCAGTTGATTAGATAAAGACTACAAGCTGCTCAGAACTGACAGAAGTCTTATGTAGATATTCCTAGAAAAGATCTCGAGTTTGAGATTGGTGACTATGTCAATCTAAAGATCTATCCCATGAAGGGAGTGAAGCGGTTTGGCATAAAAGGGAAACTAAGTCCCCGTAATGTCAGTCCCTTCAAGATTCTCAGTTGATTCGGCAAGGTAGCTACTGAGCTCGAATTGACTTCAGATCTAGCCTCAGTTCATCTAGTCTTTCTTGTCTCTTTGCTCTAGAAGTGCATAAGTGACCCATCAGTTGTAGTCCATATTTAGAGCATTGATGTTTAGAACACTCTCTATTATGAAGAGATTCCAGTCAAAATCTTAGACTATCAGACTCGTAGATTAAGGAACATAGAAGTCCCTCTAGTTAAGGTTCTTTGGGGAAATCAGTCCATTGAGGGAGCTACTTGGGAAGCAGAGGCAGACATGCATACCAAGTATCCTCACCTCTTCTTCTCCAACTCACATCAAGCTCAACGTAATAGTTCTCCTTAAGCTTACTCAGCTTCATGTTCGGAGTTCATCATAAAATTAGAATGCATCTTCATGCTCATGTTCCTATTAGAAACTTGGTATCAAGTACCATTGCATATTCAGTCATGTACGTATGTATCAGTTCAGTTATGTAATTATGCATCAGACATGCATTCTCATTGTGAGAAACTTAGTTCTTCAGAACACTCAGTCATGCATTCATTAAACAGTTACATATGCATCAGATATGTATGTTAAGTATTATATGTTCAGCTTGTCAGTTATATAAGTCATGAGATCATGTTCTAGTTATTCATGTTCAGCATGTACGTCAGTTATCTTTTCTCCTCTCTCAGTCAATCTCAGTCGAGGATGAATGTTCTCAGGGGGGAGATATTGTAATACCCGTACTTTTCCTAGCTAATTTTATCTCAAGAATGTCTATTATTAGCTTCTAAATTGAATGATGGTTATTCCATGAAGAATTTTCAAGATTTTCACTTTTTGTCATGTGGAAAATTCAATAAGCTTTCCATTGATATAAGATTTTCCCAAATCCTATAACCGGGTCAGAAGTTACGATTATTTCAAGTTCCCATCGTAAAACAGCGCCATATTAGTCAGTGGTGCGCCACGCCAAAAAAGGAAATGGCATTTGGCAAATTCCAGTAGGGGTCCGCAATTATGGCGTGTCATGCCAGGGCCCAAATTCAGAATCGTCCTATTCCAGTGTCTTAGTGTGATTTCCTCCGCGTTGCGCCAAACTTTCACATTGCAAAAGAAGAGGCAATGTGATGGCTCCGCACCGCGCCATCCCTCAGTTTCCCAATTGTCAAATTCTAGTGTCACGGTGCGATAGCTTCGCGTCGCACCAGGGGTTCAATTCGGAAATATTTTACTAAACTTACAAGACGCGTCCAGGGTTAAAAGGGTCAATTTTCCACCCATATTTAAGCCCTTTAACACGCGATTCAACCAATTTTCACAAAAAATACACTCTCTTCTCACAAAAACCTCACAAGAAACAACCTAGGACTTTTCATAAAAGATTCAGAGTCAATAATTTCCGCAGTCAATCTTCACGAAATCACGAACTAAGGTATGCATAGTGTTCATTTATGTACTCCTTTCATCCATGAAGCCCAAGAATCCCTTTTCTAAGTTTAAGTTTATGGATTTCTTTATGAATTTCATGTTGGGTTTGTTTTGTTTGTGTTGAGAATGATCAATTGAATTCAAATACATGTTGGGTGATCAATTTTATGTGTAAATGATTTGTATAGATATATATTCATGTGAACCAATGAATAAACCCTAGATGATGAAATTAGAGATGAATCATGATGATTAATTGTTGTATAATGTTGTTTACAGGTTCTATGCCTACCATGTGTTTGATTAAATGCATAGATGAAGGAACAATGCCCAACTAGTATGATATCATGACATCCCCATGTATGTACAAGTTATGTCTATCACTTGTTTTGATGGAATGCTTCTATGAATGTATTATGGATTATGATATTAATTATATGTTCAAGTAAGTTATGCTTGGTCCGTTTTCCTTCCTTCGAGTCCTGGGGGTACTTGTACTGGAAATATTAGCTGTGTGCCTAGAGCCATGTCATGTTTCCACGATACTCTCAGTCAAGCTATGAATCCTTCGACTTTAGACTGAATTATGACTTAGGAAATCTCCATGATCTCATGAACTCAGTCAGTTGTCAGATATTAGTAATATTCCGTGAGTTAACGAAATTCAGTAACTCAATATATGTTCAGTTCAGTAAATTATGTTCAGTGTCTATTCATATGGGAGTAGAAATTAGCACCGAGTGAACCCAAGGATGGGAACTCACCTATTATATGAGGGTGTGATTCTTAGAAACAATCCTTGTGTTCCAGAACTATGTAGCCAGCATAGGTTGAGACATCATGGCCTGTTAATGAGGGTGGATGAGGTGTCTTAACCTGTTATAGGAGGGTTCCCACCGTTCTCACTAGAGTTACTAGTTATATAAGGGTTACTCGCATGTTGTCCTTACCAGTGGCGCGGTATTGACACCCTTCCAATCAGGGCATAGATTGGACCCCAATTCATCTATAATACATCATTTGGGGCATGTCGATTAGAAGACTTCCTCCTACAGTCTTAGAATCAGTCTCAGTAAAAGAACTCAGATAGTTTTTCAGAATTCAGGACTGTCCGATATAGTCAACTCAGATACAGTATGGAACTCAGATAGTTCCATCATATTCAGGACTGTCAAATACAATCACTCATTTTATCAGTTATGTTCAGATTTAGTAATCATGTTATCACAGTATTAGTGTCAGTTGTTATGTCTCATGTATGTATTCTCACACTCATGATAGTTAGTTAGTTATTATTATTATTCATGCATATGAACCCTATGCATTCAGCCTACCTCGCATGCATACCAGTACATTCAAAGTACTGACGCATTTGCGCTATGGTGTCTTATACTATAGGTTCAGAGTCACGATCTCCAGAGAAACAGTAAATTCTAGATATCTGCAGACAGAGTTAGAAGTGAGTCCTCATCTTTTGAGGACATGATTATTACTTATTACCTCATTAATTAGTTTATTAGTTGGAGTTAGTTGGGGACATGTCCCATCAACTCCTTACTTAGACAGTTCAGCCAGTTAGAGGCTTTCTAGACTATCATGTTTCAGAATTTAGTATGTTCAGTTTTGTTTTGGGTATTCTATTACCCCACACAGATGTTATATCATTCATACCATGTTCAGTATTGAACCTTATGGCCTTTCAGTTCATGTTTCCACATTATAATGTATTTTATGCAGTATACAGGTACAAATATTAGTCATGGGTTAACTTATGGTCCTTCGGGGTCATGAGCACCGTGTAGTATTCTGGGTACCAGATTTAGGGAATTACAATATAAGAACTCAGCCAAGGCTTAGTGCTGTTTCACTAACCTCAAAATTCCATAACATAGACTCAAACCATATACTCGAGAACCTAAAAAGTCCGCTCTGACTAGCCATCGATCTGAGGATTGAAGGTTTTTCTAAGATCCACTTGAATACCCAACTCTTTTTGAAAATCTATCCAAAAGCTAGAATTAAACACTAAACCCCGTTTTAATGATAGATTTAGGTATGCCATGCAAACAGACTATCTCACTAATAAATATACAAGATAATCTCTCGGCCCTGAAGGATCTGAATAGGAATGAAATAGGTCGTTTTGGTGAACCGATCCACATTGACCCAAATACCATCAAAATAACGGGAAGTATGAGGCAAACCAATAACAAAGTCCATGGTAATCCACTCCTACTTCCACTTGGGAATGAGAAATCTTTGAATCAAACAATGTGGTCATTGATGCTCGACCTTCACCTGCTGACATCATAGGATATGAGCTATAAAGTCCCCCACAGCTCTCTCCATGCCACTCCACTAATAATATTGTCTCAAGTCTCTATACATCTTTGTTGTACCATGGTGAATGGAATACCTAGATTTGTGAGCCTTGTGCAAAATTGACAGAAACAAGTAACCAACAATCAGAACACAAATGTGGGTATAAAATCTCAAGACACTCTCCGAATCTATGGTAGCCCTCTTGGAGTCACCGCTCAACACCTAATCATGGATAGTGAAATGTCTCTTATCCTCAAATTGGTGATCCCAAATTTGATAAAACAATGACGACCTCTCCTCAACACCAGCAAGAATTCTCCTAGGGTCTGAAATATTAAGTCGCACTATCAAGTTGGAAAAGTATTGAATGTACCATGCCAAGTACACTGAGAAACTTAAATACAAGACAAGCTACCCATACTCACTGCCTTCTGACTTAAGGTGTCTGCTACTATATTTGCATTTCTCGGATGATACAAGATAGAAATGTCATATCCTTAAGAAACTCTATCTATCTATGTTGCCTAGTATTAAGTCCTCTCTAGGTCATAAGATGTTTAAGACTGGGATGATCTTTGAAAATCTCATAATGCACTCCATAAAGATTATGCCTCCAAATCTTAAGCACGAAAACTTCTGCTGCCAACTCCAAATCATTAGTGAGGTAGTTGCACTCGTGAACCTGTAGCTTCCTCGAAGCATAAGTAAAAAAATGACAATACTGCAACAAGACACAACCCAAACAAATTCCAAAAGCATCACAATACACGGTGAATCCCTAACCCTTAATAGAAAGAGACAAAATAGAAGCCAAAGTAAGAAACTCGTTGATCTTTCCAAAGCTCGACTCACACTCCTCGGTCCATTGAAAAGGAACCTCCTTACAAGTAAATCTGGTCATAGGTGCTGAATTAGTAGAAAGCCCTCGACAAATAATCTATAATAACTATCCAAGAAAATAAGATACAAACCTCAGTTGGAGATGTAGGCCTGGCCCAATCACGAATAGCCTCAATCTATGTTGGCTCTACCATAATACTATCCTTAGACACCACAAGCCCATGGAATGTCACCGACTCCAGCAAAAACTCAAACATAAAGAATTTGGCAAAAAGTAAATGATCTCTTAGAGTCTGGAGCACAATCGTTAAATATTATGCAGGCTCCTCTCTACTCCTAGAATACACAAGGACGTCATTGATGAACACAATCACGAAGGAATCCAAAATAAGGCATGAACATTAGATTCATCAGATCCGTAAATACAGCTGATGTGTTAGTAAACTTAAAAGACATCATTAGGAACTCATAATGACCATAACATGTCTTAAAGACTATATTCGAGATATCTTCAGCCCAAATCCTCAACTGATGGTAATCAGACCTCAAACTAATCATAGAGAACATTGCTACACCCTGAAGTTGATCAAACAAATCATCAATGTGAGGCATAGGATAATAATTCTTCACCATCACCTTATTAAGCTGCCTGTAATCAATACACATCTGCATGGAGCCATCTTTCTTCTTTAAAAATAACACAGAAGATCCCCAAGGAGACACACATAGTCTAATAAAACCATTACCAAGAAAATTCTAAAGCTGAGAGTTTAGCTCCTTAAGATCGCAGGAGCCATACGATAAGATGTCATAGAAATAGTTTGGGTGCTCAGCTCAAAATCAATAACTAACATAATACTATTCTCAGGAGGAAGGCCAGGTATATCTGTAGGGAAATCATTAAGAAACTCATGAACTATAAGAATAGAGTCAAGCGAAGGACTCTACATACTAAAATCATGAATATAATAAAAATAAGACTCGCAACCCTTTGAAAAAAGCCTCCTAGCACACATAAAAGTAATAATCCACACTGGCCCACAGCTAACAGCTCCCTGCCATGCGATCAGGGGTATGCCAGGCATGGCTAAGGTGATGATCTAGGAAAAATAGTCCATGACTACATGATAGTAGGATAACCAGTCCATGCCTAGAATCACATCAACCTCCACTATGTCCAATTTAATAAGATCAGTATGAGTATTAACATCTCTAATAGTCATACCACATGATCTAAAAATATTATCTACTATAAAAGAATCACCCTCGGGAGTAGATACACGTAATCACATAATAAGGAATCCCAAGATAAATCTAACCATGGGGACAACTAAGAAGACACATAATAATAAGTGGATCCCATATAAAATAAAGCAAATGGCAACTGATGGCATACCGTAATAGTATCTATAATAACAACATCTGAAGATAGCCTCGGGTCTAGTAGGTACTGCATACAACTGACCATAACTGCTACCTGGTTGGGATACTGACCAACCTACTATCCTATATGCCTGAGAAACTCCATAAGCACCATAAGTATAACCCCTAAGACCATGCATACAAACTTTAGCTATGGGATAAACTTCCCTAATAGGTGGAACCCTCTGATCTTAAACAACAATCGCTTTACGACAGGGGCACTCCTTTGAGAACTGACCAAAAGCTCCACAACTATAACATACCCCAAGTGCTGGACTAAAACTAAAAGATTTTACTGGACAATAATAACCATTACTACTAGAATAGCTTGAAAATGAACCCCTCAAAGATTGACTACGACCTTGGCTGGGACGGTCACTAGGGCTTAACTGGCCTCCATCAGTAATCTATAGCACGGCCTGAACGGGTCTACTAGAATGACATTGATACTGAAATGGTTGATATGGAGGGTATCTGTCCTGAGAATAACTACCTCTAAATTTGGAGCTACTACGACTCCCACTAAACCTACCTTGATATAGTGGCCTCTTATTATTGTCTTCGTGGGCCTCATAATGTATCTTCTTCATAAGTTGAGAATGATTAGAAACCTTATCAAAAGACATACCCACAACACCAAACTCTGAGTGGATGTACAAAGAGAAAGTCATAATTCTTGAACAAAGCAATGAAACCTTTCATACTCAGTAGTTAGAATAGAAGTAGCTAGCCTAGCCAACTCATGCAAATAAGCCCCATAATCTACAACAATCATGAAGACCTGCTCCAACCTCTAGAACTGATCCCTCACATGATCCCTACGGCTACGAGGCATGTACTTCTCTAAGAAGATCTCGCTGAACTAAGCCTATGTCAAAGAAGAAGATCTAGCTGGCTTGGAATCAAGATGACATTTCAACCAATGTAGATCTACAAAGTACAACTAAAAAGTAGTGTAATACATACCATGAGTCTCAACTAGGCCTAAATTATGAAACTTATCTTCAAAAGCAATCAAAAACTGATATGCATCGACACCCGGCGCAACAGAAAACCAAAGTGGAGCCAATCTCAAGAATTAACCTAACATTTTATGATCTTGGGTAGACATAGCTGGCTTGGTAACCACTAGCTGAGCAACTACCGGTTGAGCAACTGCTAGCATAAGAGGGACCTCAATATCCAAAGTGGCAGCTATAGATTGTGCCCTACCTCAGATCACTCTGATTTGTAGACTGTGCACCATAAGACGGTGCACCACCAACCAACCCCAAAAGCTGAATAAAAGCATCCTTTAGAACTAAAGAAAAAATAAATCCCAGTGGAGACTGGGCTGGTTGCTGGCCCACTGCTAGCTGAGTCATAAGAATATCTGTCTCAGGAGCGGGAATAGGGTCTGATGAAGGATCCTTATCCTGGCCCTTAACTAGGGACACATATCATGGCTTTCCACAATCTCTAGGTCATCTATGAATAGTAATAGTATCCCTCAGCTCAATCTCGATACCCTGGTCTTGTATAGCGGTAACACACGTTCTAGCCATCTATTAAAGAGTGAAACCAAAGGAATGATTTAGAAACCAACTTATACTTTTAGTATAAAATGAGTGAAAGAAGTGAAGTCCTAAGAATGTCCTATAGCAGCCCAAAGATAAGAAACTGATGTCATCATTCCAATCTATTGGGCTCTACTAGACACTTGCTCATGTACCAATAAAACCAGTGAAACCTGGGCTTTGATATAAATTTGTCATGACCTGATTTATGAGTCATGATGGTACATACTCTATCCAACTAGTAGTTAAGCCGAACCATAGCCCGAATCTAGACGCAATGGCCTAAGTTGGTAGAAAATAACCTATAAGCCAAAATTCAATTGTTAAAGATTCAAAAATAAATGAAATAGTCATAAAGATCAAATAGATAGATGGAAGACAACAAATATACAAAGACTCAACAATGTCGATAAAAGAGCTAGTACAAAATCACTATGAGTACTAAATTGACTAATACAATCTATCTCGAAAATGAAAGACTAGACATGTACAAATAGAAGGAAAAAGGAGTAACTCCGACTCAAAGAGCTCACCGTATCTCCAAAATCAATTCTGTGTGATCAATTATTCAGTGACAGCAATTAGTACTCAAATCAGCACTAAAAATGCAAAAGTATAGTATGAGTACTAAAACCATAGCTACTCAGTAGGCATCATCGGTCGATTTAGCTATATCATGATAAAAATATGATAAAATAAAAGCTAATGTAAACTAAGTCAAGTCTGTACAAAAACAAGTATATGTGTACGAGCTAATAGCATAAGGACCATACCATTATACCTACAAGATTTTCCCCTATAAGCCAATAAGTGCAGAAAAGTAAATAACCCAACGCAGGCCACCATAAACCTAAAGGATATAATCAAGGACTAACTATTGAATAACCAAAGTTTAGGAACCATCATGCCATGACAAAATATCCATTTGTCCCATATAACCTCATGAACAATGATCAATGACGGACTCGAACTGAAACTTGAAAGCATTATCATTATTATCATCAATTTTTTGCGGACTTGAACCAAAGCTTATATCATTAATATCATTGGTAATTGATGGACTTGAACCAAAACTCATAACTCATAACCGTATCAATGAACCATTTAAGTGATCAATTTCAATAAGCTAAACTTAATAGGTCATACCAATAAAACATAGCTATACACCATCTTTACTCATAATTATAAACCAGACAAGGAATCATATCTACAGGTCTCATCCATAATCAAGTCTATAAGACATATTACTATCCATATTCGAAGACCATATCAATACTAACATTCCTAAGGAATATTACTAATACTATCAAGAATTCATATTAATAACCATATCTATAGGCCACCCATATTATCTATAGGTCTTTAATCGTATCTATATGCCACATCACCTTTATGAGGCATATAAAATCAATAAGTCATTACTTACATCTACAGGCCATACTCTATCTACAAGACGAATTATAATTATGAGTCATATTCCATCCATGACCCATATTATATATATATAATCCATATATCCTCTATAAGCCACATTACATCTATATAAGCCATATCATACCCATAAGCCATATTTTATATATACATAGGCCATCTCATCCAAAAAAACTATTAACCTTTAATCATACCGATCTATAGAATTAAGCATATCAATAGACCATGTTATTAATCATATTTGAAAGTCATACCCATAATCGCATGCATAAGTCATAAATCAAAATTGTAAATTAGATCATTAGCCAACCATATGGGAAATATCATTAACATTACTTGAAATTAGCATCAATTCTCTAATATCCAACTAACATGTGCAATAACAATATTCTACCTCCTGGAGTTCAAAACCTACCATCAATAAGAGTATATACATATAAAATAGTCTATAAGGTTATTATGTCTTGGCCTAAGGTATGCCGGAGGGACATATTTCTAATCCCCAAAGATTCTCTTAGGCAATTTCTACCCCAGACTAGACCAAGGTATCTAAGTTCATTCCTAGATGCCAAGTAAGACATAACTAGGCCTACAATATAAGTCCTCTCTAAACATGATTAAATAAGGCAATGTTACCTAAGACAATAGCAACTAGGGCGATTCCCTTAACTTAAGCAATTAAAAAAAATTATACCCTGACATTAGTAACTGGGCAATTTCACCTACCTTGAGTAATTAAGGAATTTCCACTATAATTATATACCGTGAAGCCTAAATCACCTAAGACATGACTAACAACACTAACTACTCCACACCTAAGGTTCCAAGGTAGCCTAAAGATTTAATTGACCAAAATATCCTTATTCTCACTTCCAACACCTAGAACCCACCCCGTATCTGCATTATATCATAATTATACTATGAGATAGCTCAATATATTAGTATGTAAGACTATCTTACCTGGGCACCAAAGAAAACCTGAAGAATTTTCTAAATCACCAATATTTTATTTTGAGAAGTTTTTGCAAGGTGCCATGCTATCAAAATCATAATCTACTCATCAAAATGAGAATAATGATACACCTACTAAACTATTGTGCTTTGGGTCGATATTACATAGAAATCCCACGTGGGGACCATTTATGAAACATTCATTTTCAAAACCAAGTCAATGTCCCTCTATGCTCAAGGAACATTTATCCTAAAAAATGGGTGAATTTTGAGCTACATTAATGCTAAAATAATTTCACCAAGCTTTCAGGATTTTTAGATGTGAATGGAGAAATGAACCATAAAAAATGAAATCTTACCATAAATTTGAAGGAGAATTGCATAATTAATGCTTTTCCAATCTCAAAAATAACCCACCAATCACTACTAAAAAAAAAAAAAACTAACCACACAAGCTGACCACATGTGGTCTGTTTTCTTGCATTTTCGATCACAAAACCGACCAAAATGTATGGTCGGTAAAAGCGTGGTAGTTCTTTTGAAACGACCACGTGTTGTCGGTTTTTTGAAAAAAAATATATATTTTTAAAATTCATTATCATTTTTCAAAAAATGAAAAAAAATATTTCAAAAATATGAGTGCTGAATAGATAATACAATTTGTCTCAAAAAATGAAAGATTGGGCATAGATAAATAGAAGAAAAAATGGGTAAATCCAACTCCAAGAGATCACCCAAACTCCAAAATCAACACTACATGATCGATGAATTAGGAGAAACAACTAGTACTTAGATTTGCACCAAAAAGGTACAAAAGTGTAGTATGAGTACCAAAACAACGAATACTCAATAGGCATCATCATCCAATAGAGATAAATCATGATACAAATATGATAAGATATAAGAGAATATAAACAAAGTCAAGATAAACGTTGCAAACCTAGAAATAAGCCCCGACACCATTGTACATAAATAAGTAAATGCACACAAAATAATAACATAGGGATCATACCCTTTTAACTACAAGATTGACCCCCATAAGCCATTAAGTGTAGGAAAGTAAATAACCCAACGCAGGCCCCTATAAGCTTGGAGGATACAATCAAGTACACTAACTATCAAATAACCTAAGCTTACCATCCGTCATGCCATGACCAAATATCCATCCATCCCATATTACCTTATGAACAATACTCAATGCCAAACTCAAATTAGAACTCAAAAGCATTATTCTATTAAAATAATTTTTTTTTCAAACATGAATTAGAACATATATCATCTACATCATTAGTAATTGCCGAACTTGAACCGAAACTCATAACTCATAACTACATCAATGAACCTTATTAGTAAGTTATTTCAATAAGCTAATCTCAATAGACAATACAAGTAAATCATAGTTATAGGCCATCCCATTACAAATAATTATAAACCAGACAAGGAATCATATCTCTAGGTCTCAACCATAATCATGTCTATAACCCATATTATTAGCCATATACGGAGACCATATAAATACTAACATTCATTATCAATATTACAAAGCCTATCTAAAATTCACATTGATAACCATATATATAGGCCACACATCTTATCTATAGGCCATTAATCAATCTATATGTCACATCATCTCCTTGAGCAATATTATATCCATAAGCTATTACTTTTATCAATAGACCATATTTTATCTATGACCTGAATTATAATTATGAGCCATATAACATCCATGAGACATATTATATATCTAGGCCAATTCATATCTATAAGACATATTATATCTATATAATATATATCATACCCATGAGCCATATTATAAATGTACATAAGCCATATAATCCAAACAAGCCACTAATCTTTAATAATACCGATATCTATAAAATTAAGCATATAAATAAACCATGTTATTAATCATGTTCGAAAGTCATACCCATAATCGCATGCATAAGTCATGAATCACAATTGTAAATTATATCACTAGCTACGCATATGCGCAACATCATTAGCATTACTCAAAATTAGCATCAATCCTCCAATATCCAACTAACATGTATGATAACTATATTCAACTTCCTTGAGTTCAAAACCGACCGTCAATAGGAGTATATTATAGTAAAAATAGCCTAAGTGGTTATCACAAATTTTGGCCTAAGGTGGGCTGGAGAATCCCATTTCTAATCCTAAAAGATTCTCTTAGGAAATTTCTACCCCGGACTAGATTAAGGTGTCTAAGCTCATTCTTGGCTGCCAAGTAAGCCATAACTAGCCCTAGGATATAAGTCCTCCCCAAACATGATTAACTAAGGAAATCCTACCTAGAACAATAGCAACTAGGGCAATTCCCTTAACTTAAGCAATTAAGAAAAATTCTACCCTAACATGAGTAACTAAGCTATTTCACCTACCTTGAATAATTAAGGAATTTCTATTCTAATTATATATCGTGAAGCCCAAATCACCTAATACATGACTAACTACACTAGCTACTTCACACCTAAGGTTTCAAGGTAGCCTAAGGATCCAATTAACCTAAATATCCTTATTCACACTTCCAATACCTAGGACCCTCCTCATATATGCATTATATCATAATTATATTACAATATAGCTCAATATATGAGTTGGTAAGCATAACCTATGTAGGAACCAAAGAAATCCTAAAAAAATTGCTAAATAACTTATTTCTCCATTTGAGAAGCTTTCGCAAGGTGCCAAACTAGCAAAATCACAATCTACTCATCAAAATTAGAACAATGATACCAATACTAAACATATTTGCTTCAGGTCCTTATTATATAAAAATCCCACATGGGGGCCATGTATGGAACACGTATTTCCAAAACCAACTCAATGTCCCTCTATGCTAAAGGAACATTTATCCTAAAAATGGGTGAATTTCGAGCTACATTAGGGCTAAAATCAAGTCACCCACCTTGTCCAAGGGTGTAAAAGTCACTTACACGACATCAGTATCACATATGCAATTCTTTTATTCCTTCTAGTAGTGCAATTTATGCGACTATAAGTGTCTACTATAAGATATTTTCTGGTGCTTTGCAAATTGCAAAAGCGATCAGATGCTCGAGGATGAGATTGCACCAGCACCAACTGAGACTTTGAATTTTCTAGGTCTCGGCAAGCCCCTCAAGGTTCATTTGGAATCCCGCATATACAAATAGACTATGCTACCCTATCAAATTCAAAATTCTGGACTTAATGGCTTAGTTGAAATTTCTATTTGAGGTCTTTTAAGCAAAAACTGGGTCCCATATTTATTTTCCATTTTTCCTAACTTTGGACAAAAAGATCTAAATGAGCTCAGGAGTTTTGGGACTTATTCTAAGGTCCACCTAGACTAAAATTTACATTACAAAATTATTATGAAACATCTCAAATTTTTTATCATTGGAAAATTCCTTAGATTTGAGCAAACTATCCAAATAATGACTCATCATATGAGTTGTATGGTGTGGTAGTGGGTCAGGTGACCCTAGTCGTAAGGTGTCCAATCAATGGTTATTGGGTTTTTTCATTGGTTACTACTTGTTGGTATGAGTCGTTATAGGTGGTGATGAGTTCTTAGGACAAACCTTAATCAAATCAGTAACTTAGTGACATAACTCTACTTTGAGTATGAGTGGCTCACTAAGGATCATAAGGATAGGTTACATATGGTAGGGTTGAGTCGTAGGATGCCTAATGTCTAATCACTTGGGTTCGGTCTTGGATACGACTTGATCGTATGAATCGTATGGTCAGGTCATGAGTGGGATCATGGAGTCATAAGTAGGATAGTGTATGCATGTCTAACTCACTATATAGGATAAGACTCATGGCTATGAGTCATATGATGTGGTGATGAGTCAATGAGTTAACTCATAACTAAAGACGGACTTTTTACTGCTTATAAGTTGAGCGCATTCTTGATATTTTGCAATTTAAGTCCCTTTGATACCACAACTTAAAACCTTCCTTGTGACATTATTAACTCACCATTCCTAATAAAAAAACTATCAAATTCTCTCTCAAACTCTTTGTTCAAGAAAAAGCTAGGGTTTCATCAAGTTAGTCAATTAGGGGATTTCAAGGGTGATTTCTCTTTGTATTTATTAGTATCAAAGGCATGTTACTCCTTCTTCATTGTTGTTTTGCTAAAAGCAAATATATTAATGTATGGATTTTATGGTATTGTTATGGTTCTGATAATAAACATTGGGGGATTTGAATGTTCATGTTTGAATAATGTTTGTCATGGTTTAATTATGGTTTTGAACATATAGGTGTATGGGTATGGTGGTGGAAATTGATAATGGTAACTTTCTCTAAACTTGTGACTTTTGAGATGGTTAAATAGGTATAGATAGTTTTGAAAATTTTGTGGGGTACATGGGAATCCCCTAAGTAATTTTAAAAATAGATTCTGTGGGGTACATGGGAATCCCCTACGTGTTGGCTAATGATCTTTCTTTCAAGATATAGCCAGTATAACAATACCATTTTATGATGTCTTAATAACTGACTTCTGGAATTTCTGGTTTTGTTATGTGCTAAATGATTTAATTGGGAAATAATAGTGGTTGTGATAACTAGCTGTGAAGGTGTGAGTCCAAAGAATGAACACTAGAAACTCATGTTTATCGATATGATGGTTGTTCTTGGTGACCAAATGCTTTTAGGGCTCACAGAAATCCCCCATGTCTATTCATGTATATATGTATTATATAGGATGAAGGGTACATGGGAATCCCCGGCCTTATATGATATCTTCAGTTTGAGCGGCTTCATGCACTGGGCCCATTCAATGGGTAACACTAGACCCATATAGACCGTGAGTGGATTTATGATGGTAAAAATACACAATCTAGGTTAAGATTTTAAATGCATGCTAAACCTGGTTCCCTATTCCGGCACAGTAAATGTGTATATATATGATTGCATATGGTTATTTGACTGGTTTTGAATGATGGCATTATTTTATCTTTATCCCTGAGTTATATGCTAGTGTTCACTCTTCTAACTATCTTCGGGTGTTGTATCCCCATGCGATGGAGGAACCTGCCAGATTTTTATTTCTCCTTCTCAATGACATGGATTTAGGCACAACTTTGAGTTAGATCAAAGTGATGAGCATCCATACTCTGGAAGCCTCAATTTCATGTTGTGGACTCCTTTTTATTATTTTAATTTCTTTGGTTTTAGTTTTGGCTATGGTCCGAGGCATATCTCGATTAGATATTCTTTGATTCTGGTTAGAGATTTTATTGAACTACTAAAGGCATAGGCAGTGTCAGTATTGGTGTTAGCATTAAAATTGGTATTGGCATTGGGATTGGTATTAGTTGGATATTTGGTTATGACTATTTTGTTATGGTTATAGACTTAACTTATTATCTCTAAATTTTTATTTTCCTATCTTTTTATATGTTCAAAATTTATCCAACATGAGGTGTATGGCGGTTAAAGGTTTGGGAATTAGTGATGGTCTCTGATTTTTGTTAGACATGAGATACTCGATACAACTGGGACCTAGTTGGGTGTCTACAAAGTCGTGTCAAGTAGAGTCTTTTTTAACGCCGTATAGCATGCTATACTTATAAGGGAGAGGCTATAAGGCAGTTAGGAATGTTTCTATTTATAGTGTTATGTTTTAGAGTTGTAGAGTCTAAGGTCATGAAATCTTCTCTAATCCCCACTTTTTCACTTTTTATATCATGCCTCCTAGATGATTTAAAGCATACAGAAACTCCTCTATCCCACCCAAGGATGACATTAATGAGGTATGTCCTACTTTTAGGGTCCAAACCCAGTCTAGGGGTCCAGTTCATGATTGCCTTTCTAGAGTTTAATCGACCCCCTCCAGTCGTTCTCGAGCTCCTCAAGCCGTGTGATGTATGCTGAGTTTTTTCAGTCATCCATATGTTGGCTCAATTGGTAGTTTCTTAGTCTAAGTGTGGTGCTTCTACTACTCCATCTTCTAAGGCCACAAGGCTTAGATATTTTATAAGGTTGAATCTTTAACTTTTACTGGTAATAGGGATGAGAAGGATTCATAAAGTTTCCTTGATGATATGGAAAAAATCTTTCATGTAATGCAAGACACTAATGTTGAGGGCGTGGAGTTTTCCTCCTATCAATTGAAAGATGTGGCATACCTGTTCTACAAGGAATAGGACCAGTAAAGTGGTGACGATGTTGAGTTATCCTTGTGGGATGATTTTTATAATGCTTTCCTAGACTGTTTCTTTCCTCAAGAGTTGAGGGAGGCAAAGGCAGAAGTATTTTTCAACCTAAAGCAAGGAAAGATATCAGTCAAGGAGTATGCTTTGAAGTTTCACTAGTTATCTTGGTATGCTCTAGAGTTGGTTTCTAGCATGAGGGCTAGGATGAGAAAGTTCATTTCTGGGTTGTCTTGAGACTTGATTTTGGAAAGTAAGGTTGCCTCATTAAACAAGGACATTTATATCTCCTGGTTGGCTGTGTATATGCAGTAGGTTAAAAAAGAAAAGAAGAAGCATACGAAGATAGGGAAGAGGTAGATAAAGAAGTTAGATTTTCTTAGCAGGGTGGAAGTCAACAATAGAGTGGTAGGGATAGTCGAAATTAGTCTAAAATGAAGTGAGGCAATTGTGGGTTTTACTCGTCGGCTAGTTCTCCCTACCCAAAGTCATCTGGTGACCGACGTTTCTAGGGTGTCAATATTTATTAGTCATAGGGTGCCTAATATCAGGAGCTCTATCTATGCTCCCTATAGATTTTGTGGTTGATTACATTAGGGTTTCTGTGATGAAGGAAGGGACAAGTGCTTTAACTATGGTTAGCCGGGGCACATGCTTAGAAACTATCCTATGGCTAAGGTTGATTTTAGGGAAAATAAGGTTCTGGTGACCTCTTATCAGATATAGCACCAAAGGGTGCACCATCTAGCTCCAACACTGGTTGGAACCGACTCTATGCTCTTACCACCCTTCAGGAGTTTGAGGTATTGCCTGATACCGTTACTAGTATGTTGAAACTCTTTTCTTGTGATGTGTATTGTTTAGTTTATCTGGGATCCACTCTTTCTTATGCGACCCCATTTATGGCTATGTATTTTTGTTTTTTTCTCGAGTGTATTTCAGACCTTTGTTCTCTTTCTACCTTTGTGGGTGACTTTGTTGTCGCTAGAAGAGTCTATAGGCATTGTGTGGTATTGTGGGTGGTCGGAAGACTTTTTTGGATCTATTTGAATTAGATATGGTTGATTTTGATGTCATATTGGGGATGGATTGGTTGCACTTGTGTTATGTTTCTCTAGATTTTCAGACCCGTAAGGTCATCTTTAAATTTGCTAATAAGTTGGTTATTAAGTGAGAGGGTAGTTCTCTAGATCCTAAGGAAAGGATCATAACATATCTTAGAACCCGAAGATTAATCTCAAAGAGGTGTCTCTATCAACTTGTCTGGGTTGAATATTCTAGCTCAGAGGGTCCTTCCTGACATACCGTCCTGGTGGTGAATGAATTTACTGAGATTTTCCCTGATGACATTCCTTGTGTCCCTCCCTCTAGGGAAATTGATTTTGGGATGGATCTTATTCTGTACACTCATCCAATCTTTATTCCCCCATATAGAATGGCTCTAGCTGAGCTAAAGAAGCAATTAAAGGATCTCTTAGACAAGGGTTTCAACTATCCATGTGTGTGTCTGTTGGTTGCACTAGTATTATTCATGCGTAAGAAGGATGGTTCCCTTCGTATATGTATTGATTATCGATAGCTGAATAGGGTGATGGTAGAGAAAAAGTTCCCTCTTCCAAGGATAGATAATTTGTTTGATCAGCTTAAGGGTGCTAAGTTTTTCTCCAAGATCGACCTTCGATCATGGCATCATAAGTTAAAGACTAGGGAGGCGAATATCCCTAAGACTGCCCTTCGTACCCAATATCAACATTTTAAGTTCGTGGTTATGTCTTTTGGGTTGACTAATGCCTTGGCGACATTCATGGACATAATGAATAGATTATTTCATCAGATTTTTTATTTGTTCATCATTGTATTTATAGATGACATTCTTTTGTACTCTTAGTGCGAAGTGGATCATGCCGATCACCTCCACATTGTGCTGCATACATTGAAGGAGCAACAGTTGTATGCTAAACTTTTTAAATGCAAATTTTGGTAAAACACTGTCATATTTCTGTGAAATGTCATTTCTAGTGAAGGGATCATGGTGGATCTGTAGATGGTTGCAGTGCTTAAGAGGTGTGCTAGACCCATGAATCCAACCTATATTTAGAGCTTCTTGGGTTTAGCTTGTTACTATTAGAGGTTTGTGGAAAGTTTTTCGACTATAGCTACCCCGCTTACTAAGTTAACTTAGAAGAAGGTAAAGTTCTTGTGGTATGATGCTTGTGAGGGTAGTTTTGTGAAGCTGAAGGATATGCTAACTTCAACTTCATTCATGACTTTGCCTGAAGGCACTGATTGGTTTGTGGTCTATTGTGATAGCTTATGCCTCTAGACAGTTGAAGATACATGAGAAGAATTATTTGACTAATGACTTGGAGAATTCTGATGTGGTATTCGGACTAAAAATATGGCGTCAATATCTAAATAGATTGCTTGTGGAAATCTATTCTAATCATAAGAGCCTGCCATATATGTTTACTTAGAAAAAACTTAATCTTAGGTAAAGGAGGTGGCATGTGCTCATCAAAGATTAAGACATGAGTGTTCCCTACAATCCAGGTAAAGCTAACGTTGTTATTGATGGTCTTAGTAGGTTATACATAGAGATTCTAGCATATGTGAATGAGAGAAAGCGAGAATTGGTGAAAGATATTCACCATTTGGCTAACCTTAGAGTTCATCTCTTGGACTCTGAGAAAAGTGGTATATTTATGTAGAAGGTGGCATAGTCATCTCTTGGTACTAAAATAAAGAAGAAGCAGGTATTGGATTCTGTCTTGATGAGGATCAAGGGTGGGATAGGGGGAAACATGTGATAGCCTTTGAGATTAGGTGTGATGGTACCTTTTAGTACCAAAGGAGATTATGTGTTCCTGATATAGATGGATTGCTAGAGAGGACCTTGTCTTAGGCGCATGAGTCGTGTTACGTTATTCATCATGGTTAAATAAAAATATATAATGACCTCAAGGAGATGTATTGGTGCAAAAATATAAAGTGGGATGTGGCTAGTTTTGTGGCTAAGTGCATGGTGTACCAACTGGTAAAAGTTGAGCACATGAGGCTCGGAGGATTATATCAAGAAATTAAATTGCATGTGTAAAAGTGGGAGGTGATCAATATGGATTTCATTACCAATCTTCCTCGATCTCAAAATTAGTTTTATTCGGTGTGAGTCATTGTGGATAGAATGATAAGTCTTCACATTTCTTGCCAGTAAGGACCAATTTTTCATTATATGATTATGCAAGGTTATACCTCCATGAGATCGTAAAGTTGCATGGGGTGCCTATTTCTATGATCTCAAATCGCGGTACGTAGTTTTCATTGCACTTTTAGAAGTCGTTGTAGAAAGTTTTGGGGACTAAAGTTATTCTTAGTACTTCTTTCCACCCGCAGTCGGATGGGCAAGTGGAAAGAACTATTTAGACTTTGAAGGATAAGCTTCAAACTTGCGTGATTAATTATTGTGGTAGTTGGGTTGAGCATTTGCATCTTATAGAGTTCGCATATAATAAGAGTTATCACTCTATAATTGGGATGGCTCCTTTTGAGACCTTATATGGTAGGAGGTGTAGGTCTCCTATTGGGTTGTTTGAGGTTTGTGAGGTGGAGATGTTTGTCTTGGATTTAGTTCACCAAGCTATGAAGAAGGTGTAAAAGATTTGGGATAGGCTCAAAGTCACCAAAAGTCCTATGCAGATGTGAGGCGTAGAAAGTTGGAGTTTGAGGTTAGGGATAGGGTATTCTTGAAGGTGCCTCCCATGAAGGGAGTGATGCGGTTTGGGAGAAAAGGGAAGCTCAGTGCCCGATATGTTGGTCCGCACTTGGTTTTAACAAAGGTAGGTAATGTTGCATATGAATTAGAGTTGCCCTCTAGCATAAGGTACATTCACCAGGTGTTCCATGTATCTATGTTGAGGAAGTGTGTAGGTGATCCATTGTAAATTGTGCCCATCAAGGATATAGGTATTTCAGATTCCTTGTCCTATTAGGAAGTCCCTATTAAAATCTTGGATCAGCAAATTCGTCGATTGTGAACGAAAGACGTAGCTTTGGTGAAGGTTCTATGGACAAACCACATGGTTGAAGAGGCTACTTGGGAATACGAATAGGACATGAAGTTCAAGTATCCATTCTTGTTTTCCACTTCATAAGATCATGCGTAAGGTATGTGTTATTCTTAACATCTTTGTTTTCCGACATTTTTAAAGGAATGATTTATTTTCTTGGCATCTTTGTTTTCTAACTTAGTTAAATATAATAGTATAGATGTTTGGGGGTTTGATTGTGCTATTCAATGCCTTTTCCCATCATTCGAGGATGAATGATCCAAGTATGGGAGAATTAAAACACCTGAAATTTTTTACCCTTGCAAAATCCTGAGCTTTGAGCTCACTGTACTAGTAACGAGTCGTATGGTGTGGTTGCAAGTTAGGTGACCCTAGTTGTAACGTGTCTAGTGGATGGTGGTTAGGTTTTATATCTTGGTTATGACTTGGCAAAATGATTTGTTAGGGGTGGTGACGATTCGTTAGTACAAACCTCCTTGAAATTAGTAAAATAGTTACTTAACTCTGCTCGGAGTACGAGTGGCTCAGTAAGAGCCATGAGTATAAGTTACTAGTGGTAGGGTTGAGTCGTATGCTTCCTAGTGTCAAATCCCATGGGTTCTGCCTTAGATGGTACTAGACCATACAAATCGTATATTCAGGTCACGAGTAGCGTCGTTGAGTCGTAAGAAGGATAGTGTATGAGTGTCCAACTCACTATTTAGGATATGACTCATGGATACAAGTCGTATGATATGGTGATGATACAATGGATTGACTCGTAACCAAGGATGGATTTTTTTATAGAATTTAAGTTGAGCGCATTCTGGACATTTCCCACTTTAAGTCACATTGATAACATAACTTAAAACCATCCTTAGGACTTCATTAACTCACCATTGCCAATAAAACACTCTCAAATTGTCTTTCAACCTCTCTATTCAAGCAAAAGCTAGGGTTTAATCAAGATAATAAATTAGGGGATCCAATTAACTTTTACACTACACTAACTACTCCACACCTAAGGTTTCAAGGAAGCCTAAGGATCTAATTAACCCAAATTTCCTTATTAACACTTCTGACACCTAGATCTTATCCCTATCTGAATTATATCATAATTATAGTATGAGATAGCTCAGTATATGAATAGGTCAGCCTAACCTAATTAGTCACCGAAGAATAATGAAGAATTAGCTAAATCACCGATTTCTCCTTTACAAAATCTTTCGCAAGGTGCCACACTATCAAAATCACAATCTACACATAAAAATGAGAACAATGATACCTATACCGAATGGTTGTACTTTGGGTTAATATTACATAAAAATACCACGTGGGGCCCATGTATGGAACGCTATTTCCGAAACCAACTCAATGTCCTTCTAAGCTCAAGGAATATTTATCCTTAAAATGGTTGAATTTCAAGCTACATTGGTGCTAAAATCAAGTCACCAAGATTTTGAGATTTTTAGATGAGAATGGACAAATAAACCATAAAAAAAATAAAAGAAAACCACGAATTTGAAGGAGAATTATGTAATTAATACTTTCCCAAGCTGCAAAATCATCCACCAATGTTATCTTCATGCTCTCTTACTTTTTAGGGCTTAAACATCTCGGAGATGTATGAGAAATGGTGAAAACGGGCCAAAAAATGTGTTTATACCCTTACCAAGTACACAGGTATCGCATACGCGACCTACCTATCACATACTTGATATTTGGTCAAGGTTGCAAAAGTCCCTTACGGGACACCAGTATCGCATACGTGATACTTGCCTTCCTTCTAGGGGTATCATTTATGCGACTAAAAATGTCTATTACAAGATATTTGTTAGTGTCTTGCAGATCGTAGACGTGATCCGAGGCTTGCGGACGAGAGTGCACCAGCACCAGTCCCCTCAAGGATTATCTGAAATACTGTATATACAAAAGGACTATGCTACCCTATGAAATTCATCGTTCTGGACTTAATAGCACAATCAAAATTTCCATATAAGGTCCTTTCAACAAAAGATGAGCCCCACATTTATGTTCCATTTTACTTAACATCCAACCAATAGCTCAAAATGAGCGCGGGTGCCTTAAGTATTGGTCTAAGTTCCACCTAGCCTAAAATTGATATTATGGAGTTGTTATGAAACAACCCATATTTTGACACTTGGAAAATTCCTGAGCTTTGAGCTTACGGTCCTACTAACAACTTATTGTATGATTTGTATGGTGTGGTTGCAGTCAGGAAAAACTAGTCGTAAGGTGTCCAGTGGATGGTGGTTAGGTTTTTTATCTTGGTTATGACTTGGTGGTAAGAGTCATTAATGGTAGTGACAAGTCGTTAGGACAAACCTCAATCAAATCAAGAACTTAGTGACTTGACTTTACTCTGAGTAATAGTTGCTCACTAAGAGTCGTGAGGATAGGTTACAAGTGGTACAGTTGAGTTGTATATTGCCTAGTGTCTAATCCCAAAGGCTCTATCTTAGATATGACTACACTATATGAATTGTATAATCAGGACATGAGTGGGATCATGGAGTTGTAAGGAGGACAGTGTATGGGTATCCACTTCACTCTCTAGGATATGACTCATAGCTACGAGTCGCGTGATATTGTGACGAGTCAATAGGTTGACTCGTAACCAAGGACGACACTTTTACAAATTCTAAGTTGAGGGCATTCTGTATATTTCCCACCTTAAGTCCCTTTGATACCAAAACTTAAAACCTTCCTTAGGACTTTATTAACTCACCATTCCCAATAAAACACTGTCAAAATCTCTCTCAATCTCTTTGTTTAAGACAAATCTAGGGTTTCATCAAGTTAATCAATTAGGGGATTTCATGGGTGATATCTCTCTGTACTTCTTGGTGTTTAAGGCATGTTACTCCTCTCTCATATTTATTTTACAAAAAAAATATTTTAATGTATGGCTTTCATGGTATTGTTATGGTTTTGGAAATAAAAGTTTGGGGTTTTGAATGTTCATGGTTGAATAATATTTCTCGTGGTTTAATTATGGTTTTCCATGTTTTAAATATGGTTTTGAACATGTGGGTGCATGGGTATAGTGGTGGAACTTGATAATGGTAACTTTCTCTAAACTTGTGACTTTTGAGATGGTTAAATGGGTATTTATGCTTTTGAAAACCTTTTGGATACGTGAGAATCCCCCAAGTGATTTAAAAAATAGAGTTTGTGGGGTACATTGGAATACCCTATGTGTTGGCTACTGACATTGCTTGCAAGCTAGTGTCAGTATGATGATACCAATTTATAATGCCTTAATATTGACTCCTAGAATTTATGGTTAGGTTACGTGCTAAACGTTTTAATTTAGAAATAATGAGGGTTGTGATAGCTAGCTGTGAAGGTGAGAATCCAAAAGATGGACACTAGAAACTCATTTTTGCCGACATAAGGGTTGGTCTTGGTGACCAAATTCTTATGGGGTACATTGGAATCCCCTAAGTCTATACATATATATATGAATCAAGGAGTGAGAAGGGTACACAAGAATCCTGAACCTTGTATGATATCTCCGGTTCGGTCGGCTACACGGACTGGGCCCATTCAAGGGTAACACTTGACCCATATAGCCTGTGGGTGGATGTGTGACGGTAAAGCTACACAATCTAGGTTAAGATTTTAAATGCATGCTAAACCTTGTTCCTTATCCTAGCACGGTATATATGTATATATGTAATTGCATAAGCTTGTTTGATTTATTTTGAATGAGGGCATTATTTTATCTTTATCCCGGAGTTGCATGCTAGCATTCACTCAAAAAACTATCTTCAGGCATTGTATTCCCACGCGATGTAGTACTGACCACATTTCCATTTCTCCTACTCAGTGACTTGGATTTGAGAAAACTTTGATTTAGATTGAAGTGGTGATATTCCATACTCTGGAAGACTCTTTTTCATGCAATGGACTCCTTTATATAATTTTTATTTCTTTGGTTTTGGTTTTGGCTATGTTCGGGGGCAGGTCCCGATTGAATATTCATTGATTCTGGTTAGAGGCTTTTTTGGAATACTATGGGCATGGGCGGTGTCGTTATTAGTGTTAGCATTAGTATTTGTATTGGCATTGGGATTTGTATCGGTTGGATATTTGGTTGTGACTGTTTGGTTATGGTTATAGAATTATTGTCTCTAACTTTAATTGTCTTATCTTGTTATATGTTTGGAACTTATCCGACATGGGGTGTAGGGTAGTTAATGGTTTGGGAATTGGGGGTGGTCTCTGGTCCTGGTTAGACTTGAGAAATCCGACATGACTAGGACTTGGTTTGGGTCGTGTCAGATGAACAGTCAGAATTAGTATACGAGGTCATTTGACTAAAGTTTATGCCCAATAGAAAATTTGAGCCAACGAAGATTCAAAACAGGGAATAGGCTCTAAAAACTAAAGGAACTGCTCAGTAATTGAACTGTTAGTTCCAGCAAGTCATAAATGACTTGGGTAAGCTATAGAAAAGCTCTAAATGGCAAAAAAAAAGGTAGAAATGTAAAAATGCTGAAAATGACCTGAAGGGTCATTACAATATCCACTACTAAAAGAACTTTCGTCCGCAAAAGTAAAGGATTAGTATGTACCTGAAGCCTCGAATAGGTAAAGATACTTGATCTGCATCTCACTCTTGATATCCCATTCAGCCTATTTTATTGGGTAGTGCCTCCACTGAACCTTAACTGCTAGAATCTC
This sequence comes from Capsicum pubescens, assembly GCA_030864215.1. Classification (NCBI taxonomy): domain Eukaryota; kingdom Viridiplantae; phylum Streptophyta; class Magnoliopsida; order Solanales; family Solanaceae; genus Capsicum; species Capsicum pubescens. The sequence goes on from CM061542.1 coordinate 103,845,706, forward strand.
TATAGTGCATAAACCGCCTGACATCCCTAGCCAAAATAAGCATTGTCTCCTTCATAAAAGTAATCTGCTCATCCTACAAGACTCAATCCCATCTAAACACTCAAGATGGATTAGGAATATATCACCGCAACATAGAATCATAAAAAAATTAGATAGACAACATCAAAATTTGGGGGAAAGGAAAACTCGTAAGACAACTCACCAACGGTGCGAAGAATCTCAAAAAATATCCAATATATCTGGGGCTGAGCTTGACTTTCCTCTCAAACCTCATCTATACCATTATGGGAGATACCCAAAGGAATACCCGATCACCAACACCAAATCTCAAAGCATGAAGTATATGATTTGCATAAGCCTTTTTCCTACTCTTAGCTTCCCTTAACCAGTCCATAATAACTCAGACTCTATCCAATGACTCCTGAAGCAAATTAGTACCAAGGGTTCTATTCTCGAAACTATCAAACAATCCAATTAGGGAACGACAATGCCTACCATATAAAGCCTCGAAAGGTGCCATCTGAATACTTGAATGGCAGATATTATTATATAATAACTCTGCCAAGTCTAAGTGTTGTTCCACTGACCTCCAAAATCCATAACACAGACTCGGAGCATATCCTCGAGAACCTGAAAAGTCCGCTATGACTAGCCATCCATCTAAGGATTGAAGGTTGTACAAAGATCCACTTGAATACCTAACTCCTCCTAAAAATCTCTCCAAAATCTAGAATTAAACACTAAACCCTGGTCTGAGTGACAGATATTGGAATGCCATGCAAACAGACTATCTCACTAACAAAGATACAAGCCAATCTCTCGGCCCTGAATTATCTGAATAGGAATGAAATGGGACGATATGGTGAACCGATCAACAATGAACCAAATACCATCAGAATCACGAGAAGTATGAGGAAAACCAAAAACAAAGTCCTTTGTAATCCACTCCTATTTCCACTTGGGAATGAGAAATCTTTCAATCAAACCACGCGGTCGTTGATGCTCAGCCTTCACCTGCTGACATCATAGGCTATGAGCTAAAAATTCTTCCACATCTCTCTCCATGATACTACACTAATAATGTTGTCTTAAATCTCTGTACAACTTTGTTTTACCTGGGTGAGTGGAATACCTAGATTTGTGAGCCTTGTGCAAAATATAAAGAATTTAGTAACCAACAATCAGAACACAAATGTGGGTATCAAATCTCAAGAGACTCTCCAGATGTATGGTAGCCCTCTTGGAGTCATCACTTAACACCTAATCATTGATGATGCAACGTCTCTTATCTTCAAATTAGCAATCCCAAATCATCTCAAACAACGAGGACCTCGCCTCAACACTAGAAAAAATTCTCCTAGGGTCTGACATATCAAGTCAAACCATAAAGTTTGCAAAGTATTGAATGTACCGTGCCAAGGCCTCTGAGAAACTGAAATACAATACAAGCTACCCATACTCACTGCCTTCCATCTTAAGGTGGCTGCTACTATATTTCCCTTACTCGGATGATATAAGATAGAGATATCATAATCCTTAAGAAATTCCATCCATCTATGTTGCCTAGTATCAAGCTCTCTCTAGGGAATAAGATGTTGAAGAATGGGATTATCTTTGAAAATCTTACAATGGACTCCATAAAGATTACGCCTCTAAATCTTAAGCGCAAAATTTTTTGTCACCAACTCCAAATCATTAGTGGGGTAGTTGTTCTCGTGCACGTATAGCTGCCTAAAATCATAAGTAAGAAATGACAATACTGCATCAAGACACAACCCAAACCAACACCAAAAGTATCACAATACACGGTGAATCCCTAACCCTTAACAGGAAGAGCCAAAATAGGGGCCAAAGTAAGAAACTCCTTGTACTTTGCAAAGCTCGACTAACAGTCCTTGGTCTATCGGATGGGAACCCCCTTGCGAGTGTATTTGGTCATAGGTGCTTAATTAGCAGCAAAACCCTTGACAAATAATCTATAATAACAATCCAAGAAAAAAAATATGAGCCTCAGTTGGAAATGTAGGCCTGGCCCAATCAGGAATAGCGTCAATCTTTGTTGGGTCTACCATAATACTATCCTTAGACACCTCATACCCAAGGAATGTCACCGACTCCAGCCAAAACTCATACGTAAAGAATTTGAAAAAAAGAAAATAATGTCTTAGAGTTTCGAGCACAATTTTCAAATATTGTGCATGCTCCTCTCTATTCATTGAATACACGAGGATGACATTGATGAACACAATCAGGAAGGAAGCTAAATAAGGCATGAAAATTCAATTCATCATATCTGTAATTGTTGTTGATGCGTTAGTCAACCTAAAAGACATTATTAGGAACTCATAATGACCAAAACGTGTTTTAAATACTCTCTTTGAGATATCTTTAGCCCGAATCCTCAACTGATGATAACCAGACCTCAAACAAATGTTACATAACATTACTTCCCCATGAAGCTGATCAAACAAATCATCAATGTGAGGCATAGGGTAATACATCTTTACCATCACCTTATTAAGCTGCCTGTAATCAATACACATATGCATGGAGACATTTTTCTTCTTTAAAAACAACATGGAAGCTCCCCAATGAGACACACTCAGTCTAATAAAGCCCTTACCAAGAATATCCTAAAGCTGAGAGTTTATCTCCTTAAGCTAGCAGGAGACAAACAATAAGGTGTCATAAAAATAGCTTGGGTGCTCAACTCAATATCACTAAAAACTTAATACTATGCTCAGGAGAAAGGCCGGGTATATCTGTAGGAAAATCATTAAGAAACTCATGAACTATAAGAACAAAGTTAAGCGACGGACTCTCCATAATAAGATCACGAATATAAGCAAGATAAGACTCGCAACCCTACAAAAAAAGCCTCCTAGCACAAATATAAGAAATAATCCACACTAGCTTGTAGCTAACAACTCCTTGACACACGATTGGGGGTATGCCAGGCATAGCTAAGGTGACGATCTTTGAAAAATAGTCCATGACTGCATGATAGTTGGATAACTAGTCAGTGCCCAGAATCACATCAAAATCCACTATGTCTAATTTAATAAGATCAGCATGAGTATCAATATCTCTAACAGTCACAACACATGATCTAAAAACCTTGTCCACTACTATAGAATTACCCCCAAGAGTAGATACACGTAATTGCATAATAAGGAATCCCAAGTAACTCTAACCATGAGGATAAATAAGAAGACACAAAATAATAAGTGGATCCCAGATCAAATACACAAAATGCCAACTGATGGCACACCATAATAGTATCTATAATAACAGCATCTGAAGACAACCTCGGGTGTAGTAGGTACTGCATACAATAGACCACGCCCGCTACCTGGTTGGGATCCTGACCAACCTCCTGTCCTATATGCCTGAGAACCTCCATAAACACCTTAAGGATAACCCCAAAAACTATGCATACCACCTCTAGCCTGGGGATAAACTTCCCTAATAGGAGGAACCCTCTGAGCTTAAACAACAATTGCTCCACGACTAGGGAACTCCATCGAGAACTGACCAAAAGCTCCACAACTATAACATACCCCAAGTGCTGGACTAAAACTAAAAGATTCTGCAAGCCAAAAATAACCATCACTTCTAGAATAGCTTGAAGATGAACCCTTCAAAGACAGACCACGGCCTTGGTTCGGACGATCACTTGAGTTTGACTGTCCTCCATCAGTAATCTATACCGCGGCATGAACGGGTTTACTAGAATAACCTTGATACTAAAATAGAAGATATGAAAGGTATTTATCTTAAGAACCTATACATCTGAACTGGGAGCTACTACAACTCACACTAAACCTACCTTTATATTGTGGCCTCTTATCGTTGTACCCTGGGCCTCATAATGTTTCTCCTTCATAAGCTGAGCATGATTAGAAACCTTATCAAAAGACATACCCACAACACCAAACTCTGAGTGGATGTACAAAGAGAAAGTCGTAATTCTTGAACAAAGCAATGAAACCTTTCATACTCAGTAGTTAGAATAGAAGTAGAAAGCCTAGCCAACTTATGGAAATGAGCCTCATACTCTACAACAGTCATGGAGACTAGCTCCAATCTCAAGAAATGATCCCTCAAATGATCCCTATGGCTGCGAGTAATGTACTTCTCTAACAAGATCTCGGAGAACGTAGCCTATGTCAAAGGAGAAGATCCATCTGACCTGGAATCAAGATGACCTTTCCACCAATTTAGAGCTGCAAAGTCCAACTGAAAAGTAGTGTAATCCATGCCATAAGTCTCAACTAGGACCAAATTATGAAACCTATCCTCACAAGCAATTAGAAACTCATATGCATCCTCTCCCAGTGCACCAGAAAACCTAGGTGGAGCCAATCTCAAGAATCAACCTAACATCCTACGATCTTTGGTAGACATAGCTAGCTTGGTAAATACTAGATGAGAAACTACCGGTTAAATAACTTCTAGCATGGGAGGGACCTTAATATCCAAAGTTGCAGGTATAGGTTATGCCCCACCTCAGATCACTCTGATCTGTTGACTGTGCACCATCAGATGGTGCACCACCAACCAACCCCAAAAGCTGAAAAAAAGAATTAGTCCTGGAGTGGGAATAGGGTCTAATGAAGGATCCTTATCCTGGCCCTTAATTGGGGACACATATCATGGCTTTCCACAATCTCTAGGTTATCCATGAATAGTAATAGTATCCCTTAGCTCTATCTCATGACCCTAGTCTCGTGTAGTGGTAGCAAGCATCCTAGCTATCTATAAAAGAGTGAAAACAAAGGAATGTTTTAGAAACCAACTCAGACTTTTAGCATAAAATGAATGAAAGAAGTGAAGTCTTGAGAATGTCCTATAGCCACCCGAAGATAAGAAATAGATGTCATCATTCAAATCTATTGGACTATACTGAACACTTGCTCTTGTACCAATAATACAAGTGAAACCTAGGCTCTAATACAAATTTGTCACGACCTGATTTATGAGTCATGGTGGCACCTACTCTATCCAACCAGTAGTCAAGCCAAACCATAGCCCAGAGCTAGACGCAATGGTATAACTTGGTAGAAAATAACCTATAAGCCAAAAATCAATAGTTAAAGATTCAAAAAACAAAGAAATAGTCATAAAGACTAAATAGATAGATGGAAGCATACAAATATCCAAAGACTCAACAATGTCGATACTTGCTAGTACAAAATCACTATGAGTACAAAATAGACTAATAAATTCCATCTCCGAAATGAAAGACTGGGCATAGATAAATTGAAGGAAAAAGGTGTAACTCTAAATCAAAGAGCTCACCCTATATCCGAAATCAATTTTGTAGGATCAATTAATCAGCGATGACAATTAGTACTTGAATCAGCACTAAAATTTCAAAAGTGCAGTATGAGTACTAAAACCATAGCTACTCAATAGGCATTATCGGCCGATTGAGCTATATCATGATAGAAATACTATAACATAAAATACAATGTAAACTAAGTCAAGTCTCTACAAAAACAAGTATATGCGTAGGATCTAATAACATAAGGACCATACCATTATAACTATAAGATTGTATCCTATAAGACAATAAGTGCAGAAAAGTAAATAACCAAACGTAGGCCACCATAAGACTAAAGGATACAATCAACGAAACTAACTATTGAATAACCAAAGTTTACCAATCGTCATGCCATGACCAAAAATCCATCTATCCTATATAAACTCATGAACAATCCTCAATGTCTGACTCAAACTGAAACTAGAAAGGATTATCATTATTATCATCATTTTTTTGCGGACTTAAACCACATCTTATATCATCAATATCATTGGTAATTGATGGACTTGAATTGAAACTCATAATTCATAACCGCTTTAATGAACCATATAAGTTAGCAATTTTAATAAGCTAAACTCAATAGATCATACCAATAAAACATAGCTACAGACCATCTTTACTTATAATTATAAACCAGACAAAGAATCATATCCGCAGGTCTAACCCATAATAATGTCTATAAGCCATATTATTTGCTATATTCAAAGACCATATCAATACTAATATTCATAAGCAATATTACTAATCCTATCAAGACTTCATATTATTAACCATATCTATAGGCCTCCCATATTATCTATAGGTCGTTAATCATATCTATATGCCACATCACCTCCATGAGCCATATAATATCAATAAGATATTACTTATATCTATAGGCCATACTCTATCTATAGGTCGAATTATGATTACGAGACATCCATGAACCATATTATATATATCAAAGCCATATATTCTCTATAAGCCACATTATATATATATAAGTCATACTATACCCATGAGCCATATTGTATATCTACATATGCCATATCATCCAAAAAATCTATTAACCTTTAATCATACCAATATCTATAGAATTAAGCATATCAATTGACCATGTTATTAATCATATCCGAAAGTCATACCCATAATCACATGCATAAGTCATAAATCACAATTGTAAATTATATCATTAGCCACACATATGGAAATATCATTAAGATTACTCAAAATTAGCATCAATCCACTAATATCCAACTAACATGCGCAATAACTATATTCTACCTCCTGGAGTTCAAAACCCACCATCAATAAGAGTATATTTATACAAAATAGTCTACAAAGTTATCACATCTTGGCCTAACTGACCATAAAGTTCAAAGAATCTACTAGAAATTTAAATCAAAACAAACAATTAAAACTATAAGAGTTACATACCATTTTTTCTTCTACAACAATCTGACTAATTGTACCCGCAATATGTAATGAGCCACCCTTGGATGATGCCCTAGCTTTCTTCCTTTCTCACTCAGCAATTTGTATTCGTCACTATTCTAATACTGAATATAATCTTGCCACATAGGTTCCAGTATAAACCCTGGTCGTACCCTGTTCCTCCTGGCATAATCTAATAGACCGCTGAATCTGGATCTAGCTCTTCTATAAAAATTCCTTTCTATAGAAATTTCATGCATGTCATCCCACCAGTGATATTTCTACAACAAAAACAAAAATATAATATTCAATTTTTGGTTCTAACAATGTGTTAAGTAGTCGATAAGTTAAATCCTTAATGGAAATTATTTAAACATTATTTCTCTGTCATGTTCTGGAATCTTTTACCAACTGATCCAATAGCCATTGAAGTTCCGACAAATGTATTTAGTCACAATTTTCCAACTCCAGCATCGGGCTTAAACCTATAACAAAAGATCAAACAGTAATTTCACAGAGCATAATATTACAGTAAATGGAAAATGAATAATTATGTTATATTTAGAAATCTTACCCTATCCAATATGGAATAATATACCGCCTCCGATAATCATCTCTATCTTCGAGCTACAGAGCAAGTGTTGGTGGATGCACTGACCTGGGTGGATCTGAAGCACCCAATGGAGTGCCTCCAAAATGAAGATCCGTCAATCGAATAGATCTAGCAAAATCACTAAGATAACATAGGTGACTGCTAGTAGAGGGTACTAACGATGGTAGATGTCTGGATGTGGCAACGATTATTCGATAGTACTGTGATGGCGGTGGTACGGTGATGGGAGTAGAATGAGTCGTTGTAGACCCATAAAGTGGACCCACATGTATAGGAAAAGAAAATGAATGTTACAATGACCTAGAATATGAGGGTCATGCTGGCGCATCAACAAATCGACCCTCAGATATATGAATACCTATCGGTCGTCTATAAGGCGAAGGTTGTTTTTCTTTTTTGATTTTGTAGGATCAACTTGTTCCTTACCTTTGTCACCTCTAACTTCCATCTAAATTACATAAAGTTAACAAGTAGTTATTCCTTACAAAATTAATATATAAGAAAACATTCCAAGTAACTAATTTCAAGTTACTAATTCACATTTCAAATCGCTCCAACAACACGAGATACATAAGAATATTTCTATTACTATATAAATTATGGAAAAGTGAAAAGAGCAATCTTACACAGTATATTACATATCAATCTTAAACAAGAAACATAAAGGTAAATAGTACAAAGCATAAAGACATCAATATATAATAAATACAACCTATAAAAATTAATCCTCCTCTCCTGAAGATTCTCCACTAAACCATTCATCCTCTTCAGAAGTTTCCTCATCTCCTACCCACTCAGCCTCTTTTTCTGTAATATTAAATTCTTCAAATATATTTTTTGGGTGATTCAAACTATCCACTAAGTCAATGTCCACTAACTGGTGATCAATCTGCATTTCATTTTGATACACAGTCTGCAACACATTTTTAACTTCCACCCATCCTATAGGCTTTGTTTTAATTATAGCCCATAAATTAGACTTATCACTGCACAACGGATAAGGAGCATAATACACTTTTTTAGCATTTTGTTCTAGAACAAAGGGATCATAAACAAGATACGACCTATTGTGCTTTACTTCAATAATGTTATGCTCATTATGTACTCTTGTACCTCCTGTGCTTGGATTAAACCACTTACATCAAAAGAGGACAATTTTTTATTGGGAGACCAGCATACTCCAGTTCTAAGATCTCGTGTATGACGCCAAAGTAATCAACATCATCATCACCCTCAACCTAAACACCACTATTGTTTGTTTTCCTTATTTTAGAGTGTTCTTCGGTGGAAAATTTAAACCTACTTACTTCGTAATAGGACATGGTATGAGCATCAACTGGTCCCAAAGAAATATCTCTAAAGAATTGTTCATATATGGTTGCATTTGGTGACTGGTGTACCTAAAAATATTATACATATATATATATATTTTAGTTGAATAATGTGTAAATGTTTAAAATATGTAGAAATATTAGTACACTTACAAACCTCATATTTAAAGCATGTTGCAAAGGATGCATACACTTAATTTTCGTGGAATTGAGTCTTAAATTAACTAAAGATCCAACATGAGAAACACAATTAATTTCCTTAAGTGAATGAGTAAATAAATAAGATATGTTAATTTTTAATCTCCTTACTTCATAGAGGGCTCAACTTCCAGGAAATTCAGCAAGATATACAATGTTGTTGTTTTGTGCTCCATGGTAGTGAGATGATGAAATATGATCTTTTTAGCTTTACAAGAAGATTGATTAAAATTTGATATTGTTTGTAAATAAGGCTCATTCTCATTGTCCTGATAACGATTTAGTCTATTTTTTGAACAAGCAACTTCATCTCAAAAGTAGTATAAAAAAATTGAAATGTTTCTCTTTCAAGATATGCCTCAACTATAGAGCCTTCCACTCTATGTTTATTTTTGGGACCCCTTTTCAATTTTCCAATTAACCTGCATAATAGTAATATTAGATGTTTACTATATTAAAAAAAAGATATGTACGAATTTAGATATGTTGCAATTGCTTACCGTTCAAATGGATACATCCACCTAGTTTGAACGGGAGTGCCTAGCCGAGCTTCATGAACAAGGTGAATGGGAAGATTTTCCATCACATCGAAGAACCCTAGTGGAAAAATATTCTCCATCTTATTGGTGATAACAATAATATTATTTTCCATTCGCTCCAGATTTTCTTCTTTTAATGTGGTGGCACATAAGTCTTTGAAGAACAAACTACTCTCTGCTATTGGTTTCCATATGTTTTCAGGTAAACCAATAAAAGTAATTGGATGTAATTGTTCCATTAAAATATGAAAATCATGGCTTTTCATTCCATGCAAGATTACTTGTGTCATATCAACCCTCATTCCTAAATTTGAGGCATATCCATCGGGCATCTTTAAACTTTGGATCCACTCACATATTTTTCGCTTTTGGTTCAACTTAAATGTATAACTAGACTTGGGATTAAGAAAATTACTACTGGGCCCCTCCTATAAGTATAATTCTTTACACTTGCAATATTCTGGTAAATTACGTCTGGCCTAACGATTATCCTTTATCGTGTCGGTGGCATCAACAACTGTGTTGAACAAGTTGTAAAAATAGTTCTTATCAGTATGCATGAAATCAATATTATTTCTATGTAAATTATCAGGCCAATATTCTAACTCCCAAAATATACTTTTCTTAGTCCAGTTATGTGAAACGCCATATCCATCAAGCATATACAATGGTTCCTCGCTAACTTTTGGCAAATCCTGAACTATCTCGCAGATGTCATGACCAAATAGCCTTGGAGGTGGACCATCATGTTCCATTTTATTCTTTATACATACATTCTTGAGTCTCCTAAATTCATGATCAGGTAGAAACAAACGACGATGACAATCAAACCATGAATTTTTGTGCCATATCTCAATGTGAAAGATTTTTTTTTCATGCAGTATGGACAAGCCAACTTTTCAGTTGTCATCCACCCAGACAACATTCCATAAGAGGGAAGATCATTAACAATCCACATTAGATATGCACGCAAATTGATATTCTATTTAAGTTAGATAACCTAAGTTTCAACCCCCTCATGCCATAAAATTTGAAGTTCATCAATCAAAGATTTCAAGTAGACATCTATTTTGTTTTTTGGATTACGCAGACCAGGAACAACACAATTCATATATATATAGGGACTAGTCATAAATATTTCAGAAGGAAGAGTATAGGGGGAGATAAATATAGGCCAACATGAATATGGAGCAGAACCAACTGAAAAAAGAGAGAAGTCATCCGCACATAATCCTAAACGAATATTTTGTGGCTCATCTAGAAAATCTGGATCAGTTGCATCAAAATTCTTCAGAGCCTCTCCATCAGATGGATGACACATAACACCAGTGGGCCTTCTATTTTCACTATGCCATCTCATATGAGGACCTGAGCTATTTGAAGTATACAACCTCTTCGACCTTGGTATAAGAGGTAAATAATGCATCGCCTTAATAACAATTTTATTTCCACTACAACCACGCTTTTATCTAGATTGCTGGAAAAACTTATAGGACTCTAGGTTAGCATCTTCCATAAAGTATAACATGCAGCCATTTTCACAAAAATAATTTTATCCGAGGAGAGACCTAACTTTGTCAACAATCTTTTGCCTTATAGAAAGAATCAGGAACCTCTAAGACAGGATCAACTAACTCTTTAATAAGGTCTATCATTGAGTCCATTCTTCCTTTAACAATATTCCAATCAAATTTAATACTTAATAGTCTAACGACAATAGACAAACAAGAATGCGAACACCCGTCAAACAAAGGATGACTAGAAGCATGCAGTTGTTCACAAAAATAACCCACTTCTCTATTGGGAACATCTTCGACATTTTCCCTAAAGTCAACCTCTTGTTGTATTCCAAAATCATTGTCCACAATTTCTGTCATCCTTGTATCGTAATATTCATTATGCCCTATAGACCTACTACTTTCACCAACAACAAAGTAATTTTTCTCAACATCACCATCAATAGTATGCAATCTTAAAAAGTCCTCGTGAAACCCCCTTTTATAAAGATGTTCCTTCACAACTTCTTCTTTTAAAAGATTTGTACTATCACATTTAACATAAGGACAATGAATAGCCCAAAAATGTTACTAAGCATCAAGTGTCTTAGCATGTTCAACAAATCATCTCACACCTTCAACAAATTCCACCCTAAGACCCATTCTGTTTAACATTATTCCATTGATATATCCAGCTATAATAAGGTTACATATACACAATCAATCAGATTTAAGTAATTACTTCAAGTCATAAAAGTTCACATTTACAGTACCTAAATTATAAATAAAAAAGTATCTAAATTCAAGTTACCAAACTAAACCACATTCAAAACAAAAATTCACATTTCAAGTACCTACACTTAATCAATTTCAAGTGACTAAGTCACCTCACATGTTACCAAACAAAAATACATTCAAAACAAAAATTCACATTTCAAGACCCTAAACTTCAACATATTCAAGTCACTACGTCACCTCCCAAAAAACAAACTAAACTACCTTCAAAATGATAAATTCACCTTTCAAGTACCTACACTTAATCAATTTCAAGTGACTACGTCACCTCACATGTTACCAAATGAAACCACATTCAAAACAAAAATTCACATTTCAAGTACCTACACATAATCAATTTGAAGTGACTAAGTCACCTCTCAAGTTACCAAACTAAACTACATTCAAAACAAAAATTCACATTTCAAGCACCTAAACTTCCACATTTTCAAGTCACTAAGTCATCTCCCAAAAAAAAACTAAACTACCATCGAAATGATAAATTCACCTTTTAAGTGACTAAGTCACGTCACATGTTACCAAACTAAACCACATGCAAATTTCAAGTGACCTAGGCACCTCACATGTTACCAAACTAAACCACATGCAAAACAAAAATTCACATTTGAAGTACCTACACATAATCAATTTCAAGTGACTTAAGTCATCTCACATGTTAGTAGAATAAACCATTTTCAAAACAAAAATTCATCTTTCAACTATCTACACTTAATCAATTTCATGTGACTACGTTAGCTCCATTACCAAATTCCATCACATTCAAAACAAAAATTTAAAATTTAAGTACCTACACTTACTCAATTTCAAGTGAATATGTCACCTTACATGATACCAAACTAAACCACATTCAACAAAAAAAAATTCACTTTTCAACTACCTACACTTAATCAATTTCAAGTGTCTAAATCATCTCACATGTTAGTAGAATAAACCACTTTTCAAACAAAAATTCACCTTTCAACTATCTACACTTAATCAATTTCAAGTGACTAAGTCACCTCACAAGTCACCAAACTATGCAACATTCAAAATGAAATAATTCACATTTCAAGTACCAACACTTAATCAAATAAGTCACCTCACAAGTCACCACTTCGTTTCCCTCATTTTCTCTACCTGCAAAAAAAGTTTTGAGATTGGTTTTGCGTGCGTTAGCGATTATCAAACCTATGACATAGATAAGATTAGAGTTCATGCAGTTGGAATGCCTGAGACCACTTTTAGCCTTGCTGCTCTTTCTTCTCTAGTTACTGCTCCGGCTAAGGATTTCTTTCCACTTTGACTTGCCTTTCTTATATTTCAATCTGGACTTGCATATGTTCCATGGCTATTTCGAGTGATTACTACTATCTGTCTTGAGTTAGACAAGCAGAGAAGGATCTTATGCCACTGGTGACCAGACAGTCTATCTAGTATCTAGTACTAGGACAAGTAGAGTAGAGGCACTACTTGGCGGGGCTTCCTCGATCACAACTTCTCACTTAGCTAACTTCCAGATAAGGATGCAAATCAACTCCTTATACAGAATGTAGATGAACATATTCAATGCAATAGCTAGTACAACAGACAAGCAACTTTCTTATTATAGGATTGGAAGATCCTCCATCTATTAGCATACCCTTATCGACAGTTAGACAAGCACTCTCTTCTCAATCAATTGCAGTAACTGGATATAAGAAAGCTGACTGTCTACTATCTATGTCATGCCTTTGCAGGTGAATATGAGAGAGAGGCTATAAGTGTATTCTCTCCTTCTCCATCTTCTGGAAAGAACTCTTTAAGTATGCTAACTGAATGATTGACACTCACATCTCTCTTATTTCTAGTAATTTTGCTATAGTTTAGTAGTGCATTCCTAGACTAAGACTACGTCATTGAAGAAGAAAGCTCCCTCTTATTCTAGGAATCAGAGAAAGGCATTTTGTTTGGTAATAAAGTATGAAGTTTCTATCTTGCTTTATCTCTTCTCTTCTCTTACAGTTGGCAATCTCATTCAACCTTATTCGAGGCCTTCTCTTCTACTCATCTACTTATTTGATTGGTAGGTACAATCTTTTTTCTAGGCTTCTAATTGAACTTGTTGGTAATTGGAGAGAAGGAAATTGACAGATAATTGGTAAGTAAAGCTATGGACTAGGTTCTCACTCTAAGACAGTACCAGTGATTTGAAAAAACAATAGACATCTAGCGCATTCACTTATTTTTTCTTTCTGATAGGCCAACTCAAAGAGGGAAATACAAGGGGCTTTAGCGGTCTTTTTGTCTTTCCTGCTATTGGTAAGAGGGATTTGTTGTCATTTTTCACTTCATTCAAGAATCAACTGCACATGAATGGGCTCTTCCTTAGGCCTTCATGGAGGATGCGGATTTTTTCCAAAATTATTGGGGAAATAAAATGAAATTATTTTTGTACGGCAAGAAAGTTTCCTAAGGAAAGTACAAGCCTATGCAAACTAACCGAATCTTTGGGGAAGGATGGTGGTGAAAATTGTCCTTTTCCCTACTTCGTTCTAAAGCAAAAGAAAAAAAATATCATCATTCTGATCGTGACTTGAAAAAAGATAGAAGAGAAGCAACTTGGAGTTGGCACCCATATAATGGATTACTTGCTTACCAAGCCATCCAGGCTTTTCTCTCCTCTCCAACCAGTCAAGTGGCTTCCACTCCTCCAATTCTATTATTATTGACTTGACTTATTATTATAAAAACTACTCACTATCCAAATAAAAGATGATCGATTATCTACCTAAGAAGATAGAGAGTTCCAAATACGATAAAAGGTAATAAATAGAGTTGAACTAAGTAACATTGCAAAGGCATAATGATAGTAGGGTCGGGATATCCCCGCCCTCCAAATCGAACGTTAGGGTCTCTCCTTATCTGGCTCTCTGCAGAGGAATCTCCACTTACTGCTTCCCATAATATCCTCCCTTTACCATATCATGGAGGTTTATAAGAGATCCCATAGGCTCACTTGGAAAGGATACTGTACCATACCTTTTGACATAACTCAACTCTAGTAGTCACTAGACTCACTATAGTTGTCCGTCTGGCTGCTCTTGCTGAAATTATTACTCAACATTCTCTCGTTCTCTAGAAATTATGCTCCCTAGACCACTACCATTTAGTCAGGTAGGGATAATAAGTCTGTAGTGATAGGAATCTAGGGATGAATGAGGATCCCTATCAATATAAAAAAATATCTAATTAGAGTTTTCTCCCTTTCTCTCACTTAATAGATCTATCTGGTCTAATACGGAAGAATATAATACCAGATGATGGAATTCAATGGGAGAGATTGTAGAGGGATGCCTACACCTAAGAGAGATGATTTACTTGTCCCCTTGTCCATAAGGACCTCGTGGAATACAATCGAAATGACTCTTGCTAGGTAGTCTCCCCGTTCTCTCTTTTTACAGCCTTGTGGATGAACAAAAGAAGGAAAGTTACAGAACGAGCCAGTGAAGGCTCAGAATATAGACAACAATCATCAAACAAGAGGTTCTCAGCCCCCTAACCTTTCTCTATTTTTAGAATACTTCTTATTTATTTTAGGTAAGCTTCGTAGCTGGCTGCTCTACTATACTATACTAGTTGTAGGGCGCCAGCGCTTGACTAATTTAATAGATAGTAAAGGGACTCTATTATGGTCTTACTAATATAAATATCTCAAAATGGAAGAATGAACTCTTTTGCTCACCCCTATCTCTAAAGGGGTATAAACACTTCACTCGCTAGGGGATGGGATTCATTCACTTGTGCAACCTTTTGTGCAACCTTTTCTCAGGATCGTAGAGTTGGGTTTCCCGTTTACCCTCAACGGAGGAGCTAACCCAGCAAGCAGGCGGCCACAGGTCATGACGTACTATTCGCACAACAAATATACTTTGAAGTTGACTTATTCACTCAGCCAATCATCGTAATATGTACTAGATAACATAAGGGCCCAATATCTCAATAAAACCTTTTTCTAAAGCTTTGAATGAGACTTTATATTCGAAATGCATGAATGATCTAACTAGAAAGTCATTCAAAACTTGATAAAAAAACCAGCATTTATTGAACAAGCTATAGAGTCGATTACTAATAGTACTAGTTTGAGAGGCTCGTTGGAATTGATCCTCTATGGGATTAACTTTATACGCAACATAAGCACCCAAAGTATTAAATGGAATAGGAATTAGTTTGGTAATAGTTGGAGCAGCAAATGCGGTTTGGCAAGAATCTCATTTTTTGGTAGTACAAAGGGGGAATTGGTTAAAAAATTTGATGGGGGTCAAGACGTTGTCGGGTGCCAGCGACTGACTCAAGTTCCCCCCGAAATGTATTGAATAGAGAATTTGGTACCCTCTTACCTGTGAACTGGGACTGAGATGACCTCCAACTAAATCTTTTCTAGCAGACGTATCTCCGCCCCTAGAAGATCCCTTGGTGTCTTCCTGACATTAGAATTAATCCTTGGGGCATATATAGTGACATATCAGAGGTAAAAACAATAAGAAACTCTATATCATTGACGTGAAGAAGTAATGCATACCTCTATCTGCGATACTACAATCAACTCATACCCCAGCAAATAGAATAATTCAATCACCAGGAAAAAAGAGACATTGATCAATTGATAACCAAATAATAACACGAGGTCAAATTAAAAGTTGTTTAAAACAACAAATAAAGTTCATATATAGACCACGAATACCCATCAAATCTTCCAAAGAAGCGGAAAATAACTATTTCATCTCTCTTTAGTAGTCGATGGTAAACATGCAAGCAAGAACTTCAAGAACTCTTCATATAATAAAGATTATTTGTAATTGGTTAATGAGGAGGAACTGTAATTACCTCTCGGTACCTAATCAAATAGCCCTTTAGTGGCTCAATGTAGTCCTCGAATCCTAAGGTGGTCAGTGTCCATATCAAATCATCTCCATTAATCATCTTTCTCTTCTCTTTCTGACATTTGTCACTTGCCCTATAGAAGAACATAAAATGCATTTAAAATCCCATTCAAAACCACAAATTAAAACTTCTATATCCATTAATAAATGTCGAAGTCTAAGTTCAAAGAAAGCTGCTATCTCAAAAACATTATGAATCAACATTATTTTGATTTTGAATCATCTATTAACATATACAAGTATACAACATATCCTCGCACTCAAAGACTCGACGAATATAGTTGGATTGGAATACACACCTCGACCATTAAAACAACAATATCTGTATCCATAATAAGAATAAAATATCACATAAAATTCTCTGATCTAAAGAAAGAATATAGTAAACACACACAAACACGGTGAAAAAAAATAGAAAAATATTTTTTATATAATGAAAGCAGCAGCAAATGCTTTATTATTCCCCACCATCCTATGAGTTAATTTCTTAATAGTAGCCCTAGCAAGCTCTTCAACACAGGTTAACCTGAATCAAATACCAATGAAGATGAGTAAATTCAAGACGTGAAGTAAAGTACACACATTAGGGGATCGAGTAGGGGGGTTGAACTTAGTTTGGATGGGTAAAAATGGGTTATGTTAATATATGGGTGGTCCAATAACCCATCCAAAGGTTACTTCCATGGAAATGAGTTGAGTCAAATGGGTTATACAGTGGGTCATATCTCAATCCACCCAACTGTTATCAAATTCTAATTTATTTATTCTCTTATGCAATAGTCCCAAATAAGTTATCAACTACATGAATCTCCACTTTTTCATTTAAGCTCATGAATTAATTTGGGCTACATATCAGGCGAACTTTTAAATTTTTTATTAGCTAAATCAGGTGGGTTAAAATAGGTTGAGTTAATAAATGGGCGATCATATTTTCATGGGCTAATTTTGCCAGTCATAAAGAACAATAAGTTAAAATTGTATGTGCTTCCAACATAAAAGTTTGACATAGTCACTGACAATATTAATCAGTGACCTAGAATCCTAGAGACAACCATAGTTACCAAGGTTCTGATTGCTTGCTTAGGGAAAAAGTACAGGTCACTAATTACATCTTTTTTCTTCTAGGATTATTTTTATTTATTAGAAATATTGGTTTTGTTTACTTTTTTATTGGGTTCATGATGCTATAGCAGATCAATGAAAATGGAAAATAATGGAAGCATAAATAATGATTGATGTAACATAGAAAATGACACAAACCTCTAGAACACCTCTCTCTCTTAAGAAATGTTCCTTAAAATTGTGCATTCCACTTCTTTCCCAAGGTCATTGCTAGTATTATATATTCATTTTTGTACCTTGCACTGCCAATCTATATTGCTCAAATTCTTTAAAAATACCTCCGGGTGTGGATCGAATCCTGTAAAAGTGGTATATTATTTAAGGATTCAATGTTGGCGTGGCGGTAATTGGAGAGTCTGAGTAACTTTAGTAGCCTGACTGAAACATTGTGGTTCCACCAATGGAGAGATATTGGACATATAACACTGGTAGCTAAGAATGACTTTATGATAAGATATATAATTAGCTAGTGGATATCTTTTGGTTGAGTATTATTTGGTTGAGTATGAAGCATCAAAGTTGAATCATTAACTGAGATATCTAACATTTCTATATCAGATGATGCAAGATCTACAACTGATAAATTAGAGCCTGGGGGACTATCATCTGTGTAATAATCTACACCTATATGATCAGCTACATCTATTTGTTATTTAATTAAATTTTTAGTGTTATCATCAGTAGTTTTATCTGCAAAATAAAATACTTGTTCCTGGAATATAATATCCCCCTAGTCACAAATAATTTGTTAGTGGTTAGATCCATTAGCAAGTATCTTTTCTGAGTAGCGGAGTAGCCTATTAGAACTGTAGGTTTATCTCTTTCTAAAAACTTATCACCCCTTGTTATCACTAAAGCATAACACAAACAACCAACAACTCTTAGCTATGGCAAATACGAAGGTTTAGAAAATAATATTTCATAAGGACTTTTACCCGCTATAGATGAGGAAGGAAATCTATTCATAAGATAAACGACAGCCTTAATATTTAAACCTCAAAACCTGATAGGCATCAATGACTGAAACTTAATAGCTCTAGCTATGTTAAAAATTCATTTGTGTTTCCTCTTAACTATGCAATTTTGTTTAGGTGTTTAAGGACAACTACTCTGATGTATAATCCCTAAGGATCTAAGCAAATCACTGCATTGATAATTAAAGAACTCTGTTCTATTATCAGATCTTACAGCTCTAATATGAGCACCAAATTGAGTTTGAATCATATGCACAAAAGTTTTAAGAGCCACAATAGTTTCATATTTCCGTTGCAATAGATAAAGCCAAATGTATCTACTATGATTATCAATAATTGTTAAGAAGTAGTAGTACATATCAAAAGTTAGTGTTTTATAGGGTCCCCAAAGGTACATATGTACAGTATCAAAACACTTAGTACCTTTAGTATTACTTATAGGAAAATTTTATTTGGTCTTCGTGGCTAAAGGAAAGATATGGCAACCATTTAGACCTTCTACATCCTTACTATGCTTCAATATATTCAGCAACTTTAATACTTGAGATGGGGCTGACCCAGCCTTCTATGCCAAATATTGTAATTCTACATATCTACTTCTACCTCCAACTTGTTATGAGATTGTATTCTTTGTGTTCTAGGAACTTCAGAGGTTCCTTTAAAATGTACAAATCACCAGTTTCCTTACCATTCCCCTCAACCCTTCTATTTTGAAGGTCTTAAAACACATTGAAATATGGTAAAAGGAAACTAAACATGATAGTCATCTAGTCATCTTGGATACTAACAACAAATTAAGCTTAAAATTAGGTACAAACAGTACATCATTCATAATTCCATCTTTAAAAACACATGCTTCTCCAGTATGTGATATAGCACCCTTAGCTGTAGTAGAAAGATTCATCTTATCCGTTTGTGAGTTACCTACTTTATAGAATTTTGATATCATTTCTTTATTTGCGTCTACATGATGTGTTGTACTAGAATCTACTATATGAAATAGTGAACAAATAACATTACCTGACATGTTTACTTGCTTTACTTCTTGTGTATCCTTTTTTAACATTTCCATAATTTGTTTGTATTCTCTATCAGTGAAAGTATGTCCCTTTGTCAAAATAGCATTGTGAATCCCCTTGTTTCCTTTATGACTAGTTGAAGCAACTTTCCCTGCATCTCTATAGAATTTATACCAGTAATGTTGTTTGTTGAATGTTGTGTATTTGGTAGCCCACCATATTTATATCCTTGACCTTCATATCCACCAAACCTTTCATAAGCATGATTGTTGTTACTTCAATAACCATATTACTGGTGTGATCATCTTGAGTTACCATTGTAACCTCCCCTTCTTTTTTTCTTCCAATGATTAGGATTGCCTATCAATTTGTAGCAAGTTTCTTTAGTATGTCTAGTGTAATGACAATAGTCACATTTCTTCCCTTTGTGATTTTGAGATCCATAACAATTTTTTGAGCTTCCACTCAAATGCATTGTAATTGGATCTATCTTTTCATTTGTGATAATTGCACAAGAAAAATATTAGATTTCATCTTCTACAATCATAACATAGGCCTAATTAAGTATAGGTATAACTTATTTTAACAAAATTTGTCTTTTATCCTGATCATAGGAATGACCGAGTCAGGTCCTTGGATAATGAGTTAATTTTCCTATGTAATTGATAAAGTCTCATGCTATTTTCCTTATCAAACCTTCTCTTAAATCTTTCCAAACTTCAAATGCACTTGTTGTATATACAATACCGCTCAACAGTTTTGCACTAATATAGCTCAATAACCATGACAACATTATTATATTACAAGTTTCCTATTGCTCATGCTATTCTTCTCTGTCTACATCTCTACTATAAACACCTGTCAAAAAATCGTACTACTTTTTCCCCATTAATCCAATCCTCATTGATCGGCTCCATACTATATAATTCTCTGATCCAACAAGCTTAATTGGAATCAAAGTAGTTCCAGACACATATGATGTTTCGATATACAAAGGATCACCTGTATCAATTTTTGGTGTCATTTCTGAGTTTCAAAAAAATATTTAAGGTAGAGATCGAACTTGACTATAATAAAAATTGAATTCTACGATGATAATACATACCAAATTTTTGGAAACAATTGAAAAATAGAGATTAGAACTTTTTTTGCAACAACTCAAAAAATTCTTCTAGTAAAACAGTTTGGGAATCTCTCTACAATAGAGATCTAAACTCTATCAAGGTCTCTTTGAAACCTTTGTGATCGAAGGCTCCGATACCATGTTGAAATTGCTATTATTAGTTAAGGAATTGATCTAGAATGGGCTAGGGAACAAAATAGATTAAAAAGAAAACAAGTTTTGTTGATTCAACTATGTAAAGAAGGAGAAGAAGTTTGTTATAATGAATATCTAGTTGGATATTTATAGACTATGGTCTCTCATTCTAGAAGCATCTAGAATAGAAATATCTATAAGATTATAACAAACTAACTACATCACTAATCACACCATACACTGTAATTAGTTACATTGCTAGATCAATGAATCGGTGAAAAACAACAACTAAAGGAAACTCTGACAGTTGTATAGTTAACTCTAACAACTAATATATTTCAATATTCTGCCCACAATTTTAATGATTAAATATGCAGAAGTCATGTGAGAATTGATTTTCATTTTCAATCTAGCTTAGATGTTTTAAGGGAATTAGTGTGTAGTGATGATTACAATTTAATTACTCTTAATAATTAAATTTGATTTGCATTACAATGTGAATAGCTTCTAGTACATCTCTTAATATGTTGCTTCTTATGTCATCTTGCATCTGTCAATTTCTTTCTTTGAAATTGATCGATGGAGATTTTAATATTTAAATGACTCTTTGAAATTGTTTCAACTTTACCCTATCCAAAAACATGACTCATTGTGTGTGTAGTTCGTATTAATTTTTCTTGGTGGAAGATCAAATTTAAGGCTAAATTAATTGTTTCTTTTTAAAATAAGCGAGATGATTATGAATAAATTTTAAATATTGTTGCTTGAAATGGTTGAAAAACTCTTTTGGCAATCCTTTGTTCCTTTTTATGTGTTTATTTACATCAAGAGTCTTTATTAAATTATTAATTTTTGTTTAAATAATTAAAAATTAAGAAGAAGCATACTCTCACCCGACTTAAATATTTCAACATGTAAATCACAATGAAATTTTATTGCTTGGAGTTCAACCACAAGAGAAGTAATACAAAGTGTGAAGCAGAGTTCAAATGGAGTCGTCACTGAATCGGGGGCCAGTTACATTCGAAAATTGGCAAAAAAAAAGATAGGTTGTATCTGACTTTTCATATGAATACATAGAGATTTATTATAAAATATAAATCACCTCATTACTCCCTTGTTTTCTAAGTTTACATGCCACTCTTTTTGATAGTCTTAAAGACTTGACAACTCCTACTACTATATTATAGCAACATGCTTTAATAAAATTTATATATTATATCCACATATTTTTTCTTTACATTACTTTTAAATACTAAAATATTTTATTTAGTGATCTTAAATAAGTTTCTATAAGAATTTCCTTCGTCTTGTCGTAAGTCATTTAAGAGAGTAGTTATTGAAATTTGAATAGAGGAAGTAACATAGCATTAGGCCCATTTTAGCCTTGTCATACTGATCTTAATCTCTCTTTGTCTTTCTCTCTCTTAATTTTAACTTGATGTATGGTCTATTTATTTATTTATTTATTTATTTATTTATTTTTACATCAAATCTACTGCAAAATTAAGGTGTAACATCTTACTAACATGACTGTCATTATTTGTAGTTTATTATCATTTCGATTTCATCTTGAATGTTTTATTTATAATATATATTACAAAGAAAAGGAGTTCACCATAGTCTTTGATTCAAGGAAGACGAAAATATACATATAACAATACTTTTAATTTAATAGTTGCATGTCGCAAAAGGTCAGTCTCGCATCTCTTGTATTTTTCAATCTTTGTATGATATGTGCACTAGTTAAAAGTATTCTTTATTAAATCATTTAGTTGATATAATTAATAAAAATAATCAATCTTTATTTATCATGTACAATTCCCACGTAACATATAAATTCGGGCAGAATCAACATTTGTGGACTTCAAAATAGGCCTAACACCTTTTTTTTGAGGTAACTTGAACCCTATTAAATTTCTAGTGATGTAGACTCATTAAATGATTCATAATTAGCCTAGAATGGTGCCCTAGTGCACCTTAATTCGTTAGGTGACGACTCTTCTCTTTTAATCCCTGCTAAAAGAGTTGTAACATTGTATCCTGCTTTTTGCGAGAAAAATAGGGCGCAATAAGATTTATATACCTTTACTATAGATATTTTCACTAACGACGTATTCAATCATTACATAAACTTCTCAAATACAAGAAAACAACAAGAAATAAATATAGAAGATATTTGAAATAGGCTCTAGAAGCTAGCGACCTCTAACTTTAAACTTTGAAGATAGAACCTGATCAAGCCTTAAAACTACTGGCAGGAGGAACTAGCTTGGTACCTGCACTTGAAGTACAAAAATAAACAAGTTTGAGTATAAAATCACGTGTAAACAAGTGTGAGTATAAAATCATGTGCACTTAATAGCTTTATCGATTTACCTTAATTAAATATGATAGTGAGAACCACCTAATATAATAACTTTATACTCAAAGTGGATATACCAGTGCCTAAAAAGTCTAATAACCCTTATGGTGATTTTTGTTAGAATTTTATTCATTTTATTATTTTACCCATCTACGAAGTGTCTTTATGGTATTTGTGAGTTACATGAGTGGGTGGCATAATTTCTTAGGTATTCAATTGAATTTTATTTAATTTTTTATATTCTAAGTTTTTTAAGTTAGTAGAGTTGGCTTTGGTCAACTTTTGATGCTTTAACAATCCTGTGAGAATTTCGTCAGCTCCATCAACTTTGAAATGCAGCTTTTTGATTAGTAGCCTAGTTGGCACGAGCCTCGAAGGTTTTGGTGTGATTTTGAGCATTTAGATAAGATGTTGGAAAATTTGGCCTTGGGATGACTTCTAATAACATTTGATGAAAATGATCTCCATTGGAAATTTTGATAGTTCCACTGATTCTATAATATCAATTTTCTATATTAGTATGGTCGAATTATTTTTATAAGATCCCAAAAAAATCGCAAGGGTCCATTTGGGTTATTTTTAAAGCTGAAACTTAGTTGATGTAGAAGTGTTGGTGCAGTGGTGGTTCCGTCTTCGTGTTGTGATGCTCCTATCATAATCATCGACAAGGAATTCCTTAACCTTCATAGTGTTGATGGAAGGATTGTGTTCGTGAAGGGTTAGTGAGTCCATGTTAAGGGACTTATTTATCGTATTTGTAATATGGGTGTCACAACTAAGAAAGATCAGGTTAGGTCAATTTCACAAAATTGATAGTCCCGCCGTAATTTCGATGAAGTG
This sequence comes from Capsicum pubescens, assembly GCA_030864215.1. Classification (NCBI taxonomy): domain Eukaryota; kingdom Viridiplantae; phylum Streptophyta; class Magnoliopsida; order Solanales; family Solanaceae; genus Capsicum; species Capsicum pubescens. The sequence goes on from CM061542.1 coordinate 103,869,893, forward strand.
AGTCATTGCATCCTTTGAAACTTTTCATTTTCAAATCCCAAATCCCATAACCTAATTTTTTAGCCTTGAAACATGATTTTCAGTGATTTAGAACTATATTTTCCCCATTTCCCAGGAAATTTTATTTTATTTTTCATAATTTTCACCAAAGTAGATAATCGAAACCCCATTTTCACCATTTTTGGGGCTTGCGAGCTTGGATTTGGGCGATTCCAAAGGAGTTTTCAAGATTTCTTTCATTGGTAAGTTTTCATATCTTATAATTATAATTTTACCCTAGATTTCATCTTTAAACAAACTTCAAATTCTTGATTTCAAAATGGATTTTGGGTTTTTTTGTTGGTAAAACCTAAAAATGGTTTTTCATTCATCTGAACCTCATTTTATCTCTTTTTTCATTGGTTTTTCATCTGTAAACTCCTGTGAGTATGGGGAACATAATTCTAAAATAAAATTATGGTTTTACCCCTTTAATTTTTGAATCCATTTTTGGAGTTTGTTTTTAAATCCGTCTTGAATATAGCAATATCGCTCTCATTTTACTCCAAACAATGAGTAGATCACTTTTTTAATAGTGTGATGGAATTTTTTAATTATGGAATGAAGCTGGACGAGTTATGGGTGATTCAAGGAATTATGGTTCATCATCAACTTCTCAGCATGAGACTAGTGATTTATCCTTGTGGAAGATGTGTTTTAGCTTATTGATGTTTAGATTTTAATTATGATTCTTACAATTATATTATTTAGATACTGGTGATAGCCAGCATAGATTTTATATTTTCATACTAGCTAAAATGGTAACTGGTATGATCCCAACTAAAATATGATTTTTACTACTCTTTTCCTAAAATGGGATTTATTCTCATTTTTCACTTTCAAAATAGATATCTTCATAATGAAAACCGTTCCATCTTAATTAATAACCTATATGCATTGAAATTAAAAATGATTTTTTATATATTTAATCGAGATAAATTATGATCCATGATTTTACAACTATTATTTATCACGGTCGAGAGAGATTTCAACACTTTCTATACTTCTATGATGATTAGTACTAGAGTTTACCCTGGGCAATGGATTTTAATACCTCGAGTTTTCATGTCATAAACATCTCATACTTTTTCTCATGAAATCAGATCCATCTTAAAGAAATTGTTATCCCTAAGTTGACTTTCTCGTTTCGATCTCAGCCATATAACTATTTTCATGCAAGTTCATGCACTCACAGAATTACTCAAAATATTAGAAAGATTTATATTTAGTTGCTCAGATCACTTCAATTGTGCATGCTAACTTATGTCCTCAGATTCCTCAGAAATTTCAGCTTAACTAGCCACAATGGAGGACGAATGTTCCAAGGGGAAGATAATGTAATAGCCCACGATTTTTCCTAGCTTAAACTTATCCTGAGAACGACAAAGAGTATCTTTTAAAATAAGTTATGTTTATTTCATGTGGAATTCTTTAGATTTGGACTTTCCATGACGTAGGAAATTTAATTAGTTTTTCAGTGATATAAGATTCGCCTAAATCCGAGAACCAGGTAAGAAGTTGTGGCTATTTGAAGTTCTAGTCACAAAATACCGTCATTTAGACCCTTAGTGCACCGCAAAGCAGTGTCAAATCTCAATCGTTATTTTTTCAGTGGCCCTCCGCAATATTGGCATGTCACGGAGAGGGTCAATTTTGCAATTATCAATTTCCAGAGGTCCAGCGAGATAATGGTGCATCGTGCTATGTGCCAAAATGGCATTCTAAAGAGGCACCACCATGGATATGCATTTCGGAGTCTGCCCAGTTCCCATTTGTCATTTTCCAGTGAGCCACCGTGATAGTGGCTCATCGTGGTGGCCACCTAGTTCGCAAAATGTTGCCTTTTTCAGTTTCGTTTGGTGGTTTAAAGAGGGCATTTTGGTCATTCTCCCAGCACCTAGTCCATCTTAAACACTGAATTAAACCCCTCCAAAGCAGTTTGTGCTTATTTCATCACTTTTCTCTCAAAATAAAAGCCTAGATCATCAAAGCTCCTTCTTCAAGAAATCAAAATTCCTCCTTTAATTCTCTAAGAAACTTAGGATTAAGAATTCCCAATTCAAGAACTCCAAGAACTCATCTTCAAAAGCATTATAGAAATCCAAGATTCAAGCTTTCTCATCTAAGATCATCAATTAAGGTATATGGGGTTTGAACAAGGATAATTCTTTCATCCTTATGCTCAAAAATTTATTTTAATTACAAATTTATAGTAATTTATATGATTTTCCATGAAATTCAAGTTAGGGTTTATACCCATTATCATTATTTGCAAGCTTATGAGATTTCCCATGATTTAATAGTTGAATCACATGATTATGTTTATATTTCCATGCATATTGTTGAGATTTCCATATTTTAAGATGTTTTACGAATGTTTACATTTACAAGTATGAATTTTGAGATGTTTTAACATGAGATTTATGCTTGGGTCATTATACCTTATTTAAAGATTGTTGTTTCAAGAATGTTTATGCTATAAGCACCCTATAACTAGATTGTTTTCAGATTTTAGATAAAAATTTGACCTTTTGGACTCAGAATAGATATGAAATCCACATTTAAGATTTAGACTTATAGATTTAGCTCTACATATTTATAGCTGGTTTTATTATAAACCATTAGATTACTTTTAAAGTGAATTTCTTAAGATTTTGAGCATAAAATTGGGAGTAGTATTTAGCACCGAGAGGGAAGTGTGGGTTTAGCGCATCCTACTTCTACAGAACTACGTAGCCAATGTAGGTATAGATTCAGATTATTTCTACTTCTATGTGGATGAATCAGATTGTGATCACACAGATTAGAATGTTCTATTCCGATGGAAAGGGTAGAACATCCCTAACCTTATGGGGGCTAGTCGTTGGACACAATGGATGCTCACATGGTGTACATGTCTATTAGAAGAACCTCCCAAAAGACGTCCCTCACTCTTAAAATAGTCTATGGGATTAAAGCCTTAAGATAAAAGAATATATTTTGAAAGCTATGGTTTTAAGATTCTTAATGTCTTGAGATGAAATATTTCCTTTTTCTGAACAATTTCTAAAGAGTTTCCTTTCAGACTATAGATATTAGAATAGATAGAGTAACAGAAAAGCTTTTAGAAAAATAAGTGTGCTCACAAGTTTTACTCAAATTATGTTTTAAAGAAAAATAGTAGAATTTAGAGTGAGCCCTTTCTACACTTAGATAGTATGATTTAAAGAGAGAATACAAGATCATCCTTTAGAACTAAATGTTATAACTCAAAAGATTTATAAAGTATGTTTTGCTTCCTATTCTTGTATATTTTAGTATTTCAGATATTCCAGCTTACGTGAGTCATTTACATTTAGCATGTATCATTTATAAATTATGATGATTGATATTATATTTTACTTATGAATTCACCCTCATATACTCAGTACAACCTCAAAGTACTCATCCATATATATATTTCTATGTACTACATTGTCTCATAATATAGGTATCAGTTTAGTTGTAGCAATCATACAATTTTCAGACAGATTGTTGCTTCCAGTCAGCAGGTGATGAGTCTTCTTCATTCAAGGGCTCGAGTTAGTCATATAGTTTGAGTAGTATTTTATTTTATTTTATTTATTTAGACATGTTGATTTGGGATAGTTGGGGGTCATGTCCCAGATATCTATAGTTAGTATAGTAGAGGCTTCACAGATGTTAGTTAGAGTCAGTTATGTATTTTCAATCCCTTTTTCAGACTTTATCAGAATGTAAAAGTTGTATTGATACTGTATTTTTCCCAGATTCCATCATTATTATGTTTCCACGTAGTAAACTCAGTCGTTTTATGCATATCATTCAGTTGCTTATGAGTTATGCCAGTAGAAGGGTTAGCTTAGGATCACTTGTGGTTCTAAGCACCATGTGACTTCTCGGGATAGATTTTCAGGGAATTACATGGATTAACGAACTTAAACTCTTTTAGCCCCAATTTTTGCTCGTGCATTAAGGTATATATGTATTACTGGTACTAGACTTGGTGTATTAATTATTATGATAGTTATTAAAAATCTTGGATCAGAACTGGATCAGCGTATATAGGAACTCCCGAATCCTTTAGGGGCCCCTTCATCCATTACCTATCTTGCCAGAGAATAAAAGTCGTTGTAGGTCCTATCTTTGTTAGTTGTCGAGTTGGAGGAGGTGTATACATTTGTTTACTTTGTGAAACATGGATTGGTTTTGGTATTATGGGCTTACTTAACATTTATTCATGCATGCGGATTGCCTATCACTAGTATGTACCTATATCTATCAGCCTTATGGGGGATTGTATAGGTACAGGTATAAATGCTACTTGTAGTATATTGTGTGATGTTTGTATCTATCAGCCTTATGGAGGGTTTCATACATATAGGCTATGACTAATGTTTGCTAAGTGTTGGTTAAATCTTCTAAGCCTACATTGGTGATGGTTTATGAAAGGCCTGGTTAGGTATTGTTTGTTCGAAATAACTAGTTACTGTATTATGTTATTATTATGGTTTGTTCGTGATAGGTTGATTATTGGACTGTCATAAGATTCAAGGTAAGATTCTGATTCCTTTCTTTATTGTTACTTTATTATGGATAATTATCTCATATTTAGACATATAGATTAGAGATCCTGGTTATGTTAGTACTAGTTCCTACTATAATTAGTAGGCCCTAAGATGTTAGAATGACTACTTTAGTTTGTACCTTTGGGTTAGCCTTGTTTATGTACATACATTTATATTTGTAGCTATAGTAGAACCGTATATCCTTCCCTTCCTTCATGTTTTCATATTGTATATCAATTCGTTAACCTTGAATACAATTACATATCCTTTATCCGTTCTTTATTTGTGTATGGGACAGTAATATACAGTATATTGCTAGGGTTTCTGAGTATGGCCACAATAGGATAGTTTATCCTTATTTCCTCCTTAGCTTTACTATGTTAGTTCCCTATATATTTAAGTGTAGTTTACATTCTTGCTTACATGTTATGTATACTTCCATAATCTTTGGAGATAAGTCTATAGTTTCCTACTGAGTACCACGTGTTTGGTACTCATACTATGCTTCTATAGCCTACATATCATAGTATAAGTTCTTCCTGTTGTTTTATGCATCGTGTAGAGCAGCTATGGTTTGGAGAAATAGGGTAAGATCGTTCTGTTCAAAGCAATGCTATTCTCCCTCCTCTTTATTAGACTAATCTCAATGTTGTATTTAGAGATGGGCAACACCTTTTGTTTTAGGTAACTTGAACCCATACCCAGTTTCAGGTGACATAGACTAATTAAATGATTCGTAATTAGCCTAGAATAGTGTCCTAATTTACCTTAGTTCAATAGAATGTAACTCTTCTCTTTTAAACACTTCTAAAAGAGTTGTCACGTCAAATCCTGCTTTTTACGAGAAAAATGGGGCGCAACAAGATTCAAATAGTTTTACTATATATATTTGAAATAACTATGTATTCGATCATTATAAAAACTCCTCAAATACAATAAAAATAAAGATAAAAAAAGGGAAGAGATTTGAAATATGTTCTTGAAGTTGGAAAACTCTACCTCTAAATTTTCAAGATGGAACCCTGATCAAGCCTTAAAACTAATGGCAGGAGGAATTGGCTTGGCAACACACGTAAAGTACAAAAATAAACAAGTGTGAGTATAAAATCATTTGTACTCAATAATATTATCGATTGACCCTAATTCAATATGATAGTGAAAACCACCTAATATAATAAATTTATACTCAAAGTGGATATACCTGCACTTAAAAAGTGTAACAACCCTTATAGAGATTTTTGTTGGAATTTTATGCATTTTTATTACTATGCCCCTCTACGTTATGGCTTTATGGTATTTGTGAGTTGTATGAGTGGGTGGCATAATTTTTGAGGTATTTGGTTGGATTATATTTAATTTTTTACATTCTAAGTTTTTTAAGTTAGTATAGTTGACTTTTGTCAACTTTTATTGTTTTAGCAATCTTATTAGAATTTCGCCAACTTGATCAACTTTGAAAGTCAATATTTATATTAGTATTGTAGTTGGCTTAATCCTCGAGGATTTCGGTATGATTTTGAGCATTTAGATGAGATTATGAAAAATTTGGCCTTGGATGACTTCAAATAACGTTTGATGAAAATGACCTCCATAAAAAATTCTGATAGTTCCACTAACTCTATAACATCGAATTTAATCTATTAGTATGGTCGGTTTAGTTTTATCTGATCCCAAACAAATCGCAATGTAATGTTTAGGATATTCTTAAAATTGAAACTTAATTGATGCAAAGTGTTGGTGCGGCGGTGGTTCTTTCTTTGCGTTGTGATGCTCCTATCGTAATCATGGAGAAGGAATTCATTAACCTTCACAGTGGTGATGGAGGGATTGTGTTTGTGAAGAGTTAGTGAGTCTATGTTAAGGGACTTATTCATCATATTTGCAATATGGGTGGCACAAATAAGAAAGATTAGGTTGTGTCAATGTCATAAAATTAATGGTCCCACCATAGTTACGATGAAGTGAGTCATGGCAGCCTTTAAAAAATTTCATTTTTGAACCTCAATCACCATAACCTAATTTTTTAGATTTGAAACACGATTTTGACAAATTTAGAAAGGAGATATCTAGAATGATCTTTTGGGAAAACTTCTATTTCATAGATTTAACATTCTTCTATTTCATAGATTTAACATTCTCCAGTGATAATATTATGATTTCATCCTCAAATCTTTATTTTCTATCTTGACACTTAGAGTTTTCTTAATATAGTTAAAGTATGATATTTTTATGACTTCAAACTTAATTTCAACCCCATTTTTAATAAAGGCTTGCAGTCTAGTTTCTTGGTAGGTTATGACTTAACTTTCTTCATACTTTGCTTGAGTATGGGATTTTTATGTAAAATATGCTATGTATTGGAAGAATTAGTAAATTTTTTGTTGTAAACATGTTATGTTTTTATTTATAATTTCTATGTGAGGGATTGTATTGATTATGATAGTAAATGACATGGTGTACTATTGTAATGCTCGAGTGGAGGCTTGTATTGATATTTTTCTTGTGATTTAAAAATGGGAAAATCGGTGCACTAAGCTCTGGATATGTGTAGGGTATGGGAAAGGGCCCAACCTTAAGGATCTATTGTACGCCACCTCACATTATATTTCTGCAAAGGGCTATTTCCAAGCCTTGAATATGTGACCTTCTTGTCACATGGTAGCAACCTTACTAGTCATTTCTTGTGATTTGGAAAAATTATTTTATATATTACATTATTTGGATATTCAACACATTATTGACATATATCAGGGTCTATATTTTTTGTGATCATACATTCCTATTCATACTTATTCTACAAGGTCATGAAATTGCACATTTACTTGAAAACTAGCATTTTTAAAGAATTTACTCCTCATATTACAAATTATATATCAATGTGTGAAAATATCAGGCTAATAAGATCATAGGAAAATATCTAGATTTCTTTATAATTTACATATATACATCGTCGAGGGAAAAATTTTTGGTAACAAGTGTGTAGACATAGATTTGGCTTGTTATTACATAGCATTTCATATAATTACATTAGCATCATTTATTCAATTTATAGTTTGGAATTGAGAAAAACTATGATATTTTTGTATTATTGAACTATTGCGACTTTTCTATGTGTAGGGTTTTCTTAGTAATATTTTCTCATCATAGTTTCCTGGTTAAGCTTAGTCAGCCTATGATATTTATTGAGGACAAATAGAATCTACACACTTTTACTTTTTTATATCTTTTTGATACAGATCTTGGTATGAGTGCTTCACATAGTTCCTGATCATGCTTACATATAGTGATTTGGAGTCGTGGTGAGCATTCCTGATCGGAGTGGTTTTTAGGCTTTATCTATCTTTATTATGTCTTTACTTACTATCAGATATAGTGTTTCTTTAGTTGTTTCTTTCAATATTAGAGTTTCTTTGTACTCGTGACACTACGTCCTGGGATGTTTTCTAGGATATTTGTTCTGATCTCCTTCGATCTCTTACAATTATGAGTGGATTCTAGATACTACATTTGTTAATCTGCTAATTTTCTTTATCTTAACTTCATTGTGTTTTTGAAGAATTGGCTTACCTACCATGGATGGGTTGGGGTACGTGACATTACAACCTATTGGGTTTTGGATTATGAAAAGTTAGTATGAGATATCTTGGTTTACCAAACTCATGAGTACAAAAGAAAATATTTTGTAAAGTCTCATGCATTGGTACGTTGACATTTATGCTTATCTTGGGGAGGATATGAGACATTCTTAGGAAACATTATATTTTTGATTAATTATTGTATGGATTTTTTCACTTTTGGTATTCTATAACATGTATTTCATTCTTTTGGCTTATAGTGAGTATACGTGTAGCACCCCGTATTCTATAATAGTGCTTATGAGGTGAAAAATGTTCATAGGAATCACTTAGAGCAAAGTTGAGCTAGGAGTCTTTGATTTGGCCAAATCTTTGTATCTGATTCTACAAGGGTATACTTTGAATATGTATAACTTTTTATATTTATGGAATTTATCATCTCAATACCCACCAAATGATAGATATATAAATGAATTAACTTTCCAATGAAACCAATTTTGACTTAATCTGATAACTGAGCGAAAAGTTGTGGCCTTTTTTGTGTGAGGCAGTTAGGGTCCGCAATTTGGCCGTGGTGCATCACTCTCTTAATGAGATAAGGGGCGCGATGCATTTCTCTCTTAACTCGATAAGAGATGTAACGTGAAGCTTTTTCCTCCTTTGTTTCACCTTCTTAAGGGTCAAGGGACACTTTGGTCCTTTCCCCTCTGCCCCAAACGTCCACGGCATGAATGAAAGTACCCAAAAGAGCATTATTTACCCATATTCTTCAAAGTAACTCACATAAAAACTCTTCCCTTTCCCAAGAACAATAATCCAAACTTTTTCTATCAAGAACACAAAGATTCAAGCTTCAATTTCAAGAATTTTATCAAGAATTTGTCAGTTAAGGTATTTGGTATTTAAGCAAGGTTAACCTTTCAACCTTGTGTCCAAATTCATGACTTTTCAAGTTAATTTACATGTTTAAGATAGAATTCATCCCAAATCCTTATGTGTGAAAATATATCATTATCATATGATTAAGGGACTAAATAACATAACACTTGTATCTATTAATGTCTTGTTATCTTGAATTCCATTACATTGATGAGAAATTTCTAGTCCCTTAAGTTTAGTATGCTTTCATACTCTAATTCACATAACACGTTTATATACTAAAGTGTTCATATAAGATTCCATGAAAATTTAGAATTAAATCGTGATTCAAGATCCAATTTCCCAGGTCATATTCAAGTGAATTTCATGTTAAATCCCTAATTTTTTAATTTAGCCATGTAATCCTGTGATCTCTCATGTTTAACACATTCCCATGTTCGAGTTCATGATTCTCACATGTTTTATGAAATGTATATGTTTTAGTTCTTTGAACTATGATCTCATACTATAGTTTTTAAGATCCATTATTGTATTTTATGGTCATTCAATGTCGGCGGATTATGAACTCCTGATACCTATGTGTTTTATATGATTTCCATTGTTCTAGTAACAAGTCAGTCAGACCATTGTTTCAATATCATATTCAGAACACCATGATCATGTTGAGCCTTATAAGTTTATATGCTTATAATTACCTCAAAATTTATATGCATTATTATTTTCAGAATACCTTGACATGAGGTTATCAGTTGTCAGTTATTAGTGTATGCACCAGTTAGTATTCCAGTGTCTTTCAGTTGGGAGTAGGATTTATCACCAAGTGAACATAGGGATGGAATCTCCCCCATCAGTTAGGCATGAGATGTTAGTAGCAATCCTTAAATTCCAGAACTACCTGCCACTACAGTTTTAGGGGCCGCGCAAGAGAGTGCTTCCCCTTGCCCAATATGGGCTCAATTTAGTGATCATGCCAGTTTTGGTTCTACTCCACTGTCAAGGATAGAACAGCCTTCGTCAACGTAGGTTAGATGTTGGACTCCTTGATCGCTCACATGGTTTATGTCGGTTACATGATAGCTCCCACAACTTCAGTCAGTATTCAGTTTATCTTAGTTATGATATGCTTATCCAAGTAGACATATTTTAGTATTTATTTAGTAAGTTTTATAGATTATTGTAGTTATTCAGATATTCAGATCATTTCAGTACATGCTTTACTTGGTATTGCATTCTTAGTTTTTTATGTTCATGTTTTTGTGCTCATTTTCCATACATCATCCACAGTTTAGTTCTACATCATTTCCAGCATTACATGAGATTTACATATAGTATTCATGATTTACCGCTTCCCAACTTTAGTTTTACTTATCTACAAAAGTAAAGATTTAAGAAACTAAGTGTAGTGATTCACCAGCTTATCAGATTATGTTTTTTATTCATGCTTTAAGATACTTCTACTTTTAGTTCCTACGTGTGTAAACTCGAATTCCATTATATAAATTTGAATACATGTGTCATGATCATAATACTAGTGTTAATAGTGCTTATGTGGTGAAAAATGTTCATTGGAATCACTTACAGCAAAGTTGAGCTAAGAGCCTTTGATTCGTCCAAATCTTTGTATTTGATTCTACAAAGGTCTACTTTGAACATGTATACCTTTTTATATATGTGGAATTTTTCATCTAAAGACCCACAAAATGATAAATAATTGAATTATCTTTCCAACGATACCAATTTCGCCTTAATCTGATACCCGAGCAAAAAAGTTATGGCCTTTTTCATGTGACGCAGTAAGGGTCAGTGAGTTGGCTATGACGCGTCGCTCTCTCAACGAGATAAGGGGTGCGATGTGTTTCTCTATCAATGAGATAAGTGATGCGACACGAATCTTATTCCTTTTTTTCAGATTCTTAAGGCTGAATGGCCACTTTGGTCCTTTATCCTCAGCCCCAAACGTCCAAGGCATAAATTAATGAACCTAAAAGGGCATTATTTTCCCATCTTCTTCAAATAAATTCACGTAAAAACCCTCCCTTTTCCTAAGAACAATAATACAAGCATTTTCTCTCAAGAACATAAGGATTCATGCTTTAATTTCAAGGATTTCTTCAAGGATTCATCAATTAAGGTATGTAGGGTTTGAAGAAGGTTAACCATTAAACCTTGTGTCTAAATTCATGACTTTTCAAGTTAAATTTAGATGTTTTAAGATAGAATTCATCCCCAAATCCTTATGTGTGAAAATCTATCATTATCATATGATTAAGGGTCTAAAGAGCATAAGAGTTGTATCTATTCATGTCTCCAACTACAATTTTGATGTCTTATCTTGAATTCCATTACATTGATGAGAAATTACTAGTCCATTAAGTTTAGTATGCTATCATACTCAAATTCATATTTCATGCTTATATGCTAAAGTGTCAACATAAGATTCAATGAAAAGTTAGAATTAGCTCGTGATTCAAGTTCAAATTTCTCAGGTCATATTCAAGTGAATTTCATGTTAAATCCCTAATTTATGAATTTAGCCATGTAATCTTGTTGATCTCTCAAGTTTAACATATTTCCATGTTCGAGTTCATGATTCTCACATGATTGATGATATTTCTACGTTTTGGGTCTTTTAATCATGATCTCATACAATAGTTTTTAAGATTCGTTATCAGATTTTATGGTCATTCATACCTTGCGAATTATGAACACTCGATACCTATGTGTTTTACATGATTCCTATTTTTCAAGTAACAAGGCAGTTAGAGTATGGTTTTAATATCGTATTTAGAATACCATGATCATATTGAGACTTATCAGTTTATATGCTTATAATTACCTTAGAATTCTTATGCACTGTTATTTCAGAATACCATGACCTTAGCTTATCAGTTATCAGTTATCAATGCATGCACCAGTTAGTGTTTCAGTATCTTCTAGCTGGGAGTACAATTTATCACCAAGTTAACGTAGGGATGGAGTCTCCCACATCAGTTAGGCATGAGAGGTTAGTATCATTCCCTACGTTCTAGAACTGTGTTCCACCATAGGTTTAGGGGCCTCTTCAGAGAGTGTTTCCCTTGCCTAATATGGGCTCATTTTAGTGATCGCGCCAGTTCAGGTTCTACTATTATGTAAAGGATAGAACATCCCTCCTCAATGTGGGTCAGATGTTGGACTCCAGGATATCTCACCTAGTTTATGTTGGTTACATGATAGGTCCCACAGTTTCAGTTAGTATTCAGTTTATCTCAGTTCAGGTTTGCTTGACCAAGTAGACATATTTCATTATTTATTCATCCAGTTTAAAGTTTATTTTAGTTATTCAAATATCAGTTATTCATATATTCAGATCATTTTAGTACATGATTTACTTGTTCTTGCACTCTCAGTTTCTCATGTTCATGTTTTCATACTCAGTATCCATACATCATCCTTAGTTCAGTTTTACATCATTTCCAACATTGCATGAGATTTACAAATAGTATTCATGATTTACCGCTTCCCAGATTTAGTTTTACTTATCCTACAAAAGTAAAGATTTTAGAAACTAAGTGTAGTGATTCACCATCTTATCAAAAAATGTTTGTTATTTATGTTTTAAGATATATCATCCTTCAATTGATTTCAGTCTATTGGTGAGTCTACTTGCACTTAACATGGATATTTTAAGATTATGTATCTACTCAGTTTTACTTATTGCATTCACCCCTACTTACTTAGTACATTCCAAAGTATTGATCCATATATATGTCGATGTGCTACATTGTCTCATAATATAGGTATCCATTGTAATCCATGCATCATAATCAGATAGATTACAGTTTCCAGTCATCAGGTGATGAATTCTCTTATTTTGGGGACTTCAATCAATTGTAGTCCATGTGCTGTTCTTGTATTATTCATATGTATTAATTAGTGGTAGTTGTAGGCATATCCTAGGTATCTATAGTCAGTATAGTAGCGGCTTCGTATATAGTCAGTCAGAGTCATGAAATGTACATTCTAGTTCTTTCTTCAACTCTATCATGATGTAAGCTTTAGCAGTATTATACTTATTTAGATTTTATTATAATCATGTTTACGCTCAGTTAACTTAGTTTTCTAACATTTAAATCAGTTGCTCAAGTAGTGTGCCAGTTCATGGGTTATTTTGGGATCACTTGCAATTTCAAGCACGGTGTTACGACTAGGGAGTAGTCTCGGGTCGTGGCAACACGATCCAAGGATATGAATGGTAATGATCCAGTACACATTGTTAGGCCCCCCAATTCAATCTTTAGAATGGGGTCATAGCTATGAGAACGGTAGAGTGCATAGTGTACCTGTAATGACCCTCCAGGTTCTTTTCTTGATTAGTATGAATTTTTGGCATTTTGATCCTTCCCACTGTGGCTACAGGTCATTTATGACTCGCAAAAACACTCTGTTTGTTTATCAGACGGTTCAATTGGATTTGACGCTCATTTTACTTTTATGGAGCTTTTGTTATTTAGGATTTGTTTTTGAATCAAAACTCCTAGTAGATGACCTCGGTTGAGTATTTTGATAGTGCCATCATATCGCAAATATTGATCTTAGTATAGGGGACCCTTGGTTCAAGATATTCAAAAGATCTTGGATAAAAGTTTTGATGATTCCAGTGGATCCATAACATGTTTTACAATCAAATTTCACTATTGGATCATATTCATAGGGTTTCGAATGAGCTTCGGGGGTTAAAAACATGTTTTTGACATTGTTGGTGTTGGTGTGTACGCGAAAGTGAAGCTTTGACCATTTGAATAGGTAGCTTAAGAGACCAGTTGGTTGCTTTAGAGACATTTTGACCCTTTTACCAGGTCACTTAAGTGATCAAAGTGTCGCTTGAGACACCATCACTGAATATAAGATCCAAATTCATATATTTGGCATTTTGGGAGCTAGGAAGCTCCGATTTAGATGATTTTTTAATGCATTTTTTTCGTAAAATCATTGTCTACATATTTTAAAATCTATTTCCCCATTTCCCAAGAACTTGTATTTTATTTTTCATAATTTCCACCCAAGTTGATAACCAAAAGCCCATTTTTACCATTTTTGGGGCTTAGGAGCTCAGATTTGGGCAATTCCAAATGAATTTTCAAGATTTCTTCCATGGGTAAGTTTTCAAATCTTATAATTATCATTTTTCCCTCAATTTATCTTTAAAAAAATTCAAATTCTTGATTTCAGAATGGGTTTTGGGGGTTTTTGTCGGTAAAATTTGAAAATGATTTTTCTTTGATTTGAATGTTGGTTTTATCTCATATTTTCTTGGGTATTCAACTTTGGAAACCTATGAGTATGTAGAACATATTTTTAAAATAAAATTATGGTTTTACCCCTTTTATTTGTGAACCTATTTTCAAAGTTCATTTTTAGACTCATCTTGAATATAGCAATATGAGTCTCGTTTTACTCCTAATAGTGTGTAGATTACTATTTTAATAGAGTGATGGAATTTTTTGATTGTGGAGAGAAGGCATACAATTTGTGGGCGATTTAATGAATTTCAGTTGGTCATCAAGGTAGTCTTGTGTCTACTCTTCTTCATGAGACAGTGTATTATATATGTTGCATGTTAGATAGGGATGTTAGGATATTAAATTGGATAGAACAATGATACTTAGCCTAATTTATGAGTTTTAAGGCTTGAAAAAAGGTGACCCTTGAGGTGAAATACTTATTATGCCTCTAGGATTCTATTACTCTAGATATCTTGAATGTTAGGACTAATAGACCTTAAGTATAATGTTTATTACATTACTCGAAGGATTGTGATGGTTTTCCTCGGATTACAATGTTATGGTTATATTGGATATGTACATTATTGGGCCCAAGGTCGTGTTCATGATATTGTTTGAATTCTAGAAAGTGATTTATCCTTGTGGAAGATATGGTTTAAGCTCATTGACGTTTAGATGCTTATTATGATGTATATAGTTATATTATTTAGATACTGGAGATGGCATGCATATATTTTATATTTTCATGCTCGCTAAATGGTAAATGGTATGACACCAACAAAAATATGATTTTTACTACTTTTTTCCTAAAAAGGGATTTATTCCCACTTTTCACTTTTAAAATAGATTTCTTCATAATGGTAATCGTACTATCTTAAGGAATAACCTATATGCATTGAGATTAAAAATGATGTTTTAGAGATTTGACCAAGATAAATTTTGATGAAAGATTTTACTACTATTACTTACCACGATCGAGAGAGATTCCAACACTTTCCACACTTCTATGATGTTTTAGTCCTGGTGTTTACCCCGAGCAATGAATTTATGGACTTAAACTCTTTTAGCCATGGTTCTAGCTCATGGATTTATGTATATATATATTACTAGTACTGAACTTAGTGTATTGATGATGATGATAATTGTTATTACAAATCCTAGATCGGGACCCGAACTATGTATATGGTTACTCCCGAACCCCCTAGGGTCCTCTTCATCAGTTAGTCATCGTGTCAGATAAGAGAAATCGATATAGGTCCTTCCTTTGTGAGCTGTCGAGCATCGACATAGGCCCTGCCCTAGAGAAGGTGTCTACACTTGATTACTTTATGGAACTTGTATGCTTACCATGCATTCATTCGTGCATTTATATTGCTTATCACCAATATGCACCTTTATCTATTAGCCTTATGGGGGTTGCTTATGTATAGGTATGAGTTTTTCTTGAAGTATATTGTGTGGTGCTTTTATCTATCAGCTTATAGGGGGTATAGGTATAGACTCTGACTGCTTTTTGCTGAGTGTAGGTTGAACCTCCAGAGTCTATGTCGATATTTTTTTATGAAAGGCCTGATTAGGTATTGTTTGTGTAGACTAGCCAGTTATTGTATTGTGTTATTATTATGGTTAGTTTGTGACAGGTTTATTATTAGATTGCTACTGAGATTCGAGGTATGATTTTGATTCCTTACTTTATGGATACTTTATTATGGATAATTATATCATGTTTAGACGTATGGATTCGAGATCCTGATTATTCTAGTACTAGTTCCTACTATGATTAAGAGGCCTTATGATGCTAGTATGACTATTTTATATTGTACCTTTGGCTTAGCCTTGTTTATGTACGTACATTTATATATGTAGTTATGGTATTACTTTATATCTTTTCCTCGATTCATGTTTTCATGTATATCCACTCCTTGGCCTTGTAGACTATTACATATCCTTTATTTGCTCTTTATTTGTATATAGGCCAGCGATATACGGTATAGATGTAGGGTTCCTGAGTATGGCCTAAATAGGATAGTTTATCCTTATTGCCTCCTTATATTTACTATGTTAGTTCACTAGATATTTGAGTGTAGTTTACATTCTTACTTGCATGTTATGTATATTTGCATTATCTTTGGAGCTCAGTTTGTAGTTGACTATTGAGTACCACGTGTTTGGTACTCATACTATATTTTTGCAGCCTGCAGATCATTGTACAAATTTTCTCCATTGTTGTGTGCTTTGTGTGGAGTACGTATGGTTCAGAGACTTAGGGTGAGATTTTGTAGTTCAGGGCACTGATATTTTCCCTTCCTCATGTTACACTAATCTCTATGTTATATTCAAAGATGGTTTCTGTTGGCATATCCTCCCAAATTACTTAGAGCATGAACCACATCACTTTCACCAATTTGTATGGGAAGGGTGAAACAGTCGGGGTCCTTATGCTTCTTATGAATTTTGCTCATCACCATTGAACTGAACTTCTCAGTAAGTACTACTATCTCAATGTCACCAATTTTTTTCTTGTTTTTCACCACATCTTTCAAGTACTTAGCATACTTATGCATTCCCCACAAAACAACTAACAAAGGAAGGTTACTGTAAAGTTCTCTTAATTTGTCAAAAAAACTTCTTAAAATATGCATCCTCTTTAGTCTTTTTAAGCCTCTAAGTTAATGGTGGTGGTGGTATCTCTGGTGTATCCTCGGCTATCTTTGATTTTTGATAATCAGACTTCCCAAATTTTTCAATTTCTTTGGTTGTCATTTCCCTTCTTATTTTCTTGATTTGTTTTTAGAGGCCTATCAATCAGCTCTCTCCCATTCTTTAAGGTGATTGCTATTTCTTGCTTTGAATTTTCTATTTCACTTTGTAAATACCCTAAGGTCTTGTGTTTTATGCATGGGTTAACTACCCCAACTGTGACTCAAAAGTCTTTTGAGGCGGCTAATGATTTTTGATGTCTGCAGCCACTTGTTCTTGGTTGGACAGGAATATTTTCAATGTCTCCTCTATATTGTTGGTCTGAGTATTATTTTGAATGCACTATTGTTATTGAAACTACAGAGTATGAGCCTAATTATTGACCCATGTGCAATTGGGTTGACTCTACCAGTTACGATTGTAGGTATTACCATAATTTTGGTTTCCATTTTGTGGATTGACCATAAAATTAATCAACTTTGAATTTGCTCCACATAGGTCTGCAGAGTGACCACTACTTCTACAAATCTCACACCACGTATGAGCCTATTGAACTATACGTACTTGGTCCTGAGGTTGATTCACAGTAAACTTAGTAAATTTGGTCATCAAGTGGTTTTGAAACAAGGCCAACTGAGTATCCAATGATATGACACCATCCACCTAAATCAAACCTACAGGATTCTTCACTGCACTTCCAAAAACATCAACCTAGTATTCAAGATTACCTTCCATAATTTGATTTATTAGCAGATATATCTCATCATAAGTTTTCTCTAAAGCCTGACAACCTACAGTTGAATCTAGAAAAATCTTTTTGCTATGGTCAAGTCCTGCAACAAAAGTATGAGCTAATACCTCGTTGGTCTATTGGTGATGCAGATAATCTCAGAGAAGAGACCTAAATCTCTCATATTCATAATGACATTATCATCTGGATTTTGCTTTAAAGTTAGGATCCTACTCCTCAACCTTGAAGTTTTGCCAGAAGAAAAGAATCAAATAAGGAACTTCTTTACCAAGTCATTCTAAGTTGTGATAGAGGTTGAAGGTTTTGCCTTCAACCATTTCTTTGCTTCCCCTAATAGAGAGAAAGGGAAAAAGTAAGTCACGTAATCTGTAGATATTCCAGTGAGAATGAAAGTGTCACTAATTTCTACAAAATTTAGTAGGTGGATCTGTGGATCATCATGTACAAGCCTGTAAATTGCCCACTTTTGTTCAAAATTTGCACCATTTTTAGTTTTACTTCAAATCTTCCCCCAGGTTCTGATCTGCGGTTGGCAAAGGTAACATTAGTTGTGAGATATATTGCCATATTGCACTTTGTCCTGCAAGCCAGTTGTTCGTCAGTCATGACTGCAGGAATGGCTTCACCCTATTGAACTTGTTGGATGGGATAGGGAAGTATAGTTTCTCTTCCAAATTGGTTTAACCGTTGCTATGGTTTGGGATATGATTCAACCAAATCTCTTGCCTTTGCTAGATTACTAGAGATTCAAAATTATACCTGCAATTTAATAGCTAAAACTAAGTTGTCAGCACTTATTAAACAAAATAGCAAAACTAAGAATTAAAAGGTTGCTAATTTTTATGTCCCCGACATTGGCAACAAAAACCTGTTATGTCCAAATGCTTACACAATTATACGTAGTCGTGCAAGTGATAAAGTGGTCGTTTCAAGCAGAATATCGATTCCACAGGGTCTTGGTGTTTAGCAAGAAATCCAATTCTAGCATTACTACTGAGATTAAATAAGTACTATTTTTAACCAAATAGAGTTTGAGTTTTGAGAATGTAAAAGTAACAATAAACAATAACAAGAATAGAAAGTGTTTGCAACAATAGTGAGGAGAATCTAGGGTCAAGGCAATTTGAACAATCCTACAAAGCTATCCAATCTCATTAGTTAAGTCAATTATTTTGGTTGCTAATTTATGGGGTTGATACATGATTATGGTTGTAATACCTTGAACTTTTTCTAGCTTAAATTCGTTCATAGAATGTTAAGGGATGTCTTCCAAAATGATTAATATTTGTGTAGAATTTTCAAGATTTCAACTTTTCATTGTGTGGGAAATTAAATAAGATTTCCATCGATACCAAATTCTCCCAACTCAGAGAAGAAGTTAGAGCATTTTTAAGTTGACAGCGTGCCAACTGGGCAGTCACCGCGTCGCGGTGAAGGACAATTTCATAATTGTCACTTTCCAGTGGACCATCATGATGTTGTAACATCGTGGAGAGGTACATTTTCCCAATTGTAAAATTCCAGTAGCCCAACGTGATAGGGGCACATCGCGCCGAAGGCTAAAATGGCATTTCTATAGGGAACCGCTATGGTAGAGCCTCGCGTTGATATACTATTTCCTAATAGTCAAAATCCAGTGGGACAATGTGATAGCTCCGCATCGCTGAGGACCCCAATTTCCCATTCATCAGTTTCCAGTGAGCCACAGCGATAGTGGCACGTCGCGGTGGCCCATTAAATTGGGACCCAGTTACATTTTTTATAGTTTCGTTCAAAAGTCAAAAGGGGTATTTTGGACTTTTCCCAGCCCCCAATTTCGTCTAAACACAATATTTAAGGCTATTACATGCATCATATGATATATTTCTCAAGATTTCTCTCAACCAAAAACCCTAAGCTATAACAATCAACCTCAAGAATCCCAAGATTACACCATCCTTTTTCTAAATTAATTTAAAATTCAAGATTCCCAACACAAGAATTACAAGAACCATCATTCAAGAGCATAAATAGAGTCTCAAAAGCAAGGTTGTTCATCTAGTTCATCATCCAAAGTATGTGGGGTTTGAACAAGGACAAATCTTTCTTTTTTGTGCCCAAAAACTTGAATTTTACTAAAGATTACATGATTTGCAAGTTGGGGTTTATACCCAAAGCATCTTGTTTTAAGTTTATGAAGATATAAGTGATTTAAGCCTTGAATGGAATATTTATCCCACCTATTTATGCTTTAAATTTAGGATTTATATCATAAATTGTACATTCCTATTGTGAATTGATATTTTCAAGTGTTTCCAAGATAATTGTTGAGAATTAAGCTTCATTATGGAATTGTAATCATTTAAGTACATATGCTTTAAACTCAAGTATGAATTTTGATATTTCATGTATAACATATTGTTAGCATATTTAACAAGAAAGCATTCAAATTTTAAAGAAAGATTGATCTTCCGAACCTAAGCTAAGATAGGAATCCACATTATTTATGATTTAAAGCAAAGAGAAGTATAATTGGTTTTCATTATAACCCCTTATACTATTTTAAGGTGAATTTCCTAAAAGTTCTGAGCAATAAGTATGGGAGTAGTATTTAGCACTGAGTTGGGTATGATTCCAAGGTCTCATGCCCCAGAACTACAAGCCACCATAGGTTCTAAATGCCCATAGTGGGATAAGATAGTGATCACTAAAGTTAAGGTTTTATTTCGATGGCAAGGGTAGGATAGCTCTCTCCAACGTGGGCAAGACGTTGGACTCCATGTCCGCTAACATGGTTTATGTCGGTTAGAAGAAAATCCCTGACTCCCAAAGTCCCTAAGTTCCAAGATTTCTAAAGCTCCCAAAGCTTCTGAGTTTAAAAAAAAAAGAATGATAGAAAAGCTATTATAAAACTAAGTGTTATAACTCACTTGATTTACAAGTATGATTTGTTATGCATGATTTTATATTTTGATATTTTAGATAATCAAGCTTGTGTGAGTCAATACATCCATATGCATTTACTTTCAAATTATGATGATGTTTAGTTATGCATTACACCCCCATATACTCAGTACATCCTCAGAGTGCTGATCCACATATATGAAAATGTTCTACATTGTCTTATAATGTAGGTTCAGGTGCTCAGTATCATCAGCGTGAGTAGTTTGAGAATCTTTATCTATGCTCCCACAGTTGGTGATGCCTCGTGATTTGAGGGCCTACTTCTTCAGATTTCTAGCTTTCATAGAAATTGAGTTATCATTTTCAGTTTGGCCTGAGTCAGTTGGGGGTCTGTCCCAATAGCTCTCTAGTTATTTAGTAGTAGAGGCTTGTCGTACTACGAGTTTAATTACAAACTTTCAGTATTTGTTATTCAGATAGTACCTACAATTTATTTAGTTCAGTTTTTGGTATAATACAACATTATTTCTTGATTATATTATCTTGAAGTAAGGTTCAGATCTTGTAGCATGCTCAAAGGTTTATCTTGGGGCTACTGGTAGCCTTGAGCACCGTGTGACGTCTTGAGATTAGATTTCTGGGTGTTACAATGGTCTTTAGAGAATCTATTCTTCTTTTTAAATTAGCCCATAACTAATCATTGACCAGGGATGTAAGAACTAATTCGAACACATTTGTATTTCATCCCGTATATGAACCTAATGGGGAAAATTAGGTATATTCCTAACCACAAATCCTATCTTTAATTCATTTAAAGTATAAGAACCCACTCCATATATTTCATGTTGTACTATAAATTTCCTCACTCTAGTCTTACAATAGAAATATAAATGTATTCTACAAGTCATGAGTCAATAGAATATTAATAACATGAACATATGAGCAACCAAATATGATAATCAACTATAAAGCAACTCAATTAAATGCTACGTAAACATTTTTGTAGCGTCAACCCTAGAAAGAGGGTGTTTAGATAATCATAGTCTTACAAAGAATTACAAATATGGAATTCATAAGTAAAAGCTACAAGATAAATAATGTATAGAAGAAAAACCCTATTTCTGGTCTCCCTCGTGTGTTTTCTTTGTTCCAAAGTCATCCAAGGTATTTAGAATAGAATCTAAGTGTCCTATTTATAGTGTAGGATGATTTTTTTCCAAAAATACAAATGATCATGGAATGCCTTTATTGCAGTGGAACGTGGGTGTTCCACGCTCTAGTTGCTAATCTTTGTGAGTGTGGCACACCCTTATTTTTTAACACCAAATCTCTTTTGTAGTGTAATCCTTCCACTTGTATTCAAGTCCCATATTTTGTAGATGCCTTTCCAACTCCATTTAAGCTTGTTTTACTTCCTGACATTTCTTCCAACACCATTAATGGTATCCTACAATATCATGTAACAAGAATTAGTTCACACAACATAATAGAGCTTGTCAATGTACAGTAGAACAACCATAGCTCAAGCTAGCACCACTATTTTTTTCATCAAGGCTCTATTTGATACTTTTAACTTATTTTAAATGCACCTTAAACACTCTTAATATATTCTTCAACACATAGATACATAATTAAACACTTAATAACTTATTAAGCATATTAAGAAGTCCTCAAAACTAGGCTTAACATGCATAGATAATGACTCTAAGGCATAGAAATACACCTAAGATCATAATGGAGTCAAAAAGTACTAGGATTCATAGAAGTATGGACACACAAAAGGAGTCAAGAATAGAATTTCCTAAGAATGACCTAAAGCCTCCCAAAGATAGGATACTCACATCTTTGTACCGATCCGCAGGACTGTACTAGACACTTAGCATTTGTACCAATACACCTATAAACCTAGGCTTGATACCAATTTGTCAAGACCCAATTTGTCCGATCATGGTGGCACCTAAATAACCTACCAGCAGGTAAGCCAACCCATAGTCTTAAATAGCTAGTAAAAAACTAATTAGAATAGCAGAATCAAAACTAAATAACAAGGAGAAAGAAACCAGGAAGAATGTAAATATATTCCTAAAATCTGGTGAAGTTAGTACAAGATCTTATAATATAGCAATAGTACAAGCAAAGTGTAGAATATATATATATGTATGTATGTATATATATATATATACAAAAATTTCATAAAACACAAAATAGAGATCAGTCTAATAATAAGAGGGAGAGAAAGAATACTCCAAATGTCAGGAGCTCACCTGAAATTTCTAATACATGGATACTCCACACGATGCATACATCAACGGTGAGAACTCGTACTATGATTTGCAGGCTACAGAAGTGTAGATTATGTACAAAATATTTTATACTCAGAAGGCATTGGCGAACTGAGTGCTAAAGACAGTGCAAGCATAAATAACATGTAAAGAAGGAATATAAACTACCAAAACCTATACAAGAAACTAAACAAAAAAGTCATGCTAATGGAGCAACAAGGGTAAAATATTTGATGCTAATAGTATCCAGTAACTTAATTAAAATACATTAAATCACTAGACAATATACAAATAAAGAGTGAAGGAAGAATATATAGTAGTAATAAAAGTCCAAAGAATACATATACAATATAAATAAATAGTAAAAGAGAGGGATATATGGTAACATCACACACACATATATATGCACATATCTATATAGGACTTAACTCAAAGAAAATAACTTGAGGGAACCAATCTAACCTTTTGAGGATCATAACCAAGAAGAAAAGCTAATACTAGCATAATTAGGGTCTCTACCCAAAGGATGATTAATCATGAGGTAACCTACCAATAATGGAGAAAGATAAGGAATGAAGAATGTACTAATAACCTCATAAAATAGTCCATAATCATCCTTCCACTAACTAACAATAAAGTAATTAGTTAGTCAGGACAAACAATAGCCTAATGGGCCCCATAAGCCTGGAAGGTTCAAGCAAGCACTCAACAAATAGCAATCATAGATAATACCTATACAACCCCCTATAAGTCATTACATACATAGAGTGGTAGAGTTGGTTCTCAGGGTGCCATGGGTGGATCCCAGCCATATTATGGTAGTAGTTGTAGAGTTTCTCAAGCCTAGGTTAAGCATGGTCAGTGTGATGCATTTTTAGGTAGACTAGAGGCAAAAGCCTCCAATGTAGTAAACACAATTATCGTCTTATTTTTCATTGACCAACTTCAATATTATTCTATCTTGTATTTTCTTTCTCCTATATGTCTTCGTATTCTACTTTTCATATTGATATGATGTATATGTCCACTGTCATGCCTATTCATGTTTCTATGCCAATAGGTGATTTTTAGTCATGAATTTTATATACTCATCTTGCATTGTGTTTATTATTGAGTATTATACTTAGATAGACTTGATTATCCCTAATATGGTAGATCTCAATATGGCTTTATGGATTAGATCTCTCTATATCATGACATCTTAGATTGTTATGCCCAGACATTTACCTTATATTTATCGAGTGTACTAGTTTAGGGTGGAAAGGTACTTTAGGTTCGTAACTTATGATAGTGATATCATTTCCTTGGTCTTATAAGGTAAGGAAGAAAGGTTGTCCATCTTACTTGGCACATATGTGCATAACTAGTATTGGCATACCTCCTTTAGAGTTAGTATAGGTAGTTAGGGAGTTTATGGATGTGTTTTCTTCTAAATCACTATGTGTTCTTCTAGAATGAGACATTGAATTTACTACTGACTTAGACCCAGGCACTAAGCCCATCTCTATTTATCTTACAAGATGACTCTAGGAGAGTTGAATAAATTTAAAGATTAGCTACAGGATTTGTTGAGTAAGGGTTTTATTCAAACAAGTATGTCATCTTGCGGTGATCCTTTCTTATTTATTAATAAAAAGAAAGGATCCATGTACATGTGTATCAACTACCAATAGTTGAATAAGGTGACCATCAAGAATAAGTACCCTCTACTGCATATTAGTGACTTGTTTGATTAGATTCATAGGGCTTCAGTATTTTCTATGATTTCTTTGAGATTAGTTTATCATTATTTGAATATTAGACCTTTAGATCTTCTTAAGACAACTCTTAGGACTCGATATAAAAATAGTAAGATATTGGTGATGCCCTTTAGGTTGGCTAATGCCCTGGAAACATTCATAGAGTTTATGAACGGCGTGCTTTTACTGTATCTAGATTCTTTTATGATTGTGTTCATTGAAGATATCATGGTATATTCCAAGAATGAGGTAGATCATGGGAAATATTTAAGGATTGTACTTCAAGGGTTGAGGGATGAAAAGTCGTATGCCAAGTTCTCAAAGTGTACTTTTTGTTGTGTTTTGTATCTTTCTTGGGGCATCTGATGACCAGGAATAGAAATATGGTTGATCCTTCCATAGTTGAGGCGGTTTGGAATTCATCAAGGCCTGTTTCTTCAACCAATATCTTGAGTTTTATTGGATTGGCTGGCTACTACAAACAATTTGTGTAGGGCATCTTTATTATTCTAGCTTTTGTAATAGGCCGATGTAGAAAAATATTAGTTTTTAGTGTTCCAATGAGTCTGAGGAGATATTTCAAAAGCTCAAGGTATTGTTGTCTTTGGTGCCAACCTTGACTTTAAATGTGGAGAGTGAAGGTTTCACTGTGCATTGTGATACTTTAGGGGTTGCACTAAGTGGTGTATTGATTCTGAAGGGAAACATTATATCTTATTATTCAATGCATTTCAAGACATATGAGAAAAATACCTGACTCGTTACTTGGAATTTGCAGTAACAGTGTTTGTTTTGAAGTTAGTGTTGTCATTATTTATATGGAGTCCATTGTGAGTTTTCCATGCATCATAGCCTTCAGTACATCTTTATCCAGAGGTATCTAATCTAAGATAAAGCAAGTGGATAGAGTTGCTTAAGGACTATGACATTTTAATTCTTTACTATTTGGAGAAGGAGAATACGGTAGAAATATCTTGGATCAAAAAACATTGAGTGTGGGGAGTTTGACCTTTCGTGTGGTTAAAGAGCGACCTATTGATTTAGATATTCAGACATTAGCCAATAAGTTTGTTGACTTGATATTTTCGAAATTGGACAGGCAATTTCTTATAAAAAGGCTATATCCATATTGTTAGAAGGTTGCAGCACAAGAGTTTGATGATGAAAAGTTGAGGGTGATTTGGGATATGGTGTTGAGTGGAAAATCTAAGAAAGTGGTTCTTAATTTAAGGGCATTATGAGGATCAATGGTAGAGATTGTATTATTAAAGTGGGTAACTTTACCAAGTTTATCATGGAAGAGGTTCATTATTTAATATTGTATTCATCTGAAAGCAGCCAAGATGTACAAGGACTTGAAGCAACGTTACCAATAGTGTGGAATTAAGAGGGATATCATGGAGTTCATGGCTAAGTATTTGAATTATTAATAGGTGAGATATGAGCAAATTTAATCAGGTGGTTTAACTTAAAATATGCTTGTACCTGAGTAGAAATAGAAGTGTATCACTATGGACTTTATGGTTTTATACCACAGGCTTTGGGGAAGTTTGACTCTGTTTAGGTTATTGAAGATAGATTAACCAAATTAGCACACTTCTACCGATGAAGATGAACAACAATATAGAGAAACTAGTCAAGATCAATATTTGAGAGATAGTTAAGTTGCATGGTGTACCCTTTTCTATCATTTCAGATGGGAACAAAGTTTACAACGAGATTTAGGCACTAAGTTAGACAAGAGCACTGGACTTCACCCTTAGACTGATGGTCATTTATAGCATAATATTCATGTATTATAATATTCACTGTGCATTTGTGATGGATTGTGGTGTTCATGGGGACTAGTTTTTGCCTTTGTTGGAGTTTACCTACAACAACAACTATTATTACAATATTCAGATGACACCATTTGCAACTTTGTTTGTGAGGAGGTGTAGATCTTTAGTGAGGTAGTTTGATTTTTGAGGTGAGGCCTTGGGGAATGAACTTAGTGCGACATTCACTGGATTGGCTGAGATTGATTTAGGGTAGGTTTTTTGTACCCCAGAGTATTCAAAGAGTTATGTAGACTACAATATTTATAATTTAAAGTTTATGAAAAGTGATGGGATTTTGTTGAAGATACCACCGATATCGAGTGTGATGAGATTTGGGAATAAGGGTAAGATTTGTTTAAGGTTTACTAACCCTCTTCAGATTCTTCATCGTGTTTGGGAGGTACCTTTGAGTTGTCCTTACCACTAAGCCTTTCAATTCTTCATCCCATTTTCATCTCTTAATGTATAAGTGATGTCATTCGAATGGTCCATATGTGATCTGATGGAATTTTGATTACTTGGATCAGAATGAGAGTTTTGAGAAGGAGCTAATAACTATTTTAGTGTAATGATCCTCTAGGGTATCTAATCCACATATGTCCACCATTTAGAGCATATCTATAGTATCCCTAAGTCATTTTTTACTTGTCGGATCTGACTTTTCAGTTACTAAATAGTTCATTCAGTTTTTAGAGCCAATTCTCTATTTTGGAGTCTTTACTAGTAAGAAATGGATATCGAGCAAAAACATCAGTCAAAAAAACTAGTATGTCAATTCTTACAGTTCCATCAACTTTGGAACATTTATTTTAGGCTATGGGGACCTTTGGTTTGTGTCCCAAGTCTTCCATACTAATTTCAAGCTATTGACTAGAAACTGATAAAAATGGCCCACGAATATGGGTCCATATTCCATCAAAACGGCCATGGATGGAAATTTGGACAGCGCCATTGATTTTACAATATTGAATTTAATAGGATAGCATAGTTAATTTATGTTCACGGAATTCTAAATGGATCTCGAAGGGTCGGTGGAAACTTAGAATTTTCTATGTTCTTGGATGGTGCACCACTCAGCTGGGGCATCCTCTTAAGCGAAAGTCGCTTAAGTGGCCAGTCGGTCGCTTAAGTGACAAGGCTTTCAAGTTGGGGGCCATGTAAGTGGAACCCTGTCTATATAGATGAAGGCCTCTTCAGGGGCTATTGGTCTACTTAAGTGGAGGGCGAGTGTGCAACCTTAGCGCATATTTCTTAGGTGGTACTTGGCCGCTAAAGTGGTAAACACTTAAGTGGTCTAGTATCCGCTTAAGAGGCACCTAGGTGGAATTAAATACCCTATTAGCCCAATTTTATCCCCATCTTTTCCATAAGATCAAGAGCTTGGAGCCCTAAAGTGTGTGGGAAATTAGGGAAATATTTATTATTAGATTTTAGGGCATTTGTGTGATTGGATTTCTCATTTATTCATCAAAATCTTGGTATGTTTTCATTAAATTAATAGTTACTTCTCAATTATTTCCCAAAATTTCTAGATTATAGTTGGGTTGATATTAGCACCATTTCAACTCAAAATTTACCCATTCTTGAGGGTAAATGTTCCTTGAGAAAAGAGAGAAGTGTTGACAATTTTGAAAGTGCACTTCTACAAGCGGGACTCAATTAGGATTTTTATGTAATTTTGGATCCAAATCATAAGAATGTAGTATGTGTATCATTCTTCTCATATTGATGAGTAGATTATTATTTTAAAAGAGTTGAATCGTTCGAAAGTTTTTTGAAAAGAGAAATTAATGATTTAGCATATTTCATCGGGCTTCCTTAGGCGTCCAGGTAGGATATGCATAATTTTCTTGTAGATTAGGCTATATTATAGTATATTCATTAAAATATGCTAGATAAGGGTTGGAAATTAGGTCTTGGGAGCGCATTTCATAGATTATGGATCTCTTAGTTGGTTAAGGAATCATAATTAGGCAAAATTGATTTAATTACTCACTATTTAAGTACAATTTGTATCTTGAAACTAAAATCTAACTTAATTAATATCTTGAAGTGAATTTAGATACCTTATCCTAGTTCGGGAAAGAATTTCCATTATAATGAATTTTGGGGATTAGAAGGGGGCCCTCCAGCCCACCTTAGGCCAAGACTACTACTAGATCCTTGTAGACTTTATAGGAATGTTAGATATTCTAAATTTATGTTATAGACATTGAGGAGGCAAGATATATGATGCTTTATTCTATATTGATAGTTAGGAGATGATATTAGTTGTGATTTGAGTTTGGCGATTTATGACATTGAGTTCTGATTTAAGTCTAGGAAATGATGATTTGAGTTTCTATTCTAGTCTGACAAATGAGGATATCAGTTCCAGTTCATGTCAAGTATTGAGAGGTGATTTATGATAGTTATGGAACTTTTTTGAGTCCATTGATTTTGGTATGGAATGATCCACGATTATGATTTCGAGATATGGATACTTAGTATAACTTTGGTTATTTCCTCTCTTGATTGCTCCCTCCAGGCTTATCGGGACTCGTATTGGGTTATTTATTTTATTGCATTTCTTGGATTTTGGGGTCCAATTTGTAGTGATATCTATATTTCTTTAATATTATTATTTCAGTCATTCATTTACATTATTTGGCATATTATTCTAGGTTTGCCTTCATACTTTAACTTAGATTATTTATCTCACATTTTATTTATATTTATATTATTATTTAACTTAGTCAGTCAAAGTTTCCTACTGATTACCCATGGTTTTTGTACTTATACTATACTTTTGTACCTTTTTGGTGTAGATTCGAGTATAAGTGGCTGCCATTGATGCCAAGATTTGAGTTGGTTAGAGTTTGGAGATAGGGTGTGGTCTTGGATCCAAAGTCTACCTTTGTTTCTTCTTCTATTGTACTTACTTTTTCTTTATTCGAGACTTGTGTATTTGACTATGATAATACTCGTATTCATTTTGTTTAGTGTCCATTGTACGATAATGTAGGTCATGGGATGTTATTATTTTTCTTATTTATCTCCCGACTTATTATTATTTTATGATTTATTATTTGTAAGCCTTTACTTACATATTTTTGACAGTTATGCCATTTTTCAACCAAACTAGCTTATTGCTTTTAGCTATAGGCTATGGTTTGGCTTACCTATTGGTGGGTTAAAGTAGGTGCCATCATGACTCAAAAATCTTGTTTTGACAAATTAGCATTAGAGCACTAGGTTAACCAGCATTGTTGGTATAAGTAAATGTCTAGTAAAGTCCCGTGGATCAAAAAGATGACATATGTTTCATACATTCGAGAGGCTATTGGACATTCTTAGGAGATCTTTACTTATTTCACTCATTTTGTGCTAAGAGTCAGCATTTTTTTCTAAAGATTCCTTTGGTTTTACTCTTCAGTAAAAGACCAGCATGCGTGCTACCGCTATATGAGACAATGAGCCTGAGTCTGTGACTAATGATCTTATCATATTTTGTGGATGACCTAGAGGTCAAGGATGGATAAGACATGTTACCCCAACCAGATACTAAGATAAGGCGCCATCACTGAACCTTATTCCCGAACCTGTGTCGGAGATTCTGCTACCTCATCTAGTTGTGGTCCAGGGGATAAAACATGCTCTATCGGGGTTTATTTCTTCATAATTGCATAGAGATGAATTGTTTTATATCTTGGTATTATTTGGTGGTTCACCATCTGATGATGCACATTCTGCGGATCAAAGTGGTATGAACGTAGGGGCATAGCCTATAGCTGCAACTCCTAGAGTTGAGATTTCTCCAGTGTAGGTTGTTGCTCATCCAATAGCTTCCTATTCTGCAATGTGAATTAATGTGCAGATAATAATCGGTAGGTTTTTTATGTTGAATCTACCTAGGTTTTTTGGTGCACCGAGCGAGGATGCTTATAAGTTCATTGTTTCTTATGAAGATCGGCTATATAATTTGGGCCTAGTTGAGACTCACGGTGTGTATTACACTACTTTCCAATTAGATTGGGCATCTCGACACAGGTGTAGAGGTCATCTTGATTCTAAGCCAGCTGGATCTTTATTTTTTACATTGAATAAGTTCTCTAAGGTCTTCTTGGAGAAGCGCATGCCTCATAGCCTTAGAAATCACTTAAGTAAATAGTTCACGAGATTGGAGAATGTATCCATAGATGCTGTGGAATATGAGTCTCTATTTCATAAGTTGGCTTGACATGTTGAATATATTTTATAGATCAAGTATGAACGGGTTTAGTGTTTTGTTTAGAGATTGAGATATCCTCTCTACACGGCTACACAAAGTTTAGTTTCTTCTAGTAGATCTTTTGCTGAGGTTTCTAATCATGCTCAGGAAATGAAGGAGATGCACAGAGAGGCCCAAGGGGTAGCAACAAGAGGTCACAATATTTAGTCAATTTTAGTGGGAGACAGAGTGACTCACAATTAAGAGGTAGTGGTTCTCAGGGTAGATATCCTCTGTGTTAGCCTTATTAGCATCAGGGCTAGTCTAGTAGGCCCGTTCATGTAGCACTTCATCTTACCAATGGAGGCTAGTATAGTTAGAGTGATCATCCTAGCAAGAGTAGTGGTCATCCTCCAATGAGTTTATCTTTTAGGTATCTAGTTGTGGTTGTTATTTTAGGTCAGCTGGATCTTCTAGGTTTAGTACAAGTCTTGGGGTGTTTTATGGTAATGGGGCCTTTGGCTATTTCTTAAGAGAGTATCCTAGTCGTAGGTAAGTTATTCCAGTAGCTTAAAAGTGTTCCACAAATTATAAGGGTTCCATCCCTAGCTAGGGGTGGTATGCATGGTTGTCAAGGTGGTCCCTAAGGTGCTCATAGAGTTCCTTAGGTAGGTAGGCTAGGAGATCGATTAGGAACCTATCTAAGTGACAGGCGAAGTCAGTTGTATGTCATATCTGTTATACCCGAGGCAGAGTCTTTTGATGTCATTATTATAGGTACATTTAGTGTTCCAACAACTATTTTTTGCTTTATTTGATCCAAAATCCATTTATTCTTATGTATCTACTTATTATGACCACGATTTGAGTTATAATGGGATTTCTTATCTATGCCATTATATTTATCTACTTTTATAGGAGATTTTTTAGAAGTAGATCAGGTCTATAAATCATGTGTTGTGACTATTTGAGAGTTTAATACTCAGGCTGATCTTGTGCTAGATATGATGGATTTTAGTGTGATTCTGTATAGGTATCTATTGGCCGCGAGCCAATGGGAAATATTTCTTATGTTTGGGCTAGGAGACTTATTTTGAGGGGTTATGAGTGTTAACTCACCTATATTTGTGATGTTAGTGTGGAGCATCCCTCACTTGACTTTGTTCATATAGTTCATAAGTTTCTCAATATTATTCCTACCGATCTACTTGGTCTTTCTCCTGAGCGTGATATTAAGTTTGTTAATGATATTGAGTTGGGCATCCAACCCATGTCTATGTCACCTTACCAAGCTTAAGGATTAGAATTCTCTACTTCAGGATCTTCTAGGCAAAGGTTTCATTAGGCTGAGTGTGTCACCTTAGGGTGCTCTTGTCGTGTTTGTAAAGAAGTAAGATGGTTCCTTGCGTATGTGTATTGACTACAAGTAGCTTAATAAGATGGTAGTGAAGAATAAGTATCCTATGCCTTATATTGATGATTTATTTGACCAGCTTAAGGGAGAAGTAGTGTTCTCTAAGATTGACTTGAAGTCCAGTTACCATTGATTGAGGATTCAAGCTGAGGACATCCCAAATACAACTTTCATGACTCATTATGGTCATTATGAGTTCTTGATAATGTCTTTTGGGTTGACCAATGCCCCAGCAACATACATGGATTTGATGAACCTCATGTTCAGTCCATATTTGGATTCCTTCATGATCGTGTTCAACAATGAAATTTTGGTGTATTATTGGAGTATGGAGGAGCATGTGCTGCATTTGAGGATTGTGCTTTGTACTTTGAGAGATCATAGTCTTTTTGCCTAATTCTCAAAGTGTGAGTTTTAGCTCGAGTTGGTGACATTCCTAGGACATGTGGTGTCTAAGGATGTGATTATGGTGGACCTACTAAATATTGAGGTTATTCGGGATTTAATCACACCTATATTTCCGTCTAAGTCTCATAGATTCATTGGTTTGGTCATTTACTATAGGCAGTTCATTGAGGGTTTTGCTACTATTGTAATGTCGATGACCAGGATGACTTGGAAGAAGGTTCCTTTCCAGTGGTCTGAGGAGTGTGAGTTGAGATTTTTGAAACTTAATAGATTTATTACTTCAACTCCTATATTGTCTCTTCCTATTGAGGGTGAGGGAATCACCGTGTATTTTGATACTTGTGATGTTGGTTTGGGTTGTGTGTTAATGCAGTACGGTTGAGTTATTACTTATGTGACACGGTAGCTGAAGGTGCATGAGTGTAACTACCCTACTCATGATTTAGGGTTAGTGACGGTAGTTTTCACACTTAAGATTTGGAGGCATTATCATTATGTCATGCATTGTGAGATCTAGAATAATCATAGTAGTCTTTAGCATCTTGTAAGCCAGAGAGAGATTATTTCTAGGTAGCATAGATGGATGGAGTTTCTTAAGGATTATGATTTCTCTATCTTATATCATCTAGCCAAGGAGAACATAGTAGAGGATGAATTAAGCCAGTAGTTGGTGAGTATAGATAGTTTGGATTTTTTTTTAGTTTCTTACAGGTCGTTGGCATGGATATCCAGTCCTTAGCCAATTTAATGGTGCGAATTGATATTTTTGATACTAGGAGGATTCTATCTAGTGTTGAGGCGAGGTCTAGCATACTTAAGCAGATTCTAAGTCGCCGATTTGAAGATATGAGGCTATGTGTCATCTATGATCAGGTTTTGAGTGGTGAATCCAAGAGGGCTACCATAGATTTTGAGGGTATTCTGACATATGATGGTCGCACTTGTGTTTTAAGGATTTGTGACTTAATTCAGTCAATTTTGTGCGAGTCTTATAACTCTAGATATTATATAACCCTGGTACAACTAAGATGTATATATATTTGAGGCAACATTATTGGTGGAGTGGCATGAATAGAGATGTGGAAGATTTTATAGGTTGTTTCCTTTGTTTTCAGTAGGTGAAGTCTGAGGATCAGAGTCCTGGGGTCCAGATTCACAGAATGCCCATTCATGAGTTGTAGTAAGAGTGGATCACCATGGATTTTTCTAGTGGGTTGCCTCGTACCTCCCTTGGTTCCGATGGTATTTAGGTTACTATGGATCGGTTGACCAAATCGGCATATTTTATTTCTAGTCAGATGTCCTTCAGTGCTGAGAGGTTAGCTCCTAACTATGTTCCTGAGATAGTTCTCCAACCTAGAGTGCCTATATCTATCATCTCAGGCTAGGGATAAGTGTTGACACATAGCTTCTATAGAGCTTTTCAAAGAGAGTCGGGTACTCGGGTGGACATTAGCAAAGCCTTCCACATACAAACCGACGAGTAGTCGGAGTGGACTATTCAAATTCTTAAGGACTATGATCCTTTGTTATATATTTTGGAGGTCAGTAGAGGTAGTACTTAGCTTGGGTAGAATTCTCATATAATAATAGCCACTATTTGAGTGTTGAGATGGCATCATTTAAGGCATTATATGGTAGGCATTTTCATTCTCTAATCGGTTGGTTTGAGACCTCCAAAATTAGGCCCCATGGTATTGACTTGGTTCAGGAGTTGCCAGATAGAGTCAGACTGATTAGGATAGATTGAGGGCAGCTTAGAGTAGGCAGAAGGCTTGTGCTGATCATAGACTCTATGCCTTGAGGTTTGGAGTTTGAGACTGGGTATTTCTCTGAGTATTTCCCATTAAGGGTGTGACGAGGTTGTGAGTAAAGGTAAGCTCAGCCTCAGATCTATTGAACCTTTTAAGATCCTTTGCATGGTTGGTGAGTTGCATATGAGTTAGCCTTACCCCCAGATTTTATTGTTGTTTATCAAAGTTTCCATGCTATTATGTTGCGGTAGTACATTCCTGATGAGTCTCATGTGCTTCTGTGGGATTAAATTAATTTGGATGAGAGGCTAACCTTCATAGAGGAGCTATTTTTCATAGGCGGTTGTGCTATTGAGAGATTCAATTTTGTAAGGTTCAGTAGAGACACCACCCAGTAGAGAAGGCTACTTGGGAGATCAAGAGTGAGTTGCGGGCTCGATATCTTTACCTATTTGAGATTTTAAGTACATCCTAACATTTTTATTTCATGAACGAATGTTATTTAAGTAGTGGATATTGTAATGACCCTATAGGTCATTTTCTACATTTCCATATATTTTTGTTATTTAGTGCTTTCCTATAGCTGCCCCAAGTCATTTATGACTTGTCGAAGCTGAAAGTTCAGTTACTTAATAGTTTCTTTGATTGTTAGAGCTAATTCCCTATTTTGGAGTGGTCATGGGTAAGAATAGGCTATGAAGAAAAAACTTCAGTCAAATGACCTAGTATGCCAATTGGATAGTTCCATTAGTTTCGAAACGTCAATTTTAGTCTGTGGGATCTTTTGTTTGGGTAACCAAAAACTAAGTGAAAATTTTCATCATCAATACGACCTCAGATGGAAATTAATCAAAACGCTTCATCATCAAAGTCATACCAGGATATTAACTGAAAATTGATAAATATGGCATATGGATATGGGCCCCACATTTTATCAAAACGACCTCGGATGGAAATTTTGATTTCATCCCCAACTGGTGCACCACTTCGATGGTGCATCCACTTAAGTTACACTTGGGTCTCTTAAGTAGAGGCCTCTTGAGTGGTGAGCCGGTCACTTAAGCAACCAAGCTTGCCAGTTGAGCGTTACTTAATCAAAGCCCTGTTCGCTTAAGCAAAGGCTGCTTAAACAACTACTGGTCCACTTAAGCAGAGTGTGTAGCCTTGGCGGGCACTACTTAAGTGGCTCTTAGCCGCTTAAGCGATGACCGCTTAAGAGGCACCCGGGTGGCATTAAATACCCATTGGCTCAATTTCTCCTCATTGTTTTCCACAAGTTCAAGATCTTGGAGCCCTAAAGAGTGTAAAAAGTTAGGGGAAACGTATAATAAGAGATTTTAAGATGTTTGTGATCTTGTATTTCTTTTTTATTTTCATCAAAATCTTGTTAAGTTTTAATTAAATTTATGGTTAAATTCTCAATCATTTCCCAAAATCCCTGGATTATTGTTGGGTTAACTTTAGCACAATTTGAGATAGAAACTAACCCAGTCCTTACAAAAAAATGTTCCTTGAGCATAGAGGACGTGTTGACGATTTTGAAATTTGATTCTGCAAGCGAGCCCCACAAGGGATTTTGATGTAATTTTGGACGCAAAGCAAAAAAATACAATAAGGCTATTGTTGTTCTCGTATTGATGAGTAGATTATCATTTTTATAGCGTGGCATCATGCGGAAGCTTCTAGGAAGGGGAGATCAATGATTTAGCAGATTTCACTAGGCATATTTTGGCATCCAGGTAGGTGTGAAGACTTATTTCTCAGGTCATGATGGCACCTACTATAACCCACCAGTAGGTAAGCCACACGTAATTCAGAACTGCAAGAAACAAACTACCAAGAGATATGAAGAAAGAAAATGTGAGATAAATAAAATAATAGACTAATACATAATACAATCCCTTAGCCTGGTGGAATCAATAAAAGAGCTTCTAATATAATATTCAAATTACAAAATGAAGTACTAATGAAAAGACAAGTATGACCCATCTCTGGATAAAATATGACCCATCTCTGAATATAATGTAGAGTTTAGTCTTATACATTAGTGGGAGAATAGCAATACGCCAAACGCCAGGAGTTAACCGTTCATCTTTGAATCATAGCTACACCGCACAACGCACACAATAATGGGAGTGAACTCGTACAATGATTTGTAGGTTGCAGAAGTATAGTATGAGTAATCACATGGTACTTAGTAGGCAACTGCCAAATGAGCTCCAAAGATAATTCATATATAAAATATATGCAAACAGGAACGTAAACTACACCCAAATATCCAGGAAACTAATCTAGTAAATCTAAGGAGACAATAAGGATAAACTATGCTATCCTAGCTATACTCAGGAACCTAAGCACTATACCATAGACACTGGACGATATATGAATAAATAATAGAATACGATTATATAATAGTATAGAAGGACAAGGAATGGATATACAACATGAATAAACTAAGGGAGAGAGGGATTTATGGTAATACCATAACTCTCTCTCTCTATATATATATATATCCAATTAACCAAACTGATGGTACAGCCTAAAGTAGTTATACTAGCATCCCAAGTCCTCCTAATCATAGTATAAACTTGTGCTAACATAAACAGGGTCTAAAACTATAATTCCTAACCATGGGATAATCATGTGTAATAAAATAACTATAAGAGAAAGGAATTAGAATCATACCTCAAATCTCCGTACCAGTCCACTATTCAACCTGTCATGAATTAACCATAATAAGTATAGTGTTTCACTAATAATCACATGCCAACATCCCAATCTAACATAAAACATACATAATACACTATCTCATAAAGAAAAGTAGATATAAGCCTACCTTGATGCCGAATCACAAATCCTTGAATCGCCCACAAATTGTTTGTCTTTGCTCCACGATCTTGAAATACCTCCATTCCATCAAAATAGTATTGTACATATTGATAGGATTAAAAAGAGATCCATATTTCTATGTTAAAGGTCAATTCAAAATTTGGGTCATGAACGGGCCCTCGGGCTCGCAATATGGAATCTATAATTTAATCTATCACGAGGTCCTCGAAGGACAAGGAATGTGTGCTCAAAAGTTCAGAATGAATGGATCAAAAATTGGGTCTCAAATCAACCCTTACAGTTTAGAAATCACAAGCCCTAATTCTACAATTTCAATATGAATTAGGACAGAGATTGAAAGACAAATTAAGGGGAAATAACAAAGGAGTGTTAGGATAGTTTACCTTAGCTTCAATGGATAATTTCACACTTTTTCCTCTCTTTGAGTTCTCAACTTGTTGTGAAAATGGTGGAAAAATTGGTGGAGAAAAGGGAATAAAAGCCAACAGGTGTTTCGTAAGCGGTCACCTAGCCGCTTAAGCAGCTCTACAATTGCTTAAGCGATCTGGTACAGTGGGAACAAGTATCTCTTAAGTAACGCCTAGGCTTCTTAAGTGATGCCCGCTTAAGAAACCCTGCTTTGCATAAGCAAAGACCGCTTAAGTGATCAAATGATTGCTTAAGCGGTTGCATCTGCAATCTGATGCATCAAATCTTCTAAGTCTGAAGTGGACTCCTACTGGGTTCTCGAGATTCGTTCGAAACCCCACTCGCGCAAATGAATTATGGTACCATACAAAACTTGTTGTTTTAGACATAATGAAACCATCAAAACTTTCATTTGAAGTTGTTTTGACTAAATATGGGGCCCACCCATGTAGTTCTATTTTTCACATAATCCATCCAATAGCCCAAAATAAGTTTGTAAGCCTTGAGACCTGAACTAAAGATCTACCTAGCTTAAAATCAATGTTCTAGAGATGATAGCACTGTTGAAATTCTTGTTTGTGGTCATTTACTAGGATTTTTGGTCCGAGACCAAATCCTAAACAGTGAAAGCTCCAAAATGGGAAAATAATCCTAAAATCCAAATGAATTGTCCGATAACCAAACTGACAATTTTGGCAAGTCATAAATGACCTATAGCCACTGTGGGTAGGCTTGAAATATAGAAAATGCACACAAATCAAAGAAATAACCTAAAGGGTCATTACGATATCCATTACTTAAAGGACTTTCGTCTACTAAAGCCAATGGATAGAAAGATCTCAAAAGCTCGAAAGGATGAGGTATTGGGCCCGTATATTCTGAGCACGTCTTCCCAGATAACCTCCAAGAAGAGACAACATATCCAATAGATTTTTCCATGGGTATCCCTTTTTACACCAACATTCTTTCTTCCCTTCTCAGACAACTAAAACCTAACCTCAATCATTAATTAAACTCCAACTAAACCGAGGAAGGTTAAACGCATTCAAATTTAAACCACAACACACTAATACCTTACCGATAGGTAGACAAGGAGTAGGCTTACCTAGCCTGTAGATCAAATCCCAACAGAAACAGATCTAAAATAAAGAATTCACCCAAGCTCTACATTTACAAGCTGAAATCTCAACACCAAGGATGAACCGACCTATCTTAAATATCCAAATTAGACCCGAAGATGTGTAAGCATCCATATTACAAATCCACCATAACCTCCAAATCACCATTCCAAGGCGTCAAATTTAAAATCAATCTAACGAGTCTGATATAAGGCCAATCCCCTATCGACTTTAGTATAGACATATCCTTGCTAAATTATGTCAGAATTTAAACCAAAACATATCTGGAAAACAAAATCACAACGGAAGATAAATCACTGGCTGGAGCACAAATAGTCAACTCCATATCCATAAGAGGACATGAACTACCAAAGCATACCCAAGAACTCACCAAGGCTACAAACTGTACTGGTAAGTTCTAAAGTTTTAGCAACTCAGAGAAATGAAACTTTTGCTAGAAACTAGTCAATCAAATGCTCCATCTAGGAAATGAATAACCGAATCACAAACTTAAGAAGTGGCCATAGGAAAGATAATCTAGAAACTAGTCAATTTGATGCTCCATCTAGGCAACAAATCCCCGAATCACAACCTTAAAAAGCATCCTCAGGAAAGATAACCTATCTCCAACTCTCTTAACTTCACTAGAAAAAAATTACATCAAAGCAAGAAAAGAGTGTCCAACTCTACACCAATACCAAGATCAAACTAACACCAAGAGATGAACCCAACAAATCTGAAAGGTGAATCCAAGACCTCTCAACATTAACATCAAGACCACTACCAGGTATAAACTAGCCAAATTAAAATAATGGACCCCAAATTGTTCAACCTCCAAAATGGGATACACAACTGAATCATCAACTCTAAAATCACAACAGAACCATAGAAGGTCAACTTACCTTCACTTCCACCATCTATGATATATGAATAATCAAGGATATGGACCAATGAGAGTGTGTGTTGGACCTGAGACTTGGTGTGTACAATTGAATATCCAAAGAGGACCTAATGATGCACCAAAACCGTCCATACACTACACTTGGACTACACTTGATAGGCGCCACACACCTATGGGACTTTTGGTTATTTTAGTTTCTATTATGTAATACACTATATAAAGAACAATGTAGGGTTTCATTACTTATATTTTAGATGATATTTGTAAATCTTGTATGAAATTTGAAACACCAAGTCCTCTCTCCTTTGAGGCAAACCAAAACTAGGACAAGAAACTAGTGTGGATTCACTAGTGATTGTATTTTGAATAGAAACGACGATGCTTGGGAGGTCGATAATGATCTTGTGTGTACGTAGGAGATTGGTGATAGTTTTGTGTAGGTTGTAAGGGTCCTTAGATTTAATTATTAGGGTCTATACACTCTTTTGTCAATCTATTTATCCTTTAATATATTGCATTTCATTTCTTGTTCTTGTGTTGTGTTCTTGTGTCATTTTTAGTGTCTTGTTGTTGTGGACTATTTTGTGACATCTTGCGGCTGTTTTGTGTCTTCTTTGGACCATTTTTTATGATTTGGTATCAGAGCCACAATTTATTTTGTTCCAACGAAATCAATCTTGGGCTTGTGATTGAAAAAAATCAAAAAAAGTATAGTAGTGTTCTTGGCTGAGACTTGATATTCTTGTTGTTGTCTTGGCCGAGAATTGTCCTTTGAACATATATCTAGGAGTCTCTTGTTTTTTTTAGTGTTTTTGGGGTCAATTTCTTCTCCACTAACACTAGTAGAATCAAGATCCAAGTTGGGATCCTTTTTGTGTTTAGGCTCCTTTTTCTGTTGTTGTTGTGTGGATTAAAAGGGTGAACCGAAGTGTGGATAGTATTGTTGTTGTGGTTTCAAATTTGATTGTTTTTAGTGTGTTGTGGTTGTAAAATATGAATTTTAAAGGTGTTTTGTTGGTATTGTTGTTGTGGATTTGTGTTTGAAAGGTGTGTTGTTGTTGTTGGGAGGTTCAACTTAAACCTTGATCTTCAAATCTTATTGAAGGTTCTTGGTGTTCTTAGCCAATCTTCATGTCTAGTGACAATAAGAACCTTCAATAAGTAGTGCTGATCTTAAGACCAAGTGGAAGAGTGTAGTATTCTTGTTTGTTTTGAAATAAGTTCCAAGACTATACCAAAGTAGTAAGGGACAAAAAGGCTTTCAAAAAGACTAGTTACCAAAAGGGAGTAAGGGGACTTTTCAAGACTAACCAAAAGAGGAAAGATCCAACCACCCTTTAAAAAGGTGTTTTGCCAAAACGTGCAAAGAAAGTCAACCTATTTTGAATGTGGAAAAGTATCCAGACTTATGTTTTTCCCCTCCAAAACCAAATTCACTCTTCCACAAGTTGTAAAAACAATAAAATTTTCAAATTCCACAACCATTCCAAGGCTTCCACGTCACTATCCGTAACCAATCAAAGGTTGACATGTCACCCCTTTGTACAACTAACTTGTTTTCTATTGAGTAGGTAATTTCTTGGCTATAATGGAAGCCATTTTGGCCCACCTTGATGCTATTTCCCGAGACATGGCTAAAGCAAATGCGGGACTTGAAAAAATTAACTCGAATATGTGTACTATACTTGAGAGGTTGGAATGAGTGGAGAATCGAAGGAACTCTCGTGTTTCTACTCCCGAAACTTTACATCAAATGATCAATCCTCCAAGACCACCACCAAGTGACATAGACATAAGCCAGGCCACCAAATGCCCTCCAACCCGAGACCTAAATAGGTCACTTCCCCCTCAATTTGATCAAGCCTAACAAAAAGGACTTGGGAGACAATTTTCTCCCATCCAAGATCTACAATACCAAAAAAATCCTCTCAATTGAAACTGTACTTCCCCAAAACTTATATGTCTATATAGAGGAGTATGGTAGAAAGAAACATGAGGGATTTGGAGTGTACAATGATACTTATATGATGGAAGAGAAGTATAGAGGAAAACATAGGGAACCACAAGGAACTCGCCACTAAGAAAAGAGGTGGGATGTGTTTGGATAAGATTGAAGACAAGGCTCAAGATTGAGAAGTAGCCGAGGTTCAAAATAAAGATGTTGGCTGAGACTTGTGTTATTGAGCTCTCGATTTCCTCATGTGTTCATCATGTGTTCTTATCTTGTGTTCTTGTGTAGTTTTTAGTGTCTTGTTATTGTGGACTATTTGGTGACGTCTTATGGCTATTTTGTGTCTTCTTTGGACTGTTTGGTATCAATCCACTCTACAACTGATATAGTGTACCCATCATTAGAGGAAAATAACCAACCTTACCTTGCTATAAGAGAAAAATCCTTCAACCAAGTTAATTGTCTAGGCCATCGTACAAGAATCGTGAGGGAGAGAATTCTAACTAGATAATGCTAATCTAGTTACCTACCAAGTGAGGATCAATCAACATCAAACAATTACAACAATAACAACAACAACATAATCATTGATATTAAGAGCAAGTGGTATCAGATATGAAAATCAATTGCTTGTACCACCAAAGGGTCATAAGAAGACCACTATGCCAAGGCAAATAGGAGTTGAACCCAAATCCCACACCCCTAGGGAAATATCAATGCTAATCCACTTTATCCACTACTAAAAGAAATAATCTATGATGTTAGTCATATAATCATGAACCCGATATCAAGGCACACAATAATAAGTATAAACCAACCAAAGTATACAATCATTGATGGCAATAATAACACTAATACACTTAAATGAAAGGGTACATAAAGGAAATAAAAGTGCACCTATCATTATAGGATCCAAATTACTTGCCTGATATGCCAAAGAAAGAATGAATTTGAGCTGATCTAAACTCAAATTGAACATCAAAATCATCTACATAGGCGCTAAGCACACAACCTCTAACTAAAGGTGCCACAACACTATGAGATTGATCTAGATGAGCGGAAGTAATTACAATCCCATAGGGACACTCTCTTGACCAATGACTGTGTAATGACCCTTCAGGTCATTGTTCTTATTCCTACTTATGTTAACCATTAAAGCTTTCCCATTTCTTCACAAAGTCATTTATGACTTGCAGGAACTAATACTTTGGTTAACAAGCGGTTCGTTTAGTCTTTAGAACCATTTCCCCATTTAGAAGTCATTATTGGTTCCATATGGCCACAGAGCAAAAACTTAAGTAAATCAATATTAGATAGAAAACACAAATTTAACAAGGCATTTGGCATATTAAAATCGATGTGGTTGCATATATCATTTGCTCATATTAAATTCCAGATGCATCCTGAGGCCTTTACTGAAACTTGGAATCAAATTGCAAGTTTTAGCCATTATCTAGTACCCGAGGTACCATGATCGTGTGATTTGGGGTGTGATCGTGATGGCCACAATTGTATTCTAGAGCGTATGTACGATCACGCCTCCTAAGCCCTAGAATGGTCCTTTTAAAATCCCTCTTTTTGGATAAAACTTAGTCATTTCCTACATTCCTTTGAGTCCCCAAACCCTAGTAGAGTGTAAAGTCCTTAAAGTATGAGTTTGGTGTTGATTGGGAGCTTGAAAAGCTTGTGTTT
Organism: Capsicum pubescens; assembly: GCA_030864215.1. Taxonomy (NCBI): domain Eukaryota; kingdom Viridiplantae; phylum Streptophyta; class Magnoliopsida; order Solanales; family Solanaceae; genus Capsicum; species Capsicum pubescens. Next base: position 103,913,075 of record CM061542.1, read on the forward strand.
TTGTGATTAACATCAAATTGAAGGTAAGATTCTTTTAATTTTTGTGTCAATTTCTTAATTTTAAGACCCAAAACACCTAATCTCTTGAGGCTTGATTTTATCTCCAAATATGGTTGTTTTGCATAAATTTCTTGAGGGTTATAACTCCCTAATGGTATTTAAACAATGGGTTGGTCTCAAAAACTCATTTTCCATATGTGGGACCAACTTGAGGGGTTTTGGTGTAATTTTATATACAAGGAACAATGGTGCAATATGGGCGTTCTTAGTCTCATAATAGTGCATTGATTATCTTGTTGATATCTTAGCTCAAAGAATAAGCTCCGAGGAAAGGGAAATCAAAGATTGTTAGTTTGTGAGCTATTTGAATCCAAGGTAAGTTAGGCTTACTTGTGTTAGATTAAGCTTAATTGTAATATAAATTATTATATATTTATAAGATTTTTTTAGGGGGTTAGGTGTTTAAATAGTAGATGGTAATTCTTTAGAATAGTTGAAATAGTTAGGCTATTGACCTTGTAAAGTGTAATGCTTGACCTATAGCCTAGAACCTTGGTTAGTTACACTTGTAATATCATGAATAGCCTCTAGTTGCTCTAGTAGATGAGGGTGACCTTGTTCACTTATCTTAAAGGTATGTTGACCTATATATGCTTAGCTGTGGAATAACTTTTGGTGCTTGTGGTGACTTAGAAGGAATACTTGAAGAAGAATTATCCCACAAAACTATAGTGGATTGAGTTAAGGCATAATTTATATAACTTAGCCTAATTTTGGGTAGAAGTGAGACTTGTAAAAGAGGTCCTTGGGGATTATTAAAAGCAAAACTTGACCAACCTTAAGCTTGAAATATGTGACTTCTTTAATGACCAAGATATTTGATGAATGCCTAGATTATGCTTTTGGTGATATGATGCGTAAACTCAGTGAATGATCTATACATATTATCGATGTTTGGATAATGCATATACTTGATTGATTCTCTTGTTTTCATGATATGGATAGCATTGGAAAGTCTTGTGATTTGAATCAATGATTATGCTATCACTTAACTTATTGGCTAGTTTACTATATGAGCCTAGAATTATACTACAACTTTTGTCATGATTCAAGCTTAATGACTAAGCTAGTCTTGTGTAAAAAAATCTCTTACTCTAGTAAGGTGAACCATGTGGGTAAAAGAAGGATTCTAGAAGGTATGCCCATTACTTATAATTGTCTTATAATAATCATGTTTAAGCTTAGAAAAGTGGTGATTGTTTATATCATTTACATATACATGCCCATGCATTAACTTATACAAGTGGTGATGATTAATGGTAAAATACCTTTATATGCATTTCCTAACCTCTTTTACACTCTATTAGTTTTGGGTTGTACTTTTTCTTGCTTCAGCTATATGTATGTATTTATTGTTGTCATGATGATTGTTGGTGATGCAATGATGACCGTTGAATTCGGAGGATATATTGATGTTATGATGATGCCTGGTGAATCCAAAAGAGGTATTTATGTTATGATGATGCTTGGTGAATCTGGAGGATATATAATGTTATAATGATACCCGATGAATCTAGAGGATATATTGATGTTATGATAATGCTCGTTGAATCCATAAGAGGTTTTGATGTTATGGTGATGCTCGGTAAATCTGGAGGATGTATTGATGTTAAAATGATGCCCGGTGAATCCGGAGGATATATTGATGTTGTGGTGATATTATGTATCATAAGCATCTATAAATTTATAGGTATATGTGTGGTTATGCGATTGTATGATCAAGTCATTGTGTGCACTTAAGATATGATGTTTTTCTTAGGAATTTATTTATAATTCTCTACGATTAATCACTAGTTAAATAGTGTGGCTCTTGTTAATACTAAATAGTGAATAGGAGTAAAATATGTTGAATATTGAGTTAAGACTAATTGGTAAATGTAACAATATGTAGAATTAAGGATTCACCTAGAGAATGTTCTTGGCTTGAATAAATGGTTATGTTAAGGAATTTTTCAAGTAAAATGGGTTATCTTTATAACTAGTTGTTTATGTAAAGTGGTTATGTTACTTGATAGGTAGAAGCCTAGAATACTAGTTGGTGGACCTTATTTAGTTAGAATGTGGTAACTAGTTGTTATGGTTATTACATGGATAATGATGGTAATACACATAGCATTGTTGATGGTTAGTGATGTAGATGTCTAGTGTGTAATGTCATTGGTTGTTTAAACGAACACTTTGACAATTATGGTGCTAACTAAAAAATGGTGTTGGTTAATAAATAAATAAGTGTGTTATAGATATTTAGCTTCTCACTATATGATGACTAGTATACTTCTGATAACCAAGAAAGAGTTGTTTAAATAGTGGTTATGGTTTAGTGCTGCTTTTTTTTCTAGATATGGATGTTGGTTATCTAATGAATCATAATTAGTTTTAACTCCGTGAATGAGTATATGAGAAAATTGTTAGGCTAATTATTGGAGACCTTTTGATGACTAGAAAACTAGTAGCTTAGGAATAAATGTTTGTTAGTTAATATAGACTAGATAGAGTACATTAATGGGTTACAGGCGTAAATCGATTTATAATTATGGTTATGTTTATGATGATTTTGTTGTGTTGGTTGGCAGTAATTTATGATGATTATGGATCTTGGAAAATGTCATTAATGGAGATATGGAAATTGTGGGTTGGAGTGAGTCGGTTATATATTTATATGTCTTGATACATTAATGAATTAATCTATTGGTGAACTCTCTTGTGGTATTGGACGCTGTGATGATTTTCTTACTTTGTGTTCTTTTGGATCTACTTCCTCGTGGTATGGGACATCATGACAAGTTCTTTTACTTAATTCCTTAATGATTGTATATGTGTTGGACTTTGTATTAACATGAATGTAGTTGTATGTACATATTGATTTACACTTCTGGGTCCATTATCTTTTTTGTATAATGGTCGTGGTCTGTTTTGATATGAGATATTGTATTATTGTTTTAGTTGATTAGTTGTTTTGTACATTGATGTTGGAGACGATTCAGGTTCTATTCTATACCTTGACTTATAGTCATTGTCTTACTTTATATCATCTTTATATCTTAATTTAGCCCAGTCGGCCGATGATACCTACTAAGTACCTGTGTTTTGGTACTTATATTTATTTTTGTACCTTTTTGGTGCAACCCCATTACTAGTTGGTGTCGCTGTGTTGATCTTCCAGAGATAGGGTGAGCTCTTGGAGTTTGAGTCTCCCATTTTCCCTCTATCTTTATTCCATATTTTGTATTCGAGACGAATGTATAAGACTATTTAAAACTATTTAGACTTTGAATTGTAATTCCTATTGTCAAACTTAGATGCACTTATACTAATACTACCAGGTCATGGGGATTGGTATTCATATGTTGGTTGTCTTATTTTATGTAGAACACTATTGCTTATATTATTTTCATATATTTGGTCCATGTTGGATGTTTATACCAAGGTAACCCATTACCTTAGCAATGGGTTATACTGTCTGCTTACCTACTGGTGGGTTTTAGTAGGTACCATCATGACTCAGAAATTGGGTCATGAAAAATTAGTTTCAGAGCCTAGGTTTCACCGGTATTATTAGTACAATAGTAAGTGTCTAATAGAGTCATATAGATTGGAATATTTACGTTTGTTTCCTATCTTCAGAAATCTATGGGACATCCTTAGGAGTTCTTCACTTCGTTCACTCGTATATTGCAAAGAATTTCAATTGTTTTGTTTGATTTGTTTCTTGAATTTACTCTTTTATAAATGCCAGGACATGTGTTGCAGCTATGTGTGATGAGGGTCCTGAGACCCAGCCTAGGGATATTTCCTCTGTTCGAGGACAACATCGATATATATCCCTAATTAGGGAACGGGATGGGCCTCCACAAAACTCCATTCCTACACCTGAGCTAGAGAATCCTCCACCCTAACCAACAGTGGGCTAGGGACCTTCCCAGGATCCACCAGGTTTTATTTCATGTTATTTGCTTAGAGATGCTTTGGCTATGATGTTGGGTATTGTTGATGGTTCACAGACTACTGGGGCAGGAGTGTATCTTGCAGCTACAACTTTTGGAGTTTGGGTTTTTCTTAGGCCATAAGTTGTTCAGTCAGTGGTCATTCAGCCAGTTGTGACCCAGCCTTTTATGTCTGCTGAAGAGCAGAAGATGCTGGGTAGGTTCTTGAGGTTGGGCCCGCCTAGATTTTTTATTGCTCTTAGAGAGGATGCATTTGAATTTATGACTGCTTGTGGGGATAAGATTCATGTATTAGGCTTTGTTGAGACTCGTGGTGTGGATTAAACCATATTTTAGTTAGACTTATCTGCTCGACAAAGTGCAGAGGTTTATGAGTTCTAGGCCAGTTTGATCTTCCCCCCTTTTATGGACCCAGTTCTCCAAGATATTCCTAGAGAAGTATATGTCATGTAGCCTAAGGGATCATTTGAGAGATTAGTTTTCTAGATTAGAGTAGGGTTCTATGATAGTCATTGAGTATGAGGCACATTTCCATGAGTTAACCAGGCATGCGACTTCTATCTTAAATACTGAGTATGAGAGAGTTCACTATTTTGTAAGAGGACTGAGACTTTCAATTCAGATGGCTACTCAAATTTTAGTTATTGTTGGTAGGACTTTTGCTGAACTATCATATCATGCTAGAGTGATGGAGGAAATGCATCGTGAGGGCCGTGATAAGAGGCCCAAGTATCAGGGAAAATTTTGTGGGAGCCGTAGTAGTTCTATATTTCGAGGTGGTACTTCTTTTGTTGGGCATCCTCCTAGTCTATCTTTTCAGCCTCAAAATTAGACTAGTGGACCAGTTCAAGAAGCTCTTCAAATCTCTAATAGAGGTCAGTTGGTCCTAGTTGTCGCCCTAGTAAGGGAGGTGATCAGTCTTTTAGGGGTTCATTTGTAGGCCATACTAGATGTGGTGGTTACTCTATTTCAGTTGGATCTATGAGTTCTGGTTTTGCTTATAATTCTTGTTTTACTTATGGTCTTTCCAGTAATTTCTCGAGTGATTGACCTAGTCATGGGGCAATGGTTATTTTAGACCAGGGTGCTAATTCTATTAGGGCATTTTATTCCTCATGTAGAGGTGGTTTGTGAGGCCGTAGAGGTGGTTACTGGGGTGCTCGAGGTAGTACTCAGGTAAGAAAGATAGGAGGTTAGTTAGGAGGCGAGCGTGGTCAGTTGTATGCAGTACCTTTTAAATCTGAGGCTGAGACTTCAGACACTGTTGTGACAGGTACGATTTTGTTGTTCCGCAAGTCGGCCCTTGCTTTGTTTGATCCTGGATCTATTTATTCTTATATATCTATTTATTATGCATCATGGTTGGACTTGAGTAGTGATTTATTATTTGTGCCATTGCATGTATCTACTCCTGTGGGTGATTTTTTAGTAGTGGATTGTGTATTCCGATCATGTGTTGTTACATTTAGTGATGTTAATACTTATGTTGAACTTATTATTCTGGATATGCTGGATTTTAATATAATTCTAAGCATGGACTGGTTATCCCACTATCATGCGATCATGGATTGTTATGCCAAGACCGTTACCTTAGCCATGTCCGACATACCCTCAATCGTGTGGCAAGGAGTGGTTAGCCGCGAGTCGATAGGGATTATTTCTTATTTTTGTGCAAGAAAGCTTATATCGATGGGTTGCGAATCTTATCTCGCTTATGTATGTGAGACACATGTAGAGAGTCTGTTGCATGACTCTGATCGTATTGTGTGTGAGTTTCTTGATGTGTTTTCTATTGACCTATCTGTAATCCCCCTGACCTTGATATTGAGTTTGATATTAACCTTAAGCCTAGCACCCGACCTATTTCTATGGAACCATACCGTATGGCTCCTATTGAGCTTCAAGAGCTAAACTCTCAGTTCCAGGATCTTCCTAGTAAGGGTTTTATTTGATTGAGTACATCCCTGTAGGGATCTCTTGCTCTGTTTGTAAAGAAGAAGGATAATTCAATGTGCATGTGTATTGATTATAGGCAGCTTAACAAGGTGAAAGTGAAGAACTTTATCCTATGCCTCGCATTAATGATTTGTTCGACTAGCTTTAGGGCGCAGTCGTGTTCACTAAGATAGATTTGAGGCCAGGTTATCATCAGTTAAGGATTCGGGCTTAGGATATCCCGAAGATAGTCTTCAAGATCCGTTATGGTCAATATGAGTTCTTGATGATGTCTTTTGGATTGACTAGTGGCCCAGCCGCGTTCATGAATTTGATGAAACGTGTGTTTAGACCCTATCTAAACTCCTTTGTTATTGTGTTCATTGATGATATTCTTGTGTATTCAAGGAATAGTGAAGAGCACGCGCAACATTTGAGGGTCGAGATCCAGATACTGAGAGACTATATGCTTTTTACCAAGTTCTCCAAGAGTGAGTTTTTGCTTGAGTCGGTGTCTTTTCTTGGACATGTTAACTCCAAAGAGGGAATAATGGTAGACCCGGCTAAGATTTCGGAAATTCGTGATTAGGCTAGGCCCACGTTTCTGACTTAGGTTTGCAGTTTTATTGGTTTGGCTGGTTTTCACAAGCATTTTGTTGAGAGCTTTGCTACTAATTCAGCCCCTATGAATAGATTGACTCGGAAGAAAGTTCCTTTTTTATTGTCCGAGGAGTGTGATTTGAGCTTTGGAAAGCTCAAGGATTGTCTCATTTAAGTGAAAATGTTAGCTCTTCCAATTGAGGGTGAAAGATTCACTGTGTTTTGCGATGCTTCTGGTGCTGGTCTTGGTTGTGTTTTGATGCATCAAGATCGTGTTATTTCTTATGCTTCTAGATAGCTTAAGGTGTATGAGCTTAACTACCCCACTCTTAATTTGGAGTTGTCGTCAATATTTTTCAACTTCAAGATTTAGAGGCATTATTTGTATGGTGTGCATTATGACATTTTCACCGACATCATAGCCTTAAACATATTATAACCCAGTGAGAGCTTAATGTTTCCCCACGTAGATGGATTGATTTGTTAAAGGACTATGATATTTCCATTTTGTATCATCTAGGTACAGTGAATATGGTAGCTGATGCCTTGAGTCGCAAGGCAGAAAGTATGGATATCTTGACATGTATTTATTTTTATCATAGGCCTATGGCACGGGACATTTAGTACTTAGCCAGTATGATGGTTAACCTTGACATTTCAGATTTTGGTGGGATTTTGGCTTGTGTGGAAGCGAGGTCCTCCTTATTTTAGCATATTCATGATCGTCAGTATGAGGATAGCAAGTTGTGTTTTCTCCGTGATCAAGTGATGAGTGGTGAACCTGGGAGGAACAATATGGATTTTGAGGTTTTAGGGTCGTATTTGTGTTTCCCAATTTGATGACTTGATTCAGTCGATTTTTCATGAGGCCCATAGCTCTAGATACTGCTTTTAACCAGTACAACCAAGAGGTATTAAGATTTGAGGCAACATTACTTGTGGGATAGGATGAAAAGAGATGTGGAAACTTTATAGCTCGTTGCCTATGTTATCAGCAGGTTAAAGCCGAGCATCAGCATCCAAGTGAATTGACTCAGAGGTTTCCCATTCCCTAGCGGGAGTGGGAATGGATTACTATGGACTTCATTAGTAGTTTACCTCATACGCCCCATGGTATTGATGGTATTTGGGTTATTGTGGACCGTTTGATAAAGTTTGCATATTTCATTCATATTCAGATGACCTTCAGTGTTGAGAGATTAGCCCAGATTTATGTTCGGAAGATAGTTTGTTTTCTTGGGTTCCTATTTATATCATATCTGACCACGATTCTTTATTTACTTTAAAATTTCAGAGAGCTTTTCAGGAGGAGTTTGGTACTCGAATGGATTTGAGTACAACCTTTTATCCGCCGACAAATGGGCAATTCGAGTGAACTATCCAAGAGCTTGAGAATATGCTACGAGCTTGTGTTATGAATTTTGGAGGGCAGTGGGATCAACACTTAGCATTGGCAAAGTACACTTTTAACAACAGTTATCAATCGAGTATTGTAACACCCTGTATTTTTAGGCTAGATTACAAACCATTGTTCCTATATGGTCAGACTTGAACCCAATTATTCTATCTATATGTATGTGTGATTATCAAATATATGGTGTGGGGATATATTTGTATATTGATCGAGGTAATAATAACCTCCTAACTCAAAGATGAGTTGAGGACTTTTCTATCGATAGAGTTATGACGAATGCTCCAGATAGGGTGAACTTTAGATGAGTGTATATCCTAGAATATATTAATTCAGGTACCCTACTATATATCAAATGAATAGTCTTTGAGTTGTCTTTCCAATGCATCTAGTTTCACATTAATCTAACATCGAAGTGGGAATTTATGCCTAATTTACCTTAGTATATCCAGCTGTCATCAAGGTAACGACTAGGCTGATAGGCTATCAACCAGTTGAAAAGCCATCATCCAAGTCATCAACCTTAGGAAGAATCACTGAAGAAGGTGACGACTAGGCTGATAGGCTATCAACCAGTTGCCAAGCCATCAACCAAAGTCGTCAACCTTAGGCTGTAACTCTGAAGGAGTTGACGACTAGGCTGATAGGCTATCAACAAAATGATAACCCATCAGTCAAGTCGTCACCCATAACTAGAAAATGAAAGGTAGTTGATGACTAGTTGGATAGGCTATCAACCCGTTGACAAGCCATCAGTCAAGTCATCAATTAAAGAAATTCCAGCAATTTTGATTTGGTTTCATAGGGGTATTTTGGTCTTTTCCTCACCTTAAACCCTACCCTACCACAACTTAAAGCATCATTAGGCGTTATTAGCCATTACTTATCAGTTTCAAATTTCATTAATCCTCTTCACTCTCAAGAACAATAAGATTAGGGTTTTTACCCAAGAACAAGAAATTTAAGTTTTCTTTTCCCAAGAATCCAAGAATACAAGCTTACAAGTTCAAGAAAATCTTCAAGAAACATCAAGAATAGGGTTTCCTTCACAAGTTCTTCATTCAAGTCCCAAGATTCAGATTTTCTTCACAAGTTAAGAAAAATTAAGGTAGGTGGAGTTATGAACAAGGGTACCCTTCCACCCTTGTTACCAAATTGCTTGATTTTAAGATTCAATTTGCTTGTTTTGAATTAGGGTTCATACTGAAGTTTTGATATTCTTAAAGCATGTGATTATCATGAGATTTAAAGCTTTAAGTATATCAAGAATTGCTTATGTTTATGTTTTAACTTATAAGATTTATATTATGAATGAGATTGCACTATCTTGACTGATATTGTTGAGATATTTTAATATTTATATTGAGCATGCAGTTTTGTTAAGAATTACCATCAATTTAAAGCATGAATTTTTAAGCCCAAAGTTAAGTTGAGATTTCAAGAAGATTATGCTCTTAAGTATTCTTTGACAAGCCTATACAAAGATTTAAAGTAAGAATTTATCCTTTGATCCTAAGATAAGATATGAAATCCATATTTGTTCATTTTGATTATAATATAAAGTAAAGAAAAACATACCTGGTTTTCATTATAAGCCCTTGGGCAATTTTAAGGTGGATTTCCTGAAGTATGAGCATATAAGTAATATGGGAGTAGTATTTAGAACCAAGTTGGGTATGAGTCCAAGGTCATATGCCCTAAAACTACATGCCACTATAGGTTTAAGTCTCGTTGTGAGTTAAGTATAGTGATCACTCAAGTTAAGGTTCTATTTTGATGGCAAGAGTAGAACAACTCTCCTCAAGTAGGTAAGACGTTGGATCCATGATATCTCAGATGGTTAATGTCGGTTACAATAACCTCCCAAAATATAGAACAAAAAGTAAACCTTTTAGAAACTAAGTGTTATGGCTCACAAAGTTTATCCTTATACTTCATTACTCGTGTTTATGCTTTTGTAGTCGTTATTTTATTCAAGCCTAAGGTGAGTTATCTATAATTAGCATACATTGGTTTGAAAGTATATTTATATATAGAGATATTATTTTAATTATGAATTCACCCCTACATACTTAGTACATTCCAAAAGTACTAACCCACATATATTTTTATGTTCTACATTGTCTCATAATATAGGTACCAGTTGTAGCCCACACATCATAATCAGACAGTTTGCAACTTTAAGTCAGCAAGTGAAGAGTCTTTTTTATTCAAGGGCTCAAGTCAATCATAGTTTGAGTAGTATCTTGTTTCTTTTATTCAGTCGTATTGAATAAGGATAGCTAGGGATCATATCGCAGCTACCTATAGTTAATATAAGTAGAGGATTCATAGATAGACAGTAGAGTTGATGTATTTGATTCTAATTTTGTTTTGTATAACCAGAGTTGTAATTATATTAAATATTTTTGTTTTGAATATATTCAACTAAAGATATCTCTTCCGCACATTACTCGTAGTTTTATGTAATTTAATTAGTAGCTCAAGCAAAATGCCATTACAGGGGTTAGTTTAGGATCACTTGTGGTCCTAAGCACCATATGATGTCCAGGGGCTAGTCTGAGGGTGTGAAAAGTATTGAGATAGAACCTTATGAGGATTTGTATAGTAGGAGAGGTTGATCTATGATAGGATGGTTTGATACATCTAAAATTAGACCCATAGTATGAATTTGCTTTAGGACTTGTTTGATATAGTTAGGGTTATTCAACATAGGCTGAAGGTAGCCTACAGTAGGCTAAAGGTAGACCAGAGTAGGCTGAAGGCAGCTAGAGTAGGCAAAAGGCCTACGCCGATCGTAGACTCTGTACCGTGAAATTGGGATTTTGTGATCGTGTGTTCCTTCATATTTTACCTATGAGAGGTGTCATCTGATTCAGAAAAAAGGGTAAGCTCATCTTTTATTTAATTGGTCCTTTTGAGATTTTCTATGTAGTCGGTGAGGTGCCTTATGAGTTAGCTTTGCCCCTAGATTTTACTGTTGTTCATCTATTTTCCATGTAACAATTTTGCGGAAGTATATTCTTGACCCATCTTATGTGCTTAGGTGGGACTCAGTCTAGTTATATGAGCAGTTGGACTTCGTTGAGGAACTCGTGCTTATTTTATCTAGTGATGTGAGATAGTTGCATACTAGAAAGATTCGTATAGTTAAGTTTTGTGGAGGCACAGCCTAGTGGAGAAGGTTACTAGGGAGATCAAGAGCGAGATACGGGCCTGGTATCCTAATTTTTTTGAGACTTCAAGTATTTTCTTTTTCTTTAACTTTCAGGGACGAAAGTTCCTTAGTAGTGGATGTTATAATGACCCTTCAAGTCATTTTCCATGGTCCTGGTTATTTTTTTATTAGAGATACCCCATAGCTTCCCCTAGTTATTTATGACTTTTTGGGACTGATAGTTTAGTTACCTGGTGGTTTGTTTGGTCGTTAGGACCATTTCCCTATTCAGAAGTGTTTGTTGTTTCCAAATGGCCATCGAGAAAATTTTTTAGTAAATTGATATCAGATGGAAAATACGACATTGCCAAAGTGTCCAGAACATCAAAATCTATATGGTTGCATATCTCGTTTACTTATATTGGACTCCAGATGCATCCTGAGGCCTTGTCCAAAACTTTGAACCAAATTCCAAGTTTTATCCATCATCTAGTACCCGAGGTTCTTCTATCGTATGAGTAGGGGTACGATCACAATGTTTACGATCATAGTCTAGTGAGTATGTGCGATCGTGCCTTCTGAGGCCTGGAATGGTTCATTTAAAAGCCCTTTATTGGCCAAAACTTTGTCATTTCCTCTATTGCTTTAAGTCACCAAACCCTAATAAAGTGTAAAGTCCTTAAAGTGTGAGTTGGGTGTTGATTGGGATCTTGAGAAACTTATTTTGGTGTAAGGTAAGATTTCTTTAATTTTGGTGTTGCTTTCTTGATTTTATGACCCAGAACCCGTAATGGCTTAAGGCTTAATTTTATCCCCAAATACGATTGTGTTGCAAAAATTCTTGAGGGTTATAAATCCCTGATGGTATTTGAACAATGGGGTGGTCTCGAAAACTCATTTTTCGTATGTAAGACTCACTTGGGGGAGTTTTGCTGTCATTTGGACCCAAGGCACAGGTAATACCCCGGGAAATTTTTCGTTGAAATTTTGTGCGTAAACGTGTTGGGTTCTATCTTCTAGAATGAATTATAAATTTTTCATGTGGAATGTCTTAGATTATGACCCACCATTGCATAGAATATCGAATAAGCTTTCCAACGATATGTGGATCATCCAAAACGGATACCCGAGTGACGAGTTATGAACATTCCGATCGAACCGTGAATAGTAGTGAACAATAAAATGTGCAGGAAAAAAAAATACCGAGGCCTGGCGTATTTCTGCTCCAACTTTAAATGATCATAACTCCTTGTACATAATGATCTGGGTGATCTACTATATATCAACGGAAATCTTTACGAGTCCTCTTTCCGATGAAATTGGTTTCATCCAATTTTTCTATCGGAGAAAAAAGTTATGGTTGATCTACTTCAGACTATCAAAAGTGAATTTTTGGGTCAACTTCAAACGATAATAACTCCTAGTACACAATGATCTGGGTGAGATACTATATATCAAAGGAAATATATGAGAGTCCTCTTTCTAATGAAATTGGTTTCAGGCAATTTGGCTATTGGAGTAAAACGTTATGGTTGATCTACTTTAGACTATCAAAACAGTCCACCAAAGGATAGATTCGAGAATTATTTGATTTTTAGGGGCGTTTTGGTCATTCCCCCTCACCCAAAATCTGTCCAAACCCTATATTAAAGCCTATTAGAAGCATTATATGTTATATTTCATCAAATTCCCTCAAAAAGAAAACCCTAAGATCCTACATCCAACTTTAAGAACCTCCAAAGTTCATTAATTCTGCAAATTTATTCAAGATTCCAAGTTCCTAGTTCAAGAACTCCAAGAACCATCATTCAAAGGCACGATTAACATCTCAAAAATGAGTATCAATCTAAAGTTCATCATTTAAGGTATGTGGGGTTTTTCAACAAGAACAATCTTTCTTTCTTGTGCCCAAAAGTAATTTTCTTTACGAAGATATGATTTTTATATGTTTATTATGATTTTGGAGCATGAACTTATATTCTATCTTGGTTATCTTGAGATTATGATGTTTATGACTTTGAAAAGTCGAATTTATATGAAATTATGACTTAAAGCATGATGCTTGAAAGAAATTTACTATGATTTTGATATTTGGGTCTTGAACCCCATTTGAAATTGTGTCTTTGAGAAAATATGTGCTATATGCACGTTGATGTTGAATATTTGAGATGTTTTGAATGATTTAACCTTTTGGTCGTGAAAGAGTTATTTTGAACTCGACTGTGAAAGAAATCTACGTTTTTATTGATTATGATAAAGGGGTAGCAAATTGGCTCCCGATGAAAATTGTTGAAGTGTTTATTGTGGATTTTCTTTAATGTGAACCTGAGGCTGATTTAAATTTCTGATCTAAGTCCGAAAGTAATTTTTAGCACCGAGTGAGAGGTATAAAGTGACCTTACTTCCCTAGAACTACGTGCCCCGTAAGATGTGAGCCAGAGGCTGATTTATATAGTAATCACTAGTGTTTTTGGATTGATATTGGAAGTCCTACTCCGATGGAAAGGATAGGACGGTTGTCCCCAATGTGGGTTGTACGTTGGACTCCATGTAGCTCACATGGTTTATGTACGTTATAGGATCTCCCAAAGTGTGTGTCTGTTTCCTTGTGTCTATGATGAACGGTGAAGTGATTTGAAAGTGGAATTGTGAAAGTTATTCTTTCGAAAGATTCAAATGATATTTACATTATGAGAATTGATATACTTGATGAACTGAAAGTGATTGATAAATTATATGATGACTCACATGTGTTATTATACTTATTTCATCCTCTCATGATTATGATGATTTTCTTCGGGCTATGTTAGTCTTTCATACGTCCTGCATATTTCTTATAAATATTTATGATGATGATGTTTATACAACTGCATACACCCCCATATGCTCGGTATTTTTTCATGGTACTGACCGACATATTCGTATGTGGGCTACATTTTCTCGTTATGTAGGTACAAGGTATAGTTGTACCTTCGGATCCAGTCAGTTCGTGGTATCCAGTCAGCAGGTGATGAGTCCTTTTGATTCAAGGGCATGGGTTAGTTATGCAGAGTTTATAGTGTTGTATTTTCTTTATTCAATCGTATTGAGTTGGGGTAGTCGGGAGTCATGACCTGGCTACCTACAGTCAGTACTAGTAGAGGCTTCATAGACAGTTAGTAGAAGTTGATGTATTTTTTTCAATTCTGGTTGTAAAGGCAGAATTATAATCCTGTAAAATTCCATTTTTGTATCGATCAGATTCAGATTAGAGTTAATTTCTGCTGATTTGTATGGATTTGTATTTTTATTCAGTTGCTTATGAGTTATGCCAGTAGAAGGGTTAACTTGGGATCACTTGTGACCCTAAGCATCGTGTGACGTCTCGGGACCCAATTTTGGGGCGTTACAAACTTGGTATCAGAGCATAGAGTTCAAGTGTCCTAGGGTGTCTATGAAGTTGTGTCTAGTAAATTCTTGCGGAACGGTACGGAGATGTCTATACTTTTCTTTGAGAGGCTACATTGCATTTAGGAAATATTTCCCTTCTTTCAAGTCTAAGATCGTGCTATAAAAAGGTTCTCCAATAAGCTTATATAGATTCTCATCTTACTCTATTCTAGCTAACTCGTCCTCATTTTTAAGGTATCAAAAACAGTTAATCTTAATTCTCCGTAGATAGTTATGGGATTGTAAGAGAGCTAGAAAGTATCCTGTCAGTTCTTTTGAGTTCCAAAGATTAAAGTACTTTATTCATGTTCATAAAAGTCGTGAACTAAGCCTAGGTTAGATGTGCTTTCAAATTCCTCCTCAGAATCTACAATGTTAATCTATACTTCTCCCTCTATGAATTATTTTTGAGATAAAATGATTCGCAAGCTTCAGTTCTTCCCCAGGTAATGCTTCTATATTTTCTAGAAGAAATTTCAAAAGTTACACAAAAGTCTTGAGAGGAGCTCTCTAGTGTGTTAAGTTCCTTAAGTTAAAAGTTATGCCCCCATTCTTATGAGTTATTTAATTAAGACAGAGTAAGGTGTATTCTTAGATCGTTGAATGTTGTGTGTCAAGTTTCTATCTCTTGTATTATGTAATCTTGTTATCATTATGTTTGTGAAAAATCAAAGTCTAGTGAAGCCGTGTGGGGCTCTTTAGATTCACTAGCATAGCTTCTTTGTTATTCATTTTATTTTCTTGTTCAAAATACAAACCAAAGTCTAGTGAAGCCATGTGGGGCCTATTTTGATTCACTAGCATAGTTACTTTGTAATTCATATAACTTTCTTGATCAAAACATAAAACCAAAGTCTAGTGAAGCTGTGTGAGGCCTATTTCGATCCACTAGCAACTTGTAGTTCATCTTGTTCCTTGTGCTGGATAAAAATATGGGATGTGGAGGTGTAGTAGTAAGAAGAATAGTAAGTGTGATTTGTTGAGCATAAGTATAGCGAAATCCCTTTTTGCATGCAATTGGGTTAATAGGAAGTGATATAGTTTGTTCAAGGTATGAAATGGGTGTTGACGGTATTTGTATGATAGAGAGTACAGGTTAGTGATAGAAGTACTTGGTGGGTAAGTGTTGTTAATCTAGGCGCTCTCCAGATTGCAAGAGAAAGTTAAGTTAAGATGTAGAGAGCTATGAACTATGTTAAGTTATGTATGAAGGATAGATAGTAGTGACGGGTGAAAGAAGGATGTGTTAATGGATTGTGAATAAGATAGGCTATATGATTAGGACCAATTATTATTGTTATGAAGTTTAAGTGGGCTAGTGTTCATGGATGTCTTGTTTTATAATCTTCACGTGGGAGTTATGCGTGATATGGAGTTGTAAATTATGTGAAGTGTGAGACCTTAAGTTTGAATGATTGGTGATCAAGAAGCCGAATGTGACGGTTTCCGGATTAATGGTATTAGTTGCCGGAAGTGACCTAATAGGCTTGAACAGTGTACACAAGAGTTTAAGTGTAGTTGACTTGTAATTAAGTTTAATATTATATTATGACGAGAAAGTTCACCCAAGATATTATGGGACTACTTTAATTTCGAGGATTAGTGTATGTGGTGTAGTATGTCGTGACATGGGATTGTTAGATGGATAAATACTAGTTAGACGATGGATGATGTTTTGATGGCTAAGTTAAGGCGAGGCGTATGATTGGAAATGTTGAGCCTCTTAAGTGTGATTTTGATTCTTATGGGTTAGAAACATAAGTTCACAGGCATGGTATTAGAGGGAGAAGACAGAAGTAGTATGGTCTATCAAAAGGTTAGAAAGTATTCCAGTTAAGCTAACAGAAATAAGAGTTGAAGCACTAGATAGTGTACATTCCGGCGATAGAGATGTTCGTGGAGATTCGAAATTAGTAAGCATTTGAGAATTGGAGTGGTGGCTTAAATCTAAGGGGGAGATGATAGAACAAGTAGTCAAGTCAAGCTTTTACATTTTAGTAGAAGTACCAGTAAGTTGTAAATTTGCTGTGAGAAAGATCGGTGCTTGACCTAATGTTATTTCAGTATTTTCAGTTGTCCCAAAACCTACTCATGCTTTACATTTCAGTTCCATGATCTTAATTCATGTTCATACACGTGATGGAGAATTACATACTCTTCTAGTTTCCAAAAATGAGAAATTCCAGTTCTTCTAGCAGTTGGAATCACATTCCATAAGTTATGAGCTCTAAATTCAGGGCATGCCGCCCATGACTCATATACTCAAGTTTTACAGTATGTTCAGTTCCAGTACTCAGGCAATACTCTTATTGATCAGTGAGATTCAGTTTTTGTTATGGGTGTCTTCAGTTTTGATACCTTAATGAACCCATTGTATTTGATATTTTATTCCTAAGGCCTAAATAGAAAGAGTCAAGTTATTTACAGTATCCCTTCATGTTTCAGGTCTTCATGATTTAAAATTTTTTGACCTATTCATTAAGTCAAGCTAATGGTGTTGAGCAGTTGTCTAAAAGGAAGAGAAGATACTTCCTTATCTATGATAGAAGGTGGTGTGCTCACGGAGGTGAAGTGAAGTTAGATTGAGGCTAAGTCCTTGATACATGCCGTGGTTAGTTGAAGTTTTAAATTTTTATTTGGAAAGATTGTTGTGCGTTGGTTTTATGCACTTCTATGAGGTTGTAGGAATAGTAATACAAAGTTTTTGTGTATATTTCAATTGTTTGAGAAAATGTTATGTGTGTCGTTTAAAGAATTAACCAGTATATGTGAATGGAGTAGTTGATGGAATCTTAGAGAAAGCGAGGAAGATGCTTTATGAGTGTTCGTTTAGAGGTGCATGTGCGAAGTGCGCATGTGGTTATGAGTATAGGCTTAAATGTTATGGTTGTATATCTAAAAGAATGCACCACAAGTTAGCAGATCCCTAGTATAAGATTGTATGTGGTTGTTGGAGTAGCAATAAGAGTTATGCTTGAAGTGAGGAGTTGTGAGGCTCAGTGTGTATTGAGGTTCATGATATAGATTAATATTATAGTGTTATGTGGTGTATCTCATGAGTACTTGGAGTTAGGCTTGAACATAGTCGAGGGAGTAGTTGGGAAGTGTTGCTAAGTTTGGAAGCAAGGAGTTATGTTTCCCAAGACCTAGAAATTCCTATCTTAATTTATGCCATATCGGTCCTTGTTCCCATATGATGGGATTGTATCAAATTATGGTTCATTTTCTCCCCGAACAATGTCATTTGAATCTTTTGGAGGGAGTGTTGAGGGACGTTTCATTTGGGCACAAGTGGTCCTTCTTTTGATGAGATCCCCTTCAAGACCTTTGATTCTCAGTCTCTGAATAAACCAAAGATATCGATTCCTTAAAATCAGTCTCCTTTGTTTAAGATCCAACTATGTGACCATTCTCATTATGAATCACATGTTTTATAAAGTATTCGAAAGTTTGGAGTGAAGTAAGTGGATTGACATTGTTATCCCAGCCTTTTTCCCTCATTTCCATGGTATTCTGTACTTATTCATCGACATTCGAGGATGAATGTTTCCAAGGGGGAGATGATGTAATACCCCAGGAAATTTTTCGTTGAAATTTTGTGCGTATACGTGTTGGGTTCTATCTTCTAGAATGAATTATAAATTTTCCGTGCTGAATGTCTTAGATTATGACCCACCATTGCGTAGAGTATCGAATAACCTTTCCAACGAAATGTGGATCATCCAAAACAGACACCCGAGCAATGAGTTATGAACATTTCGATCGAACCATGAATAGTAGTGAACAGTAAAACATGCAGGAAAAAAAAATACTGAGGTCTACCGTATTTTTGCTCCAATTTTAAACAATCATAACTCCTTGTAAATAATGATCTGGGTGATCTATTATATATCAATGGAAAGCTCTGTGAGTCCTCTTTCCGATGAATTGGTTTCATCAAATTTGTCTATCGAAGCAAAACTTTATGGTCGATCTACTTCAGCCTAACAAAAGTAAATTTTTTGGTCAACTTCAAATGATCATAACTTTATGTAAACAATTATCTAGGTGAGATACTATATATCAACGGAAAGATATGAGAGTCCTCTTTATAATGAAATTGGTTTCATCCAATTTGGATATCGGAGTAAAACGTTATGGTTGATCTACTTAAGACTATCAAAACAGTCCACCAAAGGACAGATTCGAGAATTATTTGATTTTTAGGGGCGTTTTGGTCATTCCCCCTCACCCAAAATCTGTCTAAACCCTATATTAAATCCTATTAGAAGCATTATATGTTATATTTCATCAAATTACCTCAAAAAGAAAATCCTAAGCTCCTACATCCAACTTCAAGAACCTCCAAAGTTCACCATTAATTCTGCAAATTTATTCAAGATTCCAAGTTCCTAGTTCAAGAACTCCAAGAACCATCATTCAAAGACACGATTAACATCTCAAAAATGAGTATCGATCTAAAGTTCATCATTTAAGGTATGTGGGGGTTTTCAACAAGAACAATCTTTCGTTCTTGTGCCCAAAAGTAATTTTCTTTACGAAGATATAATTTTTATATGTTTATTATGATTTTGGAGCATGAACTTATATTCTATCTTGGTTATCTTAAGATTATGATGTTTATGACTTTGAAAAGTCGAATTTATATGAAATTATGACTTAAAGCATGATGCTTGAAAGAAATTTACTATGATTTTGATATTTGGGTCTTGAACCCTATTTGAAATTGTGTGTTTGAGAAAATGTGTGCTATATGCACGTAAATGTTGAATATTTGAGATGTTTTGAATGATTTGACCTTTTGGTCGTGAATGAGTTATTTTGAACTCGACTATGAAAGAAATCCACGTTTTTATTGATTATGATAAAGGGGTAGCAAATTGGATTCCGATGAAAATTATTGAAGTGTTTATTATGGATTTTCTTTAATGTGAGCCTGAGGCTGATTTAAATTTTTGAGCTAAGTCCGGGAGTAATCTTTAGCACCGAGTGTGAGGTATAAATTGACCTTACTTCCCTAGAACTACGTGCCCCCGTAGGATGTGAGCCTGAGGCTAATTTATATAGTGATCACTAGTGTTTTTGGATTGATATTGGAAGTCCTACTCCAATGGAAAGGATAGGACGACTCTCCCCAACGTGGGTTATACGTTGGACTCCATGTAGCTCACATAGTTTATGTCGGTTATAGGATCTCCCAAAGTGTGTGTGTGTTTTCTTATGTCTATGGTGAATGGTGAAGTGATTTGAAAGTAGAATTGTGAAAGTTATTCTTTCAAAAAATTTAAATGATATTTACATTAGGAGAATTGATATTCTTGATGAACTAAAAGTGATTGACAAATTTTATGATGACTTACATGCGTTATTATACTTATTTCATCCTCTCATGATTATGATGATTTTCTTCGGGCTATGTGAATCTTTCATACATCCTGCATATTTCTTATAAATATTTATGATGATGATGTTTATAAAACTGCATACACCCCTATATGCTCGGTATTTTTCCATGGTACTGACCCATATATTCGTATGTGGGCTACATTTTCTCGGAATGTAGGTACAAGGTATAGTTGCACCTTTGGATCCAGTCAGTTCGTGGTATCCAGTCAGCAGGTGATAAGTCTTTTTGATTCAAGGGCTTGGGTTAGTTATGCAGAGTTTATAGTGTTGTATTTTCTTTATTCAGTCGTATTGAGTTGGGGTAGTCGGGAGTCATGACCCAGCTACCTACAGTCAGTACTAGTAGAGGCTTCATAGACAGTCAGTAGAAGTTGATGTATTTTGTTTCAATTCTGGTTGTAAAGGCAAAATTGTAATCTTATAAAATTCTATTTTTGTATTGATCAGATTCAGAAAAGAGTTAATTTCTTCTGATTTGTATGGATTTGTATTTTTATTCAGTTGCTTATGAGTTATGCCAGTAGAAGGGTTAGCTTGGGGTCACTTGTGACCCTAAGCACCGTGTGACATCTCGGGATCTGATTTCGGGGCGTTACAGCATAATGGTCCAGTATGGGTGTTCTTAGTCTCGTAATAATGCATTGATTATGGTTTTGATAGCTTGGCTCGTGGAATAATATTCGAGGAAAGGGAAAGAAAAGACTTTTGGTTTATGAGCTATTTGGACCTAAGGTAGGTTAGGCTTACTTATGTTGGATTGAGCTTTATTGTAATATAAATTGTGATATCTTGATAAAATTGGATGGGGTTTTAGTTGTTGAAATAGTAGATGGTAATGCTTGAGACTAGTTGAAACACTTAGGCTACTGAACTTGTAAAGTGTGATGCTTAACCTATATCCTAGAACCTAGTTTAGTTGGACTTGTAATCTCATGAATAGCACGAGAATACTTTAGTTACTCTAGTAGATGGGAGGGACCTTGTTCACTAACCTTAAAGATATGTTTACCTAGATAAGCTTAGTTGTGGAATAACTTTAGTTACTTGTGGTGACTTAAGAGGAATACTTGAAGAAGAATTACCCCATAGAGCTAGTGTGGATTGGTAAGCCCCTAAGGCATGATTTAGATAACTTAGCCTAATTATGGGTAGAAGTGAGACTTGTAAAAGAGGTATTTGGAGGTTATTAGAAACGTAACCTTACCAACCTTATGCTTGAATTATGTGACTTCTTAAATTACCTAGGTACTTAAATAACACCTTGATTATGCTTTTGGTGATATGATGGATAAACTTGGTAAGTGGTCTATGCATGTTTTCGATGTTAGGATAATGCATATACTTGATTGATTATCTTGTTGTCATGATATGTATAGCATTGGAAAGTTTTGGGATTTGAATTAATGGTTAGGCTATCACTTAACTTATTGGCTAGTTCACTATGTGAGCCTTGAATTATGTCACAACTCTTGTTATGATTCAAGCTTAATGACTAAGTTAATGTTGTGTAAAAGAATCTCTTGTGCTGGTAATGTGAAGCATGTGGGTAAAAGAAGGATTCAAGAAGGTACACCCATGACTTATAATTGCCTTTTTATAATCTTGTTTAATCTTTGAAAAGTGGTGAATGTTCATATCATTTAGATATGCATGCCCATGCATTTAATCATATAACGTGGTGATGATTAATGGAAAAATACATTGGTATGCATTTTCTTACCTATATTACACTCTATTTATTATGGATAGTACTTGTTCTTACTTAATCTATGTGCGTGTGTTTATTGTTTTCATGATTATTATTGGTGATGTGATGATGTCGGGTGAATTCAAATGATATATTAATGTCATGATCATGCTCGGTGAATCCAGAAGAGGTATTGATGTTATGATGATGCCAGGTGAATCCGGAGGATATATTAATGTTATTATGATACCCGATGAATCCGGAGGATATATTCATGTTATGATGATTCACGATGAATCCAGAAGAGGTATTGATGTTATCATGATACCCATTGAATACAGAGGATATACTGATGTTATAATGATGCCCAGTGAATCCTAAAGAGGTTTTAATGTTATGGTGATGCCCGGTGAATCACGAGGTTGTTTTGATGTTATAATGATGCTCGGTGAATCCGTAGGATATATTTTCCTTTTGAAGTTGTCTAGAATTTTCTACCATTAATCACTAGTTAAGTGGTGTGGCTCTATTTATTACTAATTAGTAAATAAGAGTTGAATATGACGAATATAGAGTTAAGATTAATTGGTAAGTGTAATAATATGTAGATTTAATGATTAACCTAGTGAATATATTTGGCTTGAATAAATGGTTATGATAAGAAATTCCTATTATCTAACTTAGATGCTCTTGTACTGATACTACCAAGTCATGGGGATTGGTATTCGTATGTTTGTTGTCTTCTTTTATGTGGAACCCAGTTGTTTATATTGTGTTCGTATATTTGGTCCATGTAGGGCATTTCTACCAAGGTAACCCATTACCTTAGCTTCGGGTTACGGTGTTTGCTTACCTACTGGTGGATTTTAGTAGGTGCCATTATGACTCAGAAATTGGGTCGTGATAGACTAATCTCTCTACAATAATAGTAAACCCCTGAAGCCCTAACCTTGAAAGAAACACGATCTAACCCCAACTATATAACAAACTGACGCTGAGGGCACACCCTACTAAACTAACCATCCTTTCCATAATCATAACAAACCTCAAGAACTCTAAGCTGGTGGGGAATATGCATTGATCCAATCTAAGAAACCAACTTATGTCTAGGGTAGTCTCTAGACCAACGACAAATCTCGCCACAACTTTGGCAAGCTCCTAAAATACTCTAAGTTTTTTCCTTGATAGATCTAGAACGGCCACCACGGTCTAATAATCCATACTAAATTCTCCACAAGGTTCGATAAGAACCCTGCCAATTGTGATCACCACTACTAGTGTAGAGCCATCAATAGTCGAGATGCTACCCACCTAGAACCAATAGTCTACTAGTAAAGCTGACATCTGCTGGGAAGATCCTCACCTCCGAATGAAATACCAATAGAACTGTACTGATGACATGGCCTCTTACTGATACCTCCATAAATCTTAATCCATTCTCTCTTTGATCCTTGCATGGTCAACAACCTGAGGGAAGAAAGACCCAGCTGCTATTAAGTTCTCCGATGCCAAATGGAGTGGAAATTCTAATACTCTAGAAAATCAATAAACCATATCATGCTTGGATTGATATAACATAGGAATAATCCTAGCACACTCAAAAAATCAATATCATACTCTGAAATCAATATAGAACCCTGTTGAGCACTAACAAACCAAACTCGGGCCGAGAATTGCTCAAAGAACGGATGTCATCCATGGTTGTGAGGTATTCGCAAAAATACTTAGAATACCCAATGTTGAATCTAAAAAGGTTGAAGTAGTCATGATCTCTACCAAAGTTTGGGCTGGCCCAACATCCTCTAATTGACGTTGAAGATCATTGACATCCATCCCTTGCTCCTAGTTCGATGCTGCACTAAATCTCTAGAAATATGTGTCAAACTCCTACCCCCATCTATTGATAACCTTACATCATCCAATTAGGATAGAATAGAGTCAAAGAATGTACTTGAGGCATATAAAACATAGACACATGACAAGGAGTCAAGAAATGAATTTTCTAATAATGTCTAGTAGCCTCCTAAAAATAGGTTATGGACTTCTCCGCACCAATCCATAGGACTCTATTAGATACTATTCCCTCGTACAATGACACCAATTAACCTAGTTTTTTATACCAATTTATCATGACCCAGTTTCTTAAGTCATGATGGCACCTACTTTAACTGCAGGTAGGTAAGTGATTAGTGGTGAATTTACCGCTCATTTGCACTCAATAATCATGCAAAATACTATGATTTGAATGTGTGAATGAGATAAATTTGTGATTTGATGCACTACTTTCCATATTTTGTAGGAATACAGGTGATGAGAAGGAAATATGTATATTTGAGCAGAAAAGGATCAAGAAGAAGAAGAAAAGTGCAGCTGGAAGACCTAGAAAAGAAAATCAGCTGCAGTTACCGTGATCGCAGTCTGAGGGACACAATCACATTAGTCAAGAAAGGTCAAAAGACTGCGATTGCAATGTTCTTACCGCAGTCACAGAAGCCGTAATCACAGACAAGCTTCAGCAATCACGACAATGTGGGAATGTGCCCAGTGGTAGTTTAGTAATTTTATATAGCCGACCCCAATTCCCTTAAAGGCTCAAACCCTTTATATTTTTGGTATTCTACACTTTTAGGAACAATTGAAATTGAAGTTTACAAACCCTAATTTGGGCAACAATTATATTTGAATTTCATACATTGAATTTAGTGAAATTGAATGATGGATGCTTTGAATGAACCCTTTGGTCTATTTATTTCTCTTTACTTCATTAGTAGAAAAATTTAATTGTCTTGGGATAATGTTGAACTAAGGTGAAACTATGTGTAGGTTGTGATAGATTTGTGCAGATTCTTGTTTGTTGATGATGGGTTTCACTATTGCTTGATTGAATTGGTTGGGGTTTGTGGGTGAAATCCCCAAATTCCCAAAATGGAGTTGTGGGTGAAAATCCCCAATTTCACGAAACCTCCCAACATTCTTGAAAACCTTGTTACAAACCAATCCCCCCTAATTGTAATTTATGTGTTTTGATTTATTTACATTGTGGGTATCTTTTTAGTAACTGTTAACACCCATAGGATTATAAATCTAATTTTTATCCTCATGGATTCAAACCCAATATAAGTTCATCTATTGACAATGATCGTCCTCTACCAATTTGAATAGTATAGGTGAGAGTTATCAAAATGGCATCATTTTTTAGAAGTGAAGTTTAGCTTTCACTTGTGCGGTGTTGATTTTTACTTAGGGTATACCTGTAGTGGTGGATATTTATTTTAGTTGTTGTTTTTGTTTCCTATTATATGATTTCCATAGTGTTCACGAAACTATGAGTGAAAATGTAAGTATTGTTGGGTCCTTCGATAGTACTCTTAATGAACAAGGAGAAACTCTATGACATTGGGCGAACAAGTTCCATTCATATCACACCTACTCATGGGAACACAGCCTTTCATGTAATGAGTGTCATTTTTCAAATGCTACAAACGAAATTACTTTTTAGGGGAATATCCCATGAGGACCCTAGGCATTTAAAGAACTTCGTGGAAGTCTGTGCACCCTTTGATATTTCCCACATAACCCAAGAGTCCATTCGGTTGCGCCTTTACCCATTCTCTCTAATGGGGGAGGCAGTATTATGGCTTCGATATCTTTCGACCAAATCAATTACTTCATAGGATAAACTCATTGTTGCCTTCCTCGGCCAGTCCCACCATCCAAGATGCTACAATTATGTGATGAAATCACTATATTTAGAAATTTAAAGGAGAACCCTTGTATGAGGCATGGGATAGATTCAATGGAAAACTCATGCAATTTCCCAACCGTGAGGTCCCGGAGATAATACTTCTCCAAATATTCTACCGGGCTCTTGATCTGCTAAACAAAATTGGGGTAGACAATGTGGCGGAAGGCTCTCTTGTGAAGTTTACTTATCATGAAGATACAAACTTGCTTGAGAAAGTTACAAAGCAAAATCGAGGGTGGCACACCCATGAAGTCGAGGTACCAAAAGGATACCCTACTACCTTTTATGTTGATAAAGACCAAAGGAGGAGAGATGAAAAAAAGGAGGAAAACATGGAAAAAATTATGACATAATTTGAGCTTTTAACTAAGTATATGATGGGTGTACCCAAAAAAATGGTGATTGCCGTGGAATCCAAGTCCTATAATAAAGAAAAGGCCAGGAATCTTGATGAGGAGATTTAGTATTTGGTTGATTATTCGGGGGGTTCCGCCCCGCCTATCAAAGCCTAGGTGGGAATCAAGGTTGGATGGATCGTGATCGTGACCATGATTGGAGGGAAAAATACCTAGAATATGATTGTTATGTGCCCCCTCATAACCGGGTAAAGAGCAAAGAAGAAAACTCCATCGACCCCAACAAATATAAAACTGAAGATGTCTTGGCAAGAATTTTGATGAGAGTAGAGAAAACGAACAAGATGGTCCGTGAGTTGAAAGGAAACTTTTTGCAAATCAACCAAATAGTTGTATCTCTCTCCGCTTTTATTACATAATTGGAGATTAAAATTGGGTAAATCTCCACTCAACTTAATGCTAGACAAAAAGGAGGTCTTCTTAGTAACACCATTGTGAACCCAAAAAATAATGCCCAAGTTTTAGACATAGTCACTAGGGTGGGAAGACCCTCAGGGATTATTTAAGAGAAGTTGAGGGATAAAGTATGGGTGCAAGAGAGACCAACATTGAGCATATGAATGTGAAGAAAAAAGTTGTGGTTGAGCTAAAAGAAAAAGCTCTGAAATCTCAAGAAGAAGGGGATGAAAAAGAATCAGTGGGAATTGATAAAGCGGTAGTAGAGAATGATGAGCCACAAAGTGATGAATTTCCCACCATGCAAATTCCACCTCCGTTTCCACAAATTCTTAAGAAGAAAGAGGAGATAGTTAAACTCAAGAAATTCATGGCTAAGCTTAGCAACCTCTTTATCAATATCATTGCTTGAGGCGATCCAAGAAATTATGGGGTATCCTAAGATTTTGAAGAAGTTGATGTTGAAGAAGAAACTTGTAAAAGGTGACACCATTGAATTCACCCATGGGTGTAGTGCTATCATGAGTAGCGCAATAGCAGAAAAGAAAAAGGATCCTGGGGCCTTTAAAATTCCATGCACCATTAGGACTCATAAGTTTAAAAAAGCTTTATGTGACCTTGGTGTGAATATTAATCTCATGCCCTTTCAAATTTATCGTAGGCTATGCTTGATCACCCCTACTCCAACATCGATAAGGCTTTTAATGGTGGACCGGTCTATCAAGAAATAAGTTGGTGTTTTGTTCGATGTGTTGGTAAAATTAGATAGATTCATCCTTCTAGTGGATTTTGTGATGCTAGATTGTGAAATGGACCAAGAGGTGCCTATTATCCTTGGTCAACCTTTCTTTTCCACCTATAGAGCCATAGTCTATTTGGCGCTTGGGGAAATGAGGTTTAGAGTTCATGATGGTGAAGTGCCCTTCTGGGTATGAAAAAACTAATAAACAACCTATAGAGCTTCAAGTGGTATCGGTTATCGATGTTGAAAATAAGGAAGTGAATAATGGGTCCCTTGAGAATCAAACTTGAAAAAGTTGAAGGACGTCATTCCATGATGATAAATAAGGCACTATGTGGGAGGCAACTAAAAAATGTCACGAAAGTGGCTCATATCCTTTGTTGTTAATTCATAGGGTAGTTTTAAATTTTCTTATTTGATTAATCCTTGCATTTATGGAACTATGGAATGTGCTGAATGAGTTTGAGAAGGGGAAAGTGTGATATGTTTGCATGTTGGACTGAACAGGGGAAAGTTTACCAATTAAGTAATAAGTTGAACAAGGGAAAACAAAGGTGTAGAAATGCCCTCAGTTACCACATTCGCAGAGGCCATGTTGGGATTACACATACCGTGTCGTGATTAAGGTCACCCACATGTCCTCAATTTCGGACGTCAGACCGCGATCGCAGTCAAATCAGTTTAAAAAGACCAACAAACTCCCATTTCCCCCACACTCTCTTCTAAACTTTTCTCTAAATTTTTACCTACTCCTAGGCATATTTTGGGCATTCAAAAGCATTTGAACATCCTTCTTGCATCATTTCCTCCAGTAAGTATCATGAATTCATGCTTTAATTATTAGAAATAGGCCATAAAATTCATGTTATAGGAAAGGCCTAAAATTACGATTTTCATCATTCAATACTTGTTCAATTATACTTGTGTGGTGATTATCTACTAGAAATGGTGTGCACATATTTGGGGAAGTCTTGAGTACCCAATTTTTTTTTGAAATTGAGTAAAATGAAGGATTCACAATAAGTACTAGATCAAATGCCCAAATGAGTTCATATCTAGTTGTTTTCACATTCTGAGGGAATAATCGAGTACCTAGTAATCTTATTCAAACATTTTAGTGTTGTTTCTCTTTTTGGAACATGTTTTGGCTTATAATTTGGATTTTTAGTCTATTGAAAATTCTGGTTCAAACCTTTCTCAAATACCACATTCGTTTATCTATAGCCCGCGATTGCTATATCTGAGGCTGCATTCCATCCTAGGACAAAATTTTTGCACTTTAATTTTTTGTTCAAACCCCACCAAGTAACCATCCCATGAGTTTTAGTGGACAAAATAGCATAGTTTGTGCATGTAAATATCAATGACTAATGTTGTTGTGTCGTTCTCATGTTTTTCAGGATCATAGCATAGAAGACTAAGATCATGTTTGATTCATGGAGCCCAAGTTCCATACTCTATACTATGGTGATCTTCCAAGAACAAAACTGCTTCCATAAAGAGGAATCTGCTTAGAGAAAGTGCCAAAAAACTTCTGGCATTTCATGAAAGACATGTGGACACTGGGTGGTGGTGCTTCACCCTAGATCCTTCCAAGGTGAATGAGAAGTGGGTCCAAGGGTTCTATGAGAACCTTAGCACAGTATCATTCTCAGACCCAACCATTAGGATTATAAGGATCTAGGGGAAGGAGGTAGACTTTGGGGCGAAGAAAATTAATGATATCTATGGGCTCTTAAATGAAAACATAGATGAGTTCAAAGAAAAAGGGTGTAAGCTGGGAAGCTGGTTGGAAAAAAGTCTATATCTAGGAAAGAAGGTATCTTGGGTGACGACTAAAATGAGCAGTTCTCTGAATGAGTTAACTATCGAGGCTTGTATTTATTTAAACATCTTATGTAGCTGAGTCTCCCCTTGCACCCATATGATAGAAGTTCCAAATTTGTGGGCTACGATGGTTGCTTGCAGTTTAGACAATATTCTTTTTAATTTTGTTGACTTGTGTTCTTAGAGATAAAGTTCTTCAAGAACTATGGTAGTACGCATCTCTCCTTCCCTCTTAGATTACTAAGCTTTGCAAGAGATCCAGGGTTGAGGATTACCTTGGAGATACTTGGTTGCACCCTGGAACCCCTATCTATCCTCTAAAAATATGAGGTGAGGGCACACCGAACAAAAGCAAGATGACGAAGATCGATATGGAAAATTCTACATGCGAGGAGCCTGCGTCATGTAGGCCATCCACAGCTGGGCATCTTGAGGATATTGGTGTTGATATTAGGGCTATTAGGGAGCTCAAGGTTTCCCCAGAGGCCAAGATATCCCTGCACCACCCGCCACTCATATGTGTCTCGCTCTAATTATGAGAAATATTGGGAGGACCAGTGATAGCAGGGAGCTACCATTGCTAGGCTTGAAAGAGCCTAATCATCCTTGGGGGAGTTGCACTGAGAGTTCTAGGATTCAAATAAGAACATTGTAAAAAGGGAGAAAAGAGAGACAAATTCTTCAACTAGATGTTGAAGGGGGTGAAGGGGCTTTGGAAGGTCCTAAAGCCCCGAGATAGACTTCCTTCCTCCCGAGTGGAGACTGGATAGCAATGATAAGGACCCAACCGAGTGGTATGGTCATGAGGATATAGATGATAATGCAAAGTTCGAGAGCGAGAGCAGCTCTTGATGCATTTTCGGGGAGTACCCTTATCTCTCTGTGCTTTGTTGTTTATGTAATGAAGACACTGCAAGTTTCTTAGTTTGGGGTGCCTATCTCCACATTCATTTTATTTAGGCCTGTATTATTGAGATATTTTTGGATGCTTTTATATTCATTTGGATGATTTTTATTTTTATTTTTTGGGTTGTAATATTAGGGAACTTTAATAGTGTCCACATTTTCATGGATTAGTCATTTTCTTTAGATTTTTACTTTATCTTTATTTTGTTTATGGTGATATCAAATGAGCCTTTCCCCATGATAGAATGAGTAACAACATTCATAAGGGAAAATCGTCGTGATTGAGTTTGGGTTTAAGCCATGGATGCAGGGGAAGTCTAAGTACCCGTAGCATCGTGGCAAAAAATGCAAGAGAAGTCAGAGTAACTATGGCATTTTTTATTTTGGATAGCACTTATACCGTTGTTAAAGTCTGAGTAGCCATATGGTTTACCCATATAAATGTTGAAATATGAGACAAAGGCATGGGTGGTGCCATAATTAGCATATTATGCGTGGTGCAAATGTGAAGCAAACACCCCCCTCCATTCAAAAAAATTTCAATAATCAAAGGTCCGGACGTGAGTGACCTTGTAACAATACTTTTCCTCTTTTTGTCACTCTAAATTTGTTAGCATATATAAATTGGTAGATACTCCATTTTTGTCTCTAGTAGGAGGGGAAATTGAGCACCCTTGGCGAGTTTGCATGCCATGTGCGGTGAGCTTATTTTTCTAAATATCATGTATACTTATACCATCTAGAACTTTCCCCATTAATCTCTCAAGGCTAATTATGATTATACTTGTTTGGTGAAATGATCCTAGGCCATCTTTGTGAACTTGGAAATCCACTCTAACCTAAAAAGCCTACCAGTGTATAGATGTTATCCCTAGTCACCAACTTTGAGCCTTTGAACCATTATTTTTCAACCTCATTAAAATCCATGAGAATTCAACTTTTATCCCTTTTTTAAACCCTACCCTCCTAACTAGAAAATGCAACTTAAGGCTAAAAGCCTAAGTTGGGGGTGGTAAAGATTGGAAGAGGTAACTTTGGGCCAAGAAATTATAAGTTGGTGCCTAAGAGATGAATAATGAGAACAAATGAATAGGAAAAATAAAAGATCCAACAAAGGAAAGAAAAGAATAAAGTGTACAAGGAAAAGAGATGAAAATAAAATACTTTCAAAAAGATAGGTGAATCAAGGGAATAAAAGTTGGTACATATGTAAAGAGTTAAAACAAAAGATGTGGCCCATAGTCAAAAGTTGGATAGAATAATTTGATGTAGATGTTCAAGGAGGGTATAGCCACTTTGTTCCTAAATGATGTCCTACCGATACAAGCTCAAAAATCCCTTCGAGATCTCCAACCAAGTGTATTGGTTGTAGTAGCGATGAAAAATAGGAGAAAGCCTATGGTATGGCACTTGTTAGAATTGAGATCCCTTCTGAGACAGAGAGTTTTTCCCTTAAATCCCTTATTTCATATTTGATAATTTGGTGTGTGTGGATTTTCTTTCTTGTGAGGAGGTATGTAAACAAATTGAAGTGGGTGATATTTTCACCTTCCATAAAATGAGACAAAATGAGTATAGTGGAGTCAAGGTTAAAAGGTGAGTCACTTCTAGAGTGTTAGTAATTTTTTCAGTGTTGTTCTTTAAAGTCTTTTCCATCCTTAAATAGTTCATTTCATGTTGAGAGATGTCGTAAGAATAGCTTTGCCCATGTTTGAAGTGCTACTTGTGGTAGTAACTAAGCTTGAAGTGATTGTGATCATTAAGTTGTAGAAAATAGGCATAAATATGCATTATCTCATAGTAAGAGATAGTGTTGGTCGAGGACAAGCAAGGATTTATGTAAGGGGTGTTGATGAGTGGTTAATTTACCACTCATTTGCACTTAACAATCATGCACACTACTATTATTTGAATGTACGAAGGAGAAAAATTTATGATTTAATGCACTAATTTCTATATTTTGTAGGAATACAGGTGATGACAAGGAAAGATGTGGATTTGAGCTAAAAAGGATCAAAAAGAAGAAGAGAAGTGCAGCTGGATGACCTAAAGCAGAAAATTAGCCTAAGTTACCATGATCGCGGTCAGAGGCCATTCAAGCCAAGTCAAAGGACCATGATTGCAATGTTCTTATCGCGGTTGCGGCAGCTGCGATTGCGGACAATCTTCAGCGATCTCGACAATGCGAGAATGTGCCCAGGGGCAGTTTTGTAATTTTATACAGCCGACCCCAATTCCCTTAAAAGGATCAAAACCTTTCTCATTTTGGTATTCTACACATTTCGAAACAATTGAATTTAATGTTTACAAACCCTAATTTGGGTAATAGTTGTATTTGAATTTCATACTTTGAATTTAGTAAAATTGAAGGATGGATGCTTTGAATGAACCCTTTGGTACATTTATTTCTCTTTACTT
Source organism: Capsicum pubescens (assembly GCA_030864215.1). Classification (NCBI taxonomy): domain Eukaryota; kingdom Viridiplantae; phylum Streptophyta; class Magnoliopsida; order Solanales; family Solanaceae; genus Capsicum; species Capsicum pubescens. Next base: position 103,945,154 of record CM061542.1, read on the forward strand.
CATGAGTAGCTAAATTTTCTTGTCTTGGGATTATGTTGAACTAAGGCGCAACTATGTATGGGTTGTGATGTATTTTTGTAGATTCTAATTTGTTGATTGTGGGTTTCACTATTGCTTAATTGAATTGGTTGGGGTTTGTAGTTGAAAACCCCAAATTCCTAAAATGGAGTCATGGGTACAAAGCCCCAATTTCGTGAAAGCTCACATCATTCTTGAAAGAGGGGTGTGGGTGAACTTTGAAACCCATATCATCCTTGAAAGAGACATATGTGTGACAAAGCAATAGTGGATAATAATAGATGTAGTTTACTATTTTTCACTCTCTTAGACAAAAGGGTGATTTGGTAGTCTACTATGTATTGGTCATTTTCCTAAAAATAGGGATGCCCAATTGAGGTATTACGTGGTTGTAATTGAGACACTTTTGAGATACCCGAATGAGTCAATTAGTGATATTCTTTCGGTTTTGTTGATAAACTAGCCTCAAGGAACTTCGACCTAGCCTACCACATCATTAATGACTAGAATTTTCACCAAATTATCATGTTTCCACGCATCACTTACCCTTAGGTAGACATAATCCCAAGATCCTTCTATTAATGAATTTTAAATAACTAGTGTTCCTTTAATTTGTTGATTTGAATTGACATTGATTAACCCTTGTTACAAACCAATCCCCCAATGTTTTTTCTTTATTTACATTGCGGGTATATTTTTGGAAACTATTAACACCCATAGGATTAGAAATCTAATTTCTCTCCTCATGGATTCGACCTTAACAAAAGTTGAGCTATTGACAATGACCGTTCTCTACCAATTTGAATAATATATGTGAGCGTTATTAGTAATCCAACCCTTAGTCCAAAATGGATAGTAATGGAATACTAAGAGAAATGAAGGAAAAAAATACAAAATGAATAAAATAAAAGACTAATTCATAAGATAATCCCAAAGCCTGGTGGAATCAGTACAAGAGCTTCTAATATAATATTAAGTTTACAAAACAAAGTACTAATGAATATACAAATTTGACCCATATCTGAATACAACATCGATATTAATATAATACATAAGAGGGAGAATTACAATACTCTAAATTCTAGGAGCTTACCTGATGTTTCCAAGTCATAGATGCTCTGCACGATGCACACAATAATAGTGAGAACTTGTACTATGACCTGTAGGCTGCAGAAGTGTAGTATGAGTACCAACATATGGTACTCAATAGGCAACTCCAGACCGAGATTCAAAATAATACAAATATAAATGCAAGAAACTAGGAATGTACACTACAACTAAATATTTGGGAAACTAACCTAGTCAAGCTAAGGAGATAATATACAAACTATTCTATTAAATCCATACTTAGGAACCTAAGCACTATATTATATAACACTAGCCAATATATGAATAAAAAGTAGAAAAAGGATATATAATATTACGCAAGACCAAGAAATGGATACACGACATGAATGAATGAATGGATAGAGGGATATCCAATAATTCCATAAATACACACACACAAAAGTAGTCATACTACCATCCCAAGGCCTCTTAATCATAGAAGGAACTAGTTCTAACATAAATAGGGTCTAAAACCATACTGCCTAACCATGGGATAATCATGCATAGTAAAATAATCGTGGGAGAAAGGAATTAAAATCATACCTTGAATCTCAATACCAGTCCACTAAGTAACTTGTCATGAACTAACCATAATAATAATAACAATATAAAGTAACTAGTTTACCCGGAAAAATAATACCTAAACTGAGCCCTATAACCTGGAAGGTCTAATCAACACATAACAAATCACCAGCAATACTTATCACCTATACTTATACATCCCCCATAAGGTTTATAGATATAGGAGCATACTGGTGATAAACAATGCACATATTAGGATGAATTCAAAGTGAATCCATAATACCATAACCAATCCAAGTACTATAAGGTAACCTAGTGTATGCACCTCCTCCTGTATAACATCTTACAAAGGCAGGACCTATGATAACCTCTTTTCTTTAGCATGGCGGCCCATAGATGAAAGAACCCCTAGGGGGTCGAGAGTAACGATATACACCAACCTAGTTTTGATCCAGGGTTATAAATAATCATCATCATCCTCACTCTACATTTTCCAGTACTGGATATATATATATACACACACACATACACGGATTTGAACCTTGGGTTAAAAAGGTTGTAAATATGTTACCCGATGGAAATTTCAAGGCAAAATCATCATAAAAGTGTGGAAAGGGTTGGAATCTCTCTTAATCGAGGTAAATAGTAGAAGTAAAATTATGGACTGGAATCTATCTCAGTCAAATCTCTAAAACCTCATTTTTAGTCTCAAAAGTCCATAAATTATTCAATAAGGTGGTACTATTCCCATTATAATAGAATTCACTTTAAAAGTTAAAAAAAGTGGTATTAAATCCCTTTTTAGGAAAATAGTAGCTAAACCATATTTTTAGTCGAAATGTACCATTAAGTGAGCATGAATGTACCAAATCTATGCATGCCATCACCAGTATCCATGAAATACCATTATAAGTGTCTAAACATTAATAAACTATACCACGCCTATTATAAGGGTAAATCCCTTGCTCAGAATCCAACTAAAATTATAATCACGAACTTGGGCCAGATAATACATAAACTACATAACCATACCATAATATGAGAAAACCATCCCAATCCACTGAGTCAAGTAGTAAAACTTATGCTAAAGGGTTATTAACCTTAACTATTTCTAAAGATACTAGAAACCTAGGGTAATAGGATCTTAGAAGCATAATACGTATTTCATCTTAAAGATCGATTCACCCTTCTATCCCCAAACTTATAAATTAGATTAAGTCATGGTATTCTACCTATAACAAAATGATAAAATACCAATATAACATGTAATATATATTATACACTATCTCTTAAAGAAGAGTAGATAAAAGCCTACCGCAATGCCAAATTACAAATCCTTAAATCACCTACAAATTACCTGTCTTTGATCCAAAATCTCAAAATACCTCCATACTATTAAAATAGTAATCTACATGTCATTAGGAGTAAAATAAGAACCATATTTATACATTAAGGGTAAGGTTAAAATTTAGGTTAAGAACGTGCCCACAGAACCCACTAATGAAATTCAAAATTAAATCCATCATGAGGTCCCTCGAAGGACAAGAAATGTGTTCTCAAAATATGAGCACAAATAAAATACAAATGGGGTCTTAAATCAAGCCTTAAAGGAATTCAAGCCCTAAATCTAAGAATTCACCATGAATTAGGATGGAAATTGAAGGAAAAAATTATGGAAAGTGACCAAGGAGTGTTAGGCTAGCTTACCTTCGCTTCAATGATTGATATTTCACTTTTTCCTCTCTTTGAGCTCTCAACTTGGTATGAAAATAATGGAAGAAATTGTTTAAAATTGGGTGGAGAAAAGGGGAATAAATCCAATGGTGTCGCTTAAGAAGTCACCCAGACGCTTAAGAGACAACAGCTTAAGTGGCTCCCTGATCACTTAAGTGATCTGGTATAATGGCAACGGGTATTATCTAATCAACCTTGTGTTGCATAGAAAAGACCGCTTAAGCGATCAAATGATTTCTTAACTGGTTGTATCAGTAACCTGATGCATCATATATTCTAAGTCCAAAATGGACTCAGACCGAGTGCTCGAGATTCGTTTGGAACCCCATGCATGCAAAAAAACTATGTTACCATATCAAACTTGGCATTTTGGACTCAATGAAACTATCAAAACTTTCATCGATGATTGTTTTGACTAAATATCAGGCCCAGACCAATTGTTTTATTTTTCACATAATCCATCCAATATCCCAAATGAGTCCAGAAGCCTCAAGACCTGAACCAAGGATCCCTCAATCCTAAAATTTACATTTTGGAGATGATGGTGTTGTCAAAATTCTCATCTAAGGTCATCTACTAGGAGTTTTTAGACCAAATCCTAACCAATAGAAGCCCTAAAATAGGGAAATATGCCTAAAATCCAAACAAATTCTCATAACTGAACCAATAGTTCCAACAAATTATATATAACATATAGCCTCTACAGGGAGGTTTAAAATGCCAGAATGAATGCATATTGAGAAAATGACCTGGAGGCCATTATAGTAGAATAGGTTTACGTTTCTTATATAATGGTCTAAGTTAAAGTATATTCAGAATAATGTGCTAGATATGGGTCTGAAATTAGGTCTTTAAAGTATATTTTGTAGAGTTTGGATCTTTTAGCCGATTAAGAAACTGTAATTAAGCATAATTGACTTAGTTACACACTCTTTAAGTAGAATTTCTATCTTTGGACTAAAATGTAGCTTAATTATTATCTAAAAGTGAATATAGATACCTTAGCCTAGTATGAGGTAGAATTTTCATTAGAATGGATTTCGGAGAATTAAAGTAGGCCCATCTAACCCATACTAGGTTAAGATTACTATTATCTCCTTGTAGACTTTACAGGTGTGTTACATCTTCTAAATGTATATTTTAGAGCTATAAGAGGCTTGATATATGATGTTTTATTCTATATTTATACTTGGGAGATGATATTAGTTCCAGTTCGAGTCTGGTTATTGATGATATTAAGTTCCAATTCATGTCAGAAAATGATGCTATGAGTTCCATGTCAAGTTAGGGAGATAAGGATATGAGTTTCAATTCAAGTCCGATATTACAAGGTTATTTATGATGGTTATGGAAACAGTTTAATTCAAGTGATTTCAATATGGAAAGATCCATGGTTATGATTTCGAGATATGATGACTTAGTATAACTTCAATTATTTCTTATCTTGATTGCATCCTTAAAACTTATGGGGGCACACATTAGGTTATGTATTTTATTGTATTTCCTAGCTTATTGGGGCTAATTTGTAGAGATAGCTATATTTTTTATTATTATTATTATTATTTCATTTATTTATGATATTTGGAGCATTATTCTAGGTTTACCCTCTTACCTTGACTGAGATTATTTATTTCACATTGTTATTATATTTATATTATGATTAAGCCTAATCACTTGATGATACCTACTAAGTACCTATGGTTTGATACACATACTACACTTTTGTACCTTATTAGTGGTTGTTGTTGATGCCGAGATTTATGTTGGTCAAAGTTTGGAGATAGGATGAGCTCTCAGAGATGGAATTGACCTTTTCTCCTTTTATTTTTGCTTAGTCTTTCTTTATTTGTGACATGTATATTTGACTATGATAGTACTCGTATTCTTTTGGTTTAGTGGATCTTGTACTAATAAAACTATGTTATGGGATTTTATTATTTCTATTATTTATCTTTTGTCTTAGTATTATTCTATGATATATTATTTGTAAGCCTTTACTTACATATTTTTGACAGTTGTGCCATTTTCCCACCAAATTAGCCTATTATTTTTAGCTTCGGCCTATGATTTGTCTCACCCACTGGTGGGATAAAGTACGTATCATCATGACTTGAAAATTGAGCTTTGATATTTGGAAAGGCTAGGATGTTGAGATCCAAGAGCATCAATTTAGTAAAGGTCTAGCAGAAGCGTAGTCTGATTGAAGAGGCTACATAAAAGACAGAGTCTGACATTTAAAGTAGATATCCCCAGATTTTAAACAGTTCAGGTACCTTTCTTGATTTTACGTTGAGGGGAACGTGTATTTTAGTGGTGGATTATAGAACAAGCCTAATAGAATTTACTTATAGTTTTATGCATTTTCACCTTTTTATCGCTCGTGTAGTGGCTTTATGATATTTGTGAGTTGCAAGAGTGAGTGGTGCAGTACCCATGGTGCTTTGTTGGATTTTATGCAAGTTTTCTTTTTAGAAAGTCCTTAAGTTAGTAGGGTTGACTTTGGTAAAGATTTGTTTTTTTATCCATGTATGAGAATTTTTTCATTTCCATCAGCTCTAGAATGTTATTTATGGGTTAGTACTGTAATTGGTTTGGGTCCTAAGGCTTTTGATGTGATTTTTAGCATTTAGACAAGATGTTCAAAGTTTGGCTTATAATTGACTTTGGTCATCATTTGATGAAAACAACCTCCATTGAAAATTTTAATGGTTTCGTTGAGTCCAGAATATTGAATTAAATCTAGTATTAGGATTGGATTATTTGTGTAGGGTCCGTAAACAACCTTGAGGACCCCTTTAGGAAACTTTTAAAGTTGTAACTCAACTGGTGCATAGTTGTTGGTGTAACAGTTCATCTTTTTTCATGTTCACGATGTTTATGTTGCAAATACAAAGAATAAATTCATTGATCTACGCAATCATGATGGAGGAATAATATTCATGAAGGATTAGTGGCCATAGGTTAGGAGATTCATTCATCACATTCGTGATGTGGATGTCATGAATATGATGAAGTATATCATCTCAACATCATAATCACAATGGTTCCACCACGATTGCGATGAAGCGAGTCACAAGAAGCCTTTTAAAAATTCTATTTTCGAACCTCAGACCCTGTAACTTACATTTTTAGCTTTGAAACATGATATTGGGAAGTTCAATTGGAGAATTTCAAGGATTCTATATTGGGTAAGCTTCTATATCATAAATTTAACATTTCTCAATGATTATTTCATGAATTTCATCTAAACTCTTGATTTTTCAACTTTAATTTTTGGGTTTTTTCCAATAAAGTCTCATGTTTTGATAATTTGAAAATTTATTTCAACCCTATTTTACACAAAATTTCTTATTAAACACCTTAGATTATGAGTAGATTATTTTTTAATAAAATTCTAATTTTACTCTTGGGTTCTTAGGGTTGATATTTGGGTAGATTCTTTTGGACCCAAATTAGAATCTTAATAATATGGGTATACGGGTATTATTGGACTCGTATTTATGTGTAGAAATAGTTTTTAATAGATTGGGAGTGCCTTAAGGCTTCTCAAAATGAAAAGGCTAGGTTGGTTGCTTTTATTTGAGATTTATGGTTTTATTTTGAGGTAGATTATGAATTAACTCTCTTCAGAATTTGCTTGCATAGGTTCTTCTCGTGTAAAGCATGTTATAGATTGGGAGAATTAGTGAATTTTTGTAGTAAAAGATTTGGATTTTTATAAGTGATACCGATGTAGGGAATAGTGTTGATTATGGCATTAATGAAAAGATTTATCATCGTAATACCTATGTGGGGGCTTTCATTGATGATTTGAGAAAATTGATTTATATATTACATTATTGGGTTGTTCCAAACATTATTGACATATATCTGGATCTATATTTTTTGTGTCATGCATACTTATTCTACTCACTCTACAAAATCATGGAATCAAATACTTACTTGAAAACTAGCATTTTTAAAGAATTTACTCATGACATTACAAATTATATATCGCAGTGGGCAATGATCAAGCTAACAAGACAATGGAAAAATGATCTAGCTTGTTTTACGATATTATATATATATATACTAAGATTGTGGGGAAAGATCTAATTTGTTATTGCATAGCATCCCATATCATTGTATTTACATTGTTCATTCTTTTTATGGTTGAAATTGAGATAAAATATGATATTTATTAATATTGACGTCGGGTTAGTTTAGTTTTTTTTACTCATTATAGTTTGTTGCTTGAGCTTCGTTGGCCTATGATGCCTGTTGAGCACATCTAGACTATATTCACTCCTACATTTCTACATTCTTTGGTGCAGATCCTGGTATCAGTGCTCCATGTAATTCCTAATAATGCTTACTTGTGGTGCTTCAAAATCATGGTGAGCTTTACTGATTAGAGTTATTTTCAAGTTTCACCTATCTTTATTATGTGTTTACTTACTATCGAAGACAATGTTGTAAATTTTAGTTTCTTCTTTTGGTATTAGATTCGCTCTGCACTCATGACACTATGTCTTGGAATGTTCTTAAGGATAATTGTTATAATCTCCTTTGATTTCTTTCATTTATGAGTGGTTGTTGGATATAGACTTGTTAATCCATTAATTTTCTTTATTTTAATTACTTTGAGTTCTCGGAGAATTGGCTTACCTGTCGTAGATGGATTGGGGTATTGCTATTACAACCTGTTGGTTTTTGAATCGTGATAGAAAGGTCACACATAGTCTAACAATTAAAACAATAGCATAATATCCAATTTATCAAAATAACCAACAAAATATGGTAACTCTTTTTATAAGAGAAATATTACCACCATAGTCGATCAACCACACATCACACCAAGGCAATACATCCAAATGGATATGATAAGAATGATGCAAGAAATGAAACTAATAGGAAAATAAGGATGATTATATTATGCATGTTTGTCCTATCTGTGTACTCCCACTTCTATGTCTAGCTATATGGGACCCATGATGAACTCATGAAACACCCTCTAGATCTTCCTCTAGGTCCATAGAATAAATAATCAATATCAACTCAATTTGTACACGCTCATAGGGACATAGGGAGAATTTCAATAATCCTGGTGCCTCAAGTAAATCACAACCTCTGGATCTACCCGAAGACCATTAAGAAATAACCAATAGAATCATCATAATATGCATATGATGGGTGGGAAAGATGAAATATAACAAAATATTTGAATCAGTCCAACACCATAAATATCGTCTACAGATACTCACTTCATAATTTATCGATAGTGATATCCAATCAAAATCCAAGGTCACGACCTGTCACGACCCAAAAGTTTTAGGTTATGAGGGAACTTGTTGCGGGAAGCCTTAACAAGTAAGCCTATCACATAAACTGATACAAAGGGGAATTTGATTTTTTGTTTAGCATGGATTTTATTAATTATTTAACATAATTCAAACATGAATGGACCAACCCATACAAACAAAAATGCAATAATGATCCAACATATAATTGGGCCGGTCCACATACTGACCCGGTCCACTTGAAAACCGAAATAAAAAAGAGTAGGGTTTCTAAATTAGAGCTCATTTTATCTTAATATCCCTCCCCCGCCTCCTTCATGTTTGTATTCAAGAATGTCCGCTTTGAGTTGCTTCTTCTTTGGGTGATTAACACCCTTTCTTGGTTGATTTAGCTTGATTCCTTTTCCAGCTTGCAAGAGTAAGTCTTTTGTTACTACTTTTTGACTGTTCGCACCTTCTCTGTTACTTCTTAACCCATGCTTTTCTTTTCTTCCAGATGGTTTCCTCAGTGTAATGGTTTAATCAATGCTTTTTTGTACTAATAATCCGAGTCTCATCCACTGAATATTGATGTTGTATCCAGTTAACGGATCCTTCCTCATCCACTTAAAACCCAGCTTTGTTTTGTCCCTCATCTGTATCTCTTTGAATTTGTAGTCATGGCAGGAAGGGAGATTGTAAGATGCTCGGACACATATGTAATTGGATGCTATCAATGACTTCAGTCGCATACACTGACAATCTGACCATCTGACCCCCCGATCTACTAAAAATTTGATTTTGTTAGCTGGTGTAGATAGACTAAGTAGTACTTCCCCTTTTTTATGTAACTTTGCGGACTGTAAATATGTAGTATGTGAACTACTAATCATGAATCTACCCAGTCTTAGTAGTCTTAGTACCTCTTTGTCAATGCTACTCTCAAGTAAGGACATTGTTTCTTGTAACTATTTATAACCCAAAGTAAGGCTTCTAAAACAAAGTCGAACCACACAATATAATAAATACTGAAGAACATAACCAAAGATATCATACCATAATCCCAAAACTTGGTATCAAGGTGTAAGAACTAACTAGTACGACTCAAAATCAGAATACATAAGATATCCAAAACAGGAACAACCCTATCTCTGAATAAAAAAAACAATCTAAATAAAGAAAGGTAGAAGTCAACTCTGGAAATGAAAATCCAACTGCAACCTCGAATAGCTCCAAATGTCTCTCAAATTAACCACCATGAGGCATACAAGAACCTACATATCCACCTAAAGGGTGTAGTAGGGGTCAGTACGGTCTACTTGTACTCAGTAAGTATCATAGGCTGATTAAGTATAGAAAAAATAAAGTATCCAACATACATACTAAGGGCATATCACCTGCAACCAAAAAATGTCCCACAACAGTAGTTCACATCATCTCCACTAATAGTTCTATAACATTCACATACATCATAGAAAATACGAGAAAGAAAGACAAGTAGATAGGTATCACATGTACGAATACGAAGGAAAATAGACATAGATAGGTATCAGAAAAAGAAAAATAACACTTCACAGATATGTACAAAGTAAATATAAATGCAGTGGGGATGATGATGATAATGATAAATATGATGATGATTCCTGTCACAACCCGATTTATAAGTCATGAAGGAACCTTCAAAATTCCACTAGTAGGCAAGCCAAAACCGTAACTCGGAGCTAACGCAATGGTTTACTTCGGTAGAAATGCCCCAACTAGGCCAAAGATACGAACACAATTCATAATCAACAATGTTCCAACATTAAGAAAATATTCAACACGTATTCCAAACCCCTTGTCCTAGTAGTCTCAGTACAAGAGCATCTAAGTATGATAGTACGAAATACAACCCAGAAATATAAAATTTTCAATACATTGATCTTGAGCAAAAAAGACTGAACTAAGGATAGAGAAAAATAGGTGACTTGAAACTCCAATAGCTCACCCTATCTCTTAAAGATCAACACCACATGAACTCAGCTCAATTTGATAACTAGTACTCGGGTCTACACCAAAAAGGTACAAAAGTATAGTATAAGTAGCAAAACAACGGGTACTCAGTAGGCATCATCAGTCGACTTAGCTAAATCATGATATAAAGGTGATATAATGTAAGATAGTAAATATATAAGTTAGGGTACATAATCGAACATGAATCCTCTTTAGCATAACTGTATATAATCAGTAATCAAACCAGAACAATAGTATGATATATTACATCAATACACACCAATTCCATCATATGTAGGAAGTAAATGAATCAAAAGTGTAAATCAACACCAATACAATCACCACCACTTAAATACAAAGTTGGTTCCTATACAACAACTAGAACATAATGTAAAAGAACTAGTCACAGCATCCCATACAACTAGAGAGTACACCCATGAAGATAATAACTATGTATATCTACCAACGTAACCAATTCTCAGACATAATCCAACAGAAATTCCATATTTATCAATAATTGGGCATCTTTCAAAATTTCTCTTAGAAACTAACATCACCAATAGGTCGTTATTCCATATCACCCCTTCCATTAGCTACATATCAACCATATTTACTAATTACCACAGTTAAGTTAGGACAGTGTCATTCACTAGTCCATTGGTTTTCTATTCTTTAAGATAATTACATAATAGGCAACTAATAACCACATGTACTGCTTCAACTACAAACATTCTTAATTAAGCATTAGTTAATACTAGTAATATTTACTAGGTAGATCTGAGACTTGTCTTAAATCTCCATCTCTTCGACTAGTCTTAAATCTCCATCTCTTCGACTAGTCTCGATTCATTTTCCGACATAATCCATTTCTATTTACTAGTTAGTAATAATATGATCATCTTTCTTTAGAAAGTGATTTTCATTAGTGAGCTATATTCGATATCCTAAGGATGACACCATACCCTTAATGCACATATGGATGTAATCAAAAAAATCATAACAACATATATATAAGTACTTTCCATTCATAGCATCATCATCATATCCTCCGTACCCGAATGAGGCAACAATATCTCCATCATATCCTCCAGACTCAAAGGATATCAATAATATCGATATATCCTTCGAAATCGAACCAGGTATCAATAATATCCACATATCCTCCAGACTCAAATGGGTATAACTAATATCAATATATCCTCTGGACTCAAATCGGGTATCAATAATATCAACATACACATATATACATTCAATTAATTCAACAATAATTGGCAAGTCCCGTGAGGGCTAATGTAAAGAAGAAATAATGGGGATCATACCTTCTAATCTCATCATTCATTGACACAAATAATCTATCAATAGCTATAAGGATTTATCTATATGGAATGGACATTGAATGCATTACCGGGTTCATCATAATTAGTAGCATGCCCACTTATAAGGCCAAGTATATACTTACTAGAGCCCTTTCATCATTATGGCTCACAATATTAGCACATGAGGGATTTTTAGCACAAAAACTAGTTTAGTCACTAGACTTGAACATAATATGAATAATAACATAATCCCAAGGCCACATAGTAATCTAGTTAATTATTCGAGTGATAATATAGTCATTGGCTTATTTTATAAGATATTCCATTTCTATCCAAGCATTTGTAATGATTTAATAAGTCACCAAGCGCATTACTTCTAGTACCAATATCATGGATAATTCATTTACCGGGGTTAGCTATCATACTACAAAAGGCATATTCTAGACATTTTCTTACCTAGGTCTTTAATGATACTACAAAATCCAAGTTTAAGGTTGGTCAAGTTCCACTACTAATATCCCAAATTTCACTTCAAGTATAACTTCTACCCATGACTAAGCTAAGTTATCTAAATCATGTCTTAGAATTTTATCAATCCACAATAGTTCTATGGTATAGTCTTTCCTCAAGCATCACCCTTAACTTATCCAAAACAACTAAGGCAATTTCACCACTATGCACAACTAAGTCCCCTTACTCTGAACATAAGTGACAAGGTCACTCCCATCTAATTAGAATGACTAGAGTATTCTCATGCTATCCATGAGATAACAAGTCCAAAAAGCCAAGGTTCTAGGCTACAATTCAAGAATCCCTTAATATGAGTTCAAATAGTCTACATGGTTCAACAAATCCCAAAGATTACCATTTATCATTCAAATCTCCTAAAACCCCTCCCAATCTCATTAATATGTCACAATCATACTATAATAAAGCTTAATCTAAAAAGAAGTAAGCCTAACCTACCTCAAATCTAAATAAAGCTCATGGACTGCTAAACCTTCATTTTTTCCTTCCGAGAAGCCTCTTCAAGGTGACAAGCTATGACAAATACAATCTATGCACTCTTACGAGACTATTGATACCCATATTGCACCAATATGTTTTGGGTCCAAAAACGACACTAAAAACCCCAAATGGTCCCACAGACAAAAAATAAGTTTTTGAGATCAACCCAATATTCAAATACTATTAGGTAATAATAATCAGCAATAACCAAGTAAAAACCAAGCCTATTTGGTCTTAATTCATGCCATCAAGATAATTGGAGTTTTAGGTCAAATAATCAAGAATCAATACTAAAAATGAAGGATTTCATACCTTAAATCAGTTGCTAATCACAAATATATAAGTTTTTCTAGCTCCCAATCAACACCCAAGGCTCAATTTATATATTTCATACCTTATTGGTGTTTATGGAACTCAAAAGAATTGGAACATAGCCAATTCTTGACCAAACAGTATTTAAATACCCTCTCCAGGTACTCAGTCATAGTGCTCATGTGCACGCAGGCCACGATCGTGATGCTCCCTACATGTTTGCATTACCTTTTGCTTCACCAAATGACATCTGAAACTCAGAATATTTTCCAAGTTTTGGCTAATGCATCGAGATGCTTTCAAAATCCACTACGAGTAAATGAAATATGTACCCACTTTAATTTCACTGTTTCGGATGCATTAGCAAAATTAGATTTTCTATTTGAGGTCGCTTCGACCAAATATGGGTCTCATACCTAATTTTTCAATTTATCAACTTTCCTAACGAATGGTGAATATGAGCTCGGGTGCAGTAGGACCCAAACCAGAGGTCTACCTATCCTAAAATTGATATTCTGGAGTTCTAGCACTGTCAGAATTTATATCTGAGGTTATTTCACTAAGGTTGTTGGTCGGTGACCATTTGGAACCAGCAAAGACTTCTAAATTAAGAAATCATTCTAAGAATCTAACAAACTACTCGATAACCGAACTATCATTTCCAGCGAGTAATAAATAACTTGGGAAAGCTATGGAAGAGCTTTAACAGTGAAAATAAGTGGGATTACAAAAAATGATCTGAAGGGTCATTACAATATTATAAGAACCCACAAAATCCTAAGCTCAACTCAGTCTCTTTAGCTTGCTAAGGGGTCCCAGGCTTAAAAAATTCTAGCTAAGTATTCAGACTTAGTATTATTTTGGACTTCGTAAGTTGGCAACTCTATTTTACAACTCTTATGACCTTAGAATATCAATCTTTATGTTAATTCATGATCGGGAATGTCAGTAGGTGTTCCCGAATGAGTTTTGTAATTTTCAAACCTCATTTGAACCATGTTTGGGAATCCAAAAATAGTGCATTGACGCGATCTCGGCGCGGCATGACGGCCATCGCTTCAATCAATATTTTTTCTTGGCTCCCAGTGGCAATTTCCAGTGAACCAATGCGGCGTGTTGTCTATCGCATCGATGCCAACGACACGGTGCGTCGTCCTGTGCATTGACATTTTGGTTTTCAGTAATCAAGCAGTTGTATCCATAGGGGTAATTTGGTCTTTTTCCCCACTCCTATTCAGCCCTAAAACACGAGATTCAGCTCTTATTAAGCAACATACATTCACTTTTTCTCAAATTTCTCAAGAACAAGAACCCTAGGTGATTTAATTTCAAAGCCAAGGCTCAAGATTTTTCCATTTTACTTCAATAATTAAACAACCAAGGTATGTCAAGTGTTCATCCAAGGGTTTCTTCCACCATTGGCGTCCAAGAAACTCTTTTAAACGTCAAGTAGCTTGATTTTATGTTTTTCATGATTTGAAATCAAGTGTATTTATGATTATTGCTATAATTGGGTTTTTAATTCGTGATTTATTACAAGATTGATGTAGAATTAATTGACATGTGTGATTTATCATGTGAATTCATGTTGAAACCCATGGAATTGTGAATTTGGAATTGAATCATGATTCTCTTATGTTGTTTTAGTGTCAGGTGCATAGATTATGCTATCCAAGTGTTTGATGAATTTCTCATATAAATGTAATGATAAGATTATATCATGCTTGTATGTATACTATTTCATGTCTTGCAAGTGTTTGATAAAATGTCTCTATAGATGTATTATGAACAAGTGTGCATATTTATGCTAGGCTATGAAAGATCATGTGAAGCTTTACTTTTTCATGCTATCACGTCCTGGGGGTATTTATACCCAACAATTTAGCTATTTACCTAGAGCCAGTGTTAGTTACAGAATAATCTTATTCACGTCACGATTAGTAGTACTCTTAGTCAGTTATAGGACTCAAGGGAACTAAAGAGATTCAGTATTAGTCTCGTCTAGTTCAGTATTCAGTTCATACCTCAATAAACTCAGTCAGCTAACAGAATTTAGTAGTATTTCATCAGTCAGCAAAACTCAGTAAAATCAGTAACAGTTCAGTCAAGCCTTGTATGAACTAGGAAATTAGTTCAATATCTATTCAGTTGGGAGTAGGATTCAGCACCGAGTTAACCCAAGGATAGGGGCATTCCTGCCAGCAGAGGGTGTGGCCCTTAGTAGCAATCCCTATGTTACAGAACTACATAGCCAGCATAGGTTGAGATATCTTCCTGCCAGACTAGGGTTGATATATCTCATACGAGTTTTCCTGCCAGCGAGGGTTAAAGAAAGAGCTTTCTATCAGAGAGGGTTAACTCATAGTTGTCTTTACCTATGGTACAGTACTGACACCCTTCCAACTAGGGTTACAGGTTGGATCTCAATCTATTCATAAAGGGGCATGTTGGTTAGATGATTACCTCCTACGGTCTCAGTTTCAGTTCTAGTCTCAGAATAGAACTCATTTAAGTTCTACAGATTTAGGACTGTCAGATACAGTCTCTCAGTTCAGTACAGAACTCAGTATAGTTCTACAGGATCAAGACTGTCAGATACAGTCACACAGTTATCAGCTATGCAGTATCAGTAAACTCAAATATCAGTAAATCAGTAATTTAGAACTTAGTATCCAGTGTTATCAGGATCTCAGATTACAGTATACGTATCCGTGCATGTACTCCCATTCAGTTATATTCATGTCATTCAGTCAGTATTGTTCATGCATATGAACCCATGCATTTCATCATACCTCACTTAGTATACAAGTACATTCAAAGTACTGACGCATACCTTTCTTTTGCGCTCTAATGTTTTATAGCATAGGTTCAAACGCGTGGGCTCCCGATCATACTTAGCAGTTTAGATATTCAACTGACAGATTTAGTGGTGAGTCTTCTTAGTTTGAAGGAACGATGATTACTTCAATAGTTCATCTTATTCCAGTAGTTCGGAGTTAGTTGGGACTTGTCCCATCAACTCCATATTTCAGACAATTTAGAGGTTTTTTCATACTAGATTATTTTTCAGACAGATGTTTCAGTTTTGGTATTGTTATACTGTATTTAGTATTATTTCAGTATTGAACCTTAAAGAAAGTTTTCTCCTAATTTTTGCATATTTACAGTATTACTATTTAGTTATTGCAGCAGGTACCAGTCATAGGTTATCTTGTGGTCCTTTGGGATTATGAGCACCGTGTAGCGTCTGGGTTACAGACTCGGGGCATTATAAATATCCACTACTAAGAAACTTCCATCCCCAAAAATTAAAGATGATGAAAATAGCTTAAGCCTCAAACAGGTGAGGATACTGGGCCCACATCTTTCTCTCAATCTCCCAAGTGGCCTCCTCTATTAGGCAATGCCTCCTTTGAACCCTAACTTTAAGAATCTCTATGGTATGCAACCGGCTCACATCACTATCCAGAATAAGCATAAGCTCCTCCATAAAGGTCTATTTCTCATCTAACTGGGTCGAGTCCTATTTAAGAACATAAGACAAATCCGAAATATGTTTCCGCAACATGAAAACATAGAAAACAATGTGAACAATAGCAAAACTTGGAGGTAAGGTTAACTCAAAGAACACCTCACCAACTATATTGGGAATATCAAAAGGACCAATATAGTGACGGCTGATCTTACCCTTCCTTTCTAACCTCATCACACCCCTCATGGGTGAAACATAAAGAAAAACATGGTCTCCAACTCCAAAACT
The DNA here is from genome assembly GCA_030864215.1 of Capsicum pubescens. Classification (NCBI taxonomy): domain Eukaryota; kingdom Viridiplantae; phylum Streptophyta; class Magnoliopsida; order Solanales; family Solanaceae; genus Capsicum; species Capsicum pubescens. The sequence goes on from CM061542.1 coordinate 103,962,181, forward strand.
CAAGGCACGGAGCCTACGATTGGTATAGGCCTTCTACCTACTTTGGGATGCTCTCAGCCTATCCTAAATCACCTTGACTCTATCTAACGAGTCCTGAAGAAAATTTGTACCATGAGGTCTCACCTCAAAAGTCTCAAACAATCCGATTGGAGAATGACATATCCTTCCATACAATGTCTCATTAGACGCTATCTCGATACTAGAATGATAGTTGTTTTTGTATGCAAATTCTGCTAATGCTAAGTGTTAATCCAACTTCCCTCCAAAATTTATAACACAGGCTCGGAGCATATCCTGGAGCACCTAATTTGACCATTGATCTGTGGATGAAAGGTCATACTAAAATCCACTCGAGTACCCAACTTCTCCTGGAATTCTCTCAAAAACTACAAAGTAAATACAGAACCACAGTCTAATATGATAGAGATCGGCACCCTATTCAATCGAACTATTATCCAAACATAGATATGGACTAATCTCTCAGCATTAAAGGTCATCTGAATTGGAAAAAACTATGTCGACTTGGTCAAATGATCCACAATAACCCAAATACCATTACGACCATGAGAAGTATGAGGCAAACTACTAAACAAGTTCATAGTAATATGTTCCTATTCTCACTTGGGAATGGGCAACGTCTGAATCAACACACCAGGGCATTGATGCTCTGAACCTATTTACAACACAAGAAATGAGTAACCAAGTCTGCTACATCTCTCTTTAAACTGTCCCACAAATAATTTTACCTCAAATCTCTATACAACTTGGTTGTACGAGGGTGAATGGAATATCTAAAGCTGTAAGCCTCACAAAGAATCAACTAAATCAAATCATCAAACTAGGGAACTCAAATACGACTCTGAAACCTCAAAATACCTTCAGAATGAATAATATACCTCTCTAACTTACAATACAACACTTGATCACAGAGTAGTCACAGCTTTCTATCCTCATACAAACGATCACGAACCTGTTCAAATAGGAGAAAATTGCCTTCACATAAGCCAAATCCTCGTAAGATCTAAAATATCAAGACAAACCACCAAATTGGCTAAGGACTGAATATCTCGTTCCATAGGCCTCTAAGAAAATAATATTCAAGCCAAGCTACCCATAATCACCACCTTGCGACTTAAGTCATCAGCTGCCACATTTGCCATACCCAGATGATACAAGATAGAAACATCATAGTCCTTTAGCAACTCCATCCATTTATATTGTCAAGCATTAAGCTCTCGCTGGGTTATAAGATGCTGAAGACTACAATAATCGATGAAACTCTGACAATGCACTCCATACAAATAATGCCTCCAAATTTTAAGTGTAAAACTACCGCCGCCAACTCCAAGTCATGAGTGGGTAGTTGCACTTATGTGCATTAAGCTATCTAGAAGAATAGGCAATGTCACGACCCTACTATAACAAAACACAACCAAGACCAAAAGTAGAAGCGTAACAAAATACGGTGAATCCCTTACCCTCAATTGGAAGATCTAAGACTGGAGCTGAAGTAAAACAATCCTTGAACTTTCCAAATTTCAACTCATACTCTTCGGACCATCGGAAGGAACTTCCTTCTGAGTTAATCTAGTCATAGGGAATGAAATAGTCGCAAAGCTCTTAACAAAGCATCTGTAATAACCGGACAAACCAATGAAACTGTGAACCTCTATTGGAGATGTAGGCCTATCCTAATCATGAATCGCCTCAATCTTAGTTGGGTCTACCATAATACCAGCTTTAGACACCACATGTCCAAGTAATGTCACCGACTTAAGCCAAAACTCATACTTAGAGAACTTGGCAAAAAGCACATGATCTCGCAAGGTCTAGAGTACGGTCCTTAAATATTGTGTATGTTTCTCACTACTCCTCAAATACATAAGAATTTCATCAATCAACATGATAAGGAGGGAGTCTACATAGAGTATGAACACATGGTCTATCAGGTCCATAAATGTGGCTGGGGCATTAGTCTGCCTAAGAAACATCACCAAGAACTCATAATGACTATAACAGGTCCTGAAAGTTGTCTTTGGGATATCCTCTATTCGAATCCTCAATTGATGGTAATCAAACCTCAAATTAATCTTAGAAAACATAACTGCACCCTGGAGTTGGTCGAACAAATCACTAATGCAAGGCATAGGATAACGGTTTTTTACTACCACCTTATTAAGAATTCTATAATCAATACACATACGTATGGAACTATATTTCTTCTTCACAAAATGAACGGAAGCTCCCCATGGGGACACACTTAGTCTAATGAAACCCTTACTAAGAAGATCTTGAAGATGAGAGTTCATCTACTTAAGCTCGATAAGAGCCATACAGTAAAGTGCCACAAAAATAGGTCAAATATTAGGCTCAAGGTTAATAGCAAACTCAATCTTATGGTCAGGGAATACCAGGCAGGTCGGTATGGAATATATCAGAAAACTCACAAACGATAGGAATAGAGTCTAGTAACGGACTCTCTACTCGAGTATCATATATTTAAGCGAGATAGGACTCACAACCCTTCAATATATGCCTCCAGCACAAGCATAAGAAATAATCCATGTTGGCTTAGGGTTAATTGCTCCCTGCCACACGACTGGGGGAACGCCAAGCATGGCCAAGGTAATGGTCTTGGCCAAATAATCCATTACCACATAATAGTGGGATAACTAGTCCAAGCCCAGAATCATATCAAAATCCAGTATATCCAGAATAATAATATAAGTATAAGTGTCAACATCACTAACTGTCATAATACAGGACTGAATACTCGATCCACTACTAAACAATCACTCATGGGAGTAGATACTTATAGTGACATAGATAATAAATCACTATTTAAACCCAACCATGGTGCATAATAGGCAGATAAATGCAAATAGATGGATCCCAAATCAAATAAAGTAAGAAACAACTTGCAGCACAAAAATCTTACCTGTAACTACAACATCCAAAGTCTCAGCCTCAAGTCTAGCAAGTATTGTATATAACTGACCACGCTTACCACCTGACTGCCACTTAACGGACCCCTTATCCTGCCTACCTGAGTACTACCTCAAGCACCCTAATAACCACCCCTGCAACCATGCAAAATACCTCTACCTAAGGGATAAACTACCCTAATAAGGGAAGCACCCTATGCTTATACAACCATGGCCCTATAACTAGGGCACTCTCATGAATAGTGACCAAAAAGGCCTCAAGTATAACAAATATCATAAGTACAACCAGAACCAATAGATCCGGCTGACCCAAAATAACCACCACGTCTAGAATGAACTACAAACAAACCTCCCAAAGATTGATCACCGCCCTTACCCAAGTGAACATTAGTACAAAATTGACCTTTGTCAGTAGTCTGAAGAGCTGCCTAAACTAGTAGACTAGTCTGACCCTGAGGCTAAAAAGATAGACATGGATGATACCCAACATGAGAACTACCACTCCTAAATCGAGAACAACTGCAGCTCCCAACAAATATTCCTAGGAACTTAGGCCTCTTATCATGATCCTCATGTTGCATCTCCTCCATAACTCTATCATGATCTTAAACCTCTGCAAAAGTCCTACCTACAAAAACTAGACTCTGAGTAGCCATCCAAATAGGAAGTTTCAATCCTCTCACAAAGCAGCAAACTCTCCCATACTCAGTATCTAAAATAGCAGTTGCATATCTATCAAACTCTTGGAAATGGGCCTCATACTCGGTGACTATCATGGAACCCTACTCCAAACTAGTGAACTGATGCCTTAATCAATCTTTAAGGCTACATGGAATATACTTCTCCAAGAATGTGTTGGAGAACAGAGTCTATGACAAGGGAGAAGATCTAGCTGGCCTAGAACTCCTAAAACCCTCCACCAGTGAGGAGAAGACAAATCCAACTAAAATATGATGTAATCTACTCCATGAGTCTCAACAAGGCCTAAACCACGAAGCCTATCCGTACAAGCAGTAAGAAACCTACCCAACATCTTTGGCTTCTCAGCAGACATAGCAGACTGGGTCATAACTAGATGAGCGGGCACCGGCTGAATAATTATCGACATATGAGGGACCTCAACCCTAAGAGTTGTAGCTGAAGGATGCGCTTCTGTCTCAGTAGCACTCTGATCAGTAGTCTGTACGCCATCGTATGCACACCACTAATAATACCCAATAACTGAATCAAGGCATCTTTGAGCAATGAAGAAAGAATAAAGCCTGGTGGAGCCTTGGCTGGTCCCTGGTCTACCGTAGGATTTGGTAAAAGAATATCTGGCTTGGGTGCAGGAATAAGGTCTAAAGAAGGAGGCCTATCCTGGACCCTATGTGGGGACACATCATAAGGCTGTCCTTAATCTCTAGGTCATCTATGAATAGGAGTAGGATTCTTGGGCATAATATTAGGACCCTCATTTCGCACAAAGGTAGCACGTGTCCTGGGCATCTGCAGAAGAGTAAAGTCATAGGAACATCTTACAAACCAACCCAGACACTTAGAATGATACAAATAAAAGAAGTGAAATACTCCTAAAAATGTCCCATAGCCTCCAGAATAGAAGATACGGACGTCAATATTCTGATCTGCAAGACTCTATTAAACACTTGATCATATACCAACAATACCGATGAAAACTGTACTCTGACACCAATTTTTCATGAGCCGTATTTCATGATGGCACCTACCAAATCCCACCAGTAGGTAAGCCAACACTATAACTCGGAGCTATCTCAATGGGTTACTTTGGTATGCCCAACTGGGCCAAAGATACGAACACAAGTCATAATTAACAATGTTCCAACATAAAGGAAATAGTCAACATGGATACTAAACCCCACGACCAGGTAATATCAGTACAGGAGCATCTAAGTATGATAGTAGGAAATGCAACCCAGAAATCAAAAATAGTTAATATATCCGACTCGAACACAAAAGACTGAATAAAATATAAAGGGAAATGGATGACTAAAAACTCCAAGAGCTCACCCTATCTCTGGAAGATTAACACCACATAAACTCAGCTAAATGTCGACAAAAAGTACTTGGATCTACACCAAAAATGTACAAAAGTGTAGTATGAGTACCAAAACAATGGGTACTCAATAAGCATCATCGATCGATTGAGCTAAATCTTGATATGAAGTTGATATAATGCAAGATAATATGAATATAAGTCTGGGTACAGAATTGGACCTGAATCTTTTTCAGTATCATTATATATAAAAATAATCAAACCAAAATAATAGTATGACATATCACATCAATACACACCAATTCCATCATATGTAGGAAGTAAATGAACCAAAATCATAAATCAATACCAATACAATCACAACCACTTAAAAACAAAGTTGGGACCCATACATGAATGAAAATACAGAGTAAAAGAACCCATCGCGGCTTCCCATACCACCGGAGATTACACCCAAGAAGATAATAACAACGTATATCTACCAATGAAAACAAGTCTCAAACATAATCCAACACAAATTCCCAATTTATCAAAAATTGGAAATCTTTCCAAATTTCTCTTAGAAACTAACAACACAAATAGTTCTTTATTCCATATCATCCCTTCCATTAGCTACGCATCAGCCACATTTACTAATTACAACATTTTAGTTGGGCAAGAGTGATGATAGGAGAATTTACACGCCTATAGTGCTATATTTTGCCTATATTTAAGCTAAGTTTTGAGGACAAATTATATATTTCATGCACTTTTAGTTCTTTTTCCTGTAAGTGAGCTAACGAACATGATTAGCAAGGTTTCAGGTATAAATGATGCAGAATTCAGCATTTTATGGATAACTTGACGCCAAAGAAAGCTTCACGAAAGGAGGAAAGAAAAACTTGGACGCCAAGGACCAAAGGTGGCGCATGGAAAATCTGTCCCGGGCAAAAATAGCAATTCTAAAAACTTTGGGGACTATCAGTAACTTATTAGGAGTAGGATAATGATGCAGTAACCCAGTAGGATTGGGTTAAGTAATGCAGTAGCTTAGTAGGAATAGGATAGGAGTATTATAAATACCCTATTCTGCTAGAGATTTGGGGAAGACGCCCATTACTTTTAACTCTGAAAACAATTCTTCTACTTTTAATTCTACTTTTTATTCATCTATTCAATTCTTAATTTCCACAACAAGAGAAACGTTACTCTGCAAGGGAGTTCACGCCTAAAACGCCACACCACACCTTACTACACGAGATTTTTATTGTGGTATATTAATAATGTCTATTGTGATTTCCTTCGCACTCATGGGTAACTAAACTTCTCTGTTGGGGTTATGGAAGCTATATGAGATACTATCTATTGCTATGAATTTATGAATTCGTGACACGTATGCTGCTTATATCATTATTCTCTTCATCTTAATCTAAATTATTTGTGGTTGCAAACGCATAGAATACACCAGTATAGCATTAACTTGTTCAAAAGAAAAGTTATATGTCTGGAAAAGAGATAATGTCAAGGTAATAGGGCACCAACCCCTGTTAAAAAGTTAGTGCCATAACTGGATTAATCTCTTGGAGAATTCGTACTGTTAGATATGTTTTAAGCTCGAAAGAGTTAAAGTGAAATAGTCCTGGTTAAGGTCGAAAGACGCCTGGATTTACCATCGAATACAATTCTTTATAAGCACATGCATGTCTGAATTCCGCACAACTCATAGCCAATAGAGACGTACAACTCATAAGGTGGACATAACCCCAACTTCTCAATTCTCATTGATCAAAAACCAACCAAGAAAATCATTTTTACTCCTTTATTTTTTGTTTTTATTACTTTGTTTACATTACTTGCACGTTAAAATCCCCCCTTTTTACGAGACTTGCTCCAAAAGTCTAGTAATCTTTGCTTACTCATTGACCGGCTATTCCCTGTGGGATCGATACCTAACCCAGTTGGGTTATATATTTGACAACGACCGCTTTACACTCTTATGAGAGCTGTAGATTGAGCGTTATCAAAAATTTGCGCCGTTGCCGGGGAATACAAGTGTCAATTAAGTTCGTAATAATTACTAGACCCTTTGGTCAAAGATTCTCGTACTTTTACTTTTAGTTTTTGTTTTTGTTTACTGCAGGTTTTTATTCAGTGCATGCCCTATACCCGAAGTTCTGGTCAATCGTTATTACCTATCAATCCTGAACCACAACGTATTGGCAGAATGGAGGCACAACACGAAATTGAAAGGATGACTGCTCAACAGGAACAGGCGAGACTAGCTGCGCTAGCCGCCGCTCAAGTGCATCAACAAAATATTGATAACCCTAGGCGAGCAACAAATCAGGACGATGAGGATCTAGGTGATGACGAGCTACTAAACCCTAGGCATGCCGCTGAGATCGCAACACCTACTAACAGAAGAGATCGTCAACCTACGTTTAGGCCTGAACGCCGAGCTATGAAACCAGCTTTTGACGATGATGATGATGATCTTGATGGAGCCAGAGCCATAGGAGCCATTATTCCTCCACCATTGGCACCTGGAGCCAAGTTCAACATCACAAGCACCATGATTCAGTTATTGCAACTCAAGGGATTATTTGGTGGACTAGCAGGCGATGATCCGAATATGCATCTCATCAACTTTATTTCTACATGCAAGTCGTTTGACAATCCTGGCGTTGGTCAGAATGCAATTCGATTACGTCTATTTCCATTGTCTCTTTCTGGGGAGGCAACTCTATGGTTGAATGGGCTGACTCCTGATTCTATTACAAATTGGAGGCAATTGAGAGACATTTTCCTAGAAAGATTCTTTCCGTCATCCAAAAGAGCACAAATGAGAGATGAAATCAGCAACTTTCGTCAGCTTCCAACTGATGCCCTTCATGAAACATGAGAGAGGTTCAAGACGAAGCTAATGAGGTGCCCAAACCATCACATGACTAATGTTCACCTAATGGAGATACTTTACAGAGCCTTGAATTCAATAACTAAACCAGATGTGAATAATGCGGCTGGAGGATCATTCATGGATCTCACCTTTGGTCAGGCAAACAATATGCTAGACCAGATGACGAAGCAAAGTAGATCTTGGCATACCAGGGATTTTGAGGTAGCAAGCCCCACTTTATCTATAGGCATGACTGCAGACCAAAGGAGAAGAGAAGAAGAACGTGATCAAGATATGGCGCACATGAAGACACAAGTGGATCTTCTTACAAAGCATCTATTATCAGGGAAGATCGAAAAAGTCAAAGACATTGCATCAAAAGGAAGAGACGAATCTGATTCGGATGAAGAGGCCAACTACTTGAACAATCAGGGGGGTTTCCGAGGTAATACCCAAGGAAACCAAGGTCGGAACTATTATGATAAATCTGGAAACAAGGACCAAGGTATTTGGAAGAAAAAGAATGACAAAAGTGGTTTGTATATTCCCCCTGGAAGATGTGACACCACCACATCTAGTTCTGGAAGTATGGAAGAGATGATGGCTAAACTGTTGAAAGGAGTGGAAACAACCAGCGCGGGAGTAACGGAGGTAATAAATGATTTGTCCATAATGAAGCAATTGGTTGATTCACATTCCACTTTGATCAAGCAAATAGAGCAGCAATTGAGCCAACTTTCAGCAGCACTCAATCAAAGAAAGACTGGCACCTTACCTAGCGACACTGTGCAAAACCCAAGGAATGATGGGTCATGCATGGCCATTACTACCCGAAGAGGTAAGGTGCTGGAAACTTCAACAAAAGGAAAGCAAGTGGTTGACGAAGTAGCAGACATTGATGACAAGGCAAAAGGAGAAGCTGCCGTAGAATCCACCCACGACGTCTATGACGGTACACCGAGTATGTTGCAGCCTGAAAAGGCTGAAAAACGAAGGCAAGAGGAGAAAAAAGCCGTGGAGAAAACAATTCCATATCCACCACCACCTTTTCCTCAAAGATTGAAGAAGGTGGCGGATGATACAAAGTTCAGCAAATTCATGACTATGTTAAAGCAGCTGACCATTAATGTTCCATTGGTGGAGGCACTTGAACAAATGCCTGGGTATGCAAAATTTATGAAGGACCTTTTGACAAAGAAGCGGGAAGCAAGCTATAAGTTGAAAGATAATGTTCATCACTGCAGCGCAATCGCTACCCGATTACTAGTTCAGATGAAGGCCGACCCCGGTGCTTTCACTATTCCTTGCACTGTTGGATCTTTGAATTTTGCTAAGGCATTATGCGATTTAGGAGCCAGCATCAATTTGATGCCACTATCCATTTACAAAAAGTTGGTGTTGGGTGATCCTACTCCAACCAATATGAGGCTCGTAATGGCGGATAGGTCGGTAAAACGACCTGTTGGTATTCTATGTGATGTATTGGTGAAGGTTTCTTCATTCATCTTTCCAGGGGACTTTGTTATTTTGGATTGTGAGGCAGACTCAGAAGTTCCCATAATCTTGGGGCGCCCTTTCCTTGCTACGGGAAGTGTGCTTATTGATTTGAGAGCTAATGAGCTTTCATTCCAAATAAATGACGAAATAGTTTGCTTTGATGTGTGCAAATCAATTAAGCAACCCAAAGATCTGAACGTATTCTCGGTAGCGGATGTTTATGTTGATGATGAGAAAGAATTACTTGAAGAAAAGCAAACTATTGATGACCCATTGGCGGTTGTGCTCATGAATGGAGAGAGTAAGGATGCTGAAAACTATGAAGAAACTATTGATGCTCTAACAGGATTTGGGTCATATCCTCATGCTCCCAAGAAGCTGGACCTTGATCTCAAAAATTGACCCACACCACCAGCTAAACCATCTATTGAAGAGCCACCCACGTTAGAATTAAAGGAGCTGCCTAGTCATTTAAAGTATGCATTCTTAGGAAACGGAAACACACTTCCAGTCATTGTGGTGGAAGATTTGGGTGAGCAACAAGTTGCAGCTCTCATTGCTATTTTACGGAAGTACATTAGAGCCATCGGATGGACCATCGCAGATATTATTGGTATTCCACCTGGGATTTGTACACACAAGATTCAGCTTGAAGAAAATTGCATGCCCACCATTGAGCATCAAAGGCGTCTCAATCCACCTATGCAAGAAGTGGTAAAGAAAGAAATTATTAAGTGGTTAGATGCAGGAGTTGTGTATCCAATCTCTGACAGTACATGGGTAAGCCCGGTACAATGTGTTCCCAAGAAAGGAGGCATGACGGTGGTCACGAATGAAAAGAATGAGCTTATTCCACTCAGACCCGTCACCGGATGGAGAGTATGCATGGACTACCAAAAGCTAAATTCATGGACGCTCAAAGATCACTTTCCAATGCCATTTATGGACCAAATGCTAGATCGATTAGCGGGGAAAGGATGGTTTTGTTTCTTAGACGGTTATTCTGGCTATAATCAGATTTGTATTGCCCCCGAAGACCAAGAGAAAACAACGTTCACATGTCCATATGGTACGTTTGCCTTCAAACGTATGCCATTCGGGCTATGTAATGCACCAGCCACCTTTCAGCGTTGTATGATGTCCATTTTCTCTGATATGGTTGAAGATACATTGGAGGTATTCATGGACGACTTTTCAGTTGTTGGCAAGACGTTTGAAGCGTGCTTAGAAAACCTGAGTATGGTGTTGCAAAGATGTGTAGAATTCAACCTAGTGCTGAATTGGGAGAAGTGCCACTTTATGGTCAACGAAGATATCGTCCTTGGGCATAAAATCTTCGAAAAAGGAATTGAGTTTGATCGAGCCAAAATTGAAGTTATTTAGAAGCTACCACCCCCAATTTCAATAAAGGGAGTCCGTAGTTTCCTCGGTCATGCAGGTTTCTATCGACGGTTTATCAAAGACTTCTCCAAAATTGCTAGTCCATTATGCAAACTCTTGGAGAAAGATGTAAAATTTGAATTCAATGAAGATTGTTTGAAGGCATTTGAATGCCTCAAAGGAAAACTAATTGAAGCTCCTATCATGGTAGCACCAGATTGGTCTTTACCGTTTGAAGTCATGTGTGACGCCAGTGGGGTAGCATTAGGCGTTGTACTTGGCCAGAGAAGGGAGAAATTATTCCATCCTATCTACTATGCGAGCAAGGTCCTGAACGAAGCCCAAAAGAACTACACTGTCACAGAACAAGAGCTCCTAGCGGTCGTGTATGCGTTTGAGAAGTTTCGTGCTTATTTGTTGGGAACCAAAGTGATCGTTCATACAGACCATACAGCTCTAAGATATCTAATGATAAAGAAGGATGCAAAACCAAGACTAATTCGATGGGTATTTCTGCTGCAAGAATTTGATTTTGAGGTAAAAGATAGAAGAGGTTGCGAGAACCAAGTGGCTAATCATCTATCTAGACTCGAGAACGAGCATATAGCGCATCCTGAAATCGAGATTGATGATGCATTCCCTGACGAGGAGATCTTAGCCACGATAATGGAAGAGTTATCATGGTATGCCGACTTTGCGAATTTTGTGGTGAGTAATGTGATACCTGCAAACTTATCTTACCAGCAAAGGAGGAAGTTTATGCATAGTGTAAAACACTACTTTTGGGATGAGCCATACTTGTTTCGATGATGCGCGGATGGTGTTATTCGGCGATGTATATCCCATGTAGAGGTGCCTAATATATTGGAAGCATGTCACACTTCCCAAGTTGGGGGACATCACGCAGGTAATCGGACAGCAAGGAAGGTATTGCAAAGTGGATATTATTGGCCATCGATATTTAGAGATGCCTACGACTTTGTTAGAAGATGCGACCAATATCAGAGACAAGGTGCTATTTCAAAACACCATGAGATGCCTATGTCAAAAATTCTTAAAGTAGAGCTCTTTGATGTATGGGGTATTGATTTCATGGGTCCATTCGTAAATTCGTTTGGAATGAAATATATCCTAGTTGCTGTAGACTATGTTTCAAAATGGGTTGAAGCAGTAGCATTGGCCGAAAATGAGGGAAAGCGTGTTGTAGCATTCTTGAAGAGGAATATCTTCTCTCGCTTTGGAGTACCACGTACTATTATAAGCGATGGAGGATCTCACTTTTGCAACAAGCTATTCAAATCCGTATTGGCCAAATATGGTGTCAAGCAACATAAGGTAGCCACACCTTATCACCCACAAACTAGTGGACAGGTAGAGGTTTCCAATCGAGAGATCAAGCAAATCCTTGCTAAGACTATAAATGCTAATAGGAAGGATTGGTCTCGGAAGCTGGACGATGCACTATGGGCTTATAGGACTGCATTCAAAACGCCAATTGGCATGTCCTCGTACCAACTAGTTTATGGGAAGGCTTGTCACTTTCCCATTGAGCTTGAGCATAAAGCATTATGGGCGTTAAAGCAACTTAATTTGAATTGGGATGATGCCATGAATCTGAGATTGGAGCAGCTGAATGAGATGGATGAATTCCGTCTACATGCATACGAAAGAGCAGACCTCTACAAGGAACGGATGAAAAAGTATCATGATCAGCGGATTGTTCAATGAAACTTTCAAAAGAATGATATAGTACTTCTTTTCAATTCCAAACTGAAGCTATTCCCAGGTAAGTTAAAGTCCAAATGGTCTGGTCCGTACAAAGTTACCCAAGTCTACTCGACTGGAGTAGTTGAGCTAGAAGACGATAATGGTGTTGTCTTTAAGGTGAATGGCCAACGAGTAAAACCATATATTGGTCCTCTTGACTCGATAAACTATATGGCCACCATCTATCTTGACGAATTCTAAGTACTCGAGGTAACTATGTCGTGCCGCGACAATAAATCAAGCGCTAGATGGGAGGCAACCCATCGTTTATAGGTTTTTTCGTTTACGTGTTTGCTTTTGATAAATAAAAATCCAAAAATAAGAGTCGTGCCATGACCAAAACTAAGGCGCTTGATGGGAGGCAACCCATCGTTCTAATCGTTTTTGTTGTCTTTGAGCAAGTGTAGGTGCAAGAGGCATAAACGAGGAGATTGGTTTTAAATTTTAATTTGGACGTATTGCATGTAAAAGGTGGTAAGTTAGTGATGAAGAAGCAAAAGTCCACGGATTGGGCATTGCTTATGAAAATATAGGCAACGAACAAGGCTAGGCCTATATAAAACTAGGCCACGAACAAGGCAAGTCCAATACTATGGCCTAAGCTCTCGGAATCTAGTGTGCCATAGCATAGGCGCCGCCCATGCCCAAGTGTGCCATAGCATAGGCGCCGCCTATGCCAATGTCTTTTGTCTCTGAATCTCATATGCTATGGCATAGGCGCCTCCTATTCCTAAGAATGCCATGGCATAGGCACCGCCTATGCTCAACAATGCTATGCAAAAGGCGCCGCCTATGCCAAGCATAGGCAAAGCAAAAGGCGCCGCCTATGGTCATTTCTTGTCTCCAAATCCAATTTTAAATGGGTCAAAACCCGACCCAACCTTCTCCTATAAATATGAGACTTAGTCTTGAACCAAAAACACATTGGAAACCTAGCATAAGAGCCGCCTATAGTCCCCAAATCCACTCCAAAATTTTCCTTTTGCTCTTCTTCTTCACAAGAACATCATCCAAAGTCATCAATCAAGTAAGTGCTACTTTGTTCTTCATTTATATTCCGTAAGTACTACACTACTACGCCTATTATGAATTGCTAAATCTTGAAGTAGTATTGGTGATTTGAAAGTGATTGAATTGTTGTGATACAACCAAGTGAGTGAACGTATACGTAAGAATGATCTTAACTTGTTCCCAACTTGTATTTGATTTTGATGCACTGTCATACTTTTGCGGAATTAATATAGTCACAAAAATTTCATAATCTTGTCACTTGAATACTTTCATGTTGGAATGACTTGTTCATCGGGATAAGAATTATAGTTGCCTACCGACATAGGAGGTTGTGATTATTTAGATACTATACCTTGATTCAATCCCTATATAGTAGTCTTGATATATCAAACATGAAAGTATTGCCAAGATTACAAAAAGTATGACTGCTCTGATTTTATTGTTGGAATATAGCACCTAAAACGTAAGTCGATGAAGTCTGACTAGTCGACCACTTTCACTTCACTAGTCTGTACCAACAAACTAAGTGTGGGGTGGTGCCCCTACTGCTCGTTTATAGATTGTATCCATCGAGATGATGCTAACATGAACATTATTTTAGTCTCAGGTACAATGGCACCCAAATCAAGACAAGGCAAAGATAAGGCTACCACTTCACAAAAAGGCAAGAAAAAAGGCCGAAAAGAGCAAGGAGAATCATCCTCGATGCAATTACCACGCCGCATGTTCGGAATAAAATGGGTTCTTGAGGAGAAAGGAAAGGAATGGTATAGGAACAATAAAGAGAAGAAATATGTTCACAGGGAGTTGATACACAAGGAGAGCCTAGCAAAGAAAGAACCTCGCATGTTGGCTAAAATAATGGCGTTACATCTTGATTTCATCTTCCGAGATATGGGAAAGTGCAATCCCGATTTAACACGAGAATTCTATGCCAACTGATCACCAAAAACTATAGGGAGTGAAGTTAAGATTCGGGGCCAAGTTCTGCAACTAAATGCGGAGTTCTTCAACTCCTTTCTAGGCTTGCTATCTGTTAATCCCGCACCATTCAAGGAGCTTTATCGCAGACCTCCATACAGGGAAATCAGACACACACTATGCGGAACAAGATCAATGGCACGGTGGAGTCATCACAAGGATACCGGTCGGCACAATACCTTCCCGTATGCCTCCTTGAACAGAAAAGCTAGGATATGGCTGCGAATAGTCAACTCTTACCTCATTCCAGGGACACAGTACACAAAGATAACACGAGATAGAGTGTTCCTGGTGTACGCATTGATGACGAATGTCCCTATCAACATTGGGGCAATTATTCGATCTACAATGCGGAAAGCTAGGCTACACAAGAGGTCCCACTTCAGCTTTGGCAACCTGTTGACTGCAATATTGAGGAAGGAAGACATCGAAGAGGAACCGGCAGATCATAAGCTTCCACACAACCCGAAGAAGGTTGACCTCACAAAGGTTAAAGATGCTGAAACCATGTATGGCGTTAACCTAACCACTACAGAAACACATGCTCACGACGAAAGCTTCTCCCGCCATTTATATGGCATGATGAAGTTTACCATGATGAGCGGGGGTCGTGTTCCAATTGCTGCAGAGCTCCAACAGTTGGATTATGACTACCCAATGAATGAGAATGCGAGGGCGATGTGTGGAGTAGGTGTATATTTTGAGGAACCTCTTGATGACGACATGCCAACCGATGATGATCGACGAATGCCAGACTCCGATGTGGAAGAGAACTCTGATGACGACGACTTTGATGAAGATTTCGATGCAGGGGGTATGACCCCAGACATAGAGGATGAGTTCGACTAATCAGGTTCTTCTTATTTATTTTTCACTGAGTGCAGTGTATCCCGTCTAAGTGTGGGGTGCTGGTATTTGCATGCTATACTTCTTTATCTGCATTTGCATTTATTTATGTTATTTATGTTTGGTTGTTTTATTTAGTTAGTAGTCGTAGATTTTTTTTTTATTTTGATGCATGAAATTGTTCTGATAGGCGGCATGGTGTTATGACAAGAGTTTGTGCTAGAATCATTACTATCGAGACACTTAGGCTCTAAGTGTGACTCACTGTGTGATAATTGTGTGGTTTAATTCATTCATCTGTTGGGTCAAGTGTCTATACTGCTCCCAATAAAGTTAACCATGTGTCTTGTGTGTGTGAGATGATAGTATATTCTGTGCTTGTGACTGATGCTAGAACTTGCCTGGTGTGTGTGTAAAGCGAAATAAAGAGTGTGAGTTTAGGAGATGATTTAGGCATTTCTTTGGCAACCGATACTTGTTTACCTTCGTTTTACCTACCCGTGGACATTATCCTAGTCAACCCCTTTGAGCCTTTAAGCCATTTTCTTTGACAGCCTCATATGTAAGCCTAATCCATTTTTTTCAAGACCATAATTTGATCTAAATTCCTAAGTTCTTTAAATTGGGAAGTCATGTGACAAAATAAGAGGAAATTGGGTGAGAGTGATGCCTTAGAGTGTATTGGTACTTGAATTTGTTATGAAAAAGAGTGGCTATCATGGAGGTGTGTTATAAAAAAAGAGAAAAGAGAAAGAAATAGAAAAACAAAAAGATAAATTGTGTTTATGATTAAATAAAAAGATAATTATGCTTGAATGGCAAAATAGGTGAAAAGGGGTGATAGATGAAAGAAAGGTAGCAGGGTTAATTAAAAGAAAGTGTTAATGGCATAATGAGATGTATTAAAGTGCTTAGGAACATAGTCACTATTTCTGGCCAAAATAGTCCTACCCATCCCTTAGCCTACATTACAACCTATAGAAGACCTATTTGATCCTAAGCTTAGCATTCTGATATTTAGTGGAGCATTACACTATGGGAAAGCCTATGGTCATCAGTTGCAACATATGAATTCTTTGTGAGAATGAGAGCAAGGATAATCTTATACCCATGTTCTGAAAAATGCAATACTTGTGAGTGATTATGAGTAATATCTTATGTGAGACACACATGGTTGATGAGTTTTGGGTAGTCTTGTATGATTCTTTGTGCCTTAACTTTTGGATACGAATTAACCATCATCACGAGTCTATGTTGGAGGCTGAATTGTTTCTAGTAGTGATCAGAAAACTACTCTTTGTTAATGATTGTCGTTCCTATCTTGATGAATATTTTGTGTTGTTACGGTGAAACCCTAAGTAAATATTTAGATGGACATGATATTTTGTTCGAGGACGAACAAAGCTTTAAGTGTGGGGTGTTGATGATAGGCGAATTTACATGCCTATAGTGTTATATTTTGCCTATATTTCAGCTAAGTTTTGAGGACAAATTATATATTTCATGCACTTTTAGTCCTTTTTCCTGTAAGTGAGCTAACGAACATGATTAGCAAGTTTTCAGGTATAAATGATGCAGAATTCAGCATTTTATGGATAACTTGACGCCAAAGAAAGCTTCACGAAAGGAGGAAAGAAAAACTTGGACGCCAAGGACCAAAGGTGGCGCATGGAAAATCTGTCCCGGGCAAAAACAGCAATTCTAAAGACTTTGGGGACTAGCAGTAACTTATTAGGAGTAGGATAATGATGCAGTAACCCAGTAGGATTGGGTTAAGTAATGCAGTAGCTTAGTAGGAATAGGATAGGAGTATTATACATACCCTATTCTGCTAGAGATTTGGGGAAGACGCCCATTACTTTTAACTCTGAAAACAATTCTTCTACTTTTAATTCTATTTTTTATTCATCTATTCAATTCTTAATTTCCACAACAAGAGAAACGTTACTCTGCAAGGGAGTTCACGCCTAAAACGCCACACCACACCTTACTATACGAGATTTTTACTGTGGTATATTAATAATGTCTATTGTGATTTCCTTCGCACTCATGGGTAACTAAACTTCTCTGTTGGGGTTATGGAAGCCATATGAGATACTATCTATTGCTATGAGTTTGTGAATTCGTGACATGTATGCTGCTTATATCATTATTCTCTTCATCTTAATTTAAATTCTTTGTGGTTGCAAACACATAGAATACGCCAATATAGCATTAACTTGTTCGAAAGAAAAGTTATATGTCTGGAAAAGAGATAATGTCAAGGTAATAGGGCACCAACCCCTGTTAAAAAGTTAGTGTCGTAACTGGATTAACCTCTTGGAGAATTCGTACTGTTAGATACACTTTAATCTCGAAAGAGTTAAAGTGAAATAGTCCTAGTTAAGGTCGAAAGACGCCTGGATTTACCATCGAATACAATTCTCTATAAGCACATGCATGTCTGAATTCTGAACAACTCATAGCCAATAGAGACGTACAACTCATAAGGTGGACATAACCCCAACTTCTCAATTCTCATTGATTAAAAACCAACCAAGCAAACCGTTTTTACTCCTTTATTTGTTGTTTTTATTACTTTGTTTACATTACTTGCACGTTAAAATCCCCCCTTTTTACGAGACTTGCTCCAAAAGTCTAGTAATATTTGCTTACTCATTGACCGGCTATTCCCTGTGGGATCGATACCTAACCCAGTTGGGTTATATATATGACAACGACCGCTTTACACTCTTATGAGAACTGTAGATTGAGCGTTATCAAAGAGTCATTCACTAGTCCATTGGTTTTCTATTCTTTAAGTAAGATAATTATATAATAGGAAACTAATCACCACATGACCTATTTCACTACCAACATTCATAATTAACCATTATTTCATACAAGTAATATTTACTGGGTGGATCTGAGACTTGTATTAAATCCCCATCTCTTCGACTAGTCTCGATTCATTTTCCGACATGGTCCATTTCTACTTTCTAGTTAGTAATAACATAAAGTTCTTCACTTAGGAAGTGATTTTCATTAGTAAGCTATATTCGACATCTTACGGATGATATCATACCCTTAATACACATATACGATATAATAATAAATAGCATAACCATATATATATATAAGTACTTGCCATTCATAGATAGCATCAGCATATCCTCCGGACTCAAACTGGGCTACAATATCACTATCATATCCTTCAGACCCAAACTGTGTATCAATAATAAAAATATATTCTTCGAAATCGAACCAGGTATCAATAATATCCACATATCTTCCAGACTCGAATCAGGTATCAATAATATCAACATATCCTTATAACTCAAACCGAGTATCAATAATATCAACATACAGACACACATATATATATTTATTTAATTAATTCAAAAATAAATGGTAGGTACCACAAGGTCTAATATAAAGAAGAAGTAAGGGGGTCATACCCTCTTATCTCATCTTTTATTGCCACAAATAATCATCAATAGATGTAAGGATGTATTTATATGGCATGGACGTTTAATGCGTTACCGGGTTCAACATAATTAGTAGCATGCCCACTTATAAGGCCAAGGATATACTTAGTAGAGCCCTTTCATCTTTATGGCTCACAATATTAGCACATGAGGGATTTTTAGCACAAATACTAGTTTAGTCACTAGACATAAACAAAATATGAATAATAACATAATCCCAAGCCCACATAGTAATCTAGTAAATTATTCATGTGATAACATAGTCATTGGCTCAATTTATAAGACATTCCATTTCTATCCAAGCATTTGCAATGATTTAATAAGTCACCAAGAACATTACATCCCAATACATACATCATGGATAATTCATTTCTCGGGGTTTAGACATTATACTACCTAAGGCATATTCTAGGCATTTAACATGTACCTAGGTCTTTAATGATACAAAAATATCCCAGCTTAAGGTGAGTCAAGTACCACAACTAAGATTCCAAATTTCACTTCAAGTCCAACTTCTACCAAGGATTAGCTAACTTATCTAAATCATGTCTTAGAAGTTTGTCAATTCACAATAGTTCTATGGTGTAGTCATTCCTCAAGCATCATACTTTACTTATCCAAAACAACTAAGGCAATTTCACCACAATGCAGAACTAAGGTCGCCTTACTCTTAAGATAAGTGGTAAGGTCACTCCCATCTAATTAGAACAACAAGAGCATTCTCATGCTATCCATGAGATAACAAGTCCAAAAAGCCAAGGTTCTAAGCTACAATTGAAGAATCCCTTAATATGAGTTCAAATGGTCTACATGGTTCAACTAATGCCAAAGATTACCATTTATCATTCCAATCTCCTAAAACCCCTCCAAATCTCTCCATGATATTAGAATGATAATATATTAAAGCTTAATCTAACAAGAAGTGAACCTAACCTTGTTCAAATTCTAATAAAGTTCATGAACCGCAAAACCTTCTTTTTTTCTCTTTCGAGAAGCCTCTTCAAGGTGCCAAGCTATCAAAAACACAATCTATGCATTATTATGAGACTATCGATACCCATATTACACCATTGTACTTTAGGCCCAAAAACCCCAAATGGGTCCCGCATACAGAAAACAAGTTTCCGAGATCAACCCAACATTCAAATACCATTAGGGAATCATAATCTGCAATAACCAAGTAAAAACCAAGCTTATTTGGGCTGAATTCATACCCTAAGCTAATTGGTGTTTTGGGTTAAATAATCAAGTATAAAAACTAGAAATGAAGGATTTCATACCTTAAATCTATTGCTAATCACAAATATACAAGTTTCTCAAGCTCCCAATCAATACCCAGGACTTAATTTATAGATTTCATACTCTATTAGGGTTTATAGAACTCAAAGAAATTGGAAAATGGCCAATTCTCAACCAAAAACACTTTTAAATACCCCATTCCAGGTACTCAGTTGTTGTGATCACGTGCACGCGGGCTGTGATCGCATTACCTTTACTTGCACCAAATAACAGCTAAAACTTATAATATTTTCCAAGTTTTGGCCAATGCCTTGAGATGCATCCGGAATCCAATATAAATAAATAAAATATGTAACCACAATAATTTCAACATATTGGATGCATTGGAAAAATCATATTTTTTATCCAAGGTCGTTTCGACCAAATATGGGTCCTACACCCTAATTTCTAATTTATCAACTTTCCAATCGATAGGTCTAAATGACCTCGGGTGCAGTGGGACCCGAACCAAAGTTCTACCTAGCCTAGAATCAATATTCAGAAACTACTAGCAGTCAAAATTTGCATCCGAGGTTGTTTTATTGAGGTTTTCATTCAGTGACTATTTTGAACCAGCGAAGACTTCTAAACAGAGAAATGGTTCTAAAAAACAAACAAACCGCCCAGTAACTGAACTATCAGATATAGCGAGTCATAAATGACTAGGGGAAGCTAGAGAGAGCTCTAATGGCATAAATAAATGGGATAATAAAAAATTACCTGAAGGGTAATTACAATGCCCAAAGTTGTTGCATAACCTCCGTATACACCTATGGAGATAAAGCTTTCCGACTTAGGACCCATGGGGGGTTCGTCAATCTATATACTACTAATATCCAATACCAATATCCATATCTTCTCTTCATCATATCCATCGATAGAGGATTTTAAAGATGTCACATTTCTATCAGAAAAAGTTAGTGTTCCTAATATTTCCAAAATTTCCACGGTGGTACCAATGTTTCATGAATGTGTATGATATGAGGATATGATGCTCACAAACAACTAGAATGAGTATTTCCATATCCAAAATATATACCCAAATGAGACAATAATCCACTCAAAATTCCCAACCATCCATGAATACCAACATAAACCATATACCAAAAGAGTAATTTACAAATAAATACACCATTGATACCACAATAGGCTTTTTCATTATACAAAACAGAATTAATATCACGTATTCACCGCCAACAATATCATATAGGGCCCCACACGATCACATATAGAAAATAATATTCCAAAACCAATAATTACATCAGTATATAGGCCCCCATAAAGGCGCAACATAATAATTTTAGCCATTTTCATGATTAGTTCCCACAACCTTAACATGCTTTTGTATTAACATGAACTACCCAACCCAGTCTTAAGAAAATTAAGCTATAACCTATCTTCAATGCGAGAAAATAGTCTGGAACCCCTCACTCTGAACCTTAATCCTCATGAAAGAACTTTAAATTAACTAAAACATAGAAATAAAGAATCTATGCATAAAAAAATCCAATGACACCCATATTGCCTATTTTTAAGTTGGGGTCAAAACGGACCTCAAAAATAATTTTTTTTTTAAAAAAGACAAAATCTTAATTTTATTTTAAATACATATTTCTCATATTTTGAGGAGTCTACAACTGAAAACAAAGAAAAAATGAGTCAAAAATGAAGTCCAAAACAAAGAAACCCCCTTTTTAAGCTCTACTGGTAAAAGTCTCCAAAATCCATTTTAAAATTGAGAATTAAAGTTGTTTTGAAGGTGAAATAAAAAAAAAAGTTATAATTGTTGGATTAGAAACTCACCCAAGTGAAAATGGGTTGAAACCAGGGTTTAAAATTAAGATGTTCAATTTTTAGACCTTTCGGGCCAAAATCCCCAATTTCTAATTTTTAATCTGCGTTAACACAAGAATTAAATGATTAAAAATAATGAAAAAGATTAAAATAGGTTTTTAGAAGCTTCCCCACCTTTAAAAGTGGAAGAAATTACTGAAAATCATGAAACCCTAAGATCCAAGTCACTAAAATGATGAAAATGGAAAAAACAAGGTATATATATAGTCAGGCATCACATAAGCGACCAGGTGTCGCATATGCAGTAACAGGATTGATGGCATATATCCCTATCACGACCTCATCCTGGCATACATAGGACTCGCGATTATAGCAGAGATGTCGCGTATGTGACACTAGCGCCTGATCTATTGAGTCGTATACGCAACCAGCCACTCACAAGTGCGATGGCACTAGCACCAGCTGGAGACTTGGAGAATTTCAAGTCTCCACAGATCCCTCAAAACTCATTCAGAACCCCATGAATGCAAACAAGCTATGCTACTCTATCAAATTTTATAATTTGGACTTACTAAGGATATTATATTTTTTATAAAATATCATTTTCACAAAGTTGACCCCTAAGATCCAATTTTACAACTTTTTGAATCGAGGGTTGAAATGAGATTTAAAAGCCATAAAATCACACCAACCATGGTACCACCCTAAAATCGACGTTTCGGATCTGTTGGCACAGTTTATTTTTCCATCTGATATACAGATCAACAAATGTTGATCGAATTCAACTATAATGTTTTTCAAGCCATTAAAAATTACAATATCTCATAAATCATACCAAAACATATTAGGAACCATGTCAAGCATTCCCACAATCAAAAAATACCACAATGCAACCACGGGGAGGGGTAAAATAATAAAATCACACAAAAAGGATTCTTTCACACATATTATCAAAATTAAGTCGTGACATAACCCAAGACTACCCCTATTCGTAACATGGTGCTTAGAGTAACAAGTGACCCCAAACTAACTCATGGCCTGACAAAATAATAAGAATACTAAAGAAAATAATAATATACTAAGTGGAAGCTAAATTGAATTAACTTGATTATAATAAAATCAAAATTAATACTAGATATCACAACTAAGACTATTTGACAACATCAATATGCTGAAAATATATGTATCTGTCTGAAAGCCTCTAAATATATAAGTTGTTGGGACAAGACCCCAACTAACTCCAACTGTCTAAATCTAAAATATTACTAAAAATAGATGCTTATAATTGGACCTCAAATGATAAGGACTCACCAAACACTATTGTTGATATAGTGCGGAATCGTACTAAGCACGATCTGGATGTTGAGCGTCAGAACCTATATTATAAGACAATATAGCGTAAAGAAAGTATGTGATCAGTACTTTGAATATATTGAGTATGTAAGATGAGAAAATAACTGATATAGGATGACCATGATGCATGTGACATGGTAAACTGACGCAAGACCTAGTAATAAATATGTACTATGTGATAAGTTAAACAATTGAATACAGGGTCATGCAAAAATCTAAAGTTAAACTATGAATTGTGGACTGCTGGAGCAACTATTAACTGGTATACCCTAATCTGAGCTAACTGGGATCCAACCTGTAACCCAAGTTGGATGGGTGTTTAGGCCCTTGCCAAGGGTACAAACACTAACTGACATGGATCTACAAAATTGATGTTGGAAAGGAATAAGGTATCAACTAGGTTTAATAGGTGACCCTTTATAACCTACTATCATGGCCCAATTTCTTGGGCCATAATGGTTTTTCTTATAACCTACCTGGAGGCTAGCCAAACCTATAGTTCAAAATTGTTAGTAATGGACTACCAAAAGAATGAAGGGAAAATATGGAATATATGTAATGTTATATCATGTTTTGATGATGATCAACTGAAAATAAGGGACCAGGTCCCTGGGTCTTCATGAAAACATACAGTTGTCGCTCTCCTACGTAGTTTTGTTTGTTAGTGTAACAAACTACGCAGGTGAGTTTTGTACCAGTTAGAATACCTGGCACAATTGAAATTCTACCCTAATTATTATCTTTCTATAAATAGAAAAGAATGTTGCTCAATTCATTAGTTTTTGCAATTTGTCTATTCAAAGAGAAAATCGACAACTCAAATATTGCTCAAGATCCAAGATTTTGTATACTGAGAGAGTGTTTATTCTTGAGTTAAATCTTGGTCTGTACCTGACTCATTTTATAAGAGTAATGTATTTTTTATGTCTTTAGTCTACTTAGGTAGAGTTACATAAGTTGATATTAGTTAGAGTTAATCAATATTCAGGAGAGATCTTGACAGATTTGTCAATGAGAGTTTGTAATACAGTTGTTGCAAACTAGTGGAGCCTAGAATTAGGTTCCAATAGAGTCTGTAATCATGATTTTGATTATAGTGGATTCTTGTGTACTTGTGAGGGAACGCCATGATTTTTCCTCCCTTGATTAATGAGGTTTCCACGTTAAATCTTTATGTTCTTTAATTTTCTGTAAAGTGTTTTTTCCTTATTTCATACTGTTTTGTTGGTTGTGTCTGACTTTAAGGGACCTAGTCCCTTGTAAGTGCGGTGCACCCCCCACATTTTCACAATTGGTATAAGATCAAGGCCACTATAAAAGTTTCATACCTAGAGTTATTTATTGATCATGGATATTCCACCTAATTTGGAAGAAGATCAATCTACCACTAGACCACCTCACTTTAAGGGGTAGTACTATGGGTGGTGGAAAACCAGGATGTATGACTTCATTATGGCTAAGGATAGCGGGCTAATGGATACAATACTTGATGGTCATCATGTTCCTATTATAGAATTCAAAGAAGGAGGCATAATAAGGTTGTTAGTCAAAACCAGGTGAGAGTTTGATAATGAAGATCAAAAGAAAGTTAAAAATAATTACAAGGCAAAGAAATTGCTTGTCTATGGCATAGAACCTAATGATTATAAAGGGATTTCTTCTTGTGAAAATCAAAGTAAATCTTGGATTGACTGATGACTAATCATGAAAGAACCGCTTATGTAAAGGATTCAAAAGTTGATATACTGACTACTCAGTATGAAACCTTCACCATGAAAGAAGAAGAAACTATCCAAGAGATGCATATTGGATTCACATCAATCACCAATGAGTTGCATTGCTTAGGGAAAGTTATTCCTTTGTCT